>CM055118.1:186186214-186786214 GCA_029206835.1 Rana muscosa
TGCAAAATGCAAATTCCCTTGCAAGGTGAACAGCCTAGTTTACATCTCTAGTCATTAGGGATGAGCTTCGTGTTCGAGTCGAACATACGTTCGACTCGAACATCGGCTGTTCGATCGTTCGACGAAGATCGAACGATTTGGGCCGTTCGCGCCTAATTCGAGTGACGCGAACGGCCCACAATGCACTACGCCATCGCAGTGTCATCCAGGCGCTGTGATTGGCCAAGCATGCACTGTGACCCCGCATGCTTGGCCAATCACAGCGCCGGCAGCGAGGAGAGCAATGATTGGCCACAAGCAGGATGCCTGTGGCCAATTATTGCTGAGGGGGTTTAGTACACGCCCCACACTATAAAAGGCCGCCAGCGCGGCGGCCTTGTGTAGTGTGTTCCGGAGCAGGGAAAGAGAAGCATAGGCAGGGACAGTGTCATTTTTTTTCCTTTACTAATCCTGCATTCCTTGTGTTTAGGGACAAATAAGGAAAGGTAGGGAGAGTGTCAGTGTGTTATTCTGTGCTAAACCTTGTTTGTAGGGACAGAGAGGTACAGTGAGGGAAAGTGTCAGTGTGCTATTCTGTGCTAAATCTTGTTTGTAGGGACAGAGTAGGACAGTGAGTGAAACTGACAGTGTGCTATTCTGTTCTAAACCAATCTTGCTGAACCATATTTGAAATCCTTGAGTTTAGGGACAGAGAGGTACAGTGAGGGAAAGTGTCAGTGTGCTATTCTGTGCTAAATCTTGTTTGTAGGGACAGAGAGGTACAGTGAGTGAAACTGACAGTGTGCTATTCTGTTCTAAACCAATCTTGCTGAACCATATTTGAAATCCTTGAGTTTAGGGACAGAGAGGTACAGTGAGGGAAAGTGTCAGTGTGCTATTCTGTGCTAAATCTTGTTTGTAGGGACATCTTGTTTGTAGGGACAGAGTAGGACAGTGAGTGAAACTGACAGTGTGCTATTCTGTTCTAAACCAATCTTGCTGAACCATATTTGAAATCCTTGAGTTTAGGGACAGAGAGGTACAGTGAGGGAAAGTGTCAGTGTGCTATTCTGTGCTAAATCTTGTTTGTAGGGACAGAGTAGGACAGTGAGTGAAACTGACAGTGTGCTATTCTGTTCTAAACCAATCTTGCTGAACCATATTTGAAATCCTTGAGTTTAGGGACAGAGAGGTACAGTGAGGGAAAGTGTCAGTGTGCTATTCTGTGCTAAATCTTGTTTGTAGGGACAGAGAGGTACAGTGAGTGAAACTGACAGTGTGCTATTCTGTTCTAAACCAATCTTGCTGAACCATATTTGAAATCCTTGAGTTTAGGGACAGAGAGGTACAGTGAGGGAAAGTGTCAGTGTGCTATTCTGTGCTAAATCTTGTTTGTAGGGACAGAGTAGGACAGTGAGTGAAACTGACAGTGTGCTATTCTGTTCTAAACCAATCTTGCTGAACCATATTTGAAATCCTAGAGTTTAGGGACAGAGAGGTACAGTGAGGGAAAGTGTCAGTGTGCTATTCTGTGCTAAATCTTGTTTGTAGGGACAGAGTAGGACAGTGAGTGAAACTGACAGTGTGCTATTCTGTTCTAAACCAATCTTGCTGAACCATATTTGAAATCCTTGAGTTTAGGGACAGAGAGGTACAGTGAGGGAAAGTGTCAGTGTGCTATTCTGTTCTAAACCAATCTTGCTGAACCATATTTGAAATCATTGAGTTTGGGGACAGAGAAGGACACTCGTGGAAACTATCAGTGTGCTATTCTGTGCTAAATCTTGTTTGTAGGGACAGAGAAGGACAGTGAGTGAAACTGACAGTGTGCTATTCTGTTCTAAACCAATCTTGCTGAACCATATTTGAAATCCTTGAGTTTAGGGACAGAGAGGTACAGTGAGGGAAAGTGTCAGTGTGCTATTCTGTGCTAAATCTTGTTTGTAGGGACAGAGTAGGACAGTGAGTGAAACTGACAGTGTGCTATTCTGTTCTAAACCAATCTTGCTGAACCATATTTGAAATCCTTGAGTTTAGGGACAGAGAGGTACAGTGAGGGAAAGTGTCAGTGTGCTATTCTGTGCTAAATCTTGTTTGTAGGGACAGAGTAGGACAGTGAGTGAAACTGACAGTGTGCTATTCTGTTCTAAACCAATCTTGCTGAACCATATTTGAAATCCTTGAGTTTAGGGACAGAGAGGTACAGTGAGGGAAAGTGTCAGTGTGCTATTCTGTGCTAAATCTTGTTTGTAGGGACAGAGAGGTACAGTGAGTGAAACTGACAGTGTGCTATTCTGTTATAAACCAATCTTGCTGAACCATATTTAAAATCCTTGAGTTTAGGGACAGAGAGGTACAGTGAGGGAAAGTGTCAGTGTGCTATTCTGTGCTAAATCTTGTTTGTAGGGACAGAGAGGTACAGTGAGTGAAACTGACAGTGTGCTATTCTGTTCTAAACCAATCTTGCTGAACCATATTTGAAATCCTTGAGTTTAGGGACAGAGAGGTACAGTGAGGGAAAGTGTCAGTGTGCTATTCTGTGCTAAATCTTGTTTGTAGGGACAGAGTAGGACAGTGAGTGAAACTGACAGTGTGCTATTCTGTTCTAAACCAATCTTGCTGAACCATATTTGAAATCCTTGAGTTTAGGGACAGAGAGGTACAGTGAGGGAAAGTGTCAGTGTGCTATTCTGTGCTAAATCTTGTTTGTAGGGACAGAGAGGTACAGTGAGTGAAACTGACAGTGTGCTATTCTGTTCTAAACCAATCTTGCTGAACCATATTTAAAATCCTTGAGTTTAGGGACAGAGAGGTACAGTGAGGGAAAGTGTCAGTGTGCTATTCTGTGCTAAATCTTGTTTGTAGGGACAGAGAGGTACAGTGAGTGAAACTGACAGTGTGCTATTCTGTTCTAAACCAATCTTGCTGAACCATATTTGAAATCCTTGAGTTTAGGGACAGAGAAGGACACTCGTGGAAACTATCAGTGTGCTATTCTGTGCTAAATCTTGTTTGTAGGGACAGAGAAGGACAGTGAGTGAAACTGACAGTGTGCTATTCTGTTCTAAACCAATCTTGCTGAACCATATTTGAAATCCTTGAGTTTAGGGACAGAGAGGTACAGTGAGGGAAAGTGTCAGTGTGCTATTCTGTTCTAAACCAATCTTGCTGAACCATATTTGAAATCCTTGAGTTTAGGGACAGAGAAGGACACTCGTGGAAACTATCAGTGTGCTATTCTGTGCTAAATCTTGTTTGTAGGGACAGAGAGGTACAGTGAGTGAAACTGACAGTGTGCTATTCTGTTCTAAACCAATCTTGCTGAACCATATTTGAAATCCTTGAGTTTAGGGACAGAGTAGGACACTCGTGGAAACTATCAGTGTGCTATTCTGTGCTAAATCTTGTTTGTAGGGACAGAGAGGTACAGTGAGTGAAACTGACAGTGTGCTATTCTGTTCTAAACCAATCTTGCTGAACCATATTTGAAATCCTTGAGTTTAGGGACAGAGAGGTACAGTGAGGGAAAGTGTCAGTGTGCTATTCTGTGCTAAATCTTGTTTGTAGGGACAGAGTAGGACAGTGAGTGAAACTGACAGTGTGCTATTCTGTTCTAAACCAATCTTGCTGAACCATATTTGAAATCCTTGAGTTTAGGGACAGAGAGGTACAGTGAGGGAAAGTGTCAGTGTGCTATTCTGTGCTAAATCTTGTTTGTAGGGACAGAGTAGGACAGTGAGTGAAACTGACAGTGTGCTATTCTGTTCTAAACCAATCTTGCTGAACCATATTTGAAATCCTTGAGTTTAGGGACAGAGAGGTACAGTGAGGGAAAGTGTCAGTGTGCTATTCTGTTCTAAACCAATCTTGCTGAACCATATTTGAAATCCTTGAGTTTAGGGACAGAGAGGTACAGTGAGGGAAAGTGTCAGTGTGCTATTCTGTGCTAAATCTTGTTTGTAGGGACAGAGAGGTACAGTGAGTGAAACTGACAGTGTGCTATTCTGTGCTAAACCAATCTTGCTGAAGCATATTGCAAATCCTTGTGTTTAGGGACAGAGAAGGATAGGCAGGGGACAGTGTCAGTGTCATTGTTGCTAAGCCTCCTGCACAGTATACACCTGAAGGTAGCCCTTATTGCTGTTTTTCCCATCTCCCTGCAGGCCATCCATTAAAATGTCTGGAAGGCAAACAAGGAGAGGCAGACAGTCAGGAGGCAAAAAAGAGGGCAAGCAGGCTCTGTGTCTGGGGGCAACAGTGCTGGTCGTGGACGCGGTGCATTGTCATCAGCACATGGCCATGGGACACGCTTGTCCTTCTTTTCGGCAGCTGGACATGTTGAGCCACATCATGCCGAAGACTTGGTAGAGTGGATGACCAAGCCCACCTCATCCTCCTCATCCTCTCTCACCCAGGCTCAGGGTACTGGCAAAGCAGCTGCCAAAGCGTCCTCTTCTCTGGTATCATTATCTTCATTAGTCAATCCTTCCCTAGACCCACCATGTCCTCCTCCTGAGGAGTCCCCCGAACTGTTTGAGCACAGTGTTGGGTACATGCTCCAGGAGGATGCCCAGCGTTTCGAAGGATCTGATGATGATACCCAGCTAGAGGAAGGCAGTAGCGTGAGAGCAGAGAGAGGGGATGCTCAAGAAGGACACCAATCTGGCAGTCATGCTCCAGCAGCTGCAGCATACTGCCAGATTGGCTCCAGTGATGAGGAGGGAGGGGATGATGAGGTCACTGACTCCACGTGGGTGCCTAATAGGAGAGAGGAGGAGGAGGAGGATGAGGAGGAGGCACATCTCCAACGAGGCAGGATGCCCTTGAGTGGCCAGCGTATGGGCAGCACACCGACGGAATCACACCGCAGAGCTCCGCCTGTGCAGGGCGCTGCCTCTGCCCGTCATTCAAAAAGTTCTTTGGTGTGGGCCTTTTTTGAGGCGAGTGCATCAGATCGCACAGCTGCTGTTTGCAACATATGTCTCAAGCGTATATCGCGTGGCCAAAACATCAGCCGCTTGAGCACCACATGCTTGATCAGACATATGTTGACCTGCCATGCAGCTCGTTGGCAAGCCTACCTTAAAGACCCACACCAAAGAACAAAGCGGACCTCTCCTTGCACCGCATCAGCTGGGATCTCAAAACCCACTATACCTTCAGTCCTCTCTGAAACCTGCACTGAGAGGAATGAAGGTGTAGAATTAGGTGTGTCACAGCCCAGTACTTGCGGACACTCTGCTAGCAGTACACCGACGTCCGATTCTAGCAGGCAAATTTCCCTGCCCCAGCTGCTGGACCGTCGAAAGAAGTTCACTCCCAGCCATCCACATGCCCAGCGGTTGAATGCTAGCTTGGCTAAATTGCTAGCGCTTCAACTGCTGCCTTTTCAGTTGGTAGACTCGGCCCCCTTCCGTGAGTTTGTGCAATGTGCGGTTCCTCAGTGGCAGGTTCCCAAACGCCACTTTTTCTCACGGAAGGCGATTCCGGCTCTCTACAGGCATGTGGAAGGCAATGTCTTGGCCTCGCTGGACAGGGCGGTCAGCGGTAAGGTGCATATTACCGCTGACTCATGGTCCAGCAGGCATGGACAGGGACGTTACCTTTCTTTCACGGCCCATTGGGTCACTCTTTTGGCAGCTGGGAAGGATGCAGGACAAGGTGCAGTAGTGTTGGAGGTTGTTCCACCGCCATGACTCCAAAATGCTACTACTGGTTGTGACACACCTCTCTCCTCCACCCCCTCCTCTTCTTCTTCCTCCATGGCCTCTTCCTGTGGTTTGTCCTCGGAACCAGCGGTGCTCCATAGGCGTTCAAGGGGCTACGCAAGTACGCAGGCAAAAAGATGCCATGCCGTGCTTGCGCTGGTGTGTTTGGGGGACAGGAGCCACACTGGGGCAGAGGTCCTGTCTGCTCTGCAGGGGCAGGCCGAGAGGTGGTTGACGCCACGCCAGCTTAAGCCAGGAATGGTGGTTTGCGACAATGGCACCAACCTCCTCTCCGCCCTCCGACAGGGACAACTGACCCATGTGCCCTGTATGGCTCACGTCCTTAACCTGGTGGTGCAGCGGTTCTTGGGCAGGTACCCGGGCTTACAGGATGTCCTGAGGCAGGCCAGGAAAGTCTGTGTGCATTTCCGCAGATCTTATAATGCCAGTGCTCGCCTGGCTGAGCTGCAAAAGGAGTTGAACCTGCCCAAGAACCGCCTTATATGTGACATGCCCACCAGGTGGAACTCAACGTTGGCCATGCTGCAGCGGCTGCACACGCAGCAGAGGGCCATCAATGAGTACCTGTGCGACTACGGCACCAGGACAGGGTCAGGGGAGCTCGGGTTTTTTTCACCACGCCAGTGGGGCATGATCAGGGATGCATGCACTGTCCTGGCACCATTTGAGGAGGCCACGAGGATGGTGAGCAGTGACAGTGCATGCATCAGTGACACTGTACCTCTTGTCCACCTGTTGGAGCACACGCTGCATGGAATAATGGACAGGGCACTTGAGGCAAAACAGAGGCAGGAAGAGGAGGACTTCCTTGCCTCTCAAGGCCCCCTTTACCCAGACAGTGTTCCTTCTGTCCCACCCATCGCACAGGAAGAGGAGGAGGAGGAGGAGGAGGAGGATTGTGTCAGCATGGAGGTGGAGGCTGGCACTCAGCATCATCAGCAGCAGTCTTTTAGGGATGATTTACAGTCCCAAGAAACCAGTGGACTTGTACGTGGCTGGGAGGAGGTGGCTGCGGATCATGTCGTCCTTAGTGACCCAGAGGACTCCGGACTGAATGCCTCAGCTAACCTACGCTGCATGGCCTCCCTGATCCTGCAAAGTCTGCGGAAGGATCCTCGTATTCTTCGGATCAAGGAGAGGGACCATTACTGGCTGGCCACTCTCCTTGATCCACGGTACAAGGGTAAGGTTGCGGACCTTATGTTACCGTCGCAGAGGGAGCAGAGGATGAGACAACTCCGGGAGGCCTTGCAGAAAGGTCTGTGCAACGCGTTCCCAGAGACTGGGAGGTTACAAACTCCTGGTCCTGGACAACGAGTTACTGAGGCTTCGGGCAGTCAAAGAAGGAGCGGTGGGGAAGGTGGCCGTCTGACCGATGCGTTCAGACAATTCTTTAGTCCACAGCCCCAAAGTATGATCGGTTCCAGCAACCATCGCCAGCGTCTGATATACATGGTGCAGGAATACCTAGGGGCAAGGTCAGACTTGGACACCTTCCCCACCAAAAATCCTCTGGCTTACTGGGTCTTGAGGATGGATCACTGGCCAGAGCTTGCAGAGTATGCAATTGAGCTACTGGCCTGTTCTGCATCCAGCGTTCTTTCAGAACGCACATTCAGTGCTGCTGGAGGATTTGTCACGGATCACAGGGTGTGCCTGTCCACCGACTCGGTTGATCGACTGACTTTCATCAAGATGAACCAGTCTTGGATCACCACCAGCTACCACACTCCTGATGCTGATATAACAGACTAATTGATTTTAAAATGTCACATCCCTTCAAGACTGATACTGATGCTGAGTGCCTGTGCTGTTATGTTGACTGGCTATCCTCCTCCTCCTCCTCAATGATACGATTAATGATGATAGCTTGGAAGATCATTTTGGTTTATGGGTGACGCCACCAGTGGCTAAGGCTCAATTTTTCAGCCCCTGTTTAACAGGGGCGTGTAATTACAATTTTTCATGCAATACTTTGCAACAGGCCTCATTGCTGTGCTCCAAGTACAGTATCTGTGAGGGGTTGCAGTGTTGTGCCACCAGTGCCTAAGGCCCAATTTTTCAGCCCCTGTTCAACAGGGGCATGCAATTATAATTATTGATCTAATAATTCACAGCAGGGCCCATTGCTGCGCCCACCAAGAGTAACTGTCAGGCCTTATAGTGTTGTGGCACCAGCACCACCATCACCACCACCACCACCACCAAAGGCCCAATTTTTCAGCCCCTGTTCAACAGGGGCATGCAATTATAATTATTGATCTAATAATTCACAGCAGGGCCCATTGCTGCGCCCACCAAGAGTAACTGTCAGGCCTTACAGTGTTGTGGCACCAGCACCACCATCAAAGGCCCAATTTTTACTACCACTGATCAACAATTATATGTTATTACAATTCCTGATATAATAGTTGACAGCAGGGCGTTCCAGCACCCACCAAGAGTAACTGTGAGTGCTTACAGTGTTGTGCCAACACCAACACCTAAGGGGCCAATTTCTGCAGAGTATATACGGCAGGTTCCTACTTTCAAACATCCGACTACTACTTGCAAACGGAAGAAGACAACAGGAAGTGAGAGGAAATCTACCCCTTGGAAGGAAAATTCTCTCCTGTAAGAATTAATATGGGAGAAAGGTGTCTCCTCTCTACTGATGCTTTATCACCAATCCTTGTTTCAATAAAAACACCACATTTCAAAAACAGTTGTCATTGGAACGCAAAGTGAGGTGAAATGTTCTGAACAGGGGCACAGAAAGCAAAACAAATGTTACAGGGGTGATAACCCTTCCCTATGTTTTCCAAAAAGCTAAAAAATAGGTATTTGGGCTGGAGCTACACTTAAACAATATAGCTGATCAAAATTACAAACAGATTCTACATAAGAACAAACCTACAGTCCCTGTCTTGTATGCACCGCCTGTATACGGCTGTTCAGAGTATATAGGGCCTTTTTTATTTTGTGTGCGGGGTTCCCCTTAATATCCATACAAGACCCAAAGGGGCTGGTAATGGGCTGGGGTAGGGGGGGGGGGGGGTTGATGGGGTAGCTATGCCATTTTTCTTAAAGATTTTCATCCATATTACCGGGACCAGACATTACATTAAAGCCGCAAGCAGTTTTAAATGGCTTTTTTTTCCTTTAGAAATTTTATTTTGTGCAGGGACAGTTCTAAACACGGGGAACACGTGGCACTTCACAGGCATACTTTAGACACCCCCCAGGTACAATATTTAAAGGAATATTTTACTTTTTTTTTTTCACTTTATGCATCATTAAAATGACTGCTCCCGGAAAACGTCAGTTTTTAAAACTACTTTATGCTTTGATACATATCCCCTGGTGCAGAACCCGGGTTCCCAAACTCTGTTTAGGACAATAACATGGATAATAGTCGTTATAATTAGCACTTTAGAATCCGAACGTTCGCATCCATTGTATTTAATAGGGTTCTAATGTTCGTGCGAACTTTCGGTCCGTTCGCGGGTTCTGGTGCGAACCGAACCCGGGGGTGTTCGGCTCATCACTACTAGTCATCATACTCTAGTCCAATGTTTCTCAACTCCAGTCCTCAAGTACCCCCAACAGGTCACATTTTTTAAGCTTTCCATTATTTTGCACAGGTGATTTGATCAGTTTCACTGCCTTAATAATTACCACAGCCGTTTTATCTGAGGGAAATCCTGAAAAAATGACCTGTTGGGGGTACTTGGGGACTGGAGTTGAGAAACACTGGACTAGTCTATGAGGTTGATTTACTTAAACTGGAGAGTGCTAAATCTGGTGCAGCTGTGCATGGTAGCCAACCGGCTTCTAATCTTAGCTTGTTCAATTAAAGCGGAGTTCCACCCAAAAATGGAACTTCCGCTTTTCAGAACCCCCCCCCCCTCCGGTGTCACATTTGGCACCTTTTAGGGGGAGGGGGGAGCAGATACCTGTCTAGATAGCCGCAGTATCCGCAGATATCTACACCATGTCTGGCCCCTCCTCCGTCCCCCCGCTGTCCCCCCTAGGGTGACCACGTGTCCCGGATTGCCCGGGACAGTCCCGCATTTTGCAGGTCTGTCCCGGGCACATTCATTCCAGGACAATACAGTGTCCCGGAATGAAACTGACACAGCCACCCCCCAGGCCAATCTGATGCCCCCAAAAAAGGCCGCCACATCACCGCTTTACTCACTGACAGTACTTGTCCTGGCTGGGAATGCCTGGAGGAGCACAATCCCCGCCCCCTGCTTGTGATCAGGGATGAGCCGAACACCCCCCTGTTCGGTTCGCACCAGAACCTGCGAACAGACAAAATGTTCGTGTAAACTTTAGAACCCTATTAAATACAATGGACTCGAACGTTCAAAATCTAAAGTGCTAATTATAAAGGCTTATATGCAAGTTTAATGTCCTAAAAAGTGTTTGGGGACCCGGGTCCTGCCCCAGGGGACATGTATCAATGCAAAAAGAAGTTTTAAAAACAGCCGTTTTTTCGGGAGCAGTGATTTTAATAATGCTTAAAATGAAAAAATAAAAGTGAAATATTCCTTTAAATTTCGTACCTGGGGGGTGTGTATGATATGCATGTGAAGTGGCGCATGTTTCCCGTGCTTAGAACTGTCCCTGCAAAAAATGTCATTTTTGAAAGAAAAAAATGCATTTAAAACTGACTCGCGGCTATTAATGAATTGTCGGCTCCCGACAATACATACAAAAGTCATTGATAAAAAAAAAAAAAAAAGCGTGGGGGTTCCCCAGAATTCAATTACCAGGCCCTTCAGGTCTGGAATGGATATTAAGGGGAACCCCGCCGCAAATTTAAAAAAAAATTGATGTGGGGTTCCCCCAAATATCCATTCCAGGTCCTTCAGATCTGGCATGGATTTTAAGGGGAACTCCACCCCAAATTTAAAAAAAAAATGGCGTGGAGTCCCCCTAAAAATCCATACCAGACCCCTTATCCGAGCATGCAACCTGGCCGGCCGCAGGGGAAAAGGGGGGGACGGGAGAGCGGCCCCCCCTCCCTCCTGAACCGTACCAAGCCACATGCCCCCTTTTCCCCTGCGGCCGGCCAGGTTGCATGCTCGGATAAGGGGTCTGGTATGGATTTTTAGGGGGACTCCACGCCATTTTTTTTTTAAATTTGGGGTGGAGTTCCCCTTAAAATCCATGCCAGATCTGAAGGACCTGGAATGGATATTTGGGGGAACCCCACGTCAATTTTTTTTTTAATTTGCGGCGGGGTTCCCCTTAATATCCATTCCAGACCTGAAGGGCCTGGTAATTGAATTCTGGGGAACCCCCACGCTTTTTTTTTTTTTTTATCAATGACTTTTGTATGTATTGCCGGGAGCCGACAATTCATTAATAGCCGCGAGTCAGTTTTAAATGCATTTTTTTCTTTCAAAAATGACATTTTTTGCAGGGACAGTTCTAAGCACGGGAAACATGCGCCACTTTACATGCATATCATACACACCCCCCAGGTACGAAATTTAAAGGAATATTTCACTTTTATTTTTTCATTTTAAGCATTATTAAAATCACTGCTCCCGAAAAAACGGCCGTTTTTAAAACTTCTTTTTGCATTGATACATGTCCCCTGGGGCAGGACCCGGGTCCCCAAACACTTTTTAGGACAATAACTTGCATATAAGCCTTTATAATTAGCACTTTAGATTTCTCCCATAGATTTTTCGAATTTGCCGCGAACACCCCAATTTGTTCGCTGTTCGGTGAACGGGCGAACAGGCAATGTTCGAGTCGAACATGAGTTCGACTCGAACTCGAAGCTCATCCCTACTTGTGATTGGAGAAATCATAAACCCCGCCTCTTGTGTCCAATCACTGTGCTGTGATTCGTTACAGCACAAGCTGATTTTTGGGAAGGAAGGGTGTCCCTGAATGGCAGTTTGGAAATGTGGTCACCCTAGTGCCCCCCCCCCCCCCCCCGCTGTATTCTGGGAGACACACATGTAGCAGTGCGACTCCCGCATGTACAGTAGGGAACCAGGAAGTGAAGCCGCTAGGCTTCACTTCCTGATTCCCTTACAGAAGATGGCGACACCTCCACCTGAGAGCTGAGGGACAGATCGGCTTCGGGTGCTGACATTGCGGGTGCCCTGGACAGGAAAGTGTCTTATTTTAAAAGTCAGCAGCTGCATTATTTGTAGCTGCTGACTTTAAAAATAAAAAATTTGGGGGAATTACGGTTTAAGATTTGACTAAAAAAGAGCTGGAAGCTGATTGGTTTCTATGCAGAGCTGCACCCATGTCTCCTGAGGCCAGGTTCACATATGTGCGGCTGCAGTTTCCAGCATGAGGCCCTGTGCGTCCCTGTTTATCGGTTCAGGTGCGAATCAGGTTAGAATTTTTTGCCTAAATTTGCACCTGAACTGGACCCAAAGACGCACAGGACCCTTTTGGAATGGGGACCGCTGCTGCCCTGGACCTCCATTGAGAGCCGGTCACACTCGCATGTCATGCGAATTGGATGCGGAGCAAGCCACATCCAATTTGCACATATGTGAACCTGGCCTGAAGTATGGCTCAAGCCTCTCCTATAGCATGTTTGGTTATGAAGGGTCTCTATCTACCTCTTGTAGGATACCTGTAGTCTTTGGTCATCTCTTATGGCATATCTTTAGCTTTCTGTAGCACTGCATTCACTGAATATTATGTATGGTCATTTAGTGATTTCAGGAGCTGCACTTAAGGCCCCCCTATGTCAAGTAAGTGGACCACTACTGGCTTAACCCCTATTAATCCCTTAACATGCATTTTATGTTTGCTGCTCCTTTAATTTTTGCCATCCCTTCAGTGGAATGGTTGCTCCAGTTATCTTGTTTAAATTTAATTGCATTTGTATTCACAGAGGCATGGCCATTTTCTGCACCATTAGCGGTGCTCAAGTGCTGTGTTAATATTTTGTGTTGGGCGGTGAAATAGCTTTTTGTTGCCAATAACGATGTCATAGTGCATCAGGATATTAATAACTTTGAAGACGGCATCAATACGTCCAGCAGAGATATCAATAAAATGACAAAATATTGAAGGATGAGATTAGTCACAGGAGGAGATAGAGAGTGAAATGGAAAGATGATTTATTTAACGCTTGTGTAGTTTATACTGTATATGAGGATTAGGTCAAACCATTTATTCCTGATATGGGGTGCTTACAATAGGCAGCTTTTATTCATTTAGCTAAAAGGAATATAATTTGTTACTGTAAGGTAGGCCATACATTATACTTTTTTTTTTCTTTCAACCAGTGGGTAAATAAAATAAAAAATGCGCCAATTCCCGCATTCACACATTCAATGTGGATGGGGGAATCCCTCCTGCAGCCCTTATGTTTTCTGCCAGCGGGGTTCCTTCCCTGTGGGCAGAATACAATGATCAGTGTTGCCGGCTTTACCCTGCGGCACTGATCGTTCGGGAAGAACACGACAGGCTAGTTGTACACAAGTTGATCGATATATCGACTTGTGTACAACCAGCTAGCCCATACAGGGATCAAATTTTCGGCCAGTCCCTGCTGAACCGCCCACATTTCCATACATGTATGACCGACTTTACTGCTTAAAAAGTGTTAGCTGGAGTTCAGCTTTAATTTTTTAGTCTCCTATGTAAAGTTTGTCCAAATCTACTAGTTAATTTAAAGCTAGGTATACACAGATCAGGAGGAATTGCCCAAATTTGAGTATGTGTGTACTGCTGTCTGTTTAATGCCTTGCTTCTGTGAAATGATCCTGCTTAAAAATCAGCATTTGATCAGCGCTTGCAGCCATTGGCTGCAGCGCTGATCTGTGTATTTTAATACACAGGGGGGAGGGGGGGATACAGTGGAGCGCCAGGAGAGATCCCAGCATCCACATCATTTGTGTTGATGAGGGGATCTGTGAGTTTTTTATTTTGTTCAATCTGCTGTTTGAACAAAAATAACTCATAGTACCGTATAAACTCGAGTATAATCCGAGTCTTTCTTTGTGCTGAAAATGCCCCCCTCGGCTTATACTCGAGTCACCTTTTTGCGCCTGATCTCCCGGACTTTGGGGACCCGGCACTGGCCGGCCGTAGGTCCCCTGAACCCCAAACTTGGCACACATGTAGCCCCATTTCTCCTCTACAAGTGTGCAAAGTTTTTTGTCTGGGGGACCTGCGGCCAAGGAGCACTGTTTTTTTTAAATCCGGGCACTCCTTCTTTAGACTCCCATGTTAAACGTCAGTCTAGTCATGGGCACAGTGAGGCATGGGCACAGTGAGGCATGGGCACAGTGAGGCATGGGCACAGTGAGGCATGGGCACAGTGAGATATGGACACAGTGAAGCATGCACATGGGCACAGTGAGGCATGCAGATGGACACCCTAGGCTTATACTCGAGTCAATAAGTTTTCCCATTTTTTGTGGAAAAATTAGGTGCCTCGGCTTATATTCAGGTCGGCTTATACTCGAGTATATACGGTAGCTTAGCTCTCCAAACAGTGATGATGTCCAAGAGTGGTATCTGTTGCTTCTCCATAGACAGAGGATCCACCCTAAAGGCCCGTACACGCTATCTGACTTTTTGACAACAAACCTCAGACGGACCTGTTCGATCGGACAATCCGACTGTGTGTACGCTCCATCGGACAAACTTTTTTACTTTTTCATCGGACAAAAGTTCGCTGTGAGAACAGACAAACTTTCCGGCAACAAATGTCCTACGTCGGCTAATCCGATCACTTGGACTAAAGTCCAAAGTACAAACACGCATGCTCAGAACCAATGCAAAAGATCAGACAACATGCCCAAAGGGTGGCGGTAAAGAGCAGAAAAAACACGTAGTACGTCTATTACATCACTACGTTCGTGTTTGTTGGCTGAAAAAGTCCTGCCGTGTGTATGCATACCAAGTTCACGGACAACGCCTTACGGACAGAAATCCACGGAAAAGTCAGATGGAAGTCCAATCGTGTGTATGAGGCTTAAGACAGGTATTGTGTTACTAGCCGGATCACCGGGTGGAAATATTGGTAATAACAGTAAAAACAGAAAACAAATGCAGCCACATCTAAGGATTGGCAAGGTGCAATACATTACATTTTGTTGAGAACCATTTAACACTTATAATGGTTTTATGTAAAACCTTCATCCCAAAAGGAAAAAAAAAATACTGTTGCTGTAACTGCTTAAAAAATGTTGGCTGGAGTTCAGCTTTAATTTGTTAGTCATCTAAATCTAAAGTCTAAAGCCCCATACACACGATCAAACTTTTTGACAACAAACTTCAAAATGACCAGGTTATTCAGAAAATTCGACCATGTGTACGCTCCAACGGACAAACTTTTTCGGTTTTCATCGGACAAATGTTCGGTCTGCAAACAGACAAACTTTTCGGCAACAAAAGTCCGATGGTGCAAAGTCCGATCGTGTGTACAGAAATCCATCGGACTTAAGTCCAAAGTACAAACACGCATGCTCAGAACCAATGCAAAAGATCAAGCAGCAATAGCAGAAGTTGCCCAAAGGGTGGCACTAAAGAACAGAAAAACCACGTAGTACATCAATTACGTTACTATGTTCATGTTTGTTGGCTGAAAAAGTCCTGCTGTGTACCAAGTTCACGACCAACGCCCTTCGAACAAAAATCCACGTAAAAGTTTGTTTGAAGTCCGATCGTGTGTATGAGGCTTAAGGCCCCTTTCACACCAGCGGACCAATCGGGTTCACCTGTCTGTATTTCAGGGGGACCCGATCAGACCACCCATTGTTATCTATTGGGTGGCGGATGTCAGCGGACACACACGCCAGCATCCGATCTGATAAAATCCGCTTAAAACAGACAAATGGGGATACTTTCGCCAATCCGTCCGGTAGACTGGATGAGGATTGGATGGAAACAGACATGCAGTCCGTTTCCATCTGACTGCCCCATAGAGGAGAGCGGGCTGTGTCTGTATTTGCTCTGCATAGCGGATCAGACACGGACCGTCATCCGCCTGCTCAGCGGGGATCGGCGGAGAGATCCCCCGTTGAGTAGGCGGATTCGCTTCATGTGAAAAGGGCCTAAGACAGGAAGTGTGCTACCGGTCGGATCACCTTGTAAAAATAAAGAGAAAAAAGGTCTAGAATAAGAAAACAAATGTATCCACCACATTTAATGATTGGTGGACTGAAATATATTAAATGTTACGTTTTTGTGTAAGGCTCCATGTACACAGAAGCTGATAAACTGCAGTTTATTGGCGTTTTGGCGTTTTTTTTTAAAAAGCCCATTAACTGCACTCTATGTTAGCCTATGTGTTCATGTACACATAACGTTTTTTAGCTTTAATGAGCAGTGGAGTTAATGGGCTTTTTTCTGAACGCAAGAAATTCGCGTTCAAAGTGCCGTTTTTCGGCAGAAAAAAAACGCAGAAAAACGCTCATAAACGCTGGCCGCGAGCGTTTTTTAGCGTTTTTTGGTCCATTGAAAAAAAAAAAAAGCTAAAAAACGCTACACTAAAAAACGCTAATAAAAGCTAGTAAAAAAACGCTGATAAAAGCTAGCTTTTTCTGCTGCTTTAAAAACAACCGTTTTTGAGCTTCTGTGTACATGGAGCCAAGATACGAGGCATGCTAAAGTTGCCCAAGTGAAATGATCACAAATGTAGCATGCCTTTAAACATGATGGCAGCTTGAGGACCCCTGGGTCAAGCCTGGTTTGACGTGACTGATATTTTACCTCAGCTTTGGTTGATTGGGAAGCCTAAATGTAATACAATACACTTGGAGGGTGATATACAGATTTGTATATATAATATACAATAATGTAACTATAGAACAGTCACATCAGAAATCAGCGTTACAATAAAATTATGCTTAAGTTGCTTTCAAAATTGAAGTTTTTTTTTTACTTTAAATAAGATGCCGAATGCGTACTAATGTTCCCGAGATGAGGGGATGAGGACTGCCACTGAAGATGAGTTCCATACCTGGCAGCACTCCGGATATCTTCCTCCCGAAGTCACAAACTCACCCCTGATAATTGTGACCTATATGGAGTATGATAATCTATTCCGGTCCCGTTTCCATGGCGATGAGCGGAGAACATGGGGCCTTCCTATAAGAGCCATTTTTCCCCCGCTGTTCTCCGTGACAGAAAAGACACAATTCAATCCATGGAGTGACTTCTCCTCGGGGGGGGGGGGGGGGGGGGCGATGCGGAGGGAGGCTTTATTATGTCTGATACTAAGAAACACTGAGGGAGCATTGAGTGGGCGGACATTGACACAAAGGTCAATGAAGAGAGGGAAGGGTCTGGGGTAGAGGTGGGCCACCTGGGCCTACCAGCTGCTATGGAACTACAACTCCCAACATGCCGTGAATGAGCAAAATTCATCTGTTTCTTTTTTTTTCCACCATATATTTGATGCACATTTTTTTTTTCTTTTTTTTCTGACCTATAGCTAAAACTGAACTCCTGGGTAAAATCCCCAAAAAATGAAAAAAGTTACCCTTGCAATTGGTCTCTCCCTGCACTTCAAGGATTAAATACTCATAGATTGTCTACAGCAGTGGTCTCCAAACTGCGGCCATGGGCCGAATGCGCCCCTTTGCTACCTTTTATCTGGCCCTGGAGGCACCATTCCCTCCACTGACACCAACATTGGGGAACCATTCCTCTTACTGACGCCAACAATGGGGCATTTTCCTTCCACTGACACCAAAGAGGGGGCACTATTTATTCCACCGATGCCAGCAATGGGGCATAATTCCTCCCAATGATAAAAAACAATTAGTCACTATTCCTCCAACTAATACCAATGATGGGACACTATTCCTCCAACTAATACCAGTGATGGGGCACTATTCCTTCAACTAATACCAATGATGGGACACTATTCCTTCAACTAATACCAATGATAGGACACTATTCCTCCAACTAATACCAATGACGGGGCACTATTCCTCCAACTAATACCAATGATGGGGCACCATTCCTCCAACTAATACCAATGATGGGGCACTATTCCTTTAACTAATACCAATGATGGGACACTATTCCTTCAACTAATACCAATGATGGGACACTATTCCTCCAACTAATACCAATGACGGGGCACTATTCCTCCAACTAATACCAATGATGGGGCACTATTCCTCCAACTAATACCAATGATGGGGCACTATTCCTTTAACTAATACCAATGATGGGACACTATTCCTTCAACTAATACCAATGATGGGACACTATTCCTCCAACTAATACCAATGACGGGGCACTATTCCTCCAACTAATACCAATGATGGGGCACTATTGCTCCAACTAATGCTAATGATCGGGCACTATTCCTCCAACTAATACCAATGATGGGACACTATTCCTCCAACTATTACCAATGATGGGACACTATTCCTCCAACTATTACCAATGATGGGACACTATTCCTCCAACTAATATAAATGATGGGACACTATTCCTCCAACTAATACCAATGATGGGACACTATTCCTCCAACTATTACCAATGATGGGACACTATTCCTCCAACTAATATAAATGATGGGACACTATTCCTCCAACTAATACCAATGATGGGACACTATTCCTCCAACTAATACCAATGATGGGACACTTTTCCTCCAACTATTACCAATGATGAGACACTATTCCTCCAACTAATACCAATGACGGGGCACTATTCCTCCAACTAATGCAAATAATGGGCCACTATTCCTCAAACTAATACCAATGATGGGGCACTATTCCTCCTTCTACTGATTACAGGTGCTATGTAATTTTTTTACTCCCACTGGTCACGCTGGCCCCCCGAAAGTCTGAAGGACAGTAAACTGGCCCTTTGTTTAGAAAGCTTGGAGTCCCTTGGTCTACAGGAACATTAAAAACAGTCTTACTTACCTTATCCCTTGTTCCCCCGACAGCTGGGTGAGGACATCAGTGCTAATGAGAAAGCAATGGTGAGCTAAGTTTAATTCCACTTTAAACAGAGAGCAGAGTAATAGTGTTCAACCATTGAGAGCGCCCTCTAGTGGTAAATCTAAAAATCTCATTATATACAAAAAAATTGAAAGAGCAAGTATACAAAGTGCTATTGAAATGGAAAAAAAAAATATATATATATATCGGCTCACTAGTAATACTTTCTTTGAAAGAGATATAAGTAAAAACATTTTTTTTCTTCAGCAGAAATGCACGTGTTGATCAGTTACAGAAGAACCAATAATTACAGTGTGAATACTTTCCTCAGATGCAGCCATGGAAGTGGGAAAGTTCATGAGGATCTGATAGCGGGGGCTCACATGTTTGTTCTTTATACAGACACTTCCATTATTCTCCTCTGTCTGCAATATCACTTCTTCGGGTTATACACTGAGCTGTGACAAATACAACAGTGGCATGATGGATACACAACTATTCAGGGCTGTATGCCACAGGGCATGGGTTACCTTCTGTAATTAACCCCCCAGGGCACCAACCAGCTACAGCTCCTCGATACAGGGCATTATCTTTGGGGGGGTTTCGGGTTCTTTTATACATGGATGGTATTATCTGCACTGAATGTGTCAAATATGTTACTGCAATGGCAATAAGGGATACTTACAAAAGGGTTTAAAATAGGATCTACTTGTGATGTCCACAATGATAAATCCAATTCTTTCCTTCTTGCTTGCTACACTGTAGGTTGGAAAAACAAGAGAATGCCCCTGGGACTTTGTAGGCAGTGGTCAGAACTAGACAAAGGAGTGAGAAGGTAGAATAAAAGTACAAAATTGTATTAAAGCGTAACTCCAGTTTTGTTGAGAAAAAACTTTCCCCTCTGGGTGATCTGTGTACATTGCAAGGATTATAAAAACCTTTGTTGCAGATTCCTACCATTTGTTATTATGAAGTAATCCATGTGTCTGTGCCTCTGTACTAAGTGGGTCTAATGGGAGTGGTTTCATAATTAACTGTCAGGTGTGCAGCTGCAGGGCACTAATGAGGAAATCTGATGGGCCTGCATCCCTTAAGACGTGCTCCTATTGAAAGCATCTTTACAAAAATGACATTTTTGTTGCAGGGGATGCCTGAAATCTGACTTGTATCTTAGGCAGACTTCTGAGAAAATTGGTAAGCCAATCACACAATCAGGAAATTATGTTTCTGGGGAGTGGTCAGTACACACTCTCTGTACAGAACAACTCCATGTAGCCATGTTACATTGCATTCTCAGAAAATTACAGTGGCTGCAGATTGAAAAGGAAAGGTCATTTTTAATAACATTCAATTACAATATGATCAGTGTCACAATTGTATGTGCTATATTATTTTCTCTTTATTTGCTATTTTTTTTGCCCACGAAAGTGGAATTACCCTTTAAATATAAAAAATCTGGATGTAAACATCAATAACAATGAATAAAATCCAAAAATGGTACCCATGGTGTATACAATACAGAGCTGTGATCTTGAACATTTAATTTTATAAAGGGAGGAGTTTGGTTGACAATTGGAGAATTAATTGAACAAAGAGGGGACTTTAGATTAAAGTTCTGGAATGCTGTACAGATCACCCATTTCCTTAGCACTCTCCCACCTCCGGGACTATTTGATAGATCATTTAACAGATTTGAGAAATTATGTGTAGAGGAAGGGAAAATGTCACATACCCTATCGACTACCTATGAAATACTGACGATATTGCCCGAAACCCAGTCTCTGAAATGTGTTCGGGACTGGGAAAGGGAATTGGGAGAGTCCTTCAGTTTGGAACAGCTACAGCATATTTTTAGGTTTACACATGAATCCTCTATATGTGTTAAAGTACAACAAACAAATTTTAAGATCCTTACCAGGTGGTATAGAACACCAGTGAGTTTAAAAAAAATCTATCCTGACACTTCAGACTTGTGCTGGAGATGCCAGGTGGACAAAGGTACTATGCTACATATTTTCTGGAGCTGTCCCAAACTGAGAGATTTCTGGAGGGAGGTTAGACGAATTCTTCAAATCTGTTCAGACCAAAGCATACCGAAGGACCCAGCGTTCTTCTTATTACATGCGAACCAGATAACAGGGAAGGAATACAGAAAATCTAGCATAGGCCACTTGTTAGATGCCGCTAAAGCGTGCATACCCTTGAAATGGAAATCATTAATACCGCCGACGATAGGAATGTGGATACGTAAAGTTAAAGAAATAAGCCAATTAGAGGACCTAGTGCTTACTGCACGTCACCAGCAGGAATGCTATTCCAGGACTTGGTCTTCTTGGAATGCTTTCCTAGCTTCAGAAGAGGGAAGAACCCTCCTTGATAAAAATTAGGATAATCAGGGGGGAAGCATGGAAGTTCTTATTTAGTTGATCCGATGGCATTGGGGGAAGCACCAGGGGGTCTCCTAAGGGGAAGTTTCCCCATAATAGGTCCTTTTTTTTTTTTTTTGTTTGGGGTTTTGTTCAATTGTTGTTAGTTTTGTCTCGCTGAATTAATAGACTATAAATATAACTAAGAGATGGAGATGGATCTGGGGATAGATAAGATTGAAAAGAGGGGGGCAGGGAGAGGAGATGCTTGATTATTAATTTGGGGCCGAGAGGAGCATTGCTCCTTTTCTTTTTTTTTTTTTTTCCTTTCTGTTTCTAGGCTTTAAAATTAAGAAGGCTAAATGGAGGGGATTTAATAACTCCCCTGGTATTGATATATATATGCTTTGTTACCCTCCCCCTGGCTTATTTGGAACATCTATTTGGTTATGTGAGGCCAGTTTTGTGATATGTTTATATGTTTAAATAAAAATTTATAAATTAAAAAAAATATATATATATATAAAAAATCTGGATGTAAACATCAATAACAATGAATAAAATCCAAAAATGGTACCCATGGTGTATACAATACAGAGCTGTGATCTTGAACATATGGTTGATCTCTTGGTGGGAGGCCAAACAGCATGTTTCGGAATATAACAAATTCCTTCTTCAGGGGCTGAGCAGAACAGACTGTATTTTCTGATGTTATAATAACAGAGTGTCAGCATAAACATATAATATACAAATTGTAAAAAAAGTAGTACATGGGAAATGGATAACAAGAGCTGAGAGTGTCTCTCTCATACAGCCCAGAGCCTGCACTGACAGTTCCACCACCCTCCTCCCTCACACAGATGGGAGAGGAAAGAGCCAATCTGCTCCTTCTCCTCCTGCCTCTCTCCTCTTGTGTGCACTGCAGGAAGTGTGAAGCTAAGCAGCTGAATTTGATCATTCAGCTCCCTGGCTTCGCACTTCCGGCTGTCTCTTCTCCCATCTGTGTGAGGGAGGAGGGAGGGGGAACTGTCAATGCAGGCTCTGGACTGTATGAGAGAGACACTCTCAGCTCAGAATCCTGCTGAGGAGGCACTGATGGGCGGCACAGATAGGCAGCACTGATGGACACTGATAGGCGGCATTGATGAGTACTGATAGGTGGCACTGATAGCTCAGCTCAGAGCCTTGCTGGCAGGAACCCTGCTGGGGCCCCCCGACAGTGGCAGAACACTAGGGCCTGGTCGCAAGTAGTTCCACCACTGCTCATATCCTTCTGTCTCTTCATGTAATCCCAGACAGACTCGATGATGTTGAGATCAGTGTTCTGTGGGGGGCCAAACCATCACTTCCAGGACTCCTTGTTTATGCTGAAGATAGTTCTTAATGACATTGGCTGTGTGTTTAAGGTTGTTGTCCTGCTGCAGAATACATTTGGGGCCAATCACACAGCTCCTTGATGGTATGGCATGATGGATAAGTATCTGTCTGTATTTCTCAGCATTGAGGACAACATTGACCTAGCCAAATCTCCAGCTCCATTTGCAGAAATGCAGCCCCAAGCTTCCAATAAACCCCAACCATGCTTCACTGTTGCTTGAAGACACTCTTTATTGTACCATTCTCCAGCCCTTCCGTAAACAACCTGCCTCCTGCTACAGCCAAATTTAGAAAAATTTGACTCATCAGTCCAGAGCACCTGCTACTATTTTTCTGCATCCCAGTTCCTAAGTTTTCAGCATAGTTGAGTCACTTAGCTTTGTTTCTATGCCAGAGGTATGGCTTTATGGCTGCAATTCTTCCATGAAGACCACTTTTGGCCAGTTTGCTCCAGACAGTCGATGGATAAACCTGGGTCCCACTGGTTTCTACTAGTTCTGTGCTGATGGCACTGCTGGACATCTTTCTGCATCTAAGGGAAGTAAGCATGATGTGCCTTTCATCTGCTGCATGAGGTCTCCTTGACCAACCACTGCGTCTACAGTTCCCAACATTGCCCCCTTTTTCTTATAGACGGTCGGGATTAAAAAAAAAAGCAAACATCTATACTCACCTAGGAGGATGCAGCCTTGATCCGATGCTGCATCTGTCTCCCGTTGCCTCTACACTGAGAAATAAGCGATCACAGATCACTAATCACTCAGTTTCTGTCTTTGGTGAGCAGAGAGCAAATGACTGCCAGTGCTCACATGGAGTGCTGGGCTGTGAAGAGGGTGGGAGAGGCTGGCTCAGACTCTTATTGGCGCACTGAGAGGCTGAGCCAGCTGCTGGTCCAGGCATCCTGATGAATTCTGACATTAAAGTCAGGATCTCTCCAGAGTCTGGACCGGCAGAGTGACATGGTGCTTTAGCTGAATTTGGGTCACAGGAGTGCAGAACAAAGTGCACTCTTGTGATCCCCAGAAGAGGTAGGACCAAAAGAGCTTGAGAACACTGAGAACATTTTTTCACATTCAGAATTGAAGAAGAAATCACAAGAAAAGCAAGCTTGTATCCACCTGATAAGAGCTACGTATTGTCCAGGAATTCCTTGTTGATTATAGGATTATGGGATTTAATGATGTCATCCATTTTATCGCAGGCGTTTTCATTCCGGGAGACTCGCTCAGTCAATTATGTTAAGCAGAGCTAACGGCCGTCTTTCATATGTACACAGGTACAGAAAGGCATACCTGGCGTGATAAATGCCAAAGGAAAAGAATGAAATTCGCTCATTAGCATAAATACATTTCAGTGATATATGCTTCTCATGCTACAGAGTGTCAACACATCTTAATCCCAGCAGGGTACGGACAGATGATAGATCGCTACGGAAGACCTTCTGATCATATGACAGGGCCCGCAAGTGAATCTTATTAGCCTACATAGGAACAGAGGCATTGTGAACATTGATAAGTAGACTTTATTAGCACCACTTAAAAGATCCCTTTAAATGACAAATGGTGGTTGAAAATAGTAACGTTCGTGAAGATCAGCCATTGGCAGTTACAAATGCGTAATAAGTTTGGCAGTGGTATGGCAGGGCTGGCTCCACGTTCATCATAAGAGGATTATGGGTCCATTTGGAGATGCAGCAGCCGACACGATTCAACGGTTTTCAGGATAGTCATGTGACTACACAGTACCAGTCCGGTGTTTAGTATTTATTTTTACAGGTATTATATATATATATATGTGTAAGCTCTAACGAGCAGGGCCCTCTGATCCCTCCTGTATTGAATTGTATTGTGACTGTACTGTCTTCCCTGATGTAAAGCGCTGCACAAACTGTATACTTTAAACTGTAAACTCTATATAAATCCTGTATAATAATAATAATCATAATAATATATATGTGCCAAAAATGTATGCAGCGCTTTGCATACCATACATTCACATCAGTCCCTGGCTTCGAAAAACCTACTAGCGTGTCTTTGGAATTTGGGAGAAAAGCAAAGTTTCCAGAGGAAACCCACACAAGCCCAGGGAGAACATGCAAACCTCATACAGATTGTGTCTTAACTGGGATTCAAACTGGGACTCTAGTGCTGCAAAGCAGAAGACCTAACCAGCTTGTGGAAGCTTGTGAAATAGTAATATGGCCTTTTCCACTCTTAAAAATTGTGATAATGTGATGGTTTAGACTTTAGAAGCTGTTTTAAAGGTACAAAATTCTGTTTACCATCCATCGCCTAAAAGTTGTCCATATTGTTAATGGTGGTGGATTAGCCAAGTGTGCAGGTCTACAAATGCTCTATGTTCTTATAACTAGAGCATCCTCTGTTTCAAGAGGTCTATCAATGCAAGAAGGGTGAGATTGGACCTTCTAAAGCTTGAGAACTGCATTTTACCCCCAGAGGAATTATATTGAACCTAGTCAGAGATGGCCGACTGGCAGGCAGTATGTGGCCTCTTTTTCACCTTACCTCTGCCTGTGTATAATGCTTGAAATATGTAAGAACCCTGCCCTATGCTCTTGTGTCCTTACTTATGTAGCGGGCATGTACTATTTAGGGGGAGCATCTGGGTGGTAGCATGACCCAGATGCACTAATTGGAAGAATAGGGCTGTATTCTGTTCGGGTGAGGACATCAGTGGTGTTTAGTTCCCTGCGGCTCAGCAGGTGGCGCTGTCACTCTGAGCCGGGGTTGAACCACTACTGCAGTGCCGTACCCTTTGTGACCTCTCGCGGCAGCTGTACTGCGGGGCGGGGAACCCACTGTGCTTGCTGGGAGAGGGTATAAAGGGGGCGGACATCTTCACCACGAGGTCAGAGTCTCAGGCACCTTCAGCCTGAGGGCTGCTGTCCGTGGTCGGTGTTCAGGCGCCCTTGGCCTGTACACGTGGAGTTCGTGTTCCATCCCAGACACCTTCAGTCTGCGGTGAGGTGCTCATCCGGAGGCCTGGGGCCCAGTATCTTCCACTGGGTCCCGCGAGGGAGGGATTGTCCTAAGGTTCCCCTGGTGTTGGGCACCTGAATCCAGGGCGTAAAGGACCGGAGAGGTGACCCTTCGTGAAGCTGGTGCAGCATATTGCCAGTGTCGGGTGGACCTCCGGAGACCGCTTGGATGGATATCTTTCTCCAACAATGTAATATGTAAGATTACAGTGTACAGTATGTATTATGAATTTTGTCATTTTTTTAATTTGCCACCAGGCTCCGCCCCCGTGCGTCGCAACGCTCGCAGGGAACAGAGCCTGTCTGGCACACAGAGGCATCGGGCGGAGGACACAGCCCACGGACACATCGGGGGGACATCGCAAGATCCTGGGGACAAGGTGAGTATACTGCACCAGGATCCTGCAATGCAATCCGGAGTGTGGCTTGGGGTTACCGCTAATGGTACTGAAATTTACCCCGAGCCACACTCGGGAATACCGCCAGCGAGGTTAAACACTTCAGCCCTGAGCCTCGTTTTGAGATTTGGTGTTTACAAGTTAAAAACTGTTTGTTTTTTTTTGCTAAAAAATTTACTTAGAACCCCCCAAACATTATATATTTGTTTTCCTAACACACTAGAGAATAAAATGGCAGTCGTTGCAATACTTTCTGTCACACCGTATTTGCACAGCGGTCTTACAAATGCACTTTTTTTGGAAAAAATACACTTTTTTTAATTAAAAAATAAGACAACAGTAAAGTTAGCCCAATTTTTTTTTAGATTGTGAAAGATAATGTTACGTTGAGTAAATTGATACCCAACATGTCACGCTTCAAAATTGCGGCCACTCGTGGAATGGCAACAAACTTTTACCCTTAAAAATCTCCATAGGCAATGTTTAAAAAATTCTACAGGTTGCATGTTTTGAGTTACAGAAGAGGTCTAGGGCTAGAATTATTGCTCTTGCTCAAACGATCGCGGAAATATTTCACATGTGTGGTTTGAACACCGTTTTCATATGCGGGCGCTGCCTTAGTTTCTGCACGCGAGCTCGGTGGAACAGGGCGCGTTTAAAAAAATAAATAAAAAAATCTTATTTATTTTACCTTTTATTTTTACACTGTTCTTTTAAAAAAAAAATCTGTCACTTTTATTCCTATTACGAGGAATGTAAACATCCCTTGTAATAGAAAAAAAGTATGACAGGTCCTCTTAAATATGAGATCTGGGGTCAAAAAGATCTCAGATCTCATATTTACACTAAAATGCAATAATAAAAAAAATGTCTCTTTAAGAGCTATGGGTGGAAGTGACGTTTTGATGCCACTTCTGTCCTGCAATGGTATGGAGAAGGGTGGGGGCCATCTTCCCCTCACTCAGCTCCATACCACACATGGGAGTGGACACGATCACCTCCGCTTTTGCCGGCGGCTCCGGTAGGCGGCGGGAGGGGAGGCCCTCTCCCACTGCTGATAAAAGTGATCTCGCGGCAAATCCACCGCAGAGACCACTTTTATCTGAAAGCGGACCGCCCGCTGAAGAAGGGGATACCGTGGTTATGGTAGCTAGCTGCTGCCATAACAATAATATCCCTCTTCAAAGTGCCGACGTATAACGACGTAAGTGGTCAATGCATTCTATGCATTAAGGTAAAAAACCTTCTGTGCTGCGGTAGCCCACCAGCCTCCCCCTCATTTCTACCTGAGCCCAATCCAATCCAGTGATGAGCACGAGAGCAGCGGCTCTCTCCTCTGTCTCCCTCCTCATTGGGCAGATTGATAGCAGCACCAGCCATTGGCTCACGCTGCTGTCAATCAAATGCTGTAATGAGGGAGCGGGGGGTGGGGCGGTGTTGCCCGGTCTGTTTCAATAGACTTAGACTGGTTGGCATGGGAGCGAGCACACACGGGTGCCCCCAGGTAAAACCACTTTCCTTGGGGGCAGTCACTGAAGAGGAGGGGCCTGGAGGGCCGGCAGGCGACCACAGAGCAGGTAAGTATGACATGTTTGTTATTTTAGTTACAAAAAACACGACACTTTAACCACTTGTCCACCGCCCACTGTCAATTGACGGCGGGCGGAGGATACTCTCGTTCTGGGAGGACGTCATATGACGTCCTCCCTTTAAAACGAGCTAGGAGGCGCGCGCTTGAAGCCAGCGGCGCGCGCGCGCGCCCGCCACGTTCACGAGGCCCCGGTGCGCGTGCCCGGCGGCCGCGATTGCCGCCGGGCACCCGCGATTGCCCGAGAAACGAGCAGGAAAGTGGGTCTCTGTGTGTAAACACAGAGATCCACGTCCTGTGAGGGAGAGGAGGCTGATGGTGTGTCCCTTGTACATAGGGACAACCATCGGTCACCTCCCCCAGTCAGTCCCCTCCCCCCACAGTAAGAACACATTGAGGGAACATATTTAACCCCTTCCCGCCCCCTAGTGGTTAACCCCTTCCCTGCCAATCACATTTACACAGTAATCAATGCATTTTTATAGCAGGGATCGCTGTTTAAACGTGAATGGTCCCAAAAATGTGTCAAAAGTGTCCGATGTGTCCGCCGCAATATCGCAGTCACAATAAAAAATCGCAGATCGCCGCCATTACTAATAAAAAAAATAAAAAAATAAAAATGCTATAAATCTATCCCCTATTTTGTACACGCTATAACTTTTGCGCAAACCAATCAATACGCGCTTATTGCGATTTTTTTTTTTTACCAAAAATATGTAGAAGAATACGTATCGGCCTAAACTGAGGAAAATTTTATTAAAAAAAAAAAAATGGGTATTTATTATAGCAAAAATTAAAAAAGAGTGTTTTTTTCCCAAACTGGACGCTCTTCTTTTGTTTATAGCGCAAAAAATAAAAACCGCAGAGGTGATCAAATACCACCAAAAGAAAGCTCTATTTGTGGGAAAAAAAGGACGCAAATTTCGTTTGGGAGCCACGTCGCACGACCGCGCAATTGTCATTCAAAGTGTGACAGCGCTGAAAGCTGAAAAATGGCTTGGGCAGGAAGGGGGTTTTCGTGCACAGTAGGGAGGTGGTTAATATCACTTTAAATTTAGTATGGTTTGTTGCTAGGCTTTAACCACCATGAGCATTTGTATAGGCTTTGCAGGTCTTTCCTAAGCTTAAAGGGATGATTGCTTCAGCCTTTTATTTGAAGGAAGTCCCAGTAATTATAAAGGGAGAAACAATCAGTTATAAATATGCATCTGAACCAGCCAATCCATGAGATCCGTAATCAGAGGTATGTTTTAGGAAGATGATAAATATTTGGGGCACCAATCCAGAGTGTTCTTCCATTCCTGGGTTTCTGCTTAGATCTCTGCTTGGGTCTTGCCTTCTCCAGATGTCCAGGACTTTAGCTGCCCAAGTGATTATCCAGAGGGAGTTGGGCAAGACGATGGCTACCTGGTGACAGCATCGGTAAAGAAACGTCTTGTTGGAGAGTGTAACAGAGGAGCAAGGGAGAACTACTGCTGGGCATGGCAAGAAGGATTTATTGCATCAAGCTATCTTTGACTGCTATCAGACAGTCTAACCAAAGACTGCTATTAAATAATAAATTCACCTTTTGGGGAAAAAATAATAAATGCACATAGTTTTGCAGAAAAAAATCTACAATTATTATTTTTTTTGCCCCAGGAAAAGCATTGCACCGCGGATCAGTAAATTGTGGGTGAAATGCCAGGCTCCTGCAGACACATCCTTCAGTTCTCTTGTCCATACCTCTATACGGGCTTTTTGTTTGAAAGCTGGAGGAAGTGTCAGTGAACTACGAGGGCATTTATCAGTGGCCTTGCTGTCCATTCAGCAATACAAGCCATCTGCCGCGGTGACAGGTGGGACTTGTAGTTTATTCATTCACAGATCGCTGTGAATGAATGACGAGACTTTGTGGGCGTGGTGCTCCAGACAGTCCTGCTGATTTTGAATTATGACAGGGGAGGAGGAGGAACCCAGGTTCGATGTTACGGGGGGGGGGGTATAAGGGGAGGTGCTTGAGCTTGTTAAATGTTACACCCTAAATGTGCGTGTAACGTGTAGCATGCTCCAAAACTGAACTAAGCCTTTAAAGGGCATACTGCTACCAGACAATCCATACCTGTACTTTATTGTTCCCTTTATAGATAGCCTGCACATCTAAACCCCCTCTCCTTGCTCAACTTATTTTTTTCATCACCATACACCAAGGATTACACCATGAGATGGAAATGTTAGCCTGCCACACTACATTGGGGGTCATTCGTCCCAAAGAGGAGGATACCTACAATGAGATTATTTACATTAATATGCATATCTAAAAAATACACCGACAAGACAGTTTGTTCCTTTTCATGTAATGCCCAGCAGGTCATTATGCCAGTTATTCCTTAGTAAACATAACTGCCTATCAGTGTTAATTTTGTCGACTAAAACTACTAAAACATTTTAGTTGACTTAATGAATACTATTTTAGTGTACTAAAATACGACTAAAACTAAAACACATGCCATTTTAGTCAAAAGACTAAGACTAAAACTAAATTGAAACTTGATTTCAAAATGAACACTGGACTGTAGTGCATGTACATACCTCAATACCATAAATAATAACAATACAGTGGAACCTCGGATTATGAGCACAATCCGTTCCAGGAGAATGGTCGTAATCCAAAGTACTCGCATATCAAATCGAGTTTCCCCATTGAAGTAAATTTTAACGAAAATAACTTGTTCGGCATTGACTTCAATGGCATGCAATACCACATGCGGCCAGAGGCAGGGGGGCGCCGGAGAGCCCCGGAAACAGCCGGAAAGGCCTGAGGACAGCTCCGCTTTCCGAGCATTTCCATTCGGCTACGATCAGCTCCGGCGCTCCCCCCCCCCCACCTTAGGCCAAACGCGGTACTGCACACCGCTTTGGCCTGAATCCTGCTCGTTTTGTGAGACAACACTCGCAAACCGAGTTAGGATTTTTCAAAATACAGTGTTCGTATTGCGAAACGCTCGTTAACCGCGTTACTCGCAATCCGAGGTTCCACTGTAATAATTTTTCACTCAAGCAGTATATAATGAGTTTGGAAATTGTAGAGAAATGTTAACTAATGCATTACAATTTAATTACACCCATTAGATTTTAGACCACTAAAATGAGTTTTAGTCGACTAAAATGTACTGGAGATTTAGTCGACTAAATACGACTAAAATTAAAACAATTGCAGAAGACTAAATTGGGACTAAAACTAAAATGCCATTTTAGTCCTAAGACTAATGCCACATACACACGATCCGAAAATCGGACGACGGATCGTCCGACTTTTTTCGTTTAATAGTCGCAAGTAGAAATTGAATAGGTTATGGCCCGTAACACACGATTCGAATATCGTACGAAAAATGTCGTCCAAGGAAGAATCGTACGATTATCGGATCGTTAGTACAGGGCTTCCATGAGCCGATAATGACAGTTCATCCGATATTATTTTATCTGACATGCACGAAAATTTTCCTCGTACGATACCTAATCGTACGATTTTCGTTCAGTCAGTACAGTTGTCGTCCGAAAATACAACACAAATACATTACAACACATGACATCACTTCCGATTTTTTTTTTTTATGTTGTACTAGAATTTTCGTGACTTTAGTAACCTATTCAATTTCAACTTGCGACTATTAAACGAAAAAAGTCGGACGATCCGTCGTCCGATTTTCGGATCGTGTATATGTGGCATTACTAAAGTTACGAAAATTCTCGAACGACATATAAAAAAATCGGAAGTGATGTCATGTGTTGTAATGTATTTGTGTTGTATAAGACTAAAACTAAATCAAAATTTGCTGCCAAAATTAACACTCCTGCCTATGCTTGATGCTATTGAGTTCCTTCAGGATTGCATAATTACAGAAATATTGCTGAATGCCAATAATTTAGGTTTTGATTGTATAACCACTTCCCTACCCGCCCATAGTCAAATGACGTCCACAGATGGGATCTCCCATCCTGGGTGGACGTCATATGACGTCCTGTGCTTTGTGGGGGGATATCTGAATGATGCCTGCAGCTAGAGGCATCATTCAGATATCCTTCTCTTTTGCCGGCGATTCTGCGCACGATAAGAATGATCATAGTGGCGGTTCTGCCGCTTGATTGTTCTTATAGGCGGGGGGAGGGGACATCCCCCCCCTCCCACCGCCATCCGGTGCTTCTCCGAGCTCTCACGTGCCATCGGGGGCCCGGAGAATGAATCGTCCGGCGCCGGATAGGAAGCATAGAGATGACTGGTGACCAGATGGTCACCAGTCATCTCTATGACCGTCGGGGGCCCGGGCGCGATGTGATGACGTCACGCTCAAGTTCTCAGAAGTAAACAAAGCTGCGATTGTGGCTAGTAAGCATGAGATTGGTGAAATTTTTTTCACGATTTCATGCTTTCCAGCCTGGAGGAGAGATGTGGGGTCTTATTGACTCCGCATCTCTCCATAAAGAGGACCTGTCACACACATTCCTATTACAAGGGATGTTTACATTCCTTGTAATAAGAATAAAAGTGATCAAAAAAAAAAAATGTAAAAAAAAGTGTAAAAATAAAAAAAATTAAGTAAAATAAAAAAAAAATTATAATTATTTTTTTTTAAATGCCCCTGTCCCCGGTAGCTCGCGATCAGAAGCGAACGCACACGTAAGTCCAGCCCACATATGTAAACGCCATTCAAACCACATATGTGAGGTATCGCCGCGTGCGTTAGAGCGCGTGCAACAATTCTAGCACTAGATCTCCTCTGTAACTCTAACCTGGTAACCTGTAAAAAAATTCAAAGCGTCGCCTATGGAGATTTTTAAGTACCGAAGTTTGGCGCCATTCCATGAGTGCGCGCAATTTGACATGACATGCTAGGTATCTATTTACTCGGCATAACATTATCTTTCATATTTTACAAAAAAATTGGGCTAACTTTATTGTTCTGTTCTTTTTTAATTCATGAAACCATTTTTTTTCCCCCCAAAAAAACGTTTGAAAAATTATTGCGCAAATACCGTGCAAGAAAAAAAGTTGCAATGACCGTCATTTTATTTCCTAGGGTGTCTGCTAAAAAAACATATATAATGTTTGGGGGTTCTGAGTAATTTTCTAGTAAAAGAATGATGATTTGTACATGTAGAATAGGCCCGGTATTGAGGTGGTATAAAAAGCCCGGTATTGAAAGGGTTAAATAAATCCATTGTATAATGTTCATCCGTTTCAAGTTCATTCCCAAGTTTTTCAAATTTGTTATATTTGATGATGGCACTGGGTTGCCTTTTGGTGTTGGCGCCCTGGTTCAAAATCAGATCACATTTTCATCAGTGCCTCAGATTGCAACTTCCTCTTCTACTTTTCATTATACAAAATATCTAGAAAATATTTATCACTCTTGGGCTTTGCTGATGATTACCATGTTTGAAAAGTATTTGCCTGGCGAGATAAACCCGCACATGAAATATTAATGTTAAATCATTTTAAATAATATAGCGCTGGTTATTAAAGCAACCCTTTCTGTTGCTAATGTTTACAGAAACCATTGCTAAATATAATCTTTTCAACTCATAAAATCTTGCTGCATATAAAAAAAAGATTCAAGCCTGTCTCCGAGACCCAGTGCGCTCCCTGTTGGATGCATGATCTTGCCCCTCACACAGCATAGAGAAGGTAAAGCCAGGCTGTCAATCATAGACCAAGTCAAAGACCCGGCTCATCCTCTGACAAGTCATAGGTCACTGCTGTTTGCATAGCTCAGCAACCAAGAGAGTGCTTAGGAGATGGAGATGAGGGTGTAGGTATTGACTCTTAACAAATGTCAGATTTTGAATATACACACCAGCACAGGTAAACTTGCTTGGTCTGCATGTTTTGGGAAAACTGATGGAAGGGATCTTGAAAAATGAAAAACGTGCAAAATCACTTTTTGAGTCAATATATCTATTTAACCACTTCAACACCGGGCTTTTTTTTACCACCTCAATACTGGGCCTATTCTGGCACTTCTCTCCTACATGTACAAATCATCATTCTTTTGCTAGAAAATTACTCAGAACCCCCAAACATTATATATGTTTTTTTTTAGCAGACACCCTAGGGAATAAAATGACCGTCATTGCAACTTTTTTTCTTGCGCAATAATTTTTCAAACGCCTTTTTTTTGGAAAAAAATTGTTTCATGAATTCAAAAATAACAAAACAGTAAAGTTAGCCCAATTTTTTTGTAAAATATAAAAGATGATGTTACGCCGAGTAAATAGATACCTAACATGTCACGCTTTAAAATTGCTCACACTCATGGAATGGCGCCAAACTTCGGTACTTAAAAATCTCCATAGGCGACGCTTTACATTTTTTTACAGGTTACCAGGTTAGAGTTACAGAGGAGGTCTAGTGCTAGAATTGTTGCATGTGCTCTAACGCACGCGGCGATACCTCACATATATGGTTTGATTGGCGTTTACATATGTGGGCAGGACTTGCGTGTGCGTTCGCTTCTGATCGCGAACTACCGGGACAGGGGCGTTTTCAATTTTTTTTTTTTTTTACACTTTTAAAAAAAAAAATTTTTTATCACTTTTATTCCTATTACAAGGAATGTAAACATCCCTTGTAATAGGAATGGTGTGGGACAGGTCCTCTTTATGGAGAGATGCGGAGTCAATAAGACCCCACATCTCTCCTCCAGGCTGGAAAGCATGAGATCGTGAAAAAAATTTCACTGATCTCATGTATACTAGCTGCAATGGCGGCTTTGTTTACATCTGAGAACCCGGGCGTGACGTCATCACATCGCGCCCGGGCCTTCGACGGTCATAGAGATGACTGGTGACCATCTGGTCACCAGTCATCTCTATGGTTCACCTCCGGCACCGGACGATTCATTCTCCGGGCCCCCGATGGCACAGGAGAGCCCGGAGAAGCACCGGATGGCGGCGGGAGGGGGGATGTCCCCTTCCGCCGCCTATAAGAACGATCAAGCGGTGGAACTGCCGCTATGATCATTCTTATGGTGCACAGAATCGCCGGCAGAATAGAAGGATATCTGAATGATGCCTCTAGCTGCAGGCATCATTCAGATATCCCCCCACAAAGCCCAGGACGTCATATGATGTCCACCCAGGATGGGAGATCCCATCTGTGGACGTCATTTGGCTATGGGCGGGTAGGGAAGTGGTTAAAGTACATATAAACCCAATAAAAAATTATTCTCAATATTTTTAAATCTGTGGCTGCCATTAAAATCATACCTAGCGATCCTGCCATGAAGGTCCTTTTTTTAGGCAGCGTCACAGATGAAAGGTTTGAAAGAGGAGTATATGCAAGTGGCTAATCCAGCTCCACACCAAGAGGTCATCAACCCAACAGATATAATTAAAATAAGGAAAATAAAGAGAAATGGGTGTTTAGCGACGACCTCTTGGTATATCTAACATGACCAAATCCACAAAACTTTCTAAAAATTCATAGTTTTATTACAAAACATTAAAAAACATTTTATATCAATATAGAACCCCCCATGCATAAAATCAGCAAAATAGTAGCAGTCAGACTGTTTATAAAACGTACCCACGTGTTTCGTGGTCGCAGACGCTTCTTCAAGGTTTCAGTCTCTCATCATTTGACTTAATACCTAATATTGACCACTTATGGAAAGCCCCACGCAGATATACTGCGGCAGGGCAGCCCTCCTGCCGCCGGCAACACGCTCCAGCTGTGATTGAACACAGCGGGAGCCAATCAGCGGGTTTGGTGGATTGTTCTGAAGAGAGGCAGAACGGCGGTCTGCCTATGTAAACAAGGCAGACCGCCGTTTCTGCCTGAGGGGAAAATGGAGACTTGTGTTTCTGTTTTGGTTTTCCTTTAGTCAAAGCACATCCCCCACAGTTAGAAAGCACCCCCTAGGGACACATTTAACCCTTTGATTGCCCCTAATGTTAACCCCTTCCCTGCCAGTGTAATTTGTACAGTGAAAGTGCATTTTTTTTAGCACTGATCACTGTATTGGTGTAACGGGTCTCTAAAAAGTGTCACTTTGTGTCAGATTTGTTCGCCGCAATGTCGCAATCCCGCTAAAAATCGCTCATTGCCTCCACTACTAGTAAAAATAAATAAATAAATATTTCATCAATATATCCCATAGTTTATAGACGCTATAACTTTTGCGCAAACCAATCAATATACGTTTTTGGGGATTTTTTTTACCAAAAATATGTACCAGAATACATATGGGCCTAACTTGATGAAGATATTTTTAAAAAAAAATTATCGTGTATGTTTTATAGCAGAAAGTAAAAAAAATTTTTTTTTTTTTTTCAAAATTGTCAGTCGTTTTTGTTTATAGCGCAAAAAAAAAAAAAACGCAGAGGTGATCAAATACCACCAAAAAGAAAGCTCTGTTTGTGGCAAAAAAAAAAAGACATCAACTTTATTTGGGTGCATCGTCGCACGGCCGCGCAATTGTCAGGTAATACGCAGTGCCGTATTGCAAAAAATGGCCTGAACATGAAGGGGAGTAAACCCCTTCATGTTTAGTAGTCAAATCAATACAATAAGTACAAACAAATACGTAAATGCATTTGTATGTTTTTGCACTTATTGTATTTATTTGTTTCTCTTTATTTTTCTTCTTTTGATCCTTTTTTAGGCACTTTCTGTTAAAAGGTGACAGCACACTGTCACTCAGCAGTGGCGGCTGGTGCTCAAAATTTTTGGGGGGGCGCAAACAAACTGAAAAAAAAAAAATCAATTGCCGCCCCTGTGCCCATTAAACGCAGCCACTGTGCCCAAACGCCACCAGTTTGCCCCCTCAAATACAGCCAGTTTGTTTCCATATACAGCCAGTTTGTCCCCATATACAGCCAGTGTGCCCCCATATTTAGCCAGTTTGTCCCCCATATACAGCCAGTTCCCCCCATATTCAGCCAGTTTGTCCCCCATATACAGCCAGTTCCCCCCATATTCAGCCAGTTTGTCCCCCATATACAGCCAGTTCCCCCCAAATGCAGCCAGTTTGTCCCCCATATACAGCCAGTTCCCCCCAAATGCAGCCAGTGTGCCCCCATATACAGCCAGTGTGCCCCCATATATATAAAGCCAGTGTGCCCCCATATTCAGCCAGTTTGTCCCCCATATACAGCCAGTTCCCCCCAAATGCAGCCAGTTCCCCCCCCATATACAGCCAGTTCCCCCCAAATGCAGCCAGTGTGCCCCCATATACAGCCAGTGTGCCCCCATATTCAGCCAGTTCCCCCCAAATGAAGCCAGTGTGCCCCCATATACAGTCAGTGTGCCCCCATATACAGTCAGTGTGCCCCCATATACAGCCAGTTCCCCCCAAATGCAGCCAGTGTGCCCCCATATTCAGCCAGTTCCCCCCAAATGCAGCCAGTGTGCCCCCATATATAGCCAGTTCCCCCCAAATGCAGCCAGTTTGTCCCCCATAATACAGCCAGTTCCCCCCATATTCAGCCAGTTTGTCCCCCATATACAGCCAGTTCCCCCCCAAATGCAGCCTGTTCCCCCCCCCAGCCCTTCACTTACCTTCCTCGGTCCGCGCCATCCTCGATGTCTTCTCCCGCCCTCGATGTCGCTTCAGCCAATCAGGTCACCGGTAACCAGATCCGGTGAACCTGATTGGCTGAAACCTCCACAGTCTTCTCCAAGGAACGCACCCCCGTGCGTACCTGGGAGGAGTTTTTGGAAGCCGAATACAGCGTGAGAGCTGTATTCGGAAAGCCTATCAGAGCTGCTGGCTCTGATAGACACTTCCAAGCCACACCCACCGCCGGCCACCGCTCTAATTCATATGGCCGGCGCTCACCAGGAGGCCGGCCATATGAATAGTGGGCAGCGCGGCAGCGGTGACAATACACAGATTCATGCAATGCATGAATCTATGTATTGTCTTTCAGTGGCGGTGCGGGAGCGAGAGGGGGCGGTGCTCCGGCGCCCTCTATGGACGCACCGCCACTGTCACCCAGTTGTGCTGTTGTGTTGTCACATGGGCTTTCAATGCGTTTCAACGCACATTGCGTAAGTACGGTTCCGGCCATGAGTAAACCCGTGCTGAGAAATGCCATGCATAGGGTGACCACATTCCCAAATGGCCATTCAGGGACCCCCTTCCCAAAAATCAGCTTGTGCTGTAATGAATCACAGCACAGCTTGGGCAGCGGATGCACGCTCTACCCAAAAGAACTGATCCCGCCCCCAAAAAAGGCAGCCGCATCGCCACTTTACTCACTGACAGCACTTGTCCTGACTGGCCGAGACCCGTTTTACCTTGTTCCAATGCTGGCTTTACACTGCCCTGCTGTGATTAGACACAAGAGGTGGGATTTATGATTTCTCCAATCACAAGCAGGGGACGGGGATTGTGCTTCGCCAGACATTCCCAGCCAGGACAAGTGCTGTCAGTGAGTAAAGCGGCAATGTGGTGGCCTTTTTTGGGGGAAACAGATAGAGGGGAGGGGGGGTGGCTGTGTCAGCTTCATTCCGGGACACTTTATTGTCCTGGAATGAAGGTGCCCGGGACCTGGGACAGACCTGCAAAATGCGGGACTGTCCCGGGCAATCCGGGACACGTGGTCACCCTAGCCATGCAGCTATTGCTGGAGTGCAGGTAGACAGGAAGAGGCTGCAAGAGATCAGCAGCATTGAGATGTAACAAAGGAAGGGAAAGAGGATTTTTATAAAAATTGTTGTTTATGATACACAGTGCTTTAGCAAACGAAATGCCACTCAGTTAGGGTTTACTTCTACTACAAGAAACGGTTGACACATTTTTTTTTGTGAGTCTGAATTTCTGCAAGGCTTACAAACCACTGAAAGAGACATTCCCAACTCCGTTGATACGCGGGGTGACATTCAAAGGCCAGGCTCAGTTGTCAGGTCGACTGATGGCACGCAAGCAGAAGAGAGGGGTTACCAAGCCAAAAGGACCACAGATGTGTCGGCTTTTGCAAAGTTCATGAATAGCTTCAGGCGGCTTGAACTGCATTGACAGCACATGAATAAGAGCAAGGGGAATGGGAATAAACTTAACTCTAATTAATCTTATCTCGCTGTGTTGGAGGACAAAATAAAGATGTTCAACATATTCTAACTCCGTAATGCCTTCTTCATTCCAGTCTTTCACTCTCAAACTCTGATTTCATCCCAAAGTTTATTTCTCCTTACATTACAAGTAAGCCTTTGTTAAGGGGGATCCAGGGGCTGCTATTGCTGACATTTTAATTAGAATGCTAGTTGTCTGGCTTACAGGACCCATTTACACAAGTGCTGCCCTCTGAACAGCAGTCCACTGTGGATCTTTTTCAGAGGGTATTTAAAAGGCAGTGAGGAGGCAATATACTGTCTCCTTACTGCCTGTTTTAACACCTAAAAGACTGCACCAGTGCAAAATGCAAGCGATTGTGGGGTGGTTGCAACACGGCGCCTGCCAGTTTTTTTTTTCTTGAATGGCTGCATTCGGTGGGCAGTAGTACTGCACGCCAAATGCGACAGGGGCATAATTTTGCTCTTTGTATCAGCCTCTAACTGCAAGTATAAATTAAGCCTAATATAGGGTGACCAGACATCCCCGGTTTCAGGGGACAGTCCCCGGATTGAGGACACTGTCCCCGGACCAAGTCTGTCCCCGGATTGGATTTGAACAGGGGCTGGGGCAATTTCAAAGGCAGTCAGTGCAGAATAAAAAAAAAAAAAAATTCTGAATTACACACCCTGCTCCGCCGCTCCTACTAGCTTAGGGTAGGGTGACCAGACATCCCCGGTTTCAGGGGACAGTCTCCGGATTGAGGACACTGTCCCTGGACCAAGTCTGTCCCCAGTTTTGTCCCCTGATTGGAATTGAACAGGGGCTGGAGCAATTTCAAAGACAGTCAGTGCAGAATAAAAAAATAATAATTCTGAATTACACATCCTTGCTCCTACTAGCTTAGGGGGGTGTATTTTTTCCATTATCTGTGCCCCTTTCTGATGATCATGTGCTGGTCAGAGCGGAGGGAATATTTCTTTCGTTTCGGGTGCCCATTCAGCTCCGCTCGCATGTTCTTCTGCCTTGGCTCAAATCCCGGCCAGCCGCCTGCCTGCTTATCTCCTTGCCTTCCCAGGTGAAGTGATCTTCCTCCGCATCCCACCCAGTAGTAGCCGGGGCCCGGAGAGTAAGACTTGACAGGCTGTGAAGCGGGCAGCGACGGGCAGAGAGTCACTGTTTGCTGCGTTTACTAGTAAAAAAAAGAAATGTCCCCGGATTTCATTTTAAAAATCTAGTCACCTTAGCTTAGGGGGGTGTATTATTTTCCATTATCTGTGCCCCTTTCTAATGATCATGTGCTGGTCGGAGTGGAGGGAATATTTTTTCAGTTTCGGGTGCCCATTCAGCTCTGCTCACATGTTCTTCTGCCTTGGCTCAAGTTCCGGCCAGCCGCCTGCCTGCTGATCTCCTTGCCTTCCTTGGCGGAGTAAACTTCCTCCGCTCCCCACCCAGTAGTAGCCGGGGGCCCGGAGAGTGAGACTTGACAGGCTGTGAGGCGGGCGGCAATGGGCAGAGAGTCGCTGATTGCTGCCATTACTAGTAAAAAAAATTATGTCCCCGGATTTCATTTAAAAAATCTTTTCACCTTAGCCTAATACCTTGAGTCACTGAAACAGATTGCATAATTGCATAAATGTTAAAGTGGACATAAAGGGTAATATACCTGGGGTTTAAAACATTGCTTTCCCCCTCCTCATGCCCATGCTGAATGCTGTTTGTAAAATAGCATCCCTGTGTCAGAGAGCAGCTGCCGGGAGCACCGACTAGTACTACAGGGGGTAATGGACACCAGCTCGTGACAGCAGCTCTGGGAATTCAGCCCCGCTGTTAAGTCACTCTCTGGCAAAGGAAAATCGCAGGTTAGCGTTCCTGTGACTGCACTGAAGAAGATAAAAAAAAGCTATTTTGCAAGCAGTGGGCAGCTACAGTATGTATGAGATGGGGGGAAGCAACATTGTAAACCTCGGGTTTATCAGCCTTCACTTCCACTTTACTCTCACTATTTTAACATATGATCTTTTTAGTTTAAATTAGCTTACTACATTTCAAGTGGATCAAAACAAAATGTGTTAAGCCTCGTACACACGATCGGATATCCTATGGATTCTTATCCGATGGTTTTTTCCATCGGAAGTCCGATGAAGCTGACTTCCATCAGTCTTGCCCACACACCATCAGTCAAAAACCCGACCGTTCCAAACGCGGTGACGTAAAACACTCCGATGAGCCGAGAAAAATTAAGTTTAATGCTTCTGAGCATGCGTCAACTTGATTCTGAGCATGCGTGTGTTTTTTATCCGATTTAAAATTTAAAACATGTTCTATTTTTTAAAACCGATGGAAAAAAGACTGATGGGTCCCATACACGATCGGTTTGTCCGATGAAAGAAGTCCATCGGACTGTTTTCATCGGTAAAACCGATCGTGTGTACAGGGCTTTACAGTTCCTTTTCCTTGGAAGTGAAACACAGCCTAAGTAGAAAAGCCTGTCTCCTGCCAGCATGCTGCAGAGAAGGAACCTTGCACTCTGTGTGGAAACAGTGGTCTCTCACCAGAGGTCCGCCATACCTTCTGTTGAGTCATAGCTAGGGCTCTTCAATCAGCAGGAAGTGCTGCCTTTGATATATTCTTTAAAGTTGGTTGAAGGTGTTAAAGTTTTAAATTTGAAGTTTCGATTAAGGGTTAGGTTGAAGGTAAAGGTTGTGGCACACGTCAGTACAGTACTTTATTACTTTCTCAGATGTGAATAATGTTGTAATTTCAGAAGGACCAAGTCCATTTGTCAAAAATGTATTTTATTCAATTAAAATGGGGCTAGTATAAATAAGTGTAGGAGATTAATTTCTACTACATTGATAAAGTTGTCATTGTTCTGCACAGTTTACCAATCAAGAAAAGGACTTTTTGAGTGATCAGCAGAGAGCCTTGTGGCTCATCTAGGCAGCCTCTCATTCCTGCACCTTCATTGGTCAGACATAACATTTAAGGAGTATATTTATAAAAAGTGGATACAGCTACAATACCCACATTCACAAATATAAGGTTGCAGAATGAATGAATTTATAAAGGCGATGTAGAGGGGTCTTTAGTGTATGCTGCTGTGTGATGCTGACCTTCTTTACCTCCTCTCTGGGGGCCACATGTGGCCCTTTGGCACTGAAGACCCCTACAGACAGTAGTCTGTGTTTTATGTACCAAGGTACTTACTCAAGCGGCCAGTGCAGGAAAGAACATCTTTACACTAAGTTTTGGTAGTTAGCCTTGGTTTAATTCATTTATACGATGACCTAAGACATTTTTAAGGGGTCTATAGGGAGCACAAATGCGGGAGCATTGTTTTTTTAAAGGGGCTGTAATAGAAGTATTCTCTAGCAGTCTCATGTTATGTGTTACCAGTCCTAATCTGCTAAAGCATGTCCTAATGTTCCTAACTTGCAATCTCTGACCATCTCATGTAGCATGCGCCTAACCCTCTTCTGTTGCACATTTGCAGTCTCTAACATCACTTCTATCATGCCTCTAACCATCTCCTGTTGCATGTCAGCAGTCTCTGACTATCTTTGATAGCATGGCCCCAACCATCTCCTGTTGCATGTCAGCAGTCTCTGACTATCTTTGGTAGCATGGCCCCCAACCATCTCTAGTTGCACATCTGCAGTTTGTAACCATCACTTCTAGCATGCCCACAACCAACTTCTGTTGCACATCAGCTTTATCTGACCATCTTTGGTTGAATGCTCCTAACCAGCTCATGTTGCACATCTGTAGTCTCCAACCATCTCTTCTAGCATGCCCCTAGCTATCTTTTGTTGTCTGTCTGCAGTCTCTAACCATCTCTTGTAGCATGCCCCTAACCATCTTCTGATGTACATCTGCAGTCTCTGACCATCTCTTGTATTATGCCCCGCCCTAACCATCTTCTGATGTACATCTGCAGTCTCTGACCATCTCTTGTAGCATGCCCCGCCACCATCTCCTGTTGCATATCTGCAATCTTTAACCATATCCTGGTGTACAACAATCAATATTTCCATCACACACATTCCTGGATTAGCTGAGAAATAAATAGGTGCCGCAGCATTAGTCAGCTGAAAACTGTTATGATCAGAGGTTAGTGTACATATTTACCAGCACACCAAGGATCTTCTTTGTTTTCATATCCTGGTGTATGTCTACAGTTTCTGACAACTTTCTGTTTTATTACAATTGTTGAATTTTATGTGTGGCCCTTTGATGAAGTCAGGGGCAGCAATATAGAGTGTCAGGCAGAACACAGACCTGACTTGAGCCATCTTATATATTTTGAACAATTTCATACCTCCCAACATTTTGAGATGGGAATGAGGGACACCTACCAGCAAACGTATGTAGGCATGGGACACGCCCACTGCCACACCCCCTTAAAGGAGAATTAACCCAAAAAAAGGTTAATTAAATCCACAAGGGCTTTTTTTACCACTACTATTCCTTTATATTGGCTTTTAAAATGTACAAATGCCGCAATTTAAAAATTGGATGAAAGGTTTAGCACTGGGAAACTCTTTTTGAAAGATAAAAAGTGCCTTTTATATACAACTATATAGATCAGACCAAAATGAGGGACAAATGAGGAGGAAAGAGGGACATTGCTCCAAATCAGGGACTGTCCCTCAAAATCAGGGACAGTTGGGAGCTATTCAATTTCCCTCATAGCTATTTCCACAGACTGGAACCAATGTAATGATTCTGCTGGATATATAACAATAAGATGCATTACTGATACAGCTGAGAGCTGTGTGAAGGGCGATGAAATGATAACATTACGACAATGATCTGAAAACGGAAGCTGAGCCTGAGATTGGATCTCCCTGCAGACTATCCCCTGAATGGTGTACAGTAACAAGGAGGTCTCAGGATGAGTGTTTCCCAGCACTTTATTAAAAAAGGACTTTGGTTTACCAGCTGTCCCTCGCTGACACGTCCTTCCTCCCTTATTTAAGTTGTCCTACCTCTCCTGATCTGCTCCTTGTAATACAATGGCCCTGGTGTTCTAACTGCCTTGTCTTTAAATAAATTACAACCCCAGCTGAGCCAGTTTTTCACTGGGTCCCTGAAGGGTCCTGAGAATGACGAGGGAAAGATTTGTAAGTAAAGCTATAGTATGGGATGCCAATATCTAGTGATCCATGTCATTATTTTACCTGGACAATGGAAAATGTAATCACATCTTGGCGTTGTAAAACCTTTTTTGGCTTCCCATGGTCAAGTGTCCCCTTCGGCAGTTTCCAGTATCACCCAATTACAAGACCAAATGATGGTGTCATGCTCCCTAACTAGTTCTCTATATTAAAGAATAAATAAATAATTAAGGTTCCAAAAAAGTGACACTTTCATTAAAGCATTATGAGAAGGAACCAAGACACAAAACAAACCAAGTTAAAATGTCCCTTACACCTACTGGTCCACACTATCAAAGATAGTGAAACAATATTCAGTACCTTTTACGTATATCTTAATAAAAAGTTACTTGATAAAAAAACAAAAATATATTCAAATATTTTTCAAACATCCAACCTCTGTATCGCAGTGGTATTTTAAAGGGCCAGAGCATTGGAAAGATACATTTAAATTACCGTATTTATCGGCGTATAACATGCGCCAGCGTATAACACTCACCCCAATTTAAGACCGAAGTTTCAGGAAAAAAACATTTTTTTTTTTTAAATAAACCACTTTGAAGCAAAATAATGGTCAGTGCCAATCAATGCAGCCTGATTAGTGCCCATCTGCAGCCTCAATGCAGCCTGATGCCCATCTGCAGCCTCAATGCAGCCTCTGTGCCCATCTGCAGCCTGATCTGCGCCCATCCAATGCAGCCTGATGCCTATCTGCAGCCTCACCATCTCTCATGCAGTGCAGGAAATCAGGAGGGGGACGAGCGCCGCCGGAATCTTCGAGCCGTCATCTTCTGATTACAGTACTCGGCTCTCAGTCGGCAGTCACATACACAGTCCCACCTCTGCCATCTCCATTGGACCAGCTCCTGTTCATGACAGAACACTGGTCCAATGCCGGTGGCGGAGGCGGGACGTGTGTGTGACGTCAGAGCCGAGTAAACAGGACATGACGGCTCGGTGATTCCGGCGGCGCTCGTCCCCCTCCTTCTCCTCCGAGGTACGCTATTGGCGTATAACACGCACCCGTGATTTTCCCTCTATTTTCAGGTGCAAAAAGTGCGTGTTATACGCAGATAAATATGGTATATGTAGAGCTTGGTGTGCTGAGGTAGCCTTGGCTATTCCAACTGTGAGATCTCCCTGCTATAATTCTCAGCTCTGTTTCTGTCCATCTGTGGGTTTTGGGTGTTCCTGACCACCTTTGTTCCAGCTACTGCTGGTACATAATAGAAATTAAAGAAAAAAATCCAAAAGGGATGGTGGGAACCCCATATAATGGGCAAAACAGGCATTCAGAACCAGAAACTCAGCACAGGGTTTGCAGGATCCCCTTTATAATGGGCAAAGCAGGTGAGTAGACCCAGAAACTCATTGCAGGGTTAGCGGGAGGAGAAGGAGATCTTTGGTAAGATCCAAAATATGCTGGCAGGATAATATTCCTTGGCTAGCAAGGAAATGCCTTGCAGTCTCTAATTAAAGTAGATGCAACCAGAATGAATCAAATCTCATATAGTCTTTAATACGTTGAAGTCTTTTGAAAAAAATAAAAAATTTAATCTGCAGCTTTTATTAAATTATTATCTGGTGATCCTGCCAGAAAGAACCTTGTTGAAACACTTCCTGTTATAGGGTGGCATTGCTCTGTTCCAAGTCTCCAACTTGTGCTCTTGCGTTGTCACCCTGTAGCATGGGCTTTCAATGGAGATAACAAGTAGCCATTTCAGGGCACATTACGCAGGCTTTGTCCACTGTTGTGACCATGAAGAAACCATCCCTTGGAAAGGTCGTGTAGCTATCGCTGGACATCAGCAACACCGAGATGTAACAAAGGATAAAAACAGTAAAAACAATTATTCTATTAAAAAATGAAATGGTTTATAATGTATGTTAATTCAGCAAACTAATTGTGTTTCCATTAGTGTTTAGATCTGCTTTATTAAAGTGGTTGTAGACCCTATTTTGTAACTTTTACCTACAGGAAAGCCTATAATAAGGCTTACCTGTAGGTAAAAAGAATATCTCCTAAACCTGTACTGTTTAGGACAGGGGTTTCAAACTGGTGGCCCTCCAGCTGTTGCAGAACTACAATTCCCATGAGGCATTGCAAGGCTAAACAGTTACAAGCATGACTCCCATAGGCAGAGGCATGATGGGACTTGTAGTTCTGCAACAGCTGGAGGGCCGCAGGTTTGAGACCCCTGGTTTAGGAGATATTCCCCCTGCAATGAGCCGCTGACTGCAGCGGCGCATGCACAGCGGGGATTCTCGGGTAAAGCCCGGCAGCCGCCGGACCTTGCCGACGCGCGGGAGTGACAACATCGCCGCTCCAGCCACTCACAGCGCTGGAGCGGCGATACACGGAAGACACGCCGAGGCAAGATGACATCTCCCTCGGCGTGGACCAGAAAAGTTCCCGATGCCTCGTTCTAAGGTATGTATTTCATAATGAGCTAGTATGCGGTGCATACTAGCTCATTATGCCTTTTGCCTTTCAGGTATGAAAAAAAAAAAAGTAGGAGCGGGTGTACAACCGCTTTAAGCTGAGCAAATGGAAGTCTGGATCAACTCTTTAGATTGTGCTTCTCAACCTCTACAGGGTGAAGTGGCTTGAAAGTGATAATTACAGTACTATAACACTGCAGTAAGAGTCTCCTGGGCTGTGTACAAGGGCCATTTTAAATATAAAATTGTTCTTTTACCCATTCGTAGACAATGATGGACAGAACGTCTCCCTTGTTTCTTGTACCTCTCTGGAATTTTAGCTGTAAGATCCCTTTGCCGCAGCTACCGGTTGCTGGCTGTCTTGCTGTTTTTGCATATAGATATGACATGTAACAGGAGAAAGGAATAAAATATAACTTTGAGTTTCTCTGATTTACATCACAAAGGTCACAGTGTTTTACTGAACACACAAAGATCAGCGCTGACCTCGTTGGCTCTGTTCCTTCTGCTGCTGCTTGTTTCTCCTGCAGAACACGAGCTGTCAATCAGGAAGGAAGATTCGATTGTAGATGATTGGCAGACATCTGCTCCCTGCGTACAGCACAAATATGTTCCCTGACATAGCAGCAACACAAAAAGCTCCAATAACCCTTTCCATTCTTGATGGCGTACAGAACCTGCACAGTGCAGCTTTGATGTGACTTCTGTTTTTTCGGTCACTCATGCCTGTCAAGTTTCGAAAAGCTGACTTTAAAACCCCTTGCGTCATATCTCCAACAGATGGATCGCCACCAGTGCTGTATGTGAAAAGCTGCCATGCATTTACAGACAATATCAGCCAGAAACACCACAAAAGCGTAAAGGCATAGTTATGGGCGTCCGCTGAACTTTTTTCAGGGGGGGGGGCATCATTCTTGAGGATAATTCCGCTTCACTCCATGCCCATATAAATATAGCCTAGAGCAGGGGTCTCCATACTTTTCAAGCAAAGAGCCAGTTTACTGTCTTTCAGTCTTCAGGGGGGCCGGATTCTGACCAGTGGGGCTAGAAAATGCCCCAGAGCCGAGCATCAGTGAGAATAAACATGGCCCCAGTGCTGGTGGGCAGTAGAAGGAGGAATAGTGCTTCATCATTGCTATTAGTGGAAGAAATAGTGCCCCATTGTTGGTGTCATTGGGAGGAATAGTGCCTCACATTGTTGGGAGCAACATTGCCCCAAGGGCCGGGTGAAGGCTAGCAAAGGGCCACATCCGACCCTTGGGCCGCAGTTTGGAGACCCCTGGCCTAGAGAATGTACATCTTTCTATATTGCAATGCATCTGTTGTGGTCATATTTTGATCTTGATGAAAACAGCCTATACTGTATACTGTAGATGCATTGCAATACAAAAAGATGTACACAGTGGTGTCGTGGCACAGGCACTGCTGTTACCTGTAGTTCTTCAGCGATAGGGCAGGCACTGGCAGCGTATTCAGTCTCTCGCCTCGGCCACTGCACGCCACGCACCTGTGGGAGGAGCTGGCGCCGTGCCGGCCGGATCGGCATAGGCACATTTACACAGGAGAGGCAGGCTGAGGCAGCAGCCAGTCACGGAACAGCTGGGTCAATGTCACGGTGGTGTTAAGCTCGGGCCGGGGGTGAGGAGGGAGGGACAGATAGTCGGAAAAGTCTGAGAGCAGCCCCAGCCTCCAGGCCAGCAGCAGTCTGCAGACTTAGAAAAAAAAGTCCACGGCTGAAAGTGTGTCTTTACTCTGACTTCCAGGGGGGGCAATTGACCCCCCTTGCCCTATGGAGCGGACGCCCATAGGCATAGTTTCCCTTTACCAAAAAACTTCCTATGCAGATATGGGTCGTCTGTAGATAAAAACAAATTGTGCAGCCTTGACCAAAGTTGAATAATGCCCTTGCTATAGGTGTAGGCCATTTACATACCTCATGAAGCCTTACTGGAAAACTCCCAGAGATGGCATCATCCCATTCTGACTTGTTGCTAAGATGTTTCTAAGAGACTCCCAGCTCTTACTGTTCATCCCCACCATCACAGGAGTGAGCTCTTTTTTCTGATTCAAACCCCCTCACATGTGCTTTCTCTCCCCTCATGCAGTAGCTCTGAACTCAGCATTTGAGGGCTTGCTCATGTGATGGTGGAGGTAAGCAGTACCACAGGTGAAGCAACGTCCTTAGCAACAAGGCAGGATGGGATGATGCCATCTCTGGGAGTTTCAGTCAAGCTTCATGAGGTATGTAAATGGCCTACACCTATAGCAAAGGCATTATTCCATTTTGGTCAAAGCCGCACAGTTAGTTTTTTCTTACTTACATAGATAGTGGCTACATGGTTGCAGGAGACATTAATCCCATTGAAAATTGCCGTTAAGCAAAAAAAAAAAAAAACATGCATTCAAGAGGCAGCTTGATCACCTCAACGCCTGACAGTTGCAAGTTAGCTACACTCTAAAAAGTACTTTTCAGAGAATAAGCAAGTGTGAACTTAGCCTAAAGCCTCGTACACACGACCGTTTTTCTCTGCAAGAAACGTCAAGAAAACTGCTGGGAGAGCTTTCTTGCCGAGAAAACCGTTTGTGTGTATGGTTTCTTGTCGAGAAAACTGCCGGGAATCTCGACGAGAAAAATAAACAACCTGCTCTCTATTTTCTCGTCAGGATTCTCGTTTTTCTCGTCGGGATTCTCGTCGGCCTGTTTCCCAATGAGAAAACCGGTCGTGAGTATGCTTTTCCGAGTCTTAAAAAACCGCGAATGCTCAGAATCAAGTATGAGACGGGAGCGCTCCTTCTGGTAAAACTAGCGTTCGTAATGGAGATAGCACATTCGTCACGCTGTAACGGACTGATAAGCACGAGGCTGAAAAGCGCGAATCGTCTCTCACCGAACATTTACTAACACGCGGTAACACGAGATCAGCAAAAGCAGCCCAAGGGGTGGCCTTTGGAATCGAACTTCCCCTTTATACTGCTGTCGTACGTGTTGTACGTCACCACGCTTTACAACGACAAGATTTTTATTTGACAGTGTGTATACAAGGAAAGCTTGACAAGAATCCCGTCAAGCTTGAAAAGAATCTCGTCGAGAAAACCGAAGTTTTTTTTTTTTACGACGGGATTCTCGGCCGTGTGTACGAGGCTTTACAGTTTACAAAATTAGGTTTATGGTTTAGAACTGTGTGAATGATCCCTCTAACTTACAACCAGCTGCATCCTATCGGGTCGAGGCATTTGAGTGTTGAGTATGCAGCTTTCTCCAGGGAATAACGCCCCCTTATGCCGCGTACACACAAATTCCGACAACAAATTTCCGATGTGAGCTTTTGGTCGGAAATTCCGACCGTGTATAGGCTCCATCGGACATTTGCTTTCTGAATTTTAGCCAACAGAAGATTGAGAGCAGGTTCTCTATTTTTCCAACAGAAAAAGTTCTTATCGGAAATTCCGATCGTCTGTATGCAATTCTGACGCACAAAAAAAACACGCATGCTCAGAATCAAGCAGAAGAGCCGAACTGCCTATTGAACTTCATTGATCTCGGCTCATCGGACGTCTTGTACGTCATTGCGTTCTTGACGGTCGGAATTTCCGACAAGATTTGTGTGACCGTGTGTATGCAACATAAGTTTGGGCCAACATTCCATCGGAAAAAAATCCACGGTTTTGTTGTCGGAATTTCCGATCGTGTGTACGCGGCATTACAGTTTTCTCCAACAGCCAGACTTAACAGAAGGCCACCAGTGATGAATATCATGTCTTAAATCAGCAGACAAAATGCATCAGATTACACGAGCTAAAATAAACACTTCTCTACTGTTCTTCCACAATTTATCTTATGAGTAATAAAGATACCCAAATTTGCTGGCAGATTGTATCCTAAACTGCACACACTTAAAGGGGACCTTTCCTTTGCCAGGAAGTTAGCTATAATAAGACCTAAATGACTATATCACTAGGAGTTAAAAAAGATACAAAAGCTGTCATGGCCGACCTCCACCAGAGTGGTAATGATCACCCCCTGGTTTCAGTGCTCTGCTAAGCTAGACCTTCAGAATTGTTCTGAATCAGTATTTCAGAAAGGAATGAAGCCAAAAGGTTAGCATAACCACCAGGCAACGAGTAGTTCAGAAGGTAGTCTGGGTGATGGTTTAAAGTCAATTTAAATTCTACCTAGATGACATCCGATTTGTTATTGCTCTGTGTATCTTAAATATTAGTTTTTTACCATAAAATACTAGCTTTCATCTTTTTACATCCTTCTTCTCATCTGAACGAAGCTGATCTCCTCCAGTCCTTTTCAGCCATTTCCTGTCCTGGCTTTCTGATAGTGTGTGTTGGGCATACAGTGGAGCATTTTGAAAGACGAGCAACTTTTTTTTATTCTGGCAAAACGAGCAGAATTCAAGGTAATGGGGTGTGCAGTACCGCATTTGGCCAGAGGTGCGGGGGTGCCGGTGACACTCGGAACAGTTTGGAGCCGTTCGGAAATACTCTGAATCATTCGGGAATACTTGGAAATAGTCTGTTCCCGGGTGTTTCCAAGCCTTTCCGAGGGTTTCCGAGGTCAGCCGAGCTGTCCCTGATCATTTTCGAGGCTGTCCGGTGCCCCCCCCCCACCTCTGACCACATCCGGTATTTCATGCCATTGAAGTCAATGCGGAACAAATTATTTTCGTTTCCATTGACTTCTATGGGGAAACTTGCTTTGATATGCGAGTGCTTTGGATAACGAGCATTCTCCTGGAATGGATTATGTCAGTTGTCTCCTTATACCAAGATTCTGAACAAAGCTTCATGGCTGGCACCCAGGTATTCTTTCAGCGAAAGATGCAGATATAAAACGATTGAAAATAGCTTTTGAAATAACATACTTACCATACTTGCCAACATTTCAGTCCTGATCTCCCAGGCACAGTTAACCTGCCCACAGTCTGCCTCAGGCCCACCTAGTGAATGACCATTATGCTCCACTCAGACCCTGCCTGTAATTATCTATTGTGTTTAATGTAATGTAGCGCTACCCCTGATGGAGCTGTTAGTTAAGATGGGTACTCTGTTGTTAGCCTCAACCAACCCCTCTGACACACCAGGCTGAGTACTCAAACACACAATTTCACAGATTAATCACTGACAGTGACACTAGTACCCAGCTATAATGATATTTAAAAAATTGCAAACACCAGACCATTTTGTAAAACAAACTAAATACATACTTCCCAACTTAATTAGTTAAAGCCACAAGTGATTTTTTTTATCACTACTTTTCTTTCATACTGGCTTTGGAAATTTACAAATGCAATATTTTAGAAATTGGATGAAAGGTTTAGCACTGGGAAACACTTTTTGAAAGATAAAAAGTGCATTTTATATACAACTATATAGAGCAGACCAAAATGAGGGACAACTAAGGAGAAAAGAGGGACAGAGGGACTTTGTTGCAAATCAGGGACAGTCCCATAAAATCAGGGACAGTTGGAAGCTATGCTAAATATACTATCATAAAATAAAGTAGGCAAAGGTAGACGGAGATAAGATGTGAAATGAAATTACAATGAAAGTGATACACCTAAAATACAGGATAATTACAAGTAACTGGGCCCAAGTTTTACTAATCAGCTTAAACTGTACCAGAGTTACCAAGCGTATCAAAAGGGCAGCCAGAAACTGATATTATAAACCCCGGGAGGCTACGCTGCCTTAGGCCCTGGAGTGACTTTGCTAGGTCCCAGTCTGCCCGCAGTACTTCAGTGTTACTGGAAGGTGAAAAATTGCTAATGTCTATGTAAATATTATGAAAGGGGAGGCAAAATCTCCAAAAACTAGTAAAAATAATAGTTAGTGCTGCCGGCGTGGTTGGGGCCCTTTCAGTGGCGCACTAATGGCAATGCTAAGTTGATTTCAGATACTGCCAGTTCAATAAGGTGGGAACTTGATGAATATGATAGATTATATATATATATATATATATATATATATTGAACAAGGCTTAACAGTAATGAAAAGGGCAAGTAACAAGTGCAGGGAGAGGTTAAGTGGATCTGAGCTACTAGGGTAATCCAAAACAGGTGATGTAGCACTGCTCAGCGATATGCTGCATAAGTATGGTACTGTCTAAGGAACCAGATGGCAAACTGTGTTAGCTAGAATCTTGCTTTGTTTTGTGGTACAGAGTGTTTACTGGGGTTTGCAACCCTCTCACCAATTCTGTGCTTCAGTTGTGGGTGCCATTGGCGGAGGGGCCCCTCATAGATCGATGGCTCAACTCTGGCGAACCCGCTCTGTATGGCTATAAATGCTAAGATGCTGCTGCTCCGGCCGCACTGGAAGGCAAGTGCCTGGACGTTCACTTCCTTTCCCAGTCTGACACCAAGTTCCCCTCTCTAACTGGCTCTTGGGAGAGAAGAGTGGACTGACAAAGGTACTTACTCCTTGGGATCCTGGGTCTCCAAACGTTCTGGGGCAGTACAGTAAAACAATCCACCCTCTCCTCCTGGTGTCTCTCAGTCTAGTGAGATCTTTAGTTCTACAGATATCCTCAGCAGTTTCCCCAATCCCCTGAGCTCCCTCTCGATCCAGCAATGTGCTGTCTCGGGACTCCCTTCTCCTCATTGGTTGAGACAGCAGCAAGAGCCATTGGCTCCTACTGGTGTCAATCACAGCCAGTGAGCCAATGAGGAGAGTTGGGGGCGGGGCCAAGCCGCAGCTCCATTTTTTTTTTTCATTGATGCATAGAGCAGGGCCTCCGGAGCGAGCACGCACCAGTGCCCCCAAAGCTATTGAAGGCACTAGTCAAGGGAAATCAGCCAGGAGCATTTGCATACAGACTGCGCTAGGTAATGCCCACACGTGATGCTGAGCCTCCATAATTGAAAGAACTGAAATCCAATGGGACAGGTCAAGGACAGGCTGGGGAGGTAAGGGCTAGAGATAATGCTAGATATTCTCCAGCCAGGAAATGAGGTGGGCTCTATCTGACTTGCAGCAGTGTCTAATGAACATTGCAAGAGGCTTGCAGTGTGCAGTAAAATCAGAGTAAGCAATTTAAGCATAGGAGAGAATCCTGTGCAAGACTGAATGGAAGTTTGGTTTTAAGTCTAATAGGCACCAGAAACCATTATGATTTACTTCTTTGTGTTGATTTTGAGGGCCTGGCTCCTTAAGAACAGCTAATGTCATATTTGCCGACAATTGCGGGCCTAACGCTCATCCACCACTGAGAGAAGTGCAAACAATCAATACAACGCCGAGGTATCTTGTCAATTTATGGAGAGGTGTTTATAAGCCTTGTCTGGCAGATTTCAGCAAACAGCAGCTCATTAAAGTTTTACACTCAGCCTCGTCTGCAGGTAGCGGAGTATTTCATCTCTAGCAGTGAAAGGAAGATATTCCAGCAGCAAAGCGGCGCACAGAAAGTTTTTTGCGCACTATAGGAGCAGATTTTTCGTTTCCTGGTTCATGCCTATTCCTTTATAATATGCTGGTGTCAGGAATGGCCACACACAGCACAATTCAACTCTCTGCAGAAGTACCAGGCAATTGATATTTTCTGCTTTCTGAACAACGGGCTTTATTTTCTTATTATGCGCCTGGGAAAGGTACTGAAACACCATATACAATGTAACGCATTATATATAGTCTTTTTTCTTTAGTTGGAAAATATTGTGCTAAAAACAATTAAAGCAGAAAAATTAAAAAATTGTGAGCAGGCTGACTGTATTGCAGAAAAGCGTTGCTTTGTCTGTTCCCAATCTTCTTTAGAACGTACAATGAGCTGCGCATTCTCTGCATACCTCGGTGTTAGAATGAATGTATTCCTCCTGCACATGTACAGTAGTTACATCATTCTGGCCTGGGCAATAAAAATTACTGAAGATTCCAAGCCCATAAAAAGACCCGGTGAACATATCGGCGAGGAAAGCAAAGTTTACTTCTGCTTTAAAAGCGGTAGTAAACCATATACTAAAAAAAAACCCTGCAAGACAATGGCATAATGTGTTAGTATGAATTGCATACTAGCACATTATAAAATGCTTACTTTAGAACTAAGCCCTCCAGCGGCGTGCTGTCACTGCACCACTGATAGGTCTTCCTTCCGGGTTCGCGTGCTCCAGCCGTCTCGTTGGCCGAGACGCAATGACCGAGTAACGGCCACGGCACAGAGCTCTGAAGTGACGGCATACCCGTGCCGTCCCTTGAGAGCGCATGTGCCGATGACGTCACCAGCTGCATGCAGTGTGAATATCTCCTAAGCAGTACAAATTTAGGATGTATTCACCTGTAGGTACAAGTATAAAAAAAGGCTTTACTACCACTTTAATGGATAGAGTTTTTTACCATTAGCCAAACTTGACTTTTCTTTAGTCTTGGATCAAGTAGATAAGGGTTAACTTAAAGCCCCTGTTTGCTTTATTTTATAGTTTTTTTTTATTTCTGTTTCTATTTGGGAAATTTTCCTTCACTGCCTGGGCTGAAGACACAACAGGAAGTAAAAGATAATCTCTTTAAAGCAAGAGGACATTCCCTGTAAGGCTGATGATGACACACCGACGAGTCTACCTCTAGTGACAATTTGGCAACAGCAGAATTGCTAAAAAGGCTGCCTGTGTTTCCCTATGGAATTGTTCCCTCTGTAGCTGGATGCAGCGAGAGGTCTCTCTGTCACTGACCCGAACGCGGCTGGCTGAATCTTGATCGCAAGCAACAGGATTGACATCTTGTTTCCTCAGCTACAGAGGGAGTGATTTCATAGGGGCCAACAGACAGCTGGCAATGACGATTTAGACTAATTGTCAGCAGCAGGATCACTAGATTCAGAGTCGCCTGTGTGTCATCCATGTAAGACAGATAGCTCTACTTAGGGTTGCAACCTTTTCTTCAAGCCAAAACCCGAACACTTTTTTGGCGCACATCAAAAACACTGTGGACTCTTATATGAAGGAGAACTCTGATGGAAGGTGGTTTCTGCTCACCAAACCCCCCACTTACATTAGAGTTCCCAGCATCCCCCCTTAAATTAGGATTTCCAACCCCCCCCTTACATCAGAGTCCACAGGGCATCCCTTACATCTAAGTCCCACTTACCTTAGTGTACTCACTCGCTCAGAGGCAGAAGATAGCAGTGAGGGAGACTAATGGCCCGTACACACGATCCGAATATCGTACGAAAAATGTCGTCCGAGGAAGAATCGTACGATAATCGGATCGTTAGTACAGAGCTTCCGAGAGACGATCATGACAGTTCATCCGATATTATTTTATCGGACGTGCACGAAAATTTTCTTCGTACGATACCAGATCGGACGATTTTCGTTTAGTCAGTACAGTTGTCGTCCGAAAATACAATACAAATACATTACAACACATGACATCACTTCCGATTTTTTTTTTTCTGTCGTACGAGAATTTTCGTGACTTTAATAACAATTTTAATTTCTACTTGCGACTATTAAGCGAAAAAAGTCGTGCGATCTGTCGTACGATATTCGGATCGTATTCGGATCGTGTGTACGGGGCATTAGTCACTCGAGGATGGAGGCTCAGGTATCGACACCTTTCATCCATGATGTATCTGCCGGTTTCTGAGCTTCAAATTTCCAGTCCACACATCCCTTTTCTGAGGCACAGAACGCCGGAGATTGGAGCATGGGTGGGTAGACAGAGGGGTAGGGGTGGGAGGAGGAGGAGCAGATCAAGCCCCTTCTCCTCTCCTGTTCGTGTATAGGGATGGGGCCCGTGCGCACCCCTATGCACTTGACGGTTGAGGTACTTGGTTACTTGGGGAGCCACAGTCCATTATGAATATTGTGTCTGGGTTTCAGGCAGTCTGAAACCTGGACACGTGATTCGAAAACCCAGACTGTCTGGGTGAATCCCAGACAGGTGGCAACCCTAGTTTCACTGGACAATTTCCCCCCTCTTCCTGTTGCAATGACAGCTGTAAAATTTTGGATTTTCTGTCAATTTATGTCATGGTGACCATAGTCCGTGGGGCAAATAGAGAGGATAAATCCCTCCAGCTGTGACACAGACAGCACTACAAACTAGAGAAGGATTGAAGAAAAGCTCAACTTAACCACAACCTTCAACTGTGAACCAAAACCTTGGGTCTTTCTCTAACTTAAGTGGAGTACACACTATAAGAAAATCGGGCGAACGATCGGCTGATTTTCCTCGATGTTTCACAGCAAGTCGGAACCAAGGATAGAAATAAGGTCCGAAAATTCTTGTATGACAAAGGCTTTTTTTTTTTGTTTCTAATCATGCACAGTCTTTCCTATCTGATATTTCTCGCACGAAAATATGTATGAAAACGGTACACATTACACCACAATCGTCTGTTCTGTTCACTTATAAGAAAAAAAATTGCATTTGTTTCTTCGGAAATTTTAGTTTGCAAAGTCGGCATCAGATGTCAAAAAACATTATACAAAAATCAAATGCCTCGTACGGAATTTTTCTTCTGATTTTCTCATAGTGACTACGGGGCTTTAGACTCCTAATGTGTGTATGATAGCACTGGACCTATCCGGAACTTTGGTTCTGATGGATATACAGTAAAGTGCATTTTCCATTAAAGAAAAAGATGCATGATGAAAATATAGTGCGAATAGACCTTGTTCTGGTCCTAGGCTGCTACCTCTCTGATTGGCAACAAAGAGAATGCCCAATAGGAGGTAAATTCTTGGATGTGTATTGAGGAGCACCTGGTAGAAAAGTTAATTTCACTTAAAGGTCTTTTTGAAATGTTTAATGGTAAGGGCATCAAATGCAACTTATGAGTTTCGGGGAAAAAAGCCTCCTTCCTCAGGACTTGAGCATTACAGAATCAAGATAGAATGCACTAAGGAACCTTTATTAAGGCCTGATGTAGACAAGCGTCTGCTAACGGCATTGATCTAATCTAAATATAAAGACTTATTTAGACCGGTGTCCTCCATCGAGAATCTGTAGCCTGTAGAAAAACCAGCCCAACATTCATCTTGTGTGTGAAGAGCCAGCAGATACATTTGTACCCTGTACAAGCCAATGGCTGATCCAACTGCTGTTCACATGTATCCCTTCATACTAGAGGTTTTTACATGCAAATGAAGCTTCTGACTGGCGTTTCTGGCTGTCCGCAAACTGGACATAGTTGATGGTCCAGTTTGCATGCTGTGCCCACATGAAAACTTTATCTGAATCTGAATGGCACAATCTAGCCAGCTGTTTGAATGATTTATAATGCTGGCCACACATGGCCAATTTTGAATCCGTTTTTGGAATATTTCCATTCGAGAACCCTTGGTCCTGTCTTCTACGTGATAAGGTCGAAAGTGAAACACACCCAAGTTGTAGGTCCCTTCCTCCGACCTCTGTATACTCTGTAAAGCACCACAAAGTACATTGATGATATCTAATTACATTTAGCAATAAGAAAACACAATGGCACCGATAAGAAATGATTTATAGGGGAGTTAATTGGATGTGAATGGATATCATTTTAAAAGCTGCCACTAGTATGTCTCCTATGGAGCTGCAATGAAGATGAAATAAGACGGAGCTTTAATTAACCTGTGAATGAGTCACTGTCATCTGGAGCGTCTTATAAGCTAGAGACGGTACCTGTGTCCTCCTACATCGTAGACCCCGCTCTGCTCGAAAAAAAAAAAAAAACTTTTCTCCTATTGCTATAGCAACAGACACAGGAGGGGGGGGGAGAGCACAAAATCAGTCAATTTAGTCCATTATAGCAATAATAGCTCCTGCTACAACCTGCTAGAGGTCAAGGCAGATTTCACTAAAGCCTCACACACCGCTAACCATTCCTGAAAGCTTAATGATGGCATCCCGGAGATATGGAAAGCGGGGGGGACACTGGTATGAGTCCTGGGAAAGACACCAGCACATGTAACAAACCACACAAAGGTTCCGTTCAGCCAAAACTGATTACCAATTATTACATCTCTGTAACAAAAAGATAAAGTGTTAATAAAGCCTCATTCATTTTGAAAAATTAGATGCTGATAGCCAGGTTCAAATGTTTTTTTTCTTCCCATTTTTCACCTCTGTGCTTGCTCCTCATACTGCCCCCCTTTCAGGTTTGTGGGTGTCCCCATTAAAGCTATATGAGTGGCAAAATTATAGCAGCAACAATTTTTGGGCTTAAAATGCATCTTTCAGTAGCTTTATGAGACTACATTTATAAATTCCTGGCATTTAACAATATACAGCAACCTCATTATTTTTCAAAATATCCATCTTTCATTAAGGGCCAACTAACACTATCAGCTATGCTAGAAAAAGTGCAGAATTCCGGATGATGAGCAACGTCTGCACCACTCCAAGTTACTAATAGCATATCTTCTGTATTATGCCAAAAAGATGATTTTACTTAAATAGGTTTCTTCATCTCCACCGACTGTCTCTGGATGGGAGAGGATGGTGGATGAGGCACTCCCATTATACAAAATTATGTACTCGAATAGGGGATGTGCTTGGAAATTTGAGAAGGTATGGGCACCCTGGACACTGACCTGATGCCTCCCCCCCCCCCTATTGTAGGGGTGAGACGTCTCGGGTGGCTGCCCATTGAAATCAATGGGGCACCGCGGCTATACAGAGGCGCTTTGCGGTGGTTTTTAACCCTTTCTCGGCCGCTAGCGGGGGGTAAAACCGCCCCGCTAGCAGCCAAATAGCACCGCAAATCCGACGGTAAAGCGCCGCTAAAAATAGCGGCGCTTTACCACCGATGCACCTCCCGCCCGACTGTGAAAGGGGCCTTAGGCCCGGGTTCACACTTGTGCGACACGACACCCGTCCTACTTTGGATCCGACTTTGCCCTGCGACATGAAGCCGACATATGTCCGACTTTCAATGAACGGGGATCCGACTTGGATCCCCGCCAATACCAGGCAGTGTGTTTGGTATGAATACTGAGCAGGAACTCCAGGCCAAATTTTAAATAAAAAACCGGCATGGGTTCCCCCTCCAGGGGCATACCAGGCCCTTGGGTCTGGTATGGATTTTAAGGGGACCCCTACGCCAAAAAAACGGCGTGGGGGTCCCCCCAAAATCGAAACCAGACCCTTATCCGAGCACGCAACCTGGCAGGCCGCAGGGGAAGAGGGGGGGACAAGAGAGCGCCCCCTCCCTCCTGAACCGTACCAGGCTGCATGCCCTCAACATGGGGGGTTTGGTGCTTTGGGGCAGGGGGCGACCTGCGGCCCCCCCACCCCAAAGCACCCTGTCCCCATGTTGATGAGGACAGGGCATCTTCCCGTCAACCCTGGCCGTTGGTTGTCGGGGTCTGCGGGCGGGGGGCTTATCGGAATCTGGGAGCCCCCCTTTAATAAGGGGGCCCCCAGATCCCGGACCCCACCCTATGTGAATGAGTATGGGGTACATCGTACCCCTACCCATTCACCTGGTGGAAGAAAATGGCAATAAAAAAAACACACACAGCTTTTTAAAGTAATTTATTACACAGCTCCGGGGGTCTCCTCCGTCGCCTTCTTCCCTCGCTCTCCGGTTCTTTCTTTCTTCCTTCTGCCGGCCCCTCCACTATCTTCTTCCAGCTCTTTTGCTAGTGGAGGGGCCGGTCTTCCCGTCGCCGTTGGCATCTTCTTCCCTGTTCTCCTTCTCGATGTTGACTCGTCGCTTCCTCCCGCTGTAATGCTTGGCTGTTCGCTCGCAGCGATTTATATAGGCTTCTCATGACGTCACAGTCACATGCTCCCATGACGTCACAGTCACATGCTCCGGGGCCACCCGGAGCATGTGACTGTGACGTCATGAGAAGCCTATATAAATCGCTGCGGAGCGAACAGCCAAGCATTACAGCAGGAGGAAGCAATGAGTCAACATCGAGAAGGAGAAGAGGGAAGAAGACGCTGACGGCGACGGAGAAGACCGGCCCCCTCCACTAGCAAAAGAGCTGGAAGAAGATAGTGGAGGGGCCAGCAGAAGGAAGAAAGAAAGAACCGGAGAGCGAGGGAAGAAGGTGACGGAGAAGACCGGGCCCTGCTAGCAAAAGAGCTGGAAGAAGATAGCGGAGGCCCGGCAGAAGGAAGGAAGATCCGGAGAGCGCGGAGACCCCCGAAGTCGGAAGAAGACCCCCGGAGCTGTGCAATTAATTACTTTAAAAAGCTGTGTGTTTTTTTTATTGCCATTTTTTTCCACCAGGTTAATGGGTGGGGGTACGATGTACCCCATACTCATTCACATAGGGTGGGGGGCCGGGATCTGGGGGCCCCCTTATTAAAGGGGGGCTCCCGGATTCCGATAAGCCCCCCGCCCGCAGACCCCGACAACCAACGGCCAGGGTTGTCGGGAAGAGGCCCTGTCCTCATCAACATTGGGGCAGGGTGCTTTGGGGTGGGGGGGCCGCAGGTCTCCCCCCTGCCCCTAAGCACCAAACCCCCCCATGTTGAGGGCATGCTGCCTGGTACGGTTCAGAAGGGAGGGGGGCCGCTCTCTCGCCCCCCCTCTTCCCCTGCGGCCTGCCAGGTTGCGTGCTCGGATAAGGGTCTGGTTTGGATGCGACATGAGCTCCCAATGTCGGAGCGTTTGTCGCCCCAGTGTGAACCCGGTCTTAAACTCAAACACGTATGAATTACACAGGTTTTGAGGCTAATTTAATGCAGATAAGGCACCAAGTGAGTTTAATTAGCCCCTAATCAGCCTCAGAACCAGTGTAACTCATATGTGTTCGGTTTTAAAGGAATGAGGTGGCAACCCTAATGATGACCCTGGATGATGACTGAACAAAGATGGCTCCATCATTTTGGAAAGAAAAGCAGATGAAGGTGTTGTCAGAGAGAGAACTGTGACCTCTACGAGAGGTAATAAATACCTGGAAGGTTTACACTTACATGCATGCACTTAAATGTAAAAATACACTCACCGGCCACTTTATTAGGGACACCTGTTCAATTGCTTGGTAAAACAAATTGCTAATCAGCCAATCACATGGCAGCAACTCAATGCATTTAGGGCATCTAGACATGGTGAAGACAACTTGCTGAAGTTCAAACCGAGCAGCAGAATAGGGAAGAAAGGGGACTTAAGTGACTTTGAACTTGGCATGGTTGTTGGTGCCAGGCGGGCTGGTCTGAGTATTTCATAAACTGTTGATCTATCGGGGTTTTCACGCACAATCATCTCTGGGGTTTACACAGAATGGTCCAAAAAAGAGAAAATATCCAGTTGTGTGGACAAAAATGCCTTGTTGTCAGAGGTCAGAGGAGAATGGGCAGACTGGTTCGAGATGATAGAAAGGCAACAGTAACTCAAATAAGCACTCGTTACAACCGAGGTATGCAGAATACCATCTCTGAATGCAGATGGGCTGCAGCATCAGAAGACCACACTGGGTGCCACTCCTGTCAGCTAAGAACAGAAAACTGAGGGTACAATTGGCACAGGCTCACCAAATTTGGACAATAGAAGATTGGAAAAATGTTGCCTGGTCTAATGAGTCTTGATTTCAGCTGTGACATTCAGATATTGGGGTCAGAATTTGGCATAAACAACATGAAAGCATGGATCCATCCTTCCTTGTATCAACAGTTCAGGCTTTCGGCCCCTTAGTACTAATTCAGCATTGTTAAAACACCACGGCCTACCTGAGTATTGTTGCTGACCATGTCCATCCCTTTATGACTACAGTGTACCCATCTTCTGATGGCTCCTTCCAGCAGGATAATGCACCATGTCACAAAGCTCAAATCATCTCACCATTGGTTTCTTGAACATGACAATGAGGTCACTGTACTCCAATGGCCTCCACAGTCACCAGATCTCAATCCAATAGAGCACGTTTGGGATGTGGTGGAATGGGAGATTCGCATCATGGATGTGCAGCCGACAAATATGTAGCAACTGTGTGATGCGATCATGTCAATATGGACCAAAATCTCTGAGGAATGTTTCCAACACTTTGTTAATCACAAAGAATTAAAGCGGAGTTCCACCCAAATTTGGAACTTCCGCTTTATCCACTCCTCACCCCCTTACATGCCACATTTGGCATGTCATTTTTTTTGTGGGGGGGGGAGTGGGGGCTTCAGTAGGAGTGGGACTTCCTGTCCCACTTCCTCTTTCCACCCTGGGCTCGCCTAGGCAATACGTCATATCGCCTTGTGGCGGCCCCTCCCTGTAGGCGATCACCTGGGACGTGACAGGTCCCAGGCAATCGCCTGTCCACTCAGAGAGAGCTGCGCCGTTCGCGCATGCGCAGTGAGTGCCCAGCCGTGAAGCTGAAAGCTGTCACGGCTGGGTGCCCACACTATGAATGGAGGTGCCGGCGGAGAAGGGGGGGAGAGGAGCGGAGCTCCGGGCGTCGCGTCGCTGGACAGTGGAGCAGGTAAGTGTATGTTTATTAAAAGCCAGCAGCTACACTTTTTGTACCTGCTGACTTTTAATAAACATAAAAAAAGTCTGGAACTCCCCTTTAAGGTAGTTCTGAAGGCAAAATGGGGTCCAACCCGGTACTAGCAAAGAGTGCCCAATAAAGTGGCCAGTGAGTGCATATCTAATGATAGGTCCTATTAGAGCCACAGTGAAAGATATATTAACAGAACAAATAGATCTAGAAAGATATAAGAAATTCTGAATTTCTTTTACTGTATGCCTGTTCTGTGTATGTGATTGAGAAGCACTGAAGCCAGATAAAGCCAGGCACTTAGTATTTTCAGAAGCAATAGTGGCCTCCATATGTACTTCAGACAATATAGTGCAATGTGCAAACACCAACATTAGCGTCAATGAGAATCCGTCATTTTTCTAGTAAACCTGCCTAAGGTTGGTTGCTAAAAGCCGCAGTTGCTGAGTCTACAGGGATGGCATAATTGCCAGCGAAGGGCAGGGATGGTTTTGTGTTTAATAGCCGAGGAATCAGATCCCGCTGGCACACACTTGTACATAGCTACACTCTCCGTGATGTATTTATGTAACCACACACTTAGGCTGAATTGTTCCCAGAAGCCTAATTGACGAACGACAGATCCCGAGAGAGCGCCACTTATGAGCTCTGTGCCCACATCCGCCACATATCAGTAGAGTCACCTGTGTATCTGGTTGTGCCGGGATCGATATCGCACGCCTTCCCAGTCCCTTCCGTACAGTAACCAAGGTCCAATTAGCACTTCTAAAACTGTACTGGATGTGGTGAAAAATATTTTTGCTTTAAAAAAAAGTCATACTCACTTTGAATTCACATTCTGCATATGGACAAAATGCTAACTTTTTTGTTATGGGCAACGTATTAAAATGATGTTGTGGTCAACACAGTTTTGTATATTTAGGCTGGAATAAGGTGACCAGATTTTTAAAATGAAATCCGGGGAAATTTTTTTCTTTTTACTAGTAATGGCGGCAATCAGCGACTCTCTGCCCGTCGCCGCCGCCGCCCGCCTCACAGCCTGTCAAGTCATACTCTCCGGCCCGGCTACTACTGGGTGGGGAGCGGAGGAAGATCACTCCGCCAGGGAAGGCAAGGAGATAAGCAGGCAGGCCGGGACTTGAGCCAAGGCAGAAGAACATGCGAGCGGAGCTGAGTTGGCATGCGCCTGAAACTTAAGGAATATTTACTCCGCTCCGACCAGCACATGATCATCAGAAAGGGGCACAGATAATGGAAAAAAATACACCCCCCCCCCCCTAAGCTAGTAGGAGCGGCAGAGCAGGGGGGTGTGTAATTCAGGTTTTTTTTTTTAACCTCCCTGGCGGTATTCCCGAGTCTGGCTCGGGGTTAAATTTCAGCACCAAAAGCGGTAACCCCGAGCCAGACTCGGGCTGCGTCGCAGTGATCCAGGCAGGAGTTACTTACCTTGTCCCCTGGATCCTGCGATGCTTCCCCGCTGTGTGATCGACGTTACGACGCACTGGGACGGAGATCGGCGCCAAATTCAAAAAAGTTAAAACACAGTATACATACAGTACACTGTAATCTTACAGATTACAGTACTGTATGTAATAATTACACACCCCCTTTGTCCCTAGTGGTCTGCCCAGTGTCCTGCATGCACTTTTATATAATAAAAACTTTTTTTTTCTGCCTGGAAACTGGAGATTGTCCATAGAAAAAAAAAAATGTGTCCCTTTATGTCAAAAGTGGTTTTAGACCAGCTAAAAAACAGCGATAATAAATTAGAATCACTCGCAGAATTAAGCGATAGTGATTTGTGGGGAAATTCGTCATCAAACACTGAAAAACACTTTTATTATTAATATATTATTATTTGTTATAATTATTTTATAGTTATTTATTTTATTATAATGTATAATTTTGTTTTTTGAACTTCATCATACCCGGGATGTCTACTAGACTCTGGTTTGGACAAATTTAAGTGAGTTATTCCTAAGAATTACAGGCCTGCAATATAAAACGCCAAATTTCCATGCAGAATAATGGTACCCGCTTTCAGCACCTAAAATCTGACAGAATCATACCGCCAGGGAGGTTAAATTATGCACTGACTGTCTTTGAAATTGCCCCAGCCCCTGTTCAAATCCAATCCGGGGACAAAACCGGGGACAGATTTGGTCCGGGGACAGTGTCCTCAATCCGGGGACTGTCCCCTGAAACTGGGGATGTCTGGTCACCCTAGGCTGGAACCCTACTATTGTGAAAAATACAGTTTTGTTAAATGTGAACTCCAGCCTTCCCTTCGGTTCTCTTCTGTACTGAAATTGGTATCTCTTTCGTACCCAGGACCCACGCTAGAATTCTGGTGCGCACTATTCTTTTTTACGCTAGGAAATGAATTCTGTTACAATGGAAGAAGTGCCTCTGCTCCAGATGTTCAAAGGTTGTACCGAATGATAAATAAGGTTATACCCATTTTTTAAATGCATCTATAAGGGTAGGGCCTGTCCTGCCAAGTTTACCAAGATTTGGCAGGCCTGGCTTGACATTGCAGATTCCTTTTGGAAGGACGCCCCGCTCTCCCAACCCTTATGTCGCGTACACACGACCGTTTTTTAATGACGAGAAAAATTACATTTTTTAAAATAGTCATTAAAAATGATGGTGTGTGGGCTTCAGAGCATTTTTCACGGCGTGAAAAACGGCCATGAAAAATTTGGAACATGCTCTAACTTTTCACGTCGTTTTTTACATTGTCGTTTTTCTCGTCATGAAAAACGGCCGTGTGTAGGTTTTAACGACGTGAAAAAAAATGCACACGCTCAGAATCAAGTATGAGACGGGAGCGCTCGTTCTGGTAAAACTAGCGTTCGTAATGGAGATAGCACATTCGTCACGCTGTAACAGACTGAAAAGTGCGAATCGTCTCTCAACAAACTTTACTAACATGAAGAGTGGCGCCATCAAAATGGAACTTTCCCTTTATAGTGCCGTCGTACGTGTTGTACGTCACCGCGCTTTACTCAAGCATTTTTTTCCACAATAGTGTGTAGGCAAGGCAGGCTTGAAGAATCACGTCGAGAAAAATGCATTTTTTTTCAATGACATTAAAAACTGTCGTGTGTTCGCGGCATAACGGGTATTGCCCTGGGTTGGCTTGCTAAGGCTGCAGCCTGCTGGGGAAATTGTTGTTGGTTTGGTGCTCTCAGGTTCTGGTTGGAGGTGCGGGGGGCGGTGAGGTGTGTATGGCTGGGTGTGTGCGTGTGTGCGTGTGCGCGTGTGTGTGTGTGTATGTAGGGGTTGACTATACTTGGTTTATATCTCCACTGCTTACTATACTATGCTTTCCCATAGTGGGGCCCTACGTGGCCATACTTATTTTGTTGTTTTAGTTTTCCTCCGTTGAGGAACCGGGGTTCACAATTTTTTTGATAATACCCTATAGCCCTGTGGTGCTATCATTAATGTGCAATGTTCTATACATGTGATGCAACCATTTACGAGACTGTTTGCTTTGTACATAAAAAAAACTCAATAAATAAATCTTAAAAAAAAAAGAAATTGGTAACTCTTCTTTCACTGCACACTGTGAGCTTCTCACAATGTGCATTAGAAACTGCAGCAAGTCAGGTGGAGCCCACCTCATTTACCAGCTGGAGGATGCCCAGTATTATCTACCCCATCCTCCTAAGCTTGACTGTTCTTGGCTCGGCCCTTTTATTCAGTGGATTTTAGTTCTTGGAGACTCTGCATTATATGTGGGAAGGGCCACTGATAAGGCAGTACAGCTGGCCCTCCTGTACTGGGCCTGGGCCCCATCAGTTCAAAAGGTGGGCCCCAGGCAACTGTTGAGCAGGAGGACCGGCTGTACTGTCTTATTGCAGACACCAATCCTCTTCTGCCTCCCCCTGCAATGCTGTCAGCTTCTCCTCCTCTCTCCCTCTGGCTTCACAGTGGGGGGATTGGTTCTAGCACATGCGCCCCTTCCATTTGTTGTCCAGGCCTCCCTGTGTGCCCCTTTCCCCCGCATCGCTGCCTACTTTTTTCCTCTCTTCTCCTGTCCTCGCCTGCTGGCAGCTGCTGCGAGCACATAGGGGGATGTTTTAGAATGGAGAGCGGGGAAGGGACCAGTAAATATATAATTTATATGTCCCTTCCTTTTATGAATGAACACAGTGAGTGATCAGTACCAATCATTCCTGTGTCCATTCATCACCGAAGCCCAGCAAACTGTGTTTACTATGCTTTGGTTTGTGAATGAGCAAGAAGCCTCAGAGTGCTTGCAATTCATTTACCTGTGCAGCTGAGGCTGCAGAGAAAGGGACTGATAAATCATGCAGTCTTTTTGAAAACCATAAAATGCAAATAAGAAGAGCTCAGTTTGGGAGTGTGGCTTATATTTTCTATATTTCAGATTAAACTTCAGCTTATATTTTTATTAAAGTGTAGTTGTGGCCAAAACTGTTTTTAGTTTTGGAGGGTGGGGAGGGATCAAACCCCCTGGCAGGTTTCTGTCTGTGTCCGCACTGGGTGAGGTGACCCTTTTTAATTTCTCCTGGTGACCATTTACCATCTCTATTTCTCCCTGCTGTCAGAATACAAAGATACAGAGGGGAAGATCCCGACATCAACATTTCTCGTGTTGATGTGGGTTAAACAAATAAAAAAGCTCAGTGTGTCTACCCAGCTTAACCAATAGACTTAATAGGCAGCCCAACAGCCAACTGAAGCCCAATGGCCATTTGTTCATGAACAATGGTGAGCGATAATACAACACTATCTTTTTTTTAAAATTATTTATATATTCTTTATTGTTTTCTTCAATACAAAAAAAATCTATTTAAAATACATATGTAGCGGGTATTTGAATTATGTGAGGACTCTGGTGGTGTGGGGTTCCTTGGGGTCCCTGGGTGGCGCTGTTGCTCTGGGCCGAAGTTGGACTCACACTGCGAACCGTGCCTTTTTGTCCTCCCCTGGAGCTGGTACAGCAGGGCGGGGAACCCGCTGTGATGCAAATGGAGAGGTCATAAAAGGGGCGGACGCCCTGATTTCAGGGAGAGAGTCGGAGGACGTGGCCGCGCCCAGGCACCTTCAGCTTGGGTGCTGGCGTTCCGGTGTTCCAGGCCTAGGCGCCTTTGGCCTAGCTGGAGCGGAGATGGAGTCCATCTCAGGCACCTTTAGCCTGGGGTGAGGTACTATGGCGGATGCCTGGGGCTCAGTACCTTCGACTGAGTTCCGCAAGGGTGGAGGAATCCGAGGGGGCCCTAACTCCTTGGGTGCCCGTGTCTGAGTTAGTGAGGACTGGTGCGCAGTAACTTCTCCGGAGAGTCCGGCGCAGCATTGCTGGTGACGGAGAGGCCTCCACTTCTCCCTTGGATGGATTTCTTCCTCTGACAGGGGCAAAGTGAGTGAAGGTAATTCACGTTCTATATTACCTAGTCAGTGGCAGTGACTATTCACCACTGGTGACAGCACAGTGGGCAGCAGCAGAAGGGAAAGGATTGTGCCTCGATCTGTCCCCCCATTATTCAAAAGGAGAAAGACTGTTTTATTGCTTGGCAAGAAGAATAAAACTGAGTTGGACCCATTCACTGTGTGGAACTTGGGTTACTAAGCAAAGGAGTCAGGGACGAAGTACTGGACACCTACACAAAAGCCCAATCTTCTGGCCTTCACCTCCTAGTTACGGGAAGACATGGGCCGTGGTGTGTATCATCTCTCTCTCCCAGGTACCCCTAGACAACAGCCATATAACCGATGAAGCAAGGGAGAGGGGTGAGGCCGCTACACATACATCTTTATACATGCATCACATTGTATGAAATTTAAAGTGCTCACTGTACCCATATCCCTCCCTCCCCTCCCCCCTTCACCCCCATCATCTTATTTGTACTTCACACACAAATTCTGCCACTACTACAGCGAACATCTTCTTTTTTTCCTTCTCCTTCCTGCTTCTCTTACTTTCCGAGTGAGTTTGTCCTCTTTATCTATAAAATACAGCTCTCTTTCTTTATTTGCTCTCTCTCTCTCTCTCTCTCGCATCGGGCTAATCTCTAGTTACTGATCTAAATTCTTCTCCTCTCTCTAGGGTGGGCACCCCATTCTACTCAGCCAGGACTCCCACAGTGTTTTGAATTTGTTAAAATTGCCATGTCTAGTTAGAACTACTTTTTCCTTCCACACTATCGTGTTTGTTACATTAACCTATTCTGCCAATGCCGGTGCTTTCTGTGATTGCCAGTTTTGTGCTATCAATTTTCTGGCCTGGAACAGGCACCTTATTACCGCTACTGTGATGCCCTTTTGCTCATTCCTCTCCTCTATAGAACTCAATAAGCACACTCTGTCCTCCGGTTCCAGAGCCACCCCAAATGTTGTATTTATGATGTCTAGTACCTTAACCCAGTATGTATGTAACTTCGGGCATTTCCACATCATGTGTATGAGGTCTCCTGTACTTTGACACCTAGGGCATTTGTCATCTGGTTTCCTTCCAAACATATGTAATCTCTTTGGGGTGTAGTAAACTCTGTGCACTAAAAATAGATGGGATACTCTCTGTGACGGGGAGAGTTACACCGATGTCCCTAACTCCAATATCCGTTCCCATTGTTCAGTTGTTATAGGGCCTACATCATCCTCCCATTTTTGCTTGTGTAGCGGGGCTTTGAAATTTAGGGGAATGTTTGAGTGGTAGTTGTGCTCAAACACACTATTTGATAGGGTTCAGTAAAACCCATTTTGAGCTGCAGGTGGGATACTGGTGTGTAGTTCCCTGTGGCCTGTTGGTGGCGCTGCCATCGGAGGCCAGGGTTGAACCGCTGGTAGAGTGCTGTGCCTTGGATGTCCCCTTTCGGCGGTAGTATGGTGGGCGCGTTGGCCTTCTGTGCATTCCAGGAGGGGATATAAAAGGGGCAGACCCTGTCTGTCGGTGTGAGTTCCCGGGGGTCCGACCCCTGGAGCGTGTGATTCTGTTCGTGGCCACCCCAGGCACCTTTAGCCCTGGGGTGGAGTTCCTGGTTCGGTACACTGGTGGATCAGTCCCAGGCACCTTTAGCCCTGGGGCTGCAACGGAAAGCCTTGGGCCCAGCACCTTTGGCTGGGGCCCACAGAGGATCGAGGAATCCCAGGGTGCTGCCTTGCGAGGAGACCCGTCTCTTGGATGAGGAGGCCGGGGGAGGACCATTCCGAGGGACTGGTGAGGAACTCACAGTGAAGGAAGGGGCCCGGTAACTCTCTGAAGGGATGTCATCTCCCTGAAAGAGGCTCAATATTGCAACCAAGTTCACCAGGTCTGTGGCAGAGACCTAAGTTTACCGGTTCTGTGGCAGAGTTTGTGCAGAGACTGTGTGTATCTAGTTCGAGCATCATTCCGGCTGCTGGGATCCACTCCATTGGTAGACTATCTGGATGAGCTGAGTCTACCTGAAGATAGGGGTAGTGAGTAAGAATTCGCTTGTGCCTGGACCTATTCCCACACCTTTTTGCTGTCCTGTTCTTCCTCCAACCTTCTCCTGTCTAATTATCGTGTATAAGAGAGAAATAAACTCTACGTTGGAGTCGCAATCGGTGTGGACCTTGAAGTTATTGGGGAATAGAGACTTGTCTTTGTTGTAGTGAAGATGGGAGCCATTCTCTGGGGAACCTGATCACAGAGACCCAGGTACATTACACCGCTCAACCTCTTCACACAAGAGGGTACGGGCACATAGCACGGTGTGCCTTTTCCTGCTAAGGAGCCAAGGGCAGGTAAAACGTTTGTGTGCTACACTTATTTTTTCCCACACTCTCCCCCCAATATAGAGTTACCGCTAATCTGCGTATATAATTCTGAAATAAGGCCTTTGGAAATTTCTGACTTAATTAACCGTTGGAGGTGGGGGATTTTTTGCCTTCCCACCGGGTGCGCTTTGAATTGGGCTTGGAGGGCGTGTCTAATCTGCAGGTTAGTATAGAACAGGGAATTTGGAATGGCATACTCTCTACATACTCTCTACATACTCTACATACTCTCTACTTAGTTCTGAAAAAGATTTCAGTATGTTACCTACATGTAATTGCGCCAACACTATCTAAGTTTCAATTGTTAGGGGAACTTTTCAGAGACAGTGATAGCTTGATGTGTTTCTTGTTTTATTATAACTATTACTGACATCTAATTACTGCATTTGATTTCTTGCCTAAATAATAAATTACTTATTGATTGCAGCTTAATTAAAGATGTGTGAATTTTAGACAACATAACACTAACAATTCCACTTCATACCGCCATCACCGTGTAATGTTTTACTTACCCCTGGGCAAAGCAGGAGCTGAATAATTAAAACCACTGGAGACGAATATATTGTAGAAAGTTCCCACACGTTTTATTAAATAAGGTCTCACACATGAATATGTATGTTTATTACAAATAAGGAGATTACTGTCAGGAAACTAGTTATATCTAGTGCTTGTAAGGTATAAGCTATTGTATTTTTTCAACTTTTGATACTGTTGTATGCTGATAAAAAACAGAAACTGAGGCCCCTTTCACACTGGGGCGGGCAGGTGCGGTGGCGGTATAGCAGCGCGATTTTCAGCGCTGCTATACCGTCGTTCTTACCGCGGTATGCGGCCGCTAGGGGGTGAATTTAACCCCCGCTAGCGGCCGAAAAAGGGTTAATACCGCCCGCAAACCGCGGCTATTGCCTCGGTTTGCGGGCGGTATTACCGCGCTGTCCCATTGATTTCAATGGGCAGCCGCGGTAAAGAAGCGGTGAACACACCGCTCCTTCACCGCTGTAAAGAAGCGGCTAGCAGGACTTTTGGAGCGGTCCTGCTAGCGCACCGCTTCAGTGTGAAAGCCTTCGGGCTTTCACATTGAAGGCTACAGGCACAAATTTTTCATGCGGTATAATAGCGCTATTATTAGCACTAAACCGCATGAAAAACGCCCCAGTGTGAAAGGGGCCTAAGAGGAGAAAGATGACATGATCAGTCTTTTGCTACTTCTTTACTAGCCAATTAGAGGCTGGGGGTGGGGAGGTGATAGGATTGTACTGCATGTGCAGCTCAGTTTACATCTCTGGCATAGAGCCTGTGTGCAGTGAGAGTGCAGGGTTCAGGAGTGAGAGTGCGTAACATACAGAGTGCAGGGCTCAGGAGTGCATAGCATACAGAGTGCAGGTACCATGAGTGTGTAACATACAGAGTGCAGGGCACAGTATTGCATAACATACAGAGTATAGGGCTCTAGAGTGCGTAGCATACAGAGTGCAGCGCACAGTAGTGCATAATATACACAGTTCAGAGTGAAGGGCTCAGGAATGTGTAATGCAGAAGGTGCAGAGCTCAGGAGTGTATATTGCACAGAGTAAAGGGGTCAGGGATATGTAGGTCAATGAAGGCAAGCCTCGGAAGTGTATATCTCACAGAGTAGAGGGGTCAGGAGTATGTAACACAGAGAGTACAGGGGTCAGAAGTGTGTAATACAGAGGATGTAGCGGTCAGGAGTGCATTATGCAGAGACTTCAGGGGTTAGGAGTGCGTTTCGCACAGAGTTTAGCAGTCAGATGTGCATCACGCACAGGTCAGTGTACAGAGTACAATAAAAAAAAATACTCCTTCCCCCAGTTAGAAATCTTCCCCTAAGAGACCCAATCCCCCCAGTACACACTTTTCCCCAAAGCCCTAAAGCCCCCTTCCCAAAACAGCCCCCCCCTACTGGCCCTCTCCTTCAGTTTAGACCTCCCCCTCCCAGACCCTTCTCAGTATAGTCCTCCCCAGTACAGACAACCCTTCCCAGCCCAAACCACACTGCAAACCTTACCCAGTACAGACCCCTTCCCCCCAGCAGAGAACCCCCTCAGTATAGATCTCCCTCCGAGCACCACATTTTTCAGTACATCAGTTTATAAATAAACTGACATTCCTGTAAACATTTGAGAAGCAAATTAAATAATAATAATAAAAATTAAAGAGATCCCATTCGCTAGACCATTCATTTCAACAACAATCTTCCCATAAGATTAAATGTGTATTTTTTTCCCCCAAAAGCTTTATTTGAAGCAAAGAAATATAACAATTTGTATAGGTAAAGAAAATATTAGTGCATCATCACAACAGTTCATGCACTATTCTTTACAAAAAGTGAAGTGCATAACAAATATGCCGCTTACACACGATCTGGCATTCCGACAACAAAACCGTGAATTTTTTTCCGACTGATGTTGGCTCAAACTTCTCTTGCATACACACGGTCACACAAATGTTGTCGGAAATTCCGAATGTGAAGAACGGGAAGACGTACAACACTACGGCGAGCCGAAAAATTAAGTTCAATGATTCCGAGCATGCGTTGAATTGATTCTGAGCATGCGTAGAACTTTTGTGCGTTGAATTGTGTACACACGGTTGGAATTTCCGACCACAACTTTTTGTTGTCGGAAATTCCGACAGCAAATGTCCGATGGAGCCTACACACAGTCGGATTTTCCGTCAACAAGCTCACATCGAACATTTGTTGTCGAAAATTCCGACCGTGTGTACGCGGCGTTAGAACGTTAAAGTGATATGTGCATTTAACATATTTCATGCATGCTATTTACCTGTAAAAGCTTCCCCCTGTGTAGACATTAAAAAGCCCTGAAATGCTGCTGGGTGCCGCCATATTGGAAATGATGTCAGCATCCCCAGCAGACTCAGTGCTATCACTCAATGATGCTCTATAGCAGGGGTCTCAAACTAGCAGCCCTCCAGCTGTTGCGAAACTGCAAGTTCCATGAGTCATTGCAAGGCAGACCACAAGCATGACTCCCACAGGCAGAGGCATGATGGGACTTGTAGTTTGGCAACAGCTGGAGGGCCGCCAGTTTGAGAACCCTGCTCTATAGCGTTCCTCTTCACTCCACCACACTGCTACATAAAAGGTTATATAGGGAGGAGCAGAAGAGCTGGGCCAGCACAAGCAAGTATTTATACACTCCCAGAAAAGGAGAACGCTATGACGTGCAAGGAATTTTTAACTGTCATTTTTTAGGTTAGTGACAGGGTCTCATTAAGCAATATACAGTATTCTATTTGTTTTATTGCTTGTTTATTCATGTGACGTGGTGCATTAAATACTGACGCCCGCTCTATTCTTTTGCAGGAAGTTTTTCAATGGATTGCTGGCACTGTTCTCTCTGGCTCTGCAGGACTTAATCGCACTCCAGGATTCCCAATTTACACAACGAGCGAGGTAGGAAGGTTTCGCCTTAAATGAAATAAGGATTTCAATCAGTGCCCTGTCTCAATGCGTTATGCGACTCCTAGCTGACTATATGTAGAAAACCCAGTTCATTTATTCTGGACAGGAACAGAGAGCTCTCTCCTTGTAGGGCAAAACCTCTTCAGGTGGAGGCCATGTATCGGCAGCCATTGTGTGCTGAGCTATATGATATAGAGACTGTGCAGCACTGTAGGAGCTGACAGCAGATAAAGCCTTCTCCACATCTGCACATTCTCACTAAACTGGAGATAGTGCTTCATCTCTGGATGCTTTCCATATCTATAGTACTTGTATTTTCCATCACACGCAGGGTCAGCATTGCATACCAGTGTTCTAAAGGAAAACCTTCTTTTAATGAGGACTGCACCCAGTGTGTGCGCGTGTATAGGGAAAGGGGAGGGAGGGAAGAAGGAAAATGATAAAAGATGGAGGAAAGAAGGAAGAAAGTACTGAAAAGAGAAGATAAATAGACAAGGAAGAGAAAAAAAAAAAGAATGGATTGAGAAATAGAACGAAGGAAAGGAAACAGTTTAAAATATTAGATAGATCATATGCCGCGTACACACGCTTGGAATTTCCGACAACAAATGTTCGATGGGAGCTTGTTGTCGGAAATTCCGACTGTGTGTAGGCTCCATCGGACATTTGCTGTCGGAATTTCCGACAACAAAAATTTGAGAGCTGGTTCTCACATTTTCCGACAACAAAATCCGTTCTCGTAAATTCCAAGCGTGTGTAGACAATTCCGACGCACAAAATTCCACGCATGCTCTGAATCAAGTACGAGACGGAAGCGCTCGGTCTGGTAAAACTAGCGTTCGTAATGGAGATAGCACATTCGTCACGCTACAAACATGTCACGGACTGAAAAGCACGAGGCTGAAAAGCCCAAATTGTCTCTCACCAAACTTCTACTAACATGAGATTAGCAGAAGGAGCCCAAAGGGTGCCGCACTTGGTATTGAACTTCCCTTTTATAGTGCCGTCGTACGTGTTGTACGTGACCACGTTCTTGACGTTCGCAATTTCCGAAAACATTTGTGCGACAGTGTGTATGCAAGACAAGTTTGAGCCAACATCCGTCAGGAAAAATATCCACGGTTTTGTTGTCGGAATGTCCGATCGTGTGTACACGGCATAAGAAGGAAAGAAAGGAGGAAAAAGGAAAAAGAGGAAAGAAAGAAAGAGAAAAAAAGGAAGAAAAGAAAGGTAGAAAGAAGATTGATAGACAAGAAAAAAAGAAAGGAAAGAAGGAAGAATGAAAGGAAGGGAGTGAAGAAAGATATTAGTGAGATTGAGAAATAATATTAGGTAGAACTAAGGTCTCATGTACACTCCAGCTGCTAAACTGAAGATTAGGAGCAGTTGTGCGTTTTTTTCAGCAGCCCCTGAACTCTCCTCTGTTATCTTATGTGTCATTTATAGTAGTGTAGCACACCCCCATAGGAGCTGCTGGTTTAAAATTTGGGCCTTGCACATTACCTCAGTATTCGTTGTCTAGGGGAAGAAAGTCTGTAAGAACTCCAATGTCCACACAAGATGTAAAACCTTCTGCTGTTAGGTTTTATTTTATTCTGCTTAAAACTTGTGAAGAATAGTAGAAGGATGAAGGGTAAAGGGGTAGGTTCAGGTACGCAGTACAGATCACTGGGGATAACTTGTCAACTACAAAGTCATTCACCACTCCTCCACGAGTGGGTATTGCTCACCCGGATAGGCCCCTCTCACCTGGCCTAGCAGCCGGAATGATGCACGGACAATGATTAGGACCAGTCTCTGCCACAGACTGGTTGTGAACTAAATAGGATAGTCCAAGATCCTCTGCCACAGGACTTAACGCCCGAACTTCCAGACAGACAGTCAAAGAGCCTTTAAGCCGACCCGGCAGACTGCAAGGTAACTTTAGCTATGGTGCATCCTCCAATAGAATTACCAGGCCTTCCTCAAGACACCAGCCATCCGCTCGGTCTTCTCCAGGACAGGTCCTCCCCTGGTTTCCTCCAGTGAGTGGCTTCCTCCCGCAGGATGGACAGCACAGGATCACCTTCAAAGTGTAGGCCCCAGTCAGCCTAACGGGACCTACTTGGTAGAGTTGCAGCCTCGGACCAACATGGTCCCGGGGCCAAAATCACACAACACACTCCTCGTGCCAGGAGGGCCACGAGGGGAAGAAGGACCCCAAAAGATGGCGTCTGCCCCTTAAGTACCCCTTTCCCAGCATGCCCAACGGGGACACCACTCCCACTGGGCTGTTCCCGGGAAAGGACACTGAATCCACCATGACCTGCCCATATTCCAACACCGGCCTGTGGTAGTAACGCCACCTACAGGCAACAGTGGGAAATCCTGTCAGACACAGCCACAGCTGAACAGAGGCCAATTTAGCATAATCACTTAAGTCTGAGCCCAACTATTGGCTCAGACACCCACTAAATTTAACACAGCGCCCAGTCATTGGGAGCAGGGTGCTACAGTAGTTTAAAGGCAGTTGAGTTTAGTTGCATTTTTTTTAAAGCAGAAAGATCGCAAAGCTAGTACACTGGCATTTCAAACACTAAATTCTTGTAACCACGTGTAACCGCTGTAAATCACCTTTATGCGCATATGCGTTTATAAGCGTTTTTAAAGGGGAAACCATTTCTGAAAAAAAATGTTGAAAACCACAAATTTCACCACATGTTGTTACCTGCATCAATGAAGGAGTCCAGTAGTGATGAACACTGGTCCTCTCATGCAAATTTCTATATCTTCAGAATCTCAGCAACAGCAATGTCAGGAGCATTTCCTCACACGCTCATGATGGGATCTATAGTGAAAACACAAAAAAATAAGACAGCTATCTACAAGCACACTGCTTTCTCTTCTCTCATAGAATGGCTGAAATAATTACGGTAATAATTTTCTTGCATTGTGGGCATTTTGGAGGGTCTCCTGGGTCTTTAAAAAATACTTCTAACCTCAACCGCTGCTAAACTCGCATAAACTCAGTATGTAAAAGCTGTAAAACGGGCGTTTTTCCTGTCGGTTTCCAGTTGTTACGTTTCCAGGAGGAAGGAAAGAAAGGAAAAAAAATAAAAGAAAGAAAGAGATTCGATAGACAAGAAAGAAAAAGGCATGGAATGGAAAAATGAAATAAGGATGACGAAAGAAAGAAAGAAAGAAAGAATGACATAAGAAGGAAGGAAAGAAAGAAAGACATAAGAAGGAAGGAAAGAAAGAAAGACATAAGAAGGAATGAAAGAAAGAAAGAAAGACATAAGAAGGAAAGAAAGAAAGAAAGACATAAGAAGGAAGGAAAGAATGAAAGACATAAGAAGGAAGGAAAGAAAGAAAGAAAGAAAGAAAGAAAGAAAGAAAGAAAGAAAGACATAAGAAGGAAAGAAAGAAAGAAAGAAAGACATAAGAAGGAAGGAAAGAAAGAAAGACATAAGGAGGAACGAAAGAAAGAAAGAAAGAAAGACATAAGAAGGAAGGAACGAAAGAAAGACATAAGAAGGAAGGAATGAAAGAAAGACATAAGAAGGAAGGAACGAAAGAAAGACATAAGAAGGAAGGAAGGAAAGAAAGACATAAGAAGGAAGGAAAGAAAGAAAGACATAAGAAGGAAAGAAAGACATAAGAAGGAAGGAAAGAAAGAAAGACATAAGAAGGAAAGAAAGACATAAGAAGGAAGGAAAGAAAGAAAGACATAAGAAGGAAGGAAAGAAAGAAAGACATAAGAAGGAATGAAAGAAAGAAGGAAAGACATAAGGAGGAAGGAAAGAAAGAAAGAGAAAGAAAGAAAGAAGGAAAGAAAGAAAGACATAAGAAGGAAGGAAAGAAAGAAGGAAAGAAAGAAAGACATAAGAAGGAAGGAAAGAAAGAAAGACATAAGAAGGAAGGAAAGAAAGAAGGAAAGACATAAGGAGGAAGGAAAGAAAGAAAGAAAGAAAGAAAGAAAGAAAGAAAGACATAAGAAGGAAGGAAAGAAAAAAGGAAAGACATAAGGAGGAAGGAAAGAAAGAAAGACATAAGGAGGAAGGAAAGAAAGAAAGACCTAAGAAGGAAGGAAAGAAAAAAGGAAAGACAGAAGGAGGAAGGAAAGAAAGAAAGACATAAGGAGGAAGGAAAGAAAGAAAGACATAAGAAGGAAGGAAAGAAAGAAAGACATAAGAAGGAAGGAAAGAAAAAAGGAAAGACATAAGGAGGAAGGAAAGAAAGAAAGAAAGAAAGACATAAGGAGGAAGGAAAGAAAGAAAGACATTAGGAGGAAGGAAAGAAAGAAAGACATTAGGAGTAGTGATGAGCCGAACACCCCCGGGTTCGGTTCGCACCAGAACCCACGAACGGACCGAAAGTTCGTACGAACATTAGAACCCTATTAAATACAATGGATGCGAACGTTCGAATTCTAAAGTGCTAATTATAACGACTATTATGCATGTTATTGTCCTAAAAAGGGTTTGGGAACCCGGGTTCTGCACCAGGGGACATGTATCAATGCAAAAAGAAGTTTTAAAAACGGTCGTTTTTCGGGAGCAGTCATTTTAATGATGCATAAAGTGAAAAAAAAAAAGTCAAATATTCCTTTAAATATCGTACCTGGGGGGTGTCTAAAGTATGCCTGTGAAGTGCCACGTGTTTCCCGTGTTTAGAACTGTCCCTGCACAAAATGACACTTCTAAAGGAAAAAAAAGCCATTTAAAACTGCTTGCGGCTTTAATGTAATGTCTGGTCCCGGTAATATGGATGAAAATCTTTAAGAAAAATGGCATAGCTACCCCATGACCCCCCCCCCACCCCAGCCCATTACCAGCCCCTTTGGGTCTTGTATGGATATTAAGGGGAACACCGCACACAAAATAAAAAAGGCCCTATATACTCTGAACAGCCGTATACAGGCGGTGCATACAAGACAGGGACTGTAGGTTTGTTCTTATGTAGAATGTGTTTGTAATTTTGAACAGGTACATTGTTTAAGTGTAGCTCCAGCCCAAAAATCTATTTTTAAACTTTTTGGAAAACATAGGTAAGGGTTATCACCCCTGTAACATTTGTTTTGCTGTCTGTGCCCCTGTTCAGAACATTTCACCTCACTTTCCGTCCCAATGACAACTGTTTTTGAAATGTGGTGTTTTTCTTGAAACAAGGATTGGTGATAAAGCATCAGTACAGAGGAGACACCTTTCTCCCATATTAATTCTTACAGGAGAGAATTTTCCTTCCTAGGGGTAGATTTCCTCTCACTTCCTGTTGTCTTCTTGCGTTTGCAAGTAGGAGTCGTTTGTAAGTTGGATGTTTGAAAGTAGGGACCTGCCGTATATACTCTGCAGAAATAGGCCCCTTAGTTGTTGGTGTTGGCACAACACTGTAAGCACTCACAGTTACTCTTGGTTGGTGCTGGAACGCCCTGCTGTCAACTATTATATCAGGAATTGTAATTACATATAATTGTTGAACAGTGGTAGTAAAAATTGGGCCTTTGATGGTGGTGCTGGTGCCACAACACTGTAAGCCCTGACAGTTACTCTTGGTGGGTGCAGCAATGGGCCCTGCTGTGAATTATTAGATCAAAAATTGTAATTGCATGCCCCTGTTGAACAGGGGCTGAAAAATTGGGCCTTTCGTGGTGGTGGTGGTGGTGGTGGTGTTGCCACAACACTGTAAGCCCTCAGAGTTACTCTTGGTGGGTGCAGGAATGGGCCCTGCTGTGAATTATTAGATCAAGAATTGTAATTACATGCCCCTTTTGAACAGGGGCTGAAAAATTGGGCCTTTCGTGGTGGTGGTGGTGGTGGCGTTGCCACAACACTGTAAGCCCTCAGAGTTACTCTTGGTGGGGGCAGCAATGGGCCCTGCTATGAATTATTAGATCAAGAATTGTAATTACATGCCCCTGTTGAACAGGGGCTGAAAAATTGGGCCTTAGGCACTGGTGGCACAACACTGCAACCCCTCACAGATACTGTACTTGGAGCACAGCAATGAGCCCTGTTGCAAAGTATTGCTTCAAAAATTGTAATGACACGCCCCTGTTAAACAGGGGCTGAAAAATTGGGCCTTAGGCACTGGTGGCACAACACTCCAACCCCTCACAGATACTGTACTTGGAGCACAGCAATGAGCCCTGTTGCAAAGTATTGCTTCAAAAATTGTAATGACACGCCCCTGTTAAACAGGGGCTGAAAAATTGGGCCTTAGGCACTGGTGGCACAACACTCCAACCCCTCACAGATACTGTACTTGGAGCACAGCAATGAGCCCTGTTGCTAAGTATTGCTTCAAAAATTGTAATTACACGCCCCTGTTAAACAGGGGCTGAAAAATTGGGCCTTAGCCACTGGTGGCGGCACCCATAAACAAAAATGATCTTCCAAGCTATCATCATCAATCGTATCATTGAGGACTCGGAGGAGGAGGATAGCCAGTCAACATAACAGCACAGGCACTCAGCATCAGCATCAGTCTTGAAGGGATGTGACATGTTAAAATCAATTAGTCTGTTATATCAGCATCAGGTGTGTGGTAGCTGGTGGTGATCCAAGACTGGTTCATCTTGATGAAAGTCAGTCGATCAACCGAGTCGGTGGACAGGCGCACCCTGTGATCCGTGACAAATCCTCCAGCAGCACTGAATGTGCGTTCCGAAAGAACGCTGGATGCAGGACAGGCCAGTAGCTCAATTGCATACTGTGAAAGCTCTGGCCAGTGATCCATCCGCAAGACCCAGTAAGCCAGAGGATTTTCGGTGGGGAAGGTGTCCAAGTCTGACCTTGCCCCTAGATATTCCTGCACCATGTTTATCAGATGCTGGCGATGGTTGCTGGAACCGATCATACTTTGGGGCTGCGGACTAAAGAATTGTCTGAACGCATCGGTCAGACGGCCACCTTCCCCACCGCTCCTTCTTTGACTGGCCGAAGCCTCAGCAACTCGTTGTCCAGGACCAGGAGTTTGTAACCTCCCAGTCTCTGGGAACGCGTTGCACAGACCTTTCTGCAAGGCCTCCCGGAGTTGTCTCATCCTCTGCTCCCTCTGCGACGGTAACATAAGGTCCGCAACCTTACCCTTGTACCGTGGATCAAGGAGAGTGGCCAGCCAGTAATGGTCCCTCTCCTTGATCCGAAGAATACGAGGATCCTTCCGCAGACTTTGCAGGATCAGGGAGGCCATGCAGCGTAGGTTAGCTGAGGCATTCGGTCCGGAGTCCTCTGGGTCACTAAGGACGACATGATCCGCAGCCACCTCCTCCCAGCCACGTACAAGTCCACTGGTTTCTTGGGACTGTAAATCATCCCTAAAAGACTGCTGCTGATGATGCTGAGTGCCAGCCTCCACCTCCATGCTGACACAATCCTCCTCCTCCTCCTCCTCCTCCTCTTCCTGTGCGATGGGTGGGACAGAAGGAACACTGTCTGGGTAAAGGGGGCCTTGAGAGGCAAGGAAGTCCTCCTCTTCCTGCCTCTGTTCTGCCTCAAGTGCCCTGTCCATTATTCCACGCAGCGTGTGCTCCAACAGGTGGACAAGAGGTACAGTGTCACTGATGCATGCACTGTCACTGCTCACCATCCTCGTGGCCTCCTCAAATGGTGCCAGGACAGTGCATGCATCCCTGATCATGCCCCACTGGCGTGGAGAAAAAAAACCAAGCTCCCCTGACCCTGTCCTGGTGCCGTAGTCGCACAGGTACTCATTGATGGCCCTCTGCTGCGTGTGCAGCCGCTGCAGCATGGCCAACGTTGAGTTCCACCTGGTGGGCATGTCACATATAAGGCGGTTCTTGGGCAGGTTCAACTCCTTTTGCAGCTCAGCCAGGCGAGCACTGGCATTATAAGATCTGCGGAAATGCACACAGACTTTCCTGGCCTGCCTCAGGACATCCTGTAAGCCCGGGTACCTGCCCAAGAACCGCTGCACCACCAGGTTAAGGACGTGAGCCACACAGGGCACATGGGTCAGTTGTCCCTGTCGGAGGGCGGAGAGGAGGTTGGTGCCATTGTCGCAAACCACCATTCCTGGCTTAAGCTGGCGTGGCGTCAACCACCTCTCGGCCTGGCCCTGCAGAGCAGACAGGACCTCTGCCCCAGTGTGGCTTCTGTCCCCCAAACACACCAGCGCAAGCACGGCATGGCATCTTTTTGCCTGCGTACTTGCGTAGCCCCTTGAACGGCTACGGAGCACCGCTGGTTCAGAGGACAAAGCACAGGAAGAGGCCATGGAGGAAGAAGAAGAGGAGGGGGTGGAGGAGAGAGGTGTGTCACAACCAGTAGTAGCATTTTGGAGGCGTGGCGGTGGAACAACCTCCAACACTACTGCACCTTGTCCTGCATCCTTCCCAGCTGCCAAAAGAGTGACCCAATGGGCCGTGAAAGAAAGGTAACGTCCCTGTCCATGCCTGCTGGACCATGAGTCAGCGGTAATATGCACCTTACCGCTGACCGCCCTGTCCAGCGAGGCCAAGACATTGCCTTCCACATGCCGGTAGAGAGCCGGAATAGCCTTCCGTGAGAAAAAGTGGCGTTTGGGAACCTGCCACTGAGGAACCGCACATTGCACAAACTCACGGAAGGGGGCCGAGTCTACCAACTGAAAAGGCAGCAGTTGAAGCGCTAGCAATTTAGCCAAGCTAGCATTCAACCGCTGGGCATGTGGATGGCTGGGAGTGAACTTCTTTCGACGGTCCAGCAGCTGGGGCAGGGAAATTTGCCTGCTAGAATCGGACGTCGGTGTACTGCTAGCAGAGTGGCCGCAAGTACTTGGCTGTGACACACCTAATTCTACACCTTCATTCCTCTCAGTGCATGTTTCAGAGAGGACTGAAGTTATAGTGGGGTTGGAGATCCCAGCTGATGCGGTGCAAGGAGAGGTCCGCTTTGTTCTTTGGTGTGGGTCTTTGAGGTAGGCTTGCCAACGAGCTGCATGGCAGGTCAACATATGTCTGGTCAGGCATGTGGTACCCAAGCGGCTGATGTTTTGGCCACGCGATATACGCTTGAGACATATGTTGCAAACAGCAGCTGTGCGATCTGATGCACTAGCCTCAAAAAAGGCCCACACCAAAGAACTTTTTGAATGACGGGCAGAGGCAGCGCCCTGCACAGGCGGAGCTCTGCGGTGTGATTCCGTCGGTGTACTGCCCTTACGCTGGCCACCAAAGGGCATCCTGCCTCGTTGGAGATGTGCCTCATCCTCATCCTCCTCCTCCTCCTCTCTCCTATTAGGCACCCACGTGGAGTCAGTGACCTCATCATCCCCTCCCTCCTCATCACTGGAGCCAATCTGGCAGTATGCTGCAGCTGCTGGAACATGACTGCCAGATTGGTGTCCTTCTTGAGCATCCCCTCTGTCTGCTCTCACGCTACTGCCTTCCTCTAGCTGGGTTTCATCATCAGACCCTTCGAAACGCTGGGCATCCTCCTGGAGCATGTACCCAACACTGTGCTCAAACAGTTTGGGGGACTCCTCAGGAGGAGGACATGGTGGGTCTAGGGAAGGAGTGACTGATGATGAGTCTGACATTGATACCAGGGAAGAGGACGCTTTGGCAGCTGCTTTGCCAGTACCCTGAGCCTGGGTGAGAGAGGATGAGGAGGAGGAGGAGGGCTTGGTCATCCACTCTACCAAGTCTTCGGCATGATGTGGCTCAACATGTCCAGCTGCCGAAAAGAAGGACAAGCGTGTCCCATGGCCATGTGCTGATGACAATGCACCGCGTCCACGACCAGCACTGTTGCCCCCAGACACAGAGCCTGCTTGCCCTCCTGACTGTCTGCCTCTCCTTGTTTGCCTTCCAGACATTCTAATGGATGGCCTGCAGGGAGATGGGAAAAAAGCAATAAGGGCTACCTTCAGGTGTCCTTCTCTGTCCCTTTACTTAAGGATTTCTAAATATGGTTGAGGATGATTGCTTTCGCACAGAATAGCACAATGACAATTTCCCTGACTGTCCAAAAAACAAGGATTTCAAAGATGGTTGATGAGGAATGCTTTAGCACAGTATAGCACAATGAGAATTTCCCTCACTGTCCTTCCCTGTCCCTACAAACAAGGATTAGCACAGTAAAACACACTGACACTCTCCCTACCTATAGTTTTCTGTCCCTATAAAAAATGTTTTTTTAAAGATGGTTGATGATGAATGCTTTAGCACAGTATAGCACAATGAGAATTTCCCTCACTGTCCTTCCCTGTCCCTACAAACAAGGATTAGCACAGTAAAACACACTGACACTCTCCCTACCTATAGTTTTCTGTCCCTATAAAAAATGTTTTTTTAAAGATGGTTGATGATGAATGCTTTAGCACAGTATAGCACAATGAGAATTTCCCTCACTGTCCTTCCCTGTCCCTACAAACAAGGATTAGCACAGTAAAACACACTGACACTCTCCCTACCTATAGTTTTCTGTCCCTATAAAAAATGTTTTTTTAAAGATGGTTGATGATGAATGCTTTAGCACAGTATAGCACAATGAGAATTTCCCTCACTGTCCTTCCCTGTCCCTACAAACAAGGATTAGCACAGTAAAACACACTGACACTCTCCCTACCTATAGTTTTCTGTCCCTATAAAAAATGTTTTTTTAAAGATGGTTGATGATGAATGCTTTAGCACAGTATAGCACAATGAGAATTTCCCTCACTGTCCTTCCCTGTCCCTACAAACAAGGATTAGCACAGTAAAACACACTGACACTCTCCCTACCTATAGTTTTCTGTCCCTATAAAAAATGTTTTTTTAAAGATGGTTGATGATGAATGCTTTAGCACAGTATAGCACAATGAGAATTTCCCTCACTGTCCTTCCCTGTCCCTACAAACAAGGATTAGCACAGTAAAACACACTGACACTCTCCCCTACCTATAGTTTTCTGTCCCTATAAAAAATGTTTTTTTAAAGATGGTTGATGATGAATGCTTTAGCACAGTATAGCACAATGAGAATTTCCCTCACTGTCCTTCCCTGTCCCTACAAACAAGGATTAGCACAGTAAAACACACTGACACTCTCCCTACCTATAGTTTTCTGTCCCTATAAAAAATGTTTTTTTAAAGATGGTTGATGATGAATGCTTTAGCACAGTATAGCAAAATGAGAATTTCCCTCACTGTCCTTCCCTGTCCCTACAAACAAGGATTAGCACAGTAAAACACACTGACACTCTCCCTACCTATAGTTTTCTGTCCCTATAAAAAATGTTTTTTTAAAGATGGTTGATGATGAATGCTTTAGCACAGTATAGCACAATGAGAATTTCCCTCACTGTCCTTCCCTGTCCCTACAAACAAGGATTAGCACAGTAAAACACACTGACACTCTCCCTACCTATAGTTTTCTGTCCCTATAAAAAATGTTTTTTTAAAGATGGTTGATGATGAATGCTTTAGCACAGTATAGCACAATGAGAATTTCCCTCACTGTCCTTCCCTGTCCCTACAAACAAGGATTAGCACAGTAAAACACACTGACACTCTCCCTACCTATAGTTTTCTGTCCCTATAAAAAATGTTTTTTTAAAGATGGTTGATGATGAATGCTTTAGCACAGTATAGCACAATGAGAATTTCCCTCACTGTCCTTCCCTGTCCCTACAAACAAGGATTAGCACAGTAAAACACACTGACACTCTCCCTACCTATAGTTTTCTGTCCCTATAAAAAATGTTTTTTTAAAGATGGTTGATGATGAATGCTTTAGCACAGTATAGCACAATGAGAATTTCCCTCACTGTCCTTCCCTGTCCCTACAAACAAGGATTAGCACAGTAAAACACACTGACACTCTCCCTACCTATAGTTTTCTGTCCCTATAAAAAATGTTTTTTTAAAGATGGTTGATGATGAATGCTTTAGCACAGTATAGCAAAATGAGAATTTCCCTCACTGTCCTTCCCTGTCCCTACAAACAAGGATTAGCACAGTAAAACACACTGACACTCTCCCTACCTATAGTTTTCTGTCCCTATAAAAAATGTTTTTTTAAAGATGGTTGATGATGAATGCTTTAGCACAGTATAGCACAATGAGAATTTCCCTCACTGTCCTTCCCTGTCCCTACAAACAAGGATTAGCACAGTAAAACACACTGAAACTCTCCCTACCTATAGTTTTCTGTCCCTATAAAAAATGTTTTTTTAAAGATGGTTGATGATGAATGCTTTAGCACAGTATAGCACAATGAGAATTTCCCTCACTGTCCTTCCCTGTCCCTACAAACAAGGATTAGCACAGTAAAACACACTGACACTCTCCCTACCTATAGTTTTCTGTCCCTATAAAAAATGTTTTTTTAAAGATGGTTGATGATGAATGCTTTAGCACAGTATAGCACAATGAGAATTTCCCTCACTGTCCTTCCCTGTCCCTACAAACAAGGATTAGCACAGTAAAACACACTGACACTCTCCCTACCTATAGTTTTCTGTCCCTATAAAAAATGTTTTTTTAAAGATGGTTGATGATGAATGCTTTAGCACAGTATAGCACAATGAGAATTTCCCTCACTGTCCTTCCCTGTCCCTACAAACAAGGATTAGCACAGTAAAACACACTGACACTCTCCCCTACCTATAGTTTTCTGTCCCTATAAAAAATGTTTTTTTAAAGATGGTTGATGATGAATGCTTTAGCACAGTATAGCACAATGAGAATTTCCCTCACTGTCCTTCCCTGTCCCTACAAACAAGGATTAGCACAGTAAAACACACTGACACTCTCCCTACCTATAGTTTTCTGTCCCTATAAAAAATGTTTTTTTAAAGATGGTTGATGATGAATGCTTTAGCACAGTATAGCAAAATGAGAATTTCCCTCACTGTCCTTCCCTGTCCCTACAAACAAGGATTAGCACAGTAAAACACACTGACACTCTCCCTACCTATAGTTTTCTGTCCCTATAAAAAATTTTTTTTTAAAGATGGTTGATGATGAATGCTTTAGCACAGTATAGCACAATGAGAATTTCCCTCACTGTCCTTCCCTGTCCCTACAAACAAGGATTAGCACAGTAAAACACACTGACACTCTCCCTACCTATAGTTTTCGGTCCCTATAAAAAATGTTTTTTTAAAGATGGTTGATGATGAATGCTTTAGCACAGTATAGCACAATGAGAATTTCCCTCACTGTCCTTCCCTGTCCCTACAAACAAGGATTAGCACAGTAAAACACACTGACACTCTCCCTACCTATAGTTTTCTGTCCCTATAAAAAATGTTTTTTTAAAGATGGTTGATGATGAATGCTTTAGCACAGTATAGCACAATGAGAATTTCCCTCACTGTCCTTGCCTGTCCCTACAAACAAGGATTAGCACAGTAAAACACACTGACACTCTCCCTACCTATAGTTTTCTGTCCCTATAAAAAATGTTTTTTTAAAGATGGTTGATGATGAATGCTTTAGCACAGTATAGCACAATGAGAATTTCCCTCACTGTCCTTCCCTGTCCCTACAAACAAGGATTAGCACAGTAAAACACACTGACACTCTCCCTACCTATAGTTTTCTGTCCCTATAAAAAATGTTTTTTTTAAAGATGGTTGATGATGAATGCTTTAGCACAGTATAGCACAATGAGAATTTCCCTCACTGTCCTTCCCTGTCCCTACAAACAAGGATTAGCACAGTAAAACACACTGACACTCTCCCTACCTATAGTTTTCTGTCCCTATAAAAAATGTTTTTTTAAAGATGGTTGATGATGAATGCTTTAGCACAGTATAGCACAATGAGAATTTCCCTCACTGTCCTTCCCTGTCCCTACAAACAAGGATTAGCACAGTAAAACACACTGACACTCTCCCCTACCTATAGTTTTCTGTCCCTATAAAAAATGTTTTTTTAAAGATGGTTGATGATGAATGCTTTAGCACAGTATAGCACAATGAGAATTTCCCTCACTGTCCTTCCCTGTCCCTACAAACAAGGATTAGCACAGTAAAACACACTGACACTCTCCCTACCTATAGTTTTCTGTCCCTATAAAAAATGTTTTTTTAAAGATGGTTGATGATGAATGCTTTAGCACAGTGTAGCACAATGAGAATTTCCCTCACTGTCCTTCCCTGTCCCTACAAACAAGGATTAGCACAGTAAAACACACTGACACTCTCCCTACCTATAGTTTTCTGTCCCTATAAAAAATGTTTTTTTAAAGATGGTTGATGATGAATGCTTTAGCACAGTGTAGCACAATGAGAATTTCCCTCACTGTCCTTCCCTGTCCCTACAAACAAGGATTAGCACAGTAAAACACACTGACACTCTCCCTACCTATAGTTTTCTGTCCCTATAAAAAATGTTTTTTTAAAGATGGTTGATGATGAATGCTTTAGCACAGTATAGCACAATGAGAATTTCCCTCACTGTCCTTCCCTGTCCCTACAAACAAGGATTAGCACAGTAAAACACACTGACACTCTCCCTACCTATAGTTTTCTGTCCCTATAAAAAATGTTTTTTTAAAGATGGTTGATGATGAATGCTTTAGCACAGTATAGCACAATGAGAATTTCCCTCACTGTCCTTCCCTGTCCCTACAAACAAGGATTAGCACAGTAAAACACACTGACACTCTCCCTACCTATCCTTCTCTTTCCCTAAACTAAAGGAATCCAGGTTAAGCAAGAAAAAATAAATGTCACTGTCCCTGCCTATGCTTCTCTTTCCCTGCTCCGGAACACACTACACTAGGCCGCCGTGCTGGTGGCCTTTTATAGTGTGGGGCGTGTACTAAACACCCTCAGCAATAATTGGCCACAGGCATCCTGCCTGTGGCCAATCATTGCTCTCCTCGCTGCCGGCGCTGTGATTGGCCAAGCATGCGGGGTCACAGTGCATGCTTGGCCAATCACAGCGCCTGGATGACACTGTGATGGCGTAGTGCATTGTGGGCCGCGAATTAGGCGCGAACGGCCCAAATCGTTCGTTGTTCGGCGAATGATCGAACAGCCGATGTTCGAGTCGAACGTATGTTCGACTCGAACACCGAGCTCATCCCTAATTAGGAGGAAGGAAAGAAAGAAAGACATTAGGAGGAAGGAAATGATATGATTAGGAAAGAGAGAAAAGAAAAAAATAGAGGGAAGGAAAAAACAGAACAGAAGGAGAAAAGGAAGGGAGAGGGGGAGGGAGGAAAGATATTAGTGAGATTAGTGAGTGAGAACAAATAATAGATAGAACTAAGAAGAAGAAAGGAAAGAAATAAGGAGATCAATAAACAAGGAAGAAAAAAGGCATGGAATGGAAAAATTAAATAGGGATGACAGAATACAAGGAATGGATACAAGGAAGGAAAGAAAGAAAGAAAGTAAGAAAGACAGAAAAAGACATAAGAAGGAAGGAAAGGATATGAAGAGGAAAGAGATAAAAGAAAAAAATGGATGGAAGGAAGAAAGGACAGAAGGAGGGAAGGAAGGGAGAAAGGACAGGAGGGAAGGAAGGGAGAAAGGACAGGAGAGAAGAAGGAAGGGAGAAAGGACAGGAGGGAAGGAAGGGAGAAAGGACAGGAGGAAAGAAAGGGAGAAAGGACAGGAGGGAAGGAAGGGAGAAAGGACAGGAGGGAAGGAAGGGAGAAAGGACAGGAGGGAAGGAAGGGAGAAAGGACAGGAGGGAAGGAAGGGAGAAAGGACAGGAGGGAAGGAAGGGAGAAAGGACAGGAGGGAAGGAAGGGAGAAAGGACAGGAGAGAAGGAAGGGAGAAAGGACAGGAGGGAAGGAAGGGAGAAAGGACAGGAGGGAAGGAAGGGAGAAAGGGAGGGAGGAAAGAAGGAAGGGAGAAAGGGAGGGAGGAAAGAAGGAAGGAAGGAAGGAAAGGAAACTGTAAGACGTGCCACCGCTGGGCGGATAGACCTAAGAAGGAATGTAAAGGATGTAAAGTAGGATATAAATAGACAAGAAAGCAAAAAAGAATGAAGAAAGAGAAAAGAATGAAGGAGGAAAGTAATGAAAGAAAGAATGAAGGAAGGGAGGGAGAAAGATTTCTGTTTACAGATGGATAAATAAGAGTGTAAGTAATATTTAGAAAGATAAACCAGAGAAGGAATGAAAATATACTGTGGAAAGAGAGATTGCATGGATGGATTAGCGTAAGACTGACTGTTCCTTATAAATCTGGTCACATGACCGTACATTATGGCCTCTCTCCTGCTAATCCCCACTTGTTGTAGTGAGAGGTCATTTTTCCACTTACTTGGAGGAAGATTTTACTTAATGCATACAAATCAGCGGTTTCCCAGAGCCTGTAATCGGCACAATCTACAAGAGTCTCCACCACTGTTCACAAGTGCCTGGATGAGATCTCTGCGGTGAAGTGCCTATTCTCTGCGTATTCCCAGAAACACTACACAGCCGACCATTCACACTTCTTTCCATGTCAGGATACATCTGGTACATACATCCAGATCTGATTCAAATGATTATTCGTTTTCACTAATTATATGTTTCTTCTGCTGTACATAAAGCCGTATTCAGGGGAATAAAATGTTGAAAAATCTCGGAGATGTCTCTCTGATAGACCGAAAGTCTTTGCATGGCGGTTAATTGCACAGGAAATGGCAACGTGGGTGACGAGCAAAGGCTCACACTGACAGAATATTCATGTTTCCCACACACAGGCTCTCTAGAATCGAGGAATATTTATTGCACTTTACTATATTAGCAAAATACACTAAACAGAGGCCACACACAGAGCCAATGACATCATAGAGGGAAGCGCAGCTCCTGGGGAAACCTACCCCAATATCTTCCACCTAAAAATGCCTGCGCTATAGCAGCGCTAAAAATGGGTGTTTTTTCATGTTAAGCCGTGTTTTTACATTAGCGTTATTGCCCGTTTTCCACGCATTTTTTGGCGTTGGCCTTTTTCATTAAAAACACTCCCTATAATGTAAAAATTTCAAACACGGCTAAACGTGGCTTGACGCGTTTAGATGCGTTTAGCCGTTTTTTTTTTCGTTTTTCGTTTTTCCAGCTCGTTTTTACTGCTCCTGGAAGCACAGGCTGTCATTTTTTTTCTACTGCCCCTAAACACTTATGCCTCCAAACGCCTTTGACAGTTTATGTGTGCATGGACACATAGGCTAACATGGAGGGGCTTTTAGAGGCAGTTAAAAAAAAAACTTCAAACGCCCCTAACAGCAGCTGTAAAAAGTCCTGTGTGCATGAGCCCTAACCCTTTCAGGAATTTTTTACCTTTCACAGAGATCACAGTACTCCCCCCGACAATGCCTTCATATGCTTTTCCTACAGAAGGACTGGGCCATCTTTTTTCAGGCATCATCAAGGGTCAACATTATACTTCCTGGACTGAGATGCCGGTTCAATGATGACACAATCATGTAAATTCTGGTGCCTATGTAGTTCGTTCTGTGCACATGGGGACAAAATGTAATGTTATTGAGCTATTTTCTCTCCAGGTTGGATGTTTTTCACTCATAGAGAATAGAGTGAAGAAGGAAAATATAGCATTATCACCACTAGATGGAGCTGATGATCATATATATTAGTTTACTGTGATTGTCAATGCCATCTAGTGGTCATAGTGTGGTATTTTTCTGATTTACTCTTTGCTGTTTGAGTGAAAAACATTTGTCCTGGATATAAAATAGCCTAATAAGATTTGTTTTTGCCCCCATTTGCACCAAAGAAAATAAATCCGGTTTCACAGGATAGATAGCTTGGAATTTTTTTTTTTAACAATTTACCCCTTTTTATCTAAATGTTAACATATTGCCAGTCTTTCTGGAAATACTGTAAAAAAAAAAAAAAAAACTTTCTATGAAGAAAAAACTTTAATGGGGCCTATTGCCTCTCTCAGCCAGGAGCACATAGCCATTAAATTTATTGTTGCTCTTTGTGCCTAAAACATTGTAGATAATAAAAGACCAGATTGATCTGCCAATTTTTGAAATGCAGTGCCTTTAGCACACCTTTAAATGTGCACTCAGCTGCAAGAGCTGTAATACATTCAAGAAACATAAACCTCTAGAATTTCATTTATATCCACTTTAAGAACTGGCTCATACTTTGCAACTTTCTAAAATAGGAAAGAGAAACACTTTTCAGGGCACAAATATTCAGGCACTTGCCATTGCCACTTCTCTGGTCAAAGAGACCATAGAGAATTTGTTTCCAAAGAGGGGCCCCTTTATAAAGGTGAAAGCTGGACAAGCTTTAAGGCTCGATTCACACCTATGCATGTTGCTTTTGAGCGTTTTTGCCTTGCTTTTTGCGGCACTTGACGCGTTTTTCAACATGCGTTTTTACCGCGTTTCTACCGCAATTTGCATTTTTTTTTAGATTTCTTTATTTTTACAGTGATTTATTTTTATACATTTCCCTTAAAAAAACAAAAAAAACACAAAATGCAAATCGCGGCAAAATCGCGGTAAAAATGCAGCAAATACGCAGTATTTGCGTTTTTGATGCTGGTCCATTGACTTCTATTACATGCAAAACGCTGCTTTTTGCAGGAAAAAAGTCCCCGACCCTTTCCAAAAACGCAGAGGCACAAAAATGCATTGATGTGAACATGTTCCATAGGAACCCATGTTAAAAAATTTCCATGCATTTCTGCAAATTCAAAATGCACCAAAAAACGCATTAGTGTGAATCGAGCCTAACAATACAACAACCAATTTATTATTTATCAGAATGAAATTACGATTTGTTAGACACCAAATATGATATAGATTGTATCAAATATGATCTTGGTAGGTTCAATGTGTCCTAATAGTCGTGTGGGCCCTGTAAATTATGAGTGTTTGGTGTCTGATTGGTATCTTTTTATACATTATTCCATTACAGTAAAGCCCGTACACACGATCGGATAACCTATGGATTTTCGTCCGATGGATTTGTCCATCGGAAATCCGATGAAACTGTTTTTCATCAGTCTTGGCCACACACCATCAGTCAAAAAACCGACCGTTCCAAACGCGGTGACGTAAAACACTCCGATGAGCCGAAAAAAATGAAGTTTAATGCTTCTGAGCATGCGTCGACTTGATTCTAAGCATGCGTGGGTTTTTTAACCGATGGACTTGCCCATAGACGATCGGAAATTCCCATCGTTTTTTTATCCATCGGAAAATTTTAAAACAAGTTCTATTTTTTACAACCGATGGAAAAAAGACCGATGGGTACCATACACGATCGGTTGGTCTGATGAAAACCATCCATCGGACGGTTTTCATCAGTCAAACCGATCGTGTGTACGGGGCTTCAGAGTTATGGAGATTGTGATAAACTCTATTTAGCTGTAGGTGAGTATAAAAAAATAAAATAAAAATCATTCCCTGGCCTAGACTAGCATTTTTCAACCTTTTTTCAATTACGGCACCCTTTAAAAGTATGGAAAATCTCAAGGCAACCCAGGCTAAAATATAAAAAAACGTAAAACTTAAACTTTACTTATCAATGGGAAACCTTTTCCTGGGACAATGCACACAACCACCTTGATGAAATTAACTTTACATCAGAAGCCCCCCTTCACATCAGAGGTCTCTCAATCACATCAGAAGTCCCCCCATCATATCAAAGTCCCCCCTACACATCAGAGGCCCCAATACCACAGAGTTTCCCTATCACAGAATCAAAGTTTCCCCTATATATGAGAGCCCCCATCACATCAGAGGTCCCCCTATCACATCAGCATTCCCCCTTTACATCAGTATCCCCCTTTCACATCAGAGGCCCCCATCGCATAAGATTCCCTCCATTATATCAAAGTTACCCTATACATCAAAGGTCCCCCATTACCACAGAGATCCCCTATCACAGAATCGGACTCTGCCCTATATATGGGAGCCTCCTATTATAATAAAGTCCCCCCTATACAGGAAGGTCCCCCCTGTTGCCACAAAATCACCCATCACGGAGTTAGAGCCCCCTTCATTCAAGATTCCTCCCTATATATGTGAGCCCCCTATCACATCAGGGTCCCCACCATCATAGAGTCCTTTAATCCATCTCTGATCCAGGAGTGTCTTCTGCTCAGGGCACCACAGGGGAACCCAAATGGCACCCTGGTTGAAAAACAAAGTCCTAAACATTATATGACACGGCTATTAACAACTGGTTGGCTACTTAGCATAGACAAGGGATTTAAATCTGATCATTTTTGTGACTGACTTGCGAGTTCCAGGGAAAATGAGGGTGGCACTGTGTTCGAGACAGTTTCCCCTTGCTTCATCAGACCTCACTATCGTCTCAGTGTTGGCTACATGAATGGAACATCACAAACTGCTTGACCAGTGTCGAACAGATGTCCCCAACCTTACTCACTGGCTGAAAGACTATACTCAGATCACCCCAACCACTTCACATTGCCTATCGCAATAATGGAGACCACACATTGCATAGAGTGAAAATGGCCATAGCAGCCTTTTTTTAACAATTTTAAACTTAAATTAACATAAAGTAGAAAAACATTCCTTAGAAACAGAAACAGATCAGTCGCTAAGCCTGTTGGTCTTTGAGGCACCCCAAAAATATTTATTTTTACACTGCGGGACCTTTATCATAATAGGTCTCCAGACGCAACAACACGGTTCGGAAACAACACATTACCCGCAGTGCAACCATTTCCATATTCAAGTTAAACTGTCATTAACTGGAATGCACCAGAGGGACACATACCACCGATGGGTCCCGAACCATTCACTTATCCTAAATTTTTTCCCCCACCAGCAAAGACCAACAAAAACGCCCAGCTGCCATGACATCCAGTATGACAACACATCATAGCAATGAAAATTAGACAAAATCAGGGAGGGTGGGTGGGAAGCTGCTTCCTGCATCTGCCGATCTCCCACTGGATGCCAGGACTGAAACCACCCCTTCGAAAGCTGTCCAAAACCCACCCAGCCACTACTACCTCCAATGAGGTAAGTCCCCCCTATTCTACTGCAAAAAAAACTCTACCTATTAACCCTTCCCTAACTTGTCACCCCTCTTCACCTGGTCATGTCTGCCCTGCGCTATTTTTATTATTTTTTTTTTCTTTCGCTCCAGGCCTTGCTTTAATAAAATAATGCCACGTACACACGATCGGAAATTCCGACAAGAAAACTGTGGATTTTTTCTGACGGAATGTTGGCTCAAACTTGTGTTGCATACACACGGTCACAAAAATCTTGTCGGAAATTCCGACCGCCAAGAACGCGGTGACGTACAAGACGTACAACGAGCCGAGATCAATGAAGTTCAATAGGCAGTTCGGCTCTTCTGCTTGATTCTGAGCATGCGTGTTTTTTTTGCGCATCGGAATTGCATACAGACAAGCGGATTTTCCGATAGAAACTTTTTCCGTCGGAAAAATAGCGAACCAGCTCTCAATCTTTTGTTGGCGGAAATTCCAACAAAAAAAGTCAGATGGAGCCTACACACGGTCGGAATTTCCGACAAAAAGCTCACATTGGACTTTTCTTGTCGGAATTTCGTGTGTACGCGGCATAAACCTTCAGTAGATGTGGGCCACCTACCGCATCCTAAGACATATACCGCATATACTCGAGTATAAGCCGACCTGAATATAAGCCGAGGCACCTAGTTTTACCAAAAAAATGGGAAAACATATTGACTCGAGTATAAGCCTAGGGTGGGAAATGCAGCAGCTACTGTAAGCGGAAAAGAGGGTCAACAATGCCCATTTGCAGCTTCACTGTGCCCATTTGCACGCCTCACTGTGCCCATTGCAACCTCACTGTGCCCAACCTCACTGTGCCCATTGCAACCTCACTGTGCCCGAGTCATTGTACCTGATATTTGTGACAGTCTGCGGGCGCCTATTATTTAAAAGTTGCGGCCTCCTCCTGGTCCTGTTTTGTGATAGGCGTTTCCCAGCAGACACTGTGTTCAGTGTTCCGCCTATCACGGATGTCCTCTCATCCTCGGACTCAGTTTCCCAGCAGACACTGTTTTCAGTGGTCTGCCAATCACAGACGTCCTTTCATCCTCGGATGAGAAAACATCCGTGATAGGCGGAACACTGAACACAGTGTCTGCTGGGAAACACCTATCACGGAACGGGACCAGGATGAGGCCGCGACTTTTAAACAATGGACGCCCGCAGCCTGTCACGAATATCAGGTACACTGACTCGAGTATAAGCCGAGGGGGGTATTTTCAGCCTTAAAAAAAAGGGCTGAAAAACTTGGCTTATACTCGAGTATATATGGTAATTTAAGGCAAACCTGTAGGAGCAAGCCTAAATTTGGAACCCAGTGACATTCAAACAGGGGCAAACATGTGTGAGGGACAAAGGAATATGAGTCCAGAGAGGGACAACTGGAGTTAATTTAGGGTGCATAAGACTGTTGTAGTATCATTAGATTGTAAGCTCCTTTAGCTGCAGGGACTTACATGAATGCAAATATTAACTGCTGCGCTGTAGTGAAAGCGTTGGAAATAAATTATTCAGACAGGAGCCCTTCTGTATGTCAACACTTGAATTGGCAAATCTGCAGTATTTCCCAATGACACAAAAAATAAATAATCTGGATTTTTCCAGCGTTATTTATAGGAGAGCAGAAGACAGGAAATCTTTGTTGTTCTTGTGCTGCAGTCCTGTCTCCGTGCTCCATCACTGCTGTAATACCGCGCGCGCGCGCATGCGTGCGTGTGTGTGTAAATGAGGATGAAAGAGGATTTAAGTGATTATAGAAGGACAGACAAGAGCTTAATGCAGCAGCTCTCTGCACAGACAAAGGCGACTCGTAAGCGGTCGAAGCAAAAGGTGATGCGCCTTCTCTACCCATATGCCAAAATCACTTTACTGAATTATCCTCGGCAATAACCGTCGGCTGTGCGCCTTTCCTGCTCGGAGCTCAGCAAAGCCAACGCAGCTATTGAATTTACAAAGTGAGAAAAATTACTGATGACTCATCAGATGTTTTATTAAACGTCCTCTCCGTCCTTCCAGGGCATTTTGGTTCAATTTCCTTTGCTATGTAGCTGGCCCAATGTTCGAATTGTTCACAGCGGTGCAATGCTTGCATATAGACATAATTCTGTATCTGAACAGATAATAGTAAGGCAGAAAGAGCAGGCATTAGCTCGGAATGGATTTCAGTGTTCATAGATACAAAGACGGATTAAACGGAACACCAGGCAAAAATGGAAGTCACAAATAACGCAGCTTTGTATTCATTAAAACATCATTACATATACCCAGGGCTTTTTTTTCTCAGACAATAGGTGCAGGAACTCCCCTTTTCCAAGTCACTTGTTTTCTCCGCCCCCTACCCACCTCCGAGCAACGTCCCTTGGTTCCATCCCCTACCCACCTCCGAACAACGTCCCTTGGTTCCACCCCCTACCCACCTCCCAGCAACGTCCCTTGGTTCCATCCCCTACCCACCTCCCAGCAACGTCCCTTGGTTCCATCCCCTACCCACCTCCGAGCAGCGTCCCTTGGTTCCATCCCCTACCCACCTCCCAGCAACGTCCCTTGGTTCCATCCCCTACCCACCTCCCAGCAACGTCCCTTGGTTCCATCCCCTACCCACCTCCGAGCAGCGTCCCTTGGTTCCATCCCCTACCCACCTCCCAGCAACGTCCCTTGGTTCCATCCCCTACCCACCTCCCAGCAACGTCCCTTGGTTCCATCCTCTACCCACCTCCGAGCAACGTCTCTTGGTTCCATCCTCTACCCACCTCCCAGCAACGTTCCTTGGTTCCATCCCCTACCCACCTCCGAGCAACGTCCCTTGGTTCCATCCCCTACCCACCTCCCAGCAACGTCCCTTGGTTCCATCCCCTACCCACCTCCAAGCAACGTCCCTTGGTTCCATCCCCTACCCACCTCCGAGCAACGTCCCTTGGTTCCATCCCCTACCCACCTCCCAGCAACGTCCCTTGGTTCCATCCCCTACCCACCTCCGAGCAACGTCCCTTGGTTCCATCCCCTACCCACCTCCGAGCAACGTCCCTTGGTTCCATCCCCTACCCACCTCCCAGTACGCCCCTTTTAGACAATACAGAACCAAGTATCATTTTGTTGTGCTAAGTAATTTGTATGGAATTTAGGCTCCCCTTCAGCCAGCAACAATAGATCCCCCTAACAATGTACCACCCACAACAAAATCCCCCCCCAGCAACAATATACTCCCGGCAGCATCAACAGATCTGCGCACAGCCAGCATTAATAGACTCTCTGGCAGTCATCAACAATAGACCCCTCCCCCAACAGTAGATCTCCTTCAGCAACAACTGACCCCCCAGAAACAATAGGTCCCCCACCAGCAACACTAGACCTCCTCAGCAACAATAGACCCCCCTGCAAAAATAGATCCCTTCCAGCTAGAATAGACCCGCCAGCAGTGACCATAAATACCCTGCAGCACACCCCAGCACCACTTGACATTACATAGTCAGTCCAGGAGGTGCCGGAACTGCGTTTCCCTGCGTTTCCGCTGAAAAAAGGCCCTGCATATACCCTATATTACCAAAAGTATTGGGACACCTGCCTTTACATGCACATGAACTTTAGTGGCATTCCCAGTCTTTTTTTTTTTTTTCACAATCAAAGGTTTTATTGAAAGATAATTAAAACATACAGTTGAAAATGTTGTAAAAATTGACAAGGAACATGTACTGAGAGACAATGTCTGTTAACAGTCCCAGTCTTATGCAGCGTACACACGATCGGAATTTCCGACAACAAAACCGTGGGGGGTTTTTTCCGACGGATGTTGGCTAAAACTTGTCTTTCATACACACGGGCGCACAAATGTTGCTCGGAAATTCAGAACGTCAGGAACGCGGAGATGTACAACACTACGACGAGCCGAGAAAAATTAAGTACAATGATTCCGAGCATGCGTCAAATTGATTACAAGCATGCGTAGGATTTTTGTGCGTCGGAATTGGATACACGCGGTCGGAATTTCCGACAAGAACTTTTGTTGTCGGAAAAATTGAGAACCTGCTCTCAAACATTTGTTGGCGGAAATTCCGAACGCAAATGTCCGATGGAGCCAATACACGGTCGGAATATCCGACCAAAAGCTCACATCGAACATTTGTTGGAAATTCCGATCGTGTGTACGTGGCATTAGTCCGTAGGGTTCAACATTGAGTCCCCCCCCCCCCTTTGCAGCTATAACAGCTTCAACTCTTCTGGGCTGGGAAGACTGTCCACAAGGTTTAGGAGTGTCTATGGGAATGTTTGACCATTCTTCCAGAAGCGCATTTGTGAGGTCAGGCATTAATGTAGACCAGAAGGCCTGGCTCAGTACCTGAATTTGACTTGGTATCAGCCTCTTGCAGTCAGGGCTGGAACAATTGTGGGGGGGGGGGGCAGGAGGCGCAGCTGTCCTGGGCACTGTGGTTTCATGTGAGATCGGGGGGTGCCACAAGGAGATTAGGGGGGGCATTTGTGTTGGCAGGGGGAATTTTGGGAGCGGCAGGGGGTAAGTATTGTTCTAGGAGGGGAAATCTTTTTCTTTTAGGGGGGGGGGGTGCAAAGAGTGGTGGTTCAATGGGATTTGTGTTGGGAGGGGGATGGGGAAGTAGATTCATGCTAGAAGGGGGGATTTATGCTGGGAGGGGGAATTTGAAGTGGGGGTGGGGAGAAGATGTGTACCAGGAGGGGAAATTTTAAGGGTAGAGGATTTGTGCTCAGAGGGGTGATTTTTTTTTGCAGGGGATTTGGGGGGAGGAGGGCAAAGATTTGTGCTGAGAGGGGGAATTTCAGCAGGTGGGCGGATTTGTACTAGGAGGGGGAATTATGCTTAGGGGGTAAACATGCAGATTAGTGCTTTTTGTGGGGGGATTTTTGCTGACACATGATGCTCATACATCTTTGGGGGGGGGGGTGCAGTGCACAGTTTGGCATATTTGCCCTGAGCTCTAGATGACCTTGTCCTGGCATTGCATTGCAGTCCTTGTACAGCAGATCTCAGACTGGGAGAGGGAGGAGCAACACAAGAAGCCAGTGACGTGTGCTTCAGTTCAAGGTGCATGTAGATAGGAGGAGAGAGAAGAGTGAAAGAGCTCATCGGTCTTATGCTTCTCCTTTTCATTGTCCATCCTCAGGATGGGGGGAGGGACGAGACTTGTAGGTAAAAAATCAGGTCTCCTGCCCTGCCAGTTAGGGCTGTGCTGTGTGGCAGAGCTGTGTAAAGCTCACAACTGGATGGACAGAAGCACAAATCCTTTGGCATTTCAAATACTTCCCTTATGTTTATCATCAGTGCATTTAGCTTTTTTACCTGGAATTCAGCTTTTAGTCAGAAAATTCTGTCCTGCTAGATCACTCGGGCTGGCCCCTTTTGCAGGTATAGCTATGTAAAACATAAAATAAATAAATAAAGTGCCTATACTATTTAAAATCCAGTAATACACCGAGGTTTATTTGTTAAATCTGGAGAGTGCAAAATCAGGTACAGCTGTGCATGGTAGCCAATCAGCTTCTAACTTCAGCTTGTTCAGTTAAGATTTGACAAAAAAATAAACCTGGAAGCTGATTGGTTTCTGTGCACAGCTGCACCAGATTTTGCACTTTCCAGTTTTAGTAAATCAACCCCATTGTCTCTCCCTGCTTTGCACATGCTCAGTGGCTCTATTTTTTTGGCACTGTGGCAAAAATCAGAGCCACTAGAGGCCAATTTGCTGAAAGCTTAAAGATTTACTGCTGCTCATGGATTCTGGGCTTCACCAAAATGGCAGCCTCTCTCACAGAAGAAACAGGAGAAATTCTGGAGGCAATTTACAGCACACACTAATTTTGGTAGCAAAATTATTAATGTGGAGTGTATGTTCCTTGCTACATAACATTATTTTTTATCAAATTGTTATGGGTAAAGTTCCGCTTTAGGGCAAAATGGGCCCACAGGCATGCTATCATCTTTGGACTCATCCCCTGTTCATAAGGATTGCATTAGGTGCAGACTCGTCAATGAGGCTCTGCATCGCATGAGGGCATTACCTAGGGTGATCTGCATGCAAATACAGCCTTCCTTGGAATGGTCACTTCTCCAAAATGACATCATCCCATCACATAAGGTCATTTTGATATTTGCATAACTCCTCCCAAGAGACAGCCTCTCACCACTTTTCAGTGGTTCTTGAGCATACCTGGCTGATCCGTAAGCCCAAGAACCGATCCGGCAGGCGGCTGGCCACAGAGATGAACAGAGGAAAAATGGCCTCCATTTATCTCTTTGGCCTAGGAGGACCGGAGTGATGTCACTTCTGGTTCACAGCCGATGTAAACAAGGCTAATTTTTTTTTTTTTAAGGCGTTAGATAAATATTTTTTTTTGTTTGATCTGATGTTGACCCCAGATCTCTCCATAAAGGGGACCTGCCATGCTTTATTGTTGGCACAAACGATGTTTATATTTCTTAAAACAATAAAAGTGACCAATTTTTTTATTTAAAGGGACAGTGTAAAAAAATGTAACAAAATAAATAATAATAATAAAAAAGGCCACTGACCACCACATGCTTTGTAAAGGCATACGTAGGTCACGCCAACATATTTAAACGGTGTCCGCACCACACATGTGAGGTTTTGCCTCGACAGTAGAGCGAGAGCAATAATTCTAGCATTAGACCTCCTCTGTAATTATAAATTGGTAACCTGTAAAAAAAAATTCAAGCATCGCCCATTGAGATTTTTAAGTACCTCAGTTTTGTGCCATTGCACGAGCGAATGCATTTGTAAAGCCTGACATGTTATGCATCTATTTACTCGGTGTAACATAATCTTTCTTATTTTACAACAAAATTGGGTTATATTCTGTTTTTTTTTTTTTTGTTTATTCATTGAAGCATATTTTTTCCAAAACAATTGCATTTGAAAAACCGCTGTACAAATACTGTGTGACATTAAAAAATTGCAACATTTTATTTTCTAGGGCCTCTGCTAAAAATAAATATATATACTGTATATATATATATATATATATATATATATATATAAATATATATATATAATTTATTTCTATTTATTTTTTCAATCAAATAATTTTTTTAATAATTGTTTTCACATTTTACAATGAAAAATGGACATTGGAGTTGATTACATACCCCACCCAACTTTTGTGTATGCAGACAAAAGACAAAGCAAGCAATCAAACATGCTAACATACAAAACAAACAAGCAAGAAAAAAAAAAAAAAAAAAATATATATATATATATATATATATATATATATATATATGTGTATAAATATATATATATATGTGTATAAATATATATATATATATATATATATATATATATATATATATATATATATATATATAAACAGGGCTTTTTTTCAGCGGGAACGCGGGGGAATGCAGTACTGGCACCTCTAGCACTGAATGTATGTGATGTCAAGGGGTGCTGGGTTGTGCTACAGTGTCTATTGCTGCTGGGGATCTAGTGTTGCTGGAAGGGATCTATTTATGCAGGGGGAGGGTCATTGACGGGGCATCTATTGTTGCTGGGGTGGGTCTTATGTTGCTGGGAGAGTCAGTTGTTGCCTGGAGGGATCTACTTTTGAGGGAGAATTCTATTGTAGCTGGCTGCTGGATGGTCTATCAATACTGTCTGTGGGGTGGTCTATTGTTGCTGGGGGATCTATTGTTGTTGGCTGCAGGGGATCTATTTTACTGCTTTTCTTGTTATCATTAACAAAATAAAGGGGCAGTACAGGGAGGCAGGGCCGCCATCAGGAATTTTGGGGCCCCTTACACAGCTTCAGGCATGGGCCCCCTGGAGCAGAGGAGAACGGGGGGAGGGGGGGGGGTGGGTGCTGCCACAGCAAATTGGGAAGCGGGGGGTGCCACGAACAAAAAAAAAGGGAGGGTTGCCATCCCGGGCCTCTGGGCCCCTTACAAAAATAAATAAATAATAATAATAATAATTTATAAAAAAAAAAAAAATATATTATTTTTTTTAATTAAAAAAAAGGGGGGTTGCTATCCGGGGCCCTGGGGACCTCCGGGCCTCTGGGGACCTCTGGGCCCTATACAAAAAAATAAATAAAATGTAATAAAAAAATAAAATAAAATATATATATATTTTTATAAAAAACACATAAAAAGGGGGGGGGGGGGGTTACCTCCGGGCCTCTGGGGACCTCTGGGCCCCAAACAAAAAAACAAACAAAAAAAAAATTATTTTTATGAAAAAATAAAAAGGGGGGGTTGCCATCCAGGGCCCTGGGGACCTCCGGGGACCTCTGGGCCCCTTACAAAAAAATAAAAATAATAAAAAAAATATATATATATTTTTTTTATAAAATATACATAAAAAGGGGGGTTACTATCCGGGGCCCTGGGGACCTCCGGGCCCCTTAGAGGTGTACTGCCTGTACCCCCTGATGGCGGCCCTGCTGGGAGGTGGGTAGGGGGTGGGACCAAGGAACAGTGCTCGGAGGTAGGTAGTGGTGAAGACGGGGCTAACTCCAAAAGGGAGAGTTCCTGCACCTATTCTCTGAGAAAAAAAAGCCCTGTGTGTGTATATATGTATATTTCCTGACAGACTCCATGGCAGCCTACGTGTGGGTTAATCCCGCCCCTCATACCTCATAGGACCCTTCTCCCATAAATCTTTGCTCTGGGCCAGAGGCCGTGTTCCTTTTTTTGTCCTCCTCCTAGGACCAAGATATAGTCTTACCTTTTCATGAAGTTTTCCTGTAATCCAGGCCTGGCGGTGTGCACGGCGATACGTTGGTGGTTAGCGGTGATCCTCTCTGCAGTCCAGCAATCCTAGCTATTAGCAGGTGGACATGGGCGATATGATGTGATACCATGAAGAGCTTACTAACCTGGCCATTGGCAGGCAAGCGGCAATATGGCCAAACGTCCCAGCTATTAGCGGGAGGCTTTGTAAACGCCCGATCGTGCGGTGGGTCGAGCGAACAGCTCCCCAGTCCCAGGTTCTGGTCCGGATCGTGCCGTGGTGGTGGTAATGTACAAAGATATTCCTTTTATATGGCAGCCGTATCTCTGTGTTTTGTGTGTCTCCTTATTTTCTATCAAGCTCCAGTGAGTGGCCACGGCGGCTGGAGCGCAGCTGCGTTCCAGCTCGCCGTTTCAGGAAGTCGCTGCGCATCCGCAAGCCGCGAACAAAGATTCCGTGCTTGGTTCGTGCAGGCGCAGTTTCGCCAAAATGGCGGCGGCGGTCGCGCATGCGATTGGCCGCCACCGGATGGCAACCGCTATGGGGCGGTGACATCGTTAACGGTGGCAGATTTAAATAGCTGTCAAAGCAGCTATTACTTGGGATGACTTGCAGGCTTATGCGGTATTTACCCAGGCACTGGGCTCTGGTTTACAAGGTAAATTGTTTGCTGCAGGCTCCCTGGGTGCTGGCTATGTTTTGTTATGTGCTCTCTCATGCCTGTTGTCACTCCTGTTTCTCATAAGGCTTTAATGATTCATTTCACTTTCAAACTGCCTTGCCATGGATCTGTCACGGCCCTCTTGTGGCCAACCCTTGCGCTGCAGGTAGGATTTATTTATTTTCTACCTGTGATGCTTGGGTTCACTCATTCAGGAGCTCTTAACCCTTTCTTTTTCACTCAGCTCTTCTAGGTCTGAACACCAAAGCACGGCAAAGACCGTCCTAGGTCTCAACGTTGTAACTCCTCTTCAAGGTCCAGACGTCAGATCTTCCTTTAGATCTAGGTACCACAGATAGGAGTCTAAAACCACCTCTGGGCGTCACTCTCACCGCCACTCCAGCCGCTCTGTGAGGAAAGCCTGCTGGGTATGCGGGGCCCAGGTTCCTAAAGGCAAATCGCTCTGCGAGCGATGCTTTTCTAAAGTCGCATAAGAAAGAGAGAGTGGAGACCAACAAGTGGAAGCACTGGTCAGAAAGGTGGTCCATGAGTCCCTGAGTAAAGGGGATTCTGGTCATACCCACAACCCTGCTGGCGACACTATGTCAGTCCCTATTAGGGATGATCTCAAGGCTCCAGGCCCTTCACAGCCGAGCCATTCCTCAATTGAAGCCTCAGACAGTGAGGTGGAGGTAGATGACCCTGGTGCAGGTTTTGAATTTGCCCTAGTACCACAGCTGGTCAAAAGCTGTCAAAGAAGCTTTGAGATGGAAGAGCCAGTGGAGGCACCCTCCAAACAGAGGAAATATTTTAAACACCTCAAAAAAGAACACCCTAATTTCTCCTTTTTGGGTGAACTCAGCGCAATAATTACCGACGAATGGGGTGGTGTTGAAAGGAAGAATTGCCTGTTAATGAAGGTATCAAAAATGTACCCATTTAAAAGCAAGGATGTAAAACACCTGGAGTCGGCTCCTCTCATTGACTCAGCCCTAATGAGGATGGTGAGGCACGTCACACTCCCATTGGAGGATACTGTTTCCTTTAGGAATTGCCTGGAGTGGAAAATTTATACCGCCCTCAAGCGGATCTACATTACAGCGGGTATGACCTGCAAACCAGCTCTAGCTCTCGCAGCCCTTTCTAAAGCGATGGAAGTCTGGACAGACGACGTAGATGCTTCTCTGAGGAGCATCTCGGAAGAACTGGCCAGGAGCTCACCTATTCATGGGCTAAGGTTGACGTTGGCTTTTCTCGTGGGGCTTCCCTAGACATAATTCGCCTGGTGGCTCGGATCATGCTGACATCTGTCACGGCTAAGCGTGCCTTGTGGCTGCGCCCATGGGTAGCTGACCCTGCCTCCAAGCAGGCATGGTGCAGGATTCCATTTGGGGGTTCGTCCCTCTTTGGGAACATATCGGACAGTGCCATCACCCGTGCCACAGGGGGCAAGTCGGGGTTCCTTTCCCAGGATCGCTGTCTGCTAAACCAGAAGAGAACACAGCCCAGGCAAAGTTCAGATCGAGCAAGGAATGCTCACTACTATAGGCCTGGCCGTGAGTTCAAGAAGACCTGGAAGAAAAAAACAGCCTTCAGGCCAGAAGTTTTCAAAAGGGGCATCTTCCGGTGGACAAGAATCCCCTAAGTCTTTATGATATTTCACCTGCCTAAAACAGAGCGAGTCGGCATCCTTGCCTCTCTCGGAAGAGAAAAAGCGAATTCTCCTGTCTCTCTTGTGGCTCAGGGCGCTGCAATTCCAGTTCCAGATGACAAAAGGTTTTAAGGGGTCTACTCGCCCCTCTTCATGGTGTTGAAGAAAAACGTCTCCTGGAGGCCAGTTATAGACCTAACCCACTTGAATTCTTTTATCTAGAAGGAGAAGTTCAAGATGGAGACACTACTCATGATCAGTCAAGCAATCCAACCAGGCGATTGGCTTGTCTCTATAGACCTGAAGGACGCCTACTTCCATTTTCCCATAGCGTCAGAATTCCAGAAATACCTTCGCTTTGCTGTCGATCAAATCCGTCTGCAGTTCACCTGTCTCCCCTTCGGGCTTACAACATCGCCTCGTGTGTTTTCAAAACTTGTTGGCTGTCGTGGCTCTGATCAGGACCAGAGGTGTCCGTCTGTATCACTATCTAGACGACCTGCTGTTGTCTCGGGACAAGGAGCAGTTGCTAATCCACAGATCCCAGGTCATCTCCACTCTACTCGAGTTTGGTTGGCTTCTGAATCTGGAAAAGAGCCATCTGGATCCTACGCAGTCCCTGGTATTCCACGGGGCACACTTCAACGCTATCAAGAGCACCATCTTGTTACCCCTGGAAAAATCCCAGTGATCCGGTACAGAGTTTTGCTTGCAATGTCGTCCTCATCTCCAAGCCTCTCAATGCCTAAAGATCATTGGTACCATGGTGGCAACAACACCCATGGTAAAGTGGGCTCAGTGGAAAATGCGGCCCTTCCAGAAGGGTTTCCTCCAGCAGTATAATCCAGGGCTTCGGGATCACTTTATCCAAATAACCTCATCCATGCGGGAGAGCTTTCCTTGGTGGCTACAACAGATGAACCTCCTCAATTGTCACTCCATCGCACCTGTGTCTTGGGTCACCATCACTACAGATGCCAGCAACAGGGGCTGACAGAAGTAGCCCAAGGCATATGGAATTTTCTCTCTCACAGGATAGTCTCCAATGTTCTGGAACTCCGGGCAGCGTTCTGCGCTCTGCAGGCCTTTCACCACTTAACAGCAGGAGACCTCCTAAGACTGGACAACACAACGGCAGTCGCATACATCAAGGGACAGGGGGTACTCCCAGTCTCTCCCTGTCAAAGGAAATAGAGCCCATCATGATCTGGGCCCAGAAAAACCTGGCCAACCTGACAGCTGTCTATCTCCCTGGAGTCCAGAATGTTCAGGCAGATTTTCTGTTGAGAGTTTCTCTGGACAACGAGTGGACTTCCCCCCCCCCCGAAGTCTTCAGGTGGGTCCTGTCCCTGGGAGTCATTCCGGAAGTAGACTTGTTTGCCTCCCCATGCAACTTCAGACTAGTGAGATACTACACAAGGTCTTGGTATCCCCAGGCTTTTGGGTAGATGCTCTGACAGACCATTGGCGGTTCCACAGGGCCTATGCCTTTCCCCTGGTTCCTGTCATTCTCCGTTTTTTGTCGAGGCTCAGGATGGAAGAAGCAGAGATAGTGGCAATAGTCCCGTACTGGCCAAACAAGCCATGGTTTCCACTGCTGATGCAACTCAGCTTCCGGGACCCAGTTCCTCTACCCTCCAGACCAGATCTCCTATCACAAGGGGCATTTCTACATCCATGCCCGACCCATCTACATCTGATGATCTGGTTCTTGAGAGGGGAAGGTTGGAGGCCCTGGGCCGGTGGTGCCGGGCCTTGGCGCCCCGGGTGTTTGGGAACTGCATTTCCCATGATGCTCCACTACACTGTAGAGTGTGTGGGCATTGTGGGAGGTGTGGTTCCGGGGCGTCTGGGGTGCCAAGGTTCGCCATCACTGCCCTAGGCTGTCCAAGTAGGGCCATCTCCACAATATTAAATGCCAGAAGAACAGGCACCAACAGGGTCTACCAGAGGATTTGGAAAAAGTTTTCAGACTACACCTCTTCCACTGCAGGTTCTTGCAATAACCCAAAGATACATGATATCCTGGGCTTCTTACAATCAGGATTGGATCTCTCATTGTCAGTCAGCTCGCTGCGAGTCCAAATTGCTGTAATCTCTGCCTTTATGGGTGTTTCCTGGGCTAGACACCCTCTTACTCAGTAGTTTTTCAGAGGAGCAATAAGGCTCAGACCTCAGAGCCAAGTTTTTCTAATTGGGATCTTCTCCTTGTCCTGGATTTTTTCTTAGGTAGAGAGTTGGAACATGAAGATCAATCTTCTGTCAAATGACTCTCTCTAATAGTTGTCTTCTTGGTGGCTATAACATCGGCCAAGAGGGTCTCTGAAATCAGCTCTCAGGGATGCAAGGGGCCATTTCTAAACTTTTTAATTCCTATGTTGGGTTCAAACCCCAAAGTGGCATCTGTGTTTCATGACAATCAGGAGATTGCTCTTCCAACGTTCAGATCTACCGAGGATTCCAGTGTTTATCCCTTAGATGTTGGAAAAGCTCTGAGTCAGTATCTTGAAGCTACAGCTTCTTTCCGTCAGACCGACCACCTGCTCGTTCTTTTCACAGGAATTATAAGGGAATGCGTGCCTCTTCCAGATCTATCGGAGCATGGATTGTTCAGGCCATTCAGTGGGCCTATAAAGCCAAGGGCTTGGCGCCTCCAGAAGCGGTGACTGCTCACTCAACTAGAAGTGTGTCTTCATCATGGGCGGCATCACGTCATGTGCCTCCAGAACTTATTTGCAAGGTGGCCTTGTGGTCTTCAATTAACACGTTAATGGCACACTACTGCGTAGAGCCAGCCTCATTATCTTCTGTTTAATTTGGTTTACCTATCTTGTCTGTTGATGGTGCCAATTAAACCTTTTTTCTTTTGTCCAGCACTCTGCCCACCCGGGTGTGTATGGCTAGTTATTTCCCACACGTAGGCTGCCATGGAGTCTGTCAGGAAAACGGAAAATTTATATCAAATACTTACCGTAATTTTCCTTTCCTGATGGACTCCATGGCAGCAGGAGTTCCCTCCCAGTGGCTGGAGTAGGCTAAATTATGGAACACGGCCTCTGGCCCAGAGCAAAGATTTATGGGAGAAGGGTCCTATGAGGTATGAGGGGCGGGATTAACCCACACGTACGCTGCCATGGAGTCCATCAGGAAAGGAAAATTACGGTAAGTATTTGATATAAATTTTCCGTTATATATATATATATATATATATATATATATATATATATATATATTGTGAGGGGGGTTAGCTCGGCAGCGGGTGTGTGTGACCCCCGGGATGGGCTCCCCACACAAAAACAGGCCCAGCAAACGGAGGTTGTGGTTTTCAAAATCAAAAAGGTGCGGTTTATTTTCTATTTACAGTGACAAAACACAGCAAAGCAAAAGAAACATAAATAAAATAAATCCTGGCCAACTTGACCTCTGACTAAACATACAGGTTTCCTAACTAACAACTGGGATCAGCCTAGTGCTGTCCTAGTCCCTAAGTCCCTGGTTTTAAATGTCCAAGCAAATAGCCACACAGGCTTTGTCTCACCGCACAGGGGTTCACTCTCCCTAGACAGTCCACACAGGTCTGGTTCCAGGCAGAAGCAAACACCTAATGAATCTGGGAGTTCTTATAGAGGCCTAAATGAGCTGACAAGCTTCAGCTGGTCTCATCAACTCCCTGTCTGCACGACGCCCCACACTCTCCCTAGAGGTATGAGTCATCCATGAGCCCACTAGCCTCAGCTGGGCTTATACAACTCTCCACCTAGTTGTATAAGTCGGCGTAATGCCTGAATCTGGGCGAAATATATCTACCCCCCTGGATGCAACCAGGTGACTTTACCTTCCTGCTGTCACATACCCCCCCCTCTTGTTTTAACCTCGGGGTTGGAACACCAGCAATCAGGCATTCATGTACTCGAGACAAAGCATCCACATTCCCCATTTGAACGCCAGGGCGATGCTTTACTGTGAAGTTGAATTCCTGGAGGGCCAGGAACCACCTATTCACTCTTCTATTTGTTTCCTTGTTTTGAGCCATCCACTTTAACGGAGCGTGATCCGTAACCATGTCAAAGTGCCTACCTAGCAGGTAGTACCGAAGGGAATCTAGAGCCCACTTCACCGCTAAACACTCCTTTTCAACGGTGGCGTAATTTACCTCATGGGACTTCAACTTTCTGCTGAGGTAAATGACTGGGTGCTCTTCCCCGTTCCAGACCTGGGACAATACTGCTCCTAACCCCACATCTGACGCATCACTTTGTACGACAAAGTCTTTAGAGAAGTCGGGTGAGTACAACACTGGCTGGCTACATAAGGCTTGTTTCAAGAATTGGAATGCTGCCTCAGCCTCGGGGGTCCATTTAATCATGACCGACCCTTTCCCCTTCGTCAGGTTGGTTAGGGGCACAGCCTTAGAAGCAAAGTGGGGAATGAATCGCCGATAATACCCAGCGATTCCCAGAAAGGCTCGTACCTGCTTCTTGCTGTTGGGACGTGGCCAACTCTGGATGGCCTCGACTTTGTTGAGTTGGGGTTTTATTACTCCCCTCCCAATGGTGTACCCAAGATATTTGGCCTCCTCCTGCCCAATGGTACACTTCTTGGGGTTAGCCGTAAACCCCGCTTCCCGAACAGAGTCCAGGACTGCTTGCACTTTTGGCAGATGTGAGGCCCAATCTGTGCTATGGACAATTACGTCATCCAGGTAAGCCGCAGCATACTTCCGATGGGGCCTCAGCATCTGGTCCATTTTCCGCTGGAATGTGGCCGGCGCATTCTGTAACCCGAACGGCATTCTTTTATATTGGAACGCCCCGTCTGGGGTTACAAATGCGGTTTTCTCTTTGGCCGACTTGGCCAGGGGGATTTGCCAATACCCTTTTGTGAGGTCAAGAGTCGTCATGTATCGGGCTGTTCCCAGCCGGTCGATCAACTCATCTATACGTGGCATGGGGTAGGTGTCAAATTTTGTAACTTTGTTCAACTGACGAAAATCGTTACAAAATCGCCAGCTCCCATCCGGTTTAGGCACCAACACAATGGGACTAGACCAATCACTTTGGGACTCCTCTATCACCCCTAAGTTCAGCATTTTCTGTACTTCCTCCCGTATTGCCTCCCGTCGGGCCTCTGGGATCCGATAGGGTTTTAACTTCACCCTTTCACCGGGCGGGGTAATGATGTCATGCTCTACCCCAGATGTTTGTCCCGGCAGCTCAGAGAATACCTCCTTGTTGCGAAGCACAAACTCCTTAACCTCCTGTTGTTGGGGTTGTGACAAGGTGGCTGCTATTCCAACCTCAGGAATCACGCAACCAGTTTGAGCTGGTGACCAAGTGTCTGCGACTAGGGACTCTCTATCCCTCCAGGCTTTCAACAGATTAACGTGATAGATCTGTTCGGGCTTTCGCCTTCCTGGTTGTCTGACCTTGTAATTCACTTCGCTCACTTTTTCCATTATCTCATAGGGGCCTTGCCATTTGGCAAGGAATTTACTTTCAACCGTAGGGACAAGTACCAGTATCCTATCCCCCGGGGAAAAGGTACGGGTCTTGGCTCCACGGTTGTACACTCTCTGCTGTGCTAACTGCGCTTGGGCCAAATGTTCCTTCACGATGGGCATTACCTGTGCAATTCGGTCTTGCATCAGGGCAACATGCTCAATCACACTCCTGTGGGGAGAACTCTCACTTTCCCAAGTTTCCTTGGCAATATCCAACAGCCCTCTTGGGTGTCTCCCATACAGTAACTCAAAGGGGGAGAATCCCGTAGAGGATTGGGGCACCTCCCTAATAGCAAACATCAGATAAGGAAGTAGACAGTCCCAATCCTTTCCATCTCTATCCACCACTTTCTTCAACATTTGTTTTAGGGTTTTGTTGAATCTTTCAACCAGCCCATCGGTTTGGGGGTGATACACAGATGTACGTAATTGCGTCACTTTGAACAATTTACACAGCTCCTTCATAACCCGGGACATAAAGGGTGTACCTTGGTCCGTAAGCAGTTCTTTACAAATACCCACCCGGCTAAACACAAGAGATAGCTCTTTGGCTATGGTTTTGGCCGAGGTATTTCGGAGAGGGATCGCTTCTGGATAACGGGTGGCATAGTCCATTATAACTAATATGTACTGGTGCCCCCTAGCGGACTTGATTATAGGACCTACCAAATCCATGGCGATCCTCTCAAACGGGACCTCAATGATGGGTAGAGGGACCAGCGGGCTACGGAAATGTGGCATCGGGGCCGACCTCTGACACACAGGGCAGGAGGAACAATAATTTTCTATGTCCTTCATCACCCCCGGCCAATAGAATCTCTGTAATACCACAACATTTCTACCATTAACACACATTTTGCATAAATGTTTCTCAGTTCCTCGAATGGCAGTGCATGCGACTGTCGCACACAGCGACTGACGTCTGCCCGTCAGAAAGTCACACTGCATGGGTTCCTCCACAACCGGGCAATTGGCTGCAATATGTCCCGCTTGCCGGCAGCGGTAGCAAACGATCCTTCTTGCCGCCTCTTGAGCCGCTGATTTCCCAGGCTGTTCTCGCCAAACTTGGGGTAGAGCTCCCACCCTCTCACTCTCTCCACCCTCACCCCTTGGAATCCTCTTATCCGCCCCTGGGGATGGTCTGGTCTTAGGGTGGAAAGTCCGAGTGTCTCTGGAAGAGGCCGTCAGGTTCTCTGTAGCCAAGTATTTCTCCACACGATCCACAAGACCATCGGCCGTCTCTGGGTCTCCATGGCTTACCCACTTTTGGATGGCAGTAGGAAGAGCTCTCAAAAACTGATCCATTACAACACGTTCCACAATCTTTGGTGCGGACAAAGTCTCTGGCTGTAGCCACTTTCTGCTCAGGTGAATGAGATCATACATTTGAGACCTGGGGGGTTTTCCAAGCTGGAAAGTCCAGTTATGCACACGCTGAGCCTGGACAGCCTGGGTGACACCCAGCCTTGCCAAAATTTCAGCTTTTAGCATCACATAGTCTTTTGCTTGGTTAGGCTCTAGGTCATAGTAAGCTTTCTGCGATTCACCAGTTAACAGAGGAGCCACCAGTCCAGCCCACTGCTCCTCAGGCCACTTTTCTCTTTCAGCGGTCCTTTCAAATGTGGTCAAAAATACCTCTGGATCATCCTCTCCAGTCATTTTTGTCAATAAACGACTCACCCCAAAGGACGCGGTATTAGTGGGACGGCTTTCCTCACTGGTCTGCGGACGTTGCTGCATTACTGCTTCCATTTGTTGTAGTCTCTGCTCTTGCTTCTGTAACAGGTCTATGAAGCGGGCCTCAGATTGCTGCTGGGCTTGTTGCTGAGCTTCCAGACTCTGTTGGTGAGCTTGCTGCTGGGCTGCAAGGCTCTGTTGATGAGCTTGCTGCTGGGCTGCAAGGCTCCTTTGCAAACCTGCATTTGTCTGCTGTTGATTGGCATTTGCTAGAGCCAGCTGTTTCAGTATCTCCTCCATGCTGGCTTAAAAAAAACTGCCACTGGTTCTCCACCAACTGTGAGGGGGGTTAGCTCGGCAGCGGGTGTGTGTGACCCCCGGGATGGGCTCCCCACACAAAAACAGGCCCAGCAAATGGAGGTTGTGGTTTTCAAAATCAAAAAGGTGCGGTTTATTTTCTATTTACAGTGACAAAACACAGCAAAGCAAAAGAAACATAAATAAAATAAATCCTGGCCAACTTGACCTCTGACTAAACATACAGGTTTCCTAACTAACAACTGGGATCAGCCTAGTGCTGTCCTAGTCCCTAAGTCCCTGGTTTTAAATGTCCAAGCAAATAGCCACACAGGCTTTGTCTCACCGCACAGGGGTTCACTCTCCCTAGACAGTCCACACAGGTCTGGTTCCAGGCAGAAGCAAACACCTAATGAATCTGGGAGTTCTTATAGAGGCCTAAATGAGCTGACAAGCTTCAGCTGGTCTCATCAACTCCCTGTCTGCACGACGCCCCACACTCTCCCTAGAGGTATGAGTCATCCATGAGCCCACTAGCCTCAGCTGGGCTTATACAACTCTCCACCTAGTTGTATAAGTCGGCGTAAAGCCTGAATCTGGGCGAAATATATCTACCCCCCTGGATGCAACCAGGTGACTTTACCTTCCTGCTGTCACAATATATATATATATACACATATATATACACATACACACACACACACACACAGTATATACAGGTCCTTCTCAAAAAATTTGCATATTGTGATAAAGTTCATTATTTTCTGTAATGTACTGATAAACATTAGACTTTCATATATTTTAGATTCATTACACACAACTGAAGTAGTTCAAGCCTTTTCTTGTTTTAATATTGATGATTTTGGCATACAGCTCATGAAAACCCAAAAATCCTATCTCAAAAAATTAGCATATTTCATCCGACCAATAAAAGAAAAGTGTTTTTAATACAAAAAAAGTCAACCTTCAAATAATTATGTTCAGTTATGCACTCAATACTTGGTCGGGAATCCTTTTGCAGAAATGACTGCTTCAATGCGGCGTGGCATGGAGGCAACCAGCCTGTGGCACTGCTGAGGTGTTATGGAGGCCCAGGATGCTTCGATAGCGGCCTTAAGCTCATCCAGAGTGTTGGGTCTTGCGTCTCTCAACTTTCTCTTCCCAATATCCCACAGATTCTCTATGGGGTTCAGGTCAGGAGAGTTGGCAGGCCAATTGAGCACAGTAATACCATGGTCAGTAAACCATTTACCAGTGGTTTTGGCACTGTGAGCAGGTGCCAGGTTGTGCTGAAAAATGAAATCTTCATCTCCATAAAGCTTTTCAGCAGATGGAAGCATGAAGTGCTCCAAAATCTCCTGATAGCTAGCTGCATTGACCCTGCCCTTGATAAAACACAGTGGACCAACACCAGCAGCTGACATGGCACCCCAGACCATCACTGACTGTGGGTACTTGACACTGGACTTCAGGCATTTTGGCATTTCCCTCTCCCCAGTCTTCCTCCAGACTCTGGCACCTTGATTTCCGAATGACATGCAAAATTTGCTTTCATCCGAAAAAAGTACTTTGGACCACTGAGCAACAGTCCAGTGCTGCTTCTCTGTAGCCCAGGTCAGGCGCTTCTGCCGCTGTTTCTGGTTCAAAAGTGGCTTGCCATGGGGAATGCGGCACCTGTAGCCCATTTCCTGCACACGCCTGTTCACGGTGGCTCTGGATGTTTCTACTCCAGACTCAGTCCACTGCTTCCGCAGGTCCTCCAAGGTCTGGAATCGGTCCTTCTCCACAATCTTCTTCAGGGTCCGGTCACCTCTTCTCGTTGTGCAGCGTTTTCTGCCACACTTTTTCCTTCCCACAGACTTCCCACTGAGGTGCCTTGATACAGCACTCTGGGAACAGCCTATTCGTTCAGAAATTTCTTTCTGTGTCTTACCCTCTTGCTTGAGGGTGTCAATGATGGCCTTCTGGACAGCAGTCAGGTCGGCAGTCTTACCCATGATTGCGGTTTTGAGTAATGAACCAGGCTGGGAGTTTTTAAAAGCCTCAGGAATCTTTTGCAGGTGTTTAGAGTTAATTAGTTGATTCAGATGATTAGGTTAATAGCTCGTTTAGAGAACCTTTTCATGATATGCTAATTTTTTGAGATAGGAATTTTGGGTTGTCATGAGCTGTATGCCAAAATCATCAATATTAAAACAAGAAAAGGCTTGAACTACTTCAGTTGTGTGTAATGAATCTAAAATATATGAAAGTCTAATGTTTATCAGTACATTACAGAAAATAATGAACTTTATCACAATATGCTAATTTTTTGAGAAGGACCTGTATAATGTTTGGGTATTCTAAGTAATTTTCTAGCAAAAAAATACAGATTTTTACTTGTAAACAAAAAGTGTCAGAATAGGCCTGGTCCTTGAAGGCAAACATGTAAGCAGATTAAACTTCAGTTTTAACTTAAATCTTAAAACAATTAAAATGTAAAAAGAAAAAACATTCCTAAGGGATGTTAAACCTTAGATATTAGACCTACAGGAGGACAGAAATAGGATTACGGTTTAATACAACGGTTGCCAGCCTGACATTATTATATATAGAGACGGAACACCTGAGGAGCCTTGGATAAAATATGACTCGCCATTCGCTAAATGAACCATCTGCGCTTTGCCTGCTCTTTCCTGCCTGCTCAAAACTTTGATAACGATGTCTTGGATTTGCCAAAAAAACTCTGATCTTCGTTTTAGAATACATTCCATCATTTTGCTACAATGTTATTTTTAGGCTTGGTTTAAATGTGACAGCGATACAGTACAATGACTGCCCCACATTTCCCCTCCTAGTTGGGAGACTTAGAAAGTTCTGTTTTATGACTGTAATGTAACATCAAACATTTGCTCCTCTCTATATAACAGAAAAAGATTTTTCTGCATCTAATGTAAAGTGGACCTGTCACGTATACGTAGACTTGGCAGGCATTTGGCATATTGATAGGACCGATTCACACCATTACGGTTTGGCTGGACCAACAGGTGTAGTGCTAATCACAGTACCTTAGCGTTTTTTTTTATTATTATTATTTTTTTGAAGTTATTCATTTATACATAGGATGGTCATTCCATTTGATCTGATACATCAATTAGTTAACACAACACAAATTTATACAAGTTCCAATATCTAGCATCATTCCAGATTGATATACCTATATATACTACCCTACAGGGTGTCCTTTATCTGAACTCATCAAGACCTAGACTTTAATTTAGGTTTAATTACTGTATTTATTGGCGTATAACACTCACTTTTTTACCCTGAAAATAGAGGTTAAACTGTGCCTGCGTGTTATACGAAGGGGGCTGTGGAAAGTTTTTTTCCTGAAACTTCCCTCTTAAAGTTAGGGTGCGTGTTATACGCCTGTGCGTGTTATACGCCGATAAATACGGTAAGTTCCTTCCAAGTTTCCCATCCTAGCCATACAAATAAAACATTTTCCTTTAACCACCTTAATAACAAAAAATAAGAAGGGAAAAAAAAACAAAAAAAACCTCCGAAATCTATATATATACATAACCGCAGGTAAGGTTAAGTTAATGGAGGATCTGCCGAACCTCTAATGCAATATCAAGTCAATCATGATACAAATAGGACCTTTCCTTCTTCCGATGATTTCGATATATTCCAATAAACCCACGTTTGAGAGTAAATCTCATATCTATTTTGTCCTAGTAATACCAGCTCCCCATCTTATTTACCTCTTCAATTCTTATAAGCCATGAGGATTTTGTCGGAGGTCTTGTTTCTCTCCAACATCGTGCTATACACGATCTAGCAGCATTAAAGAGGTGACGTAGGATTAATTTATTATATATTTTCCCCGGTATACTAGATACATGTAGCAAAAATAAAGCTGGGTCTACAGGGAGAATGTAGTCTGTAAATTTCTGAGATATTCGATGTACCTCCTTCCAGAAGTGCTCCAATTTCGGGCATGCCCAAAAAATATGGAGTAAAGTCCCCCTATCTAATTGACATCTCCAGCATTTATCCCAAATCAAGGGTGAGTATTTATGGAGTAATGAGGGTGTGCGGTACCATCTCGTCAGTATTTTAAAATTAGTTTCTTGGGCACGTGTACATGTTGATGATTTTAAAGCATTATATATAATCTGCCTTTGTTGTAAGGGAGAAAGGGACCTTTCCAACTCCATTTCCCATTTCCTTTAGAAACGGGGGGACATATTCGTCTGGGGGGTCAACTAGTAACGCATACATTTGTGAAAGTGTATGGGAGCAAGGCCCCGCCTCCTCACGTTGTTTTTCTAAGGTAGTCATTGGTCGTTGAAACCTGACCGGGGGTGGTAGGGTGTTAAGAAAGTGTCTTAGCTGTACTCCACTCCAAAAGTCCAGGCCAAAACGGTCGTTTGACGATGTCAGGGCAGAGATTGAAGGCCATGTCGTAGATTGTGCAAAATGTGAAGCCTGATAGCATTGTGACTCTAACAATCTCCTAAAAGGGCCATCTTGTTCTCCCGGTGGGAAACAAGGATTCCCCACTATAGGGTAAAGAGGGGAGTGGGGAGGTGATAATGAAGTCGTCATACATATCCGAGAGCATATCCGCAGGGTAGGCCCTAGGGTTGGGTGTTTCTTAGGGGCAGCATCAAGATCTGTAAAACACCAAACCGCCCGACGCAGTTGGAACCTGCCTTGTGATTGCTCAATTTTTGGCCATAGTTTAAACTCTGTGTGCCTACACCAATCTATTAATCTCCCCATATGGGCCGCCTGATAGTATTTCTGCATGTCCGGTACTGCTAGCCCACCATGTTGCTTAGGCATAGACATAAGTCGCCGTTGTAATCTAGGCCTCTTATTTGCCCAAATAAAGTTTGTTATCAGAGCATTAATCTGTTAGTACCTTAGCGTTTATTGTGCCGTGTTTTTTGGAGGAGTGTCCAAAGCATTTTCCAAAAGTGGTTGTAAAAATCTAGAATGAAAAATGAACAAAGCATATCTCTTTATAGTGTGTACTTGCCTCAGTCCCAAGCACCGAGTGTGATTTATGTCTGCTCTCTCTTCTCTCTGTTATCTGCATTAGTCCCTTCTGACAGGTCATGCTGACACCACAGAATCCAGACGATGGCCCCACCCCCCTCCAGCACACAGAAGGTGATTGACAGCCTCAGCCTTGTATGTTTCCCTGTGAGACTGAAAAGGGGAGTGCGTCCATTCCCTCCACTCAGATCTCAGATTACACTGAGGTCTCCTCTCTATGCTGTGCAGTGTGTGACATCAGATTCCTACCCCCTGTTGGAGCCTTTGAGCTATGTGTTTTAGAAGGCTGTAGAGAGGAGATGGCAGCAGATAAACAAATACAACTTATGTTGGAGGATTTGTTTAATCTATGTGTATTGTCTGAGACTTGTCACTTCACTGGGCATATGTAAGGGTTAACTTTAAAATTAGAAGTGTTGACAAGTATGCTTTGTACATAGAGTAATAGTTCTGGTAGAACATGGTGACTGGTTTCCTATAAAGATATATGTGACCAGCTTTTCATCTGTGCGTTGGGTTTCTGGTTGCCATGATTTGGGGCAAGTGTGCCACAGCTTGTGGGCATGAAGTCATACTGGTGGTCTTCTGTGCACTGGAAGTGCAGAGGAAGATCTGCTTCCAACAAAGGACTAGGGGGTTTATTTACTAAAGGCAAATCCGCTGTAGATGTGAGGGGGACAAGCAAGGAAAATAGAAAACAGCATTTTTGCTTGCACATTTGGATGATAGAAATCAGCAGAGCTTCCCCTTGTTTCAGATCTTCCCATCAGATCTACAGTGACTGCACTTGTAGTGCACAGTGGATTTGCCTTTAGTAAATCACTATCAACCCCTTTGTGTATCAGTTAAATGTCTCAGTCAAACATTTAGAAACTGTATTGGGTGTCCTTGGAAGCTTGCCAGGTAAGGATCAAGGTTGGCTACCCCTATACAGGATGAGAGCAGAACCTCAACCAGATGGGCTGTGCTCAGAAAAGGCAAGCAGAGAGTAAAGGACTAGTCTAGTCGATGGTATTGCCAGCAGGCTCCCTGCAACTGATCTTTCCTCCATTACTAATTTAACATACCATTGACTTACCATGCCTAGTTTCACACTGTGTGTGTGAAGGCAGTCATGTTGGTAGAGACTGGAGTTTGCTTCCTTATGTCAGAGCTGTTCCCTTGACGAATGGTGAGTTAATGGTAGTAGTGGATATAGTGATCAAGAAGCAGGAGAGGTGGAGGAAGCACAGATCCATGGAATGGAAGAAGCAGGGAGATCCTTGCACTGCAGGTCCTCAGGTACAGCTTCCTTTCCAGCAGAGAGAACAGTGATCAGCAAATTAGCGATATCGCCAAATCTCACTCCAAATCTGGTGACAGTAGTAGTCAGAGCAACCGATGTACAATTATGGGGCAGTAGACACAGGAGTTCACTGCCATTTTCCAGGTAGAATTCAGGACAATAGTTACATTTCTCAAGGTATTACTCATAGCTCCCAACTGTCCCTGATTTCAAGGGACTGTCCCTGATTTCGAGGGACTGCCCCTGATTTCGAGGGACTGTCCCTGATTTGGAGAAATGTCCCTCTGTCCGTCTTTGCCCCTCATTTGTCCCTCATTTTGGTCTGATCTATATAGTTGTATATAAAATGCACTTTTTATCTTTCAAAAAGTGTTTCCCAGTGCTAAACCTTTCATCCAATTTCTAAATTTCTGCATTTGTAAATTTTAAAAGCCAATATAAAGGAATAGTACTGGTAAAAATAAAGCCCTTGAGGATTTAATTAACTTTTTTTTGGGGTTAATTCTCTGTTTAAGAGGGTGTGGCAGGGGGCGTGTCCTATGCCTACATAAGTTTGCTAGTAGGTGTCCCTCAATCCCATCTCAAAATGTTGGGAGGGATGATTACTTAGTTTAAATCAACATTTGTTGTAGATGTTCAATATAATAGCAACTTACCACTTTAAACACATGTAAACCCTAATGCCCCGTACACACGATAGGTTTTCCCGTCGGAAAAAAGTTGGATGTTCTTTCCGACAGAATTCCTCTCAAGCCTGCCTTGCATACACACGGTCACACAAAAGTTCGGTGAACTTTTGACTGCCAAGAACGCGGTGATGTAAAAGACTACGACGAGCCGAGAAAATGAAGTTCTATGCTTCCGAGCATGCGTCGATTTGTTTCCGAGCATGCGTCGGAATTTAGCGCGTCGGGATTTGTACACACGATCTGAAATTCCGATCAGTTTTTTTCCTTACAGGAAAATAGAGAACCCGCTTTCTATCTTTTTCCAGCAGTTTTTCCGTTGGAAAAAGTCTGATGGAGCATACACACGGTCGGGATTCCCGACCAAAAGCTCTCATCAGACTTTTTCCAACAGAAAAACCGATCGTGTGTACGGGGCATAAGGCTTCGTTCACATATATGCGAATCGGATGCGTTTGGAATCGCATAACGTGTGTACCGGCAGACTTCTCAATGCGGTGCGGTTTTAAAAAGAGTGTGCGATTTTGCATTTTTTTTTTTTATAAAGTATGGTGTTGACCTTTTTTGTTCTTTAATCCAACTTCAGCAATGACTGCAATAATACATTGAACCTTACTTTAAAAAATCTATACTTTCTCTTTACAGAAGACTTAGCAACAGGTAAATGTTTCCTGTTAAGTGCAGCCTGCTAAGTAATGTGTAAGTGTAACCTCTCCAGGTAATTATTACCTCTCACAGAGATTACAGTACTCAGCCTGACAATGTCTTCATCTGCTCTTCTCTCCAGAAGGACAAAGCCATCTTTGTTCAGTCATCTTTCAGGGTCAACATCTTCTTCTTAGGCCCCATGCACACGAGACGCTGTTATTTGCTGTTGAACGCGCGTTCAGAGGCAGTTGGACGCTTTTTTCAACTGCCCCTGAACCCATTCAATGTTATCCTATGTGTCCATGCACACACTCTCGTTTTTTGGCGTTTACAAGCAGTTGCGTTTAACCTCGTTTTTTCAGAAGCAAAAAAATGGGTTCAGACGCAAAAGTTTTCCACGTTTCAGACGCTAAACGCTGCTAAACGCGGCTAAACGCGGTACCGGCGTTTTTCCGCGTTTGCGTTTATAAGCGTTTTTAAAGGTGACCTATTTTTTAACATTAGAAATCTCAAAAATAATGGCAAATGATGAAAAACTATTAAAAAATATAAAAGAAAACTGTAATTGCTTGCATTGCATTGTGGACAATCCACAACTTGTGGCAGGTAACGTGGCAAGTGGACAATCCACAACTTGTGGCAGGTAACGTGGCCAGTGGACAATCAACAACTTGTGTCAGGTGACGTGGCCAGGTGACGTGGCCAGGTGACGTGGTCAGTGGACAATCCACAACTTGTGGCAGGTGACATGGCCAGGTGACGTGGTAGGTAACATGGCCAGGTGACGTGGCACGTGATGTGGCCAGGTGACGTGGCAAGTGGACAATCCACAACTTGTGGCAGGTGACGTGGCTAGGTGACGTGGCAGGTAACGTGGCCAGGTGACGTGGCCAGGTGACGTGGCATGTGGCATGTGACGTGGCAAGTGGACAATCCACAACTTGTGGCAGGTGACGTGGCCAGGTGATGTGGCAAGTGGACAATCCACAGCTTGTGGCAGGTAACGTGGCAAGTGGACAGTCAACAACTTGTGTCAGGTGACGTGGCCAGGTGACATGGCCAGTGGACAATCCACAACTTGTGGCAGGTGACGTGGCCAGGTGACGTGGCAGGTGACGTGGCAAGTGGACAATCCACATCTTGTGGCAGGTGACGTGGCTAGGTGACGTGGCCAGGTGACGTGGCTAATGGACAATCCACAACTTGTGGCAGGTGAAGTGGCTAGGTGACGTGGCAGGTAACGTGGCCAGGTGACGTGGCCAGGTGACGTGGCAAGTGGACAATCCACAACTTGTGGCAGGTGACGTGGCCAGGTGATGTGGCAGGTAACGTGGCCAGGTGACGTGGCAGGTGACGTGGCCAGGTGACGTGGCAGGTAACATGGCCAGGTGACGTGGCAAGTGGACAATCCACAACTTGTGGCAGGTGACGTGGCCAGGTGACACGTGATGTGGTCAGGTGACGTGGCCAGTGGACAATCCACAACTTGTGGCAGGTGACGTGGCTAGGTAACGTGGCCAGGTGATGTGGCCAGGTGACGTGGCAGGTGACGTGGCAAGTGGACAATCCACAACTTGTGGCAGGTGACGTGGCTAGGTGACGTGGCCAGGTGACGTGGCTAATGGACAATCCACAACTTGTGGCAGGTCAAGTGGCTAGGTGACGTGGCAGGTAACGTGGCCAGGTGACGTGGCCAGGTGACGTGGCAAGTGGACAATCCACAACTTGTGGCAGGTGACGTGGCTAGGTGACATGGCAGGTAACGTGGCCAGGTGACGTGGCCAGGTGACGTGGCAGGTGATACGCTAAATACAAGTACACTGCGGCTCTCTCAGCTGCTGCTACTCACTCTGGTCTCACAAACTGGCTGAAATGGTTAAAATTTACTGTTTTTTGAGCTTAGGGAGGGTCTTATGATGAAACGCTTATAAACGCAAACGCGGTAAAACGCCGCTAAACGCCAATAAACGCGGCTGCAAACGCGGCCAAACGCGCGTTTTTAAACGCCGGTTTCAGAGTTTAAAAACGTGTGTTCAGCAGAGTTTGCACCTGCGTCTCGTGTGCATGGGGCCTTAGGCCTCGTACACACGAACGAGTTTCTCGGCAAAAACCAGCAAGAAACTTGCTGGCAGAGATTTTTTGCCGAGAAACTCGTTCGTGTGTATGGTTTCTCGTCAAGAAAAGCGACAAGTATCTCGACGAGAAAATAGAGAACCTGCTCTCTATTTTCTCATCGAGATTCTCGTCGGCATGTTTCTCGACGAGAAAAGTGAGTGTGTGTACACTTACCTGTCCTCCCGGAAGCCCGCGCATGTTCGAAATGAATTTGACGCATGCGCGGTAGCTTCCTAGGCATACGTAGGGTATACCAAGATGGCGGCGACGGCATCGAATGTGACGAGCGCATGCTCATCGTAGTCGATGACGTCACTGCGTACGCTCCATTCAAAGAACCGCGGGTTCTTTGAATCGAGCGTGTGTACACTCGGCCGGGACAATTTTTTTGTCCAAGAATCTCGTCGAAAAAAAACGACATGTTTTTTTCGACGAGAATCTCGGCCGTGTGTACGAGGCCTCAGACTTGAGATCTGCTCAGGCTGGGTTCACACTTGAGCGGTGTTAGACATAGCATGTGATTCACATAACACTGCTGTACAGATCACATGCGATGTCTGTGCTATGCGAATTCAGCCATATATATTGTAAGGCTGAATTTGCATCGCATTCGCACCAAAATAGTGTAGGACCCTTTTATTGGTCTGCACTGGAATCGGAACGCATGGGTGTGACCCGATTCCTGCACCATTTGGGAGTCCGCACTGCGATCCACAAACCGATCGGTGGTGTCATTAAATTTGCATTGACACCTGCAGTTAGGGTTACCACCTGTCCAGGATTCACCCGGACAGTTCAGGTTTGGAATCATGTGTCCGGGTTTCAGACTGCCTGAAACCCGGACACATTATTCAGACTGGACTATGGCTTCCCAGCAGGGTTGCTGGCTGCAGTTGTTCAAGCTGAGAGTGTCTCATAGACTCTCTTTCACACTGCCCAAAGCCAACACTAACGATCCCCCCCAATACACACACACAGATGGGAGAGGAGAGAAGGCTCGATCTGCACCTCTTCCTTCCACCCCTGCCCCTCTGTGTCTGCCCACACTCCAATCCCCAGTGCTGCGCCTCAGAAAAGGAAAGTAGAGGGCTGGAAATGAAGTCCAGCAGCCTCAGATACATCTGGATGAGAGGTGTTGACTGCCAAGGGGTGAGTGAGCTCACCATCCATCCCTGTCTGTGACTGAAGTCTCCCCTCTCCTCTCTCCTGCCTCTGAGTACACTAAGGTAAATCAGAGTTCTCAGAGCACCCCTTACATCAGATTTCCCCTTTACACCAGAGGCCACAGTGTTCCCCCTTACATCAGAGTCCTCTCCGTACATCAGAGTTCTCAGTGTTCCCCATAAATCAGGGTTCCCAGAGCATCCCTTATGCTAGAGGCCCCAGAGTTCTCCCTTACATCAGATTCTGCAGAGTCCCCCCTTACAGTGAAAGGGAACTCTGCGAGTCCAGATGTAAAAGGTGCACTCTGTGGACTCTGATGTAAAAGGTGCACTCTGTGGACTCTGATGTAAAAGGTGCACTCTGTGGACTCTGATGTAAAAGGTGCACTCTGTGGACTCTGATGTAAAAGGAGCACTCTGTGGACTCTGATGTAAAAGGAGCACTCTGTGGACTCTGATGTAAAAGGAGCACTCTGTGGACTCTGATGTAAAAGGAGCACTCTGTGGACTCTGGTGTAAAGGGGGACTCTTGTTATTAACTTCATATGATTAGGAATGTTATTTAACCACTTCCATACTGGGCACTTATACAACTTCCTGCCCAGACCAATTTTCAGCTTTCTGCGCTGTTGCAATTTGAATGACAATTGCGCGGTTGTGCTACACTGTACCCAAACTAAATTTTTATCATTTTGTTCCCACAAATAGAGCTTTCTTTTGGTGGTATTTGATCACCTCTGCGATTTTTATTTTTTGCTAAAAAAAATAAAAAAAAGACCGAAAATTTTGAAAAAAATACATATTTTTTTTCTTTCAGTTACAAAACTTTGTAAATAAGTAAGTTTTCTCCTTCACTGATGGGCACAGATGGCGCTGCACTGATGGGCACCGATAAGGCGGCACTGATGGGCACCGATGAGGCGGCACTGATGGGCACCGATAGGCGGCACGGATGGGCACCGATAGGCGGCACGGATGGGCACCGATAGGCAGCACGGATGGGCACCAGTAGGCAGCACGGATGGGCACCGGTAGGCAGCACGGATGGGCACAGATAGGTGGCACGGATGGGCAAAGATGGGCACAGATAGGCAGCACGGATGGGCACGGATGGGCACCAATAGGCGGCACGGATGGGCACCGGTAGGCGGCACGGATGGGCACAGATAGGTGGCACGGATGGGCAAAGATGGGCACAGATAGGCGGCACGGATGGGCACAGATAGGCGGCATGGATGGGCACCGATAGGCGGCACGGATGGGCACTGATAGGTGGCATGGATGGGCATGGATGGGCACTGATAGGTGGCATGGATGGGCACTGATAGGTGGCACTGTACTGTAATGTGTTATGAATGGATGCCAATCAGTGCCAAACAATAATGCCTGCCAATCAGTGATGCCCATTGTGGGCACTGATTGGCATCCATTGTGGGCACTGATTGGCATCCATTAGGGGCACAGAATGGCATCCCTGTGGTCTAGGGAGGCATACCTGGTGGTGGGCATCCCTGGTGGTCTAGTGGAATCCCTGGTGGTCCAGTGTGGGCATCCTCGGGGGGGCTGCGCTGATAATCGATCAGCACAAACCCCCCGTCAGAGGAGCAGCCGATCGGCTCTCCTCTACTCGCGTCTGACAGACACGAGTGAGGAAAAACCAATGACCGGCTTTTCCTGTTTACATCGTGATCAGCCGTGATTGGACACGGCTGATCACGTGGTAAAGAGTCTCCGTCTGAGACTCTTTACCTAGATCGGTGTTGCGGGGTGTCAGACTGACACCCTGCAACAACGATCGCCGCGATGCGCGCCCCCGGGGACGCGCAGCGGCTCAAAATCCTGAGGACATCATATGACGTCCAGTCAGGATTTTGAAACCACTTTGCCGCCGTCAATCCGCTATAGGGCGGGCGGCAAGTGGTTAATAGCAAAATATATGTAGAATTTATACTATAAAAAAATAGCTGTGTGCCGCTAAAGTGTTCGGGTTTGAATTAAAGAAAAGGTGGCAACCCTACCTGCAGCGGTTCGCAGATGTCAGTGTGAACCGCCGGCAGGTGAAATGCGATGCAGGAACCCGCACTGGAATCACGCTGGTTCCCGCATTGCATATGATGATACAACCCAGAAAATCTGAGTGCCTGCACATTTTTTTGGCTGTGTTCACAAAAGTTGGACAAAGATCAGCCCCTGTTGCAGTCTCTCTTGCTTGTGCCTTTCTACAAAGTTACCATGTTGTAGTACGATCAATGGGGGGGACTGAGCAAATGCCTTTCCTGCCTGCAGCAGATTGACGACATCTTGACAGCCTAGGCTGGACTGGAGATCGAGGATGGAGCTTGTTTGAAAACAGGTACTGTTGCTGTATATATGATATGTCAGGAGTTTATTTATGAAGACTTGTAAAATTACTGAAAGGTCCACTTAAATATTAAACCATATACATGGTTAAAAATTAAGGCTCCATCTTTGATAGGACTGGGCACCTTGGTTCATTTAGCTGAGGCTTACTGACATCACAGTGCTGTTAAACCCAGGGGCAGCCTGTCTTCTACGTCACTTTACAGGGTGATGGATGTCTCAGTGTCGCTGACATCCGTCCAGATTGTCCCTTCGATGAATTGACCCATTTGCGGAGTCCTCCGCACGGTGCCCGCTGTGAGTTATGGAGGTACGGAGGTGGACTGGCTGCCGCCCGCCTTGCTGACAAAGACCAATGGGCTGGAGGCGGACGGGTAGACAGAATTTATTAATGGCGACACACAGCTGCCATTTATACAGGCTGGAATATACATCACACTGACAGGGCCCAGAATACAGCAGGCATGAAAATGCCCCTCGCTTGTCTCTGAGAGTCTCTCTGATCCATCACAACTCCCTGGCAAGCACACCTACTTTTATTGGTGTCAAAGAGGACCTGTCACCGGCTCACAATAGAACGCTACAATTCAAGTCGAGTTTAGAAAAACACCAGCATGATGGCCAACAAGACTTTGGCTGAAAGAAGCATTACAAAGGATGCGTCTTGTTCAAAAAATATTTCCAGTGTCTTTGCATCCTTGCTTCTGTCTTTGTCATTCATCTCATTATCTCCCAAGCTTTAAAATTTAATCTCAGAATTATTTAAGTTATTTCTCCATAGAAACTCAACATGTGTGTGCTTTCTGCACAGTTTTCCTCACCCACTGACAGGGCCTGCAATATGGTACTCAGGGCCGGTGCTACCACTAGGCAAACTAGGCAGCCACCTAGGGCGCACTGCTGCCTAGGGGCGCCCGGCCACTGGTGTTCCTACTCTCTTCTCTCTGCAACAAGCAAACAAGTCTCAGCTTCAGCAGGCAGCCGCCGCTCCGTTCGCACATAGTGTCAGAGGCGCAGTGGCGGCGGAGGACTGTGTCTGTGTCCCTACTCCCGAATGAATGGAAGCAAGCAAACATTCATTTATGGGCACTAGTAGGGTACATTGATAGGCACTGGTGAGGCTGCAATAATGGGCGCTGGTAGGCTACATTTGATGGGCACTGGTAAGGCTGCATTTGATGGGCACTGGTAAGGCGGCATTTGATGGGCGCTGGTGGGCTGCATTTGATGGGCGCTTCATTAAAAAGGTAGGTAAGCATGGGCAGGACAAAGGGGGTAGATTCAGGGGTGGAGCCAAGGGGGGGTGCGGCAAAATTAGGTTTCGCATAGGGTGTCAAAAATCCTTGCACCAGCCCTGATGATACTACCATAGCTCCCAACTGTCCCTGATTTCGAGGGACTGTCCCTGATTTGGAACAAAGTCCCTCTGTCCCTCATTCCTCTTCATTTGTCCCTCATTTTGGTCTGATCTATATAGTTGTATATAAAATGCACTTTTTATCTTTTAAAAAGTGTTTCCCAGTGTTAAAACCTTTCATCCAAATTCTAAATTGCTGCATTTCTAAATTTTAACAGCCAATATAAAGGAATATTAGCGGTAAAAAAAAGCCCTTGTGGATTTAATTTACCTTATTTTTCTGGTTAATTCTCCTTTAGGGGGGTGTGACAGGGGGCATGTCCCATGCCTACATACGTTTGTTCGTAGGTGTCCCCCATTCCCATCTCAAAATGTTGGGAGGTATGTACTACCAGAGCTGCAGCAAAGATAGATAAGCAGATAAAAAGTTGTGGAAGTCATCTCCCTTTACTGCTGCTGTGACAGCAATTAGAAATTGATAACACTGGGCAGAAATATCAAGTAAACCTCAAATTATATTTTTATATATTTTATTTTGGAATAAAGTGGGAAAGGGACAAATCCCATGTCAGGGGTTTAATGATACAGAATACAGATACAGAATACCTTATTAATCTCAAAGGGAAATTGGTATTGCTGTTTCAAATCCTGTTTCAAATCCTTAAAGCGGAACTTCAGTCATTTTTTCATCTTTCCATCTATTAAATCTTCTGCCCTTGTTTAAACTTTGGATGGTAAAAAAAAAAATTTCTGACAGTAAATACCTTATACAGCCCACTTCCTGTTAAATACCTTATACAGCCCACTTCCTGTTTCTGGTCTGGTAAAGCCTAGGCTTATGACATCACGTACAGCTCTCTCTCTCTCACTCTGGTGAGAGTTTGCCAGGAAGAGAGGGGGAATGAGGTGTGCCTCTGTGTGTCTGTGTAAATCCAGGAAGTGAACAGGCAGCAGCTTTAGCTGCCCACAGTTATAATGATTGCAGCCGTACTCAGTGGAGGTATTTCTTCAGCATATTTGGCAAGTTCAGAATCACAGTATATATAAAATAATATGCAAAGTGGTTGGAAGGAAGCTTTAGAATGGCAAAGATGTTTTTATTACAGATTATGTGAGCAGACTGCAGTTCCTCTTTAAGTTTCTGTTTATTTATACCTCCCAGCATAACCGTTAAATCTGGACTATAGATAGACAGAACAGAAACAAATTAAAGGGCTTGTAAAGGTTTGTTTTTTATTTTCTAAATAGGTTCCTTTAAGCTAGTGCATTGTTGGTTCACTTACCTTTTCCTTTGATTTCCCTTCTAAATATTTTTATTCTTTGTTTTCTTTGTCTGAATTTCTCACTTCCTGTTCCTCCTCAGTAAGCTGTTCAGTAAGCTGTTCTGGCTGACTAACCACTCGGATGATGGTGTGAAGTTTAGTGAGGAGAAACAGGAAGTGAGAAATTCAGACAAAGAAAAAAAACATTTAGAAGGTAAATAGAAGGAAAAGGTAAGTGAACCAACAATGCACTAGCTTAAAGGAACCTATTTAGAAAATAAAAAACAAACCTTTACAACCCCTTTAATGCAGCTCTGTAATCATTATGACATCAGTAAATATATTTCCTAAATGCAGGCAGTATAATTTCCTGAATCAAACCTGATTTAACCCCCCTGTAGACCCTGTACAGCAGGGCTGGAATATGAGATGAAGAAGCAGTACATGGAGGCAATGTATACTGTGTATACTGACAACAATCATGCTGTTAGGAGGAGAGAGCAAGGTGATAGAGAGATAAACTCACCACAGTGCTGCTTTTCCTTTTACTGTCCAGTCACAGGCTGGGGTGGGCTTGGGAAGGCCTGGGCTCAGAGGAAGTGTGTTGAAGGATGCTGACCAACAGACTGAGGGTATCTAGTATCAGAAAGAAAGTAAATCTCTGGAATAAAGGGGGATATTGCAGCAATGGCTGTTTTTTTTTTTTTTTTTTTATTGGCTTTTGATTGTTTTTTGTTTTTTTTTATTATTATTATTATTTGTGGCTGTAGTTCTTTTTGAATATACAGTCATTCAGAAGACAGGAACCTGACAATAAGGGGCATTAGGAGCCAAAATGATTCCTAGGGTGGAAATTTCACCAAGTGGCAGGTATGCAATGTCATCTGAGTAAAGAAAGAATTAAAAAATAATAATTTTTTTCAAGGACCTACCTTTAAGGTCGAATTGAAGTCTCACACCTTTTTATCACTTTACCCCCACGTTGCGTGGAAATGCCTTTTTCTTTCAGTGCTGATCCCTGCACTCCCACTCCAGTGCTCTGTGCTGGCAGAGCTGAGTAACAGCCACACCCCTCCCACAGAGGAAGTGAGGGGGCGTGTCTGACCAGGTCTGTTATTTTTATGGAATGCAGTGACCAGGGTAGTCAGACTCTGGTGCCTATAGACCACAATGTCATATTCAGACACCCTGCATCAAATATTTGTCAGATATCTGAATTTCTGTTCAGATGTATTTATTTTTGTGTGCTGCTTTTTTTTTTTTTTTTTCAGCTCATTATTTCAGGATTACTGTTCCTTCAAATCCGTATTATACAGCGCTATAGGGCAAGGACGACATCTGCCCTCATGCATCTTTCTTGCGAGCTGCGATTGTGCATGTGTATTAATTTTCATCATTCCATTATTGTGATAAAACGGCTAGCTGTAAAAATGAGGATGTTAATGACGTCTATTTATCAAACTCCAGATGTGACACTTGTATAAACTGATAATGAAGATGAATTGTTCTTTTTACACATGTCAGTCACAAATAATCTGTCAGGCTACCCTGCTGTACGAATGTTTCTGGGTGGGTTCGATGTAAAGATGGGAAAGAAAATGTAAAGACGGGGAGGAAAATGTAAAGACGGGGAGGAAAATGTAATGACGGGGAGGAAAATGTAATGACGGGGAGGAAAATGTAAAGACGGGGAGGAAAATGTAAAGACGAGGAGGAAAATGTAAAGACGGGGAGGAAAATGTAATGACGGGGGGGAAAATGTAATGACGGGGAGGAAAATGAAAAGACGGGAGGAAAATGTAAAGACGGGGGGGGAAAATGTAATGACGGGGAGGAAAATGTAATGTAAAGATGGGGAGGAAAATGTAAAGACGGGGGGAGGAAAATGTAATGTAAAGACGGGGAAGAAAATGTTATGTAAAGACGGGGAGGAAAATGTTATGTAAAGACGGGGAGGAAAATGTAAAGACGGGGAAGAAAATGTAAAGACGGGGAAGAAAATGTAATGTAAAGACGGGGAGGAAAATGTAAAGACGGGGAAGAAAATGTAATGTAAAGACGGGGAAGAAAATGTAAAGACGGGGAGGAAAATGTAAAGACGGGGAGGAAAATGTAAAGACGGGGAGGAAAATGTAATGTAAAGATGGGGAGGAAAATGTAATGACGGGGAGGAAAATGTAATGTAAAGATGGGGAGGAAAATGTAATGACGGGGAGGAGAATGTAATGACGGGGAGGAAAATGTAATGACGGGGAGGAAAATGTAAAGACGGAGAGGAAAATGTAAAGACGGGGAGGAAAATGTAATGTAAAGATGGGGAGGAAAATGTAATGACGGGGAGGAAAATGTAAAGACGGGAGGAAAATGTAATGACGGGGAGGAAAATGTAAAGACGGGAGGAAAATGTAATGACGGGGAGGAAAATGTAAAGACGGGAGGAAAATGTAATGACGGGGAGGAAAATGTAATGACGGGGAGGAAAATGTAAAGACGGGAGGAAAATGTAAAGACGGGGAGGAAAATGTAAAGACGGGGAGGAAAATGTAATGACGGGGAGGAAAATGTAAAGACGGGGAGGAAAATGTAAAGACGAGGAGGAAAATGTAAAGACGGGGAGGAAAATGTAATGACGGGGGGGAAAATGTAATGACGGGGAGGAAAATGAAAAGACGGGAGGAAAATGTAAAGACGGGGGGGGAAAATGTAATGACGGGGAGGAAAATGTAATGTAAAGATGGGGAGGAAAATGTAAAGACGGGGGGAGGAAAATGTAATGTAAAGACGGGGAAGAAAATGTTATGTAAAGACGGGGAGGAAAATGTTATGTAAAGACGGGGAGGAAAATGTAAAGACGGGGAAGAAAATGTAAAGACGGGGAAGAAAATGTAATGTAAAGACGGGGAGGAAAATGTAAAGACGGGGAAGAAAATGTAATGTAAAGACGGGGAAGAAAATGTAAAGACGGGGAGGAAAATGTAAAGACGGGGAGGAAAATGTAAAGACGGGGAGGAAAATGTAATGTAAAGATGGGGAGGAAAATGTAATGACGGGGAGGAAAATGTAATGTAAAGATGGGGAGGAAAATGTAATGACGGGGAGGAGAATGTAATGACGGGGAGGAAAATGTAATGACGGGGAGGAAAATGTAAAGACGGAGAGGAAAATGTAAAGACGGGGAGGAAAATGTAATGTAAAGATGGGGAGGAAAATGTAATGACGGGGAGGAAAATGTAAAGACGGGAGGAAAATGTAATGACGGGGAGGAAAATGTAAAGACGGGAGGAAAATGTAATGACGGGGAGGAAAATGTAAAGACGGGAGGAAAATGTAATGACGGGGAGGAAAATGTAATGACGGGGAGGAAAATGTAAAGACGGGAGGAAAATGTAAAGACGGGGAGGAAAATGTAAAGACGGGGAGGAAAATGTAAAGACGGGGAGGAAAATGTAAAGACGGGAGGAAAATGTAAAGACGGGGAGGAAAATGTAAAGACGGGGAGGAAAATGTAAAGACGGGAGGAAAATGTAAAGACGGGGAGGAAAATGTAAAGACGGGGAGGAAAATGTAAAGACGGGGAGGAAAATGTAAAGACGGGGAGGAAAATGTAAAGACGGGGAGGAAAATGTAAAGACGGGGGGGAAAATGTAATGACGGGGAGGAAAATGTAAAGACGGGGAGGAAAATGTAAAGACGGGGAGGAAAATGTAAAGACGGGGAGGAAAATGTAAAGACGGGGAGGAAAATGTAAAGACGGGGAGGAAAATGTTGTGTAAAGACGGGGAGGAAAATGTAAAGACGGGGAAGAAAATGTAAAGACGGGGAAGAAAATGTAATGTAAAGACGGGGAGGAAAATGTTATGTAAAGGCGGGGAGGAAAATGTAAAGACAAGGAGGAAAAGATAAAAATAGATATAAAATTTAAATTTTACACTCCAATCAAAAAACAAAAATAATACTTTCAGACCCAAGCTTTGAAAAGGGAATTTCTTTGGAAAGAATGTATTTCCTTATTACTTATTTCCTGCTTTCTCTCTGGGACAGGAAGTTAAGATACATTTCTCTGATAGGACACAGGCTAGTCAAGTTCCTTCACCCCAAACTCACTCATTCATGTCTTTATGGACCTTATTTATGCACTGTTGGAAGCATGAAATTGTCCAAAATGTCTTGGTATGCTAACGCCTTAAGAGTTTCCTTCACTGGAAAATAGGACCACCATACGTCTGTTTTTGGCAGACAGGATCGGATCACATGACGGCATGTGTCAGCTGACAGGTCACCGCTGACATCCACTGCTCCATAGATGACAATGCAGTCTCTGATCAGGTCCACCTGAAAAACTGATTAGACAGCCCGTGTGAAGGGGCCGTTAGATTGTAATCTCCTTGAGGGCAGGGACTGATGTGAATGCACAATATATACATAAAGTGCTGCATACATTTCTGGTGCTATATAAGTACCTGTAATAAATCAATAAAATACTAGCCTGTTATTTCATATACTGGCAGGGGCCAATTCCAAAAAATCAGTAGAGTGTACTACTGTTTTAAAGCTGAATTCCAAAAAAACAGTTTTACCCGCCAAAGAATTTGTATTTCTGTCCATCCGGTCTTGAGATTTACACAGCTCTGCCACACCGCACAGCCTTGTCTGGCAGGGCAAAAGTCACAATTAATTTTTTGCTGCAATGAAAATATGCTTACAGGTCTTGTCCCTCCACCAGCCTGTGATTTGACAATGAGAAGAGAAGTAGCAGACTGATGAGCTCATCTCTCTGCTCTCCTCCTATCAGCATGCTCCTTGCAGGGTAACATAACTGACTGGCATCTGGTGCTGATCCCTACTCTGATCTCTGCTGCACAGGAGCTGCAAGCCAAACGTAGGTATTTATACTGCTTGCATAAAAAAAAAGAAAAAAACTGATTTAATAAATACAGACTTTTTTATTTTATATTTCCCTGGAGTTTAAAAAAAGTAAAGCTCATATGAACTGAGTCCAGGACCCCAGCGCTGCCAGGCAAGCATGTTTTCAGTGTGCCTCCATAATAAAAGTTTTAAGATGGCATATGTATAAAGGTTCCCAGATAAACACGCCTTCCTAACATACAATACATACAAACAATGGCTGCGTGTTCTGCTCCTGCCGTCACAGGTGGATAGGGCTTTCCTGTAAAAGGAACATGGATTTGCTTTAAATAGGACTGTGTGGGTGACTACCGTGCAGTTGTGTTTAAATAGATTCCGTTCTCGGTGGGAGTGGAAGGAGCCTTCGAAATTCTGCACTTACGCTCTGCGTACATCATGCAGTGGACTATTCAGCCCTATTTTGGGGTCATTAACATCTCCTCGGAATATTTTCCCTTGACACCGCCATGCCGGGTGCTGGCGACTCACTGTGAAAAGTCTTCACCTAGGGACTAATTTCTCTCCTTTGTTGACACCGAGCGAGATGTGCTGTTTGAAATATGAATCTCTTGATCCGAGGGAAAGTGTGACATTTAACAAACTGCGTGAGTCCTGCCAACAAAACCAAACCTGCTAATGGAACGGTATTCCTGTAATTCACCCGCAATTATTTTTGCTAAATTCGGCATTGTTTTAGCATGCCGGCTAATGCTGTGTACACACGACCATTTTTAATGACGAGAAAAATTAAATTTTTTAAAAAGGTCATTAAAAATGATCGTGTGTGGGCTTCAGAGCATTTTTCACGACGTAAAAAACGGCCATGAAAAAATTGGAACATGCTCTAATTTTTCTCGTAGTTTTTCACGTCGTCGTTTTTCTCGTCATGAAAAACGGCCGTGTGTGGACTTTAACAATGTGAAAAAAAATGCGCATGCTCAGAATCAAGTATGAGACGGGAGCGCTCGTTCTGGTAAAACTAGCGTTCGTAATGGAGATAGCACATTTGTCACGCTGTAACGGACTGAAAAGCACAAGGCTGAAAAGCGTGAATCGTCGCTCAACAAACTTTACTAACATGAAGGGTGGCGCCATCCGAATGGAACTTCCCCTTTATAGTGCCGACGTACGTGTTGTACGTCACCGCGCTTTACTCGAACATTTTTTTCCACGATAGTGTGTAGGCAAGGCAGGCTTGAGAAGAATCACGTAGAGAAAAATGCAGTTTTTTTCAATGACATTAAAAACAGTCGTGTGTACGCGGCATAAGATTTCAGCACATACTGCTTGATGTTGGGTAGCTTGCTCTAGTAGAGGCCTAAGGAGACTATGCAAATGGAAAAGACTAAATTTGTTCCATATGTGGTCTGTGCCCAACCTCCTAACATCTGCCTGAACTTGGCAAATACTTCCTCACCTATCCTGAAGGGCTAAATCATAGCTCCCAACTGTCCCTGATTTCGAGGGACCGTCTCCGATTTGGAACAAAGTCCTTCTGTCCCCCTTTCCTCCTCATTTGTCCCTCATTTTGGTCTGATCTATATAGTTGTATATAAATTGCACTACTTATCATTCCAAAAGTGTTTCCCGGTGCAAATTTTTGCATTGGTAAATTTCAAAAGCCAGTATAAATGAATAGTAGTGGTTAAAAAAAAAAGCACTTGTGAGTTTAACCAATCATTTTTTTTTATCATTCTCCTTTAAGGGGGTGTGGCAGGGGGTTGTCCTATGCCTCCATATTTTTGCTAATAGGTGTCTCTCATTCCTATCGCAAAAAGTTGGGGGGAATTCTAAAATATGAGCAAGTTACTCTGACTCAGTTACGGCTGGTTGCTCGATAATTCGGGGGGGGGGGTGCCACCCACCACCCCACCCCAGTGCTCTGCGCCCACCCTTTTTATAAGCCTATTAGAGCCTCTGGCTCTAATCACGTGCTTTAAACCCCCCCTATTGGAATCCATGGTCCGGCGTCCTGTATGTAGATCATACAGCAATGGAGCGGGGTCTGCACTAAGGGGTGTCTATGCTAATGGAGGGGGGGGCTGCACTGAGGGGGGTCTATGCTGATGGAGGGGGGTCTGCACTGAGGGTGGTCTATGCTAATGGAGGGATCTGCACTGAGGGTGTGTCAGGTCACCTGTGGCCAGGTGACAGATGCACACCGTAGGGGGACAGGAGTGCACCGCAAGGTAGTGAACCCTATGGCTGACTGCTGCGGATAGGAAACTGGGTGGTTGTGGAAAGCGGGACCAGAGGAGCACAACCAGGATCCTAACGGAAGCTAGAGCCAAGATTCCCCAGGGCGCGGAGTCTAAGACCCAGCAGGTCTTCTCCAGAGCCTCTAGTGGTGAGGATGTTATGCTGCAGGCTGGGACCAGGTCGTGGCCCCTGGAGTTTCCTAGCTCACGCCCCGTAGGATAAGGGAAAAAGAGGGGAAGCAGCAGCACAAGTTATGAGAGAAACGAATAACAAGCTGAAGGTCAGGGGCCACAAGCAGACAAGGATAACGAAAGAACGAGCCGAAGGTCAAGGGTCACGAGCAGACAGGGATAGTCGGGGACAAGCCAAATATGTAACAGAGAGACAGACGTAGCACACGGCAGGCAGGAACCCAAACACACAATGCCTAACAAACACGTTGATCAGCAAAGCAGGCTTGCAGTGCACAGGTTAATATAGTGTTCTGTGATAGGGCCTGGGGTGGAGTCAGGCTGGGAGGAGATTATAAAGGAAGCCAGGTGAAAGGGTTCAGGCCTCTAAGATGAACACATGGGAAGGAAGGTAAGCTGACAGACAAACACTACTGCATATCCATGACAGTACCCTCCCTCTTATGGGCCCTCCCCCGCCTGGGCCCAGGCTTAAAGGGAAATCTATGATGAAACCTCCTCAACAGATGAGGTGCAGCGACATCAGATGCAGTAATCCAAGACGCCTCCTCAGGACCAAAACCTCTCCAATGCACAAGGTACTGAAGAATGCCTCTGCAGAGCCGAGAATCCAGAACTTGTCTAACCTCGTACTTAAGATTATCCTCAGAGACCGAAAACGAGGTAGGGAGATGACAAGAAGATCTATTGAGGACCAAAGGCTCTCTAGGAATAAGCAAGGGCATGAGAGGATCAACAGGAATCTGAGGAGGGTCCCCTAGACCCTTAAAGGGGGACTGGTCATCTTGCACTGGACCATCAGACTGGGCAGATGTCAGTGGAACCCTAAAGTCAGGTTGGTTAGAAGGTGACATGTCGCCGGAGTCAAGCTGAATAGCTGAAGGACAAGCAGAATGTCCTGAACAAGAAAAAGTAGGAGGCTCACTGGGCATGGGCTGGACTGGCATAACTAGTACAGAGGCAGAGTGAATAGCTGAGTCAGGTGTAGCGACTACCTGAATCGCATCGCAAGACGTAGCGACTGCAGGACTTGTACACAAGCTAGCCTGGCTGTACGTCCAAGGGTGGTTAGGGACAGAGAAATGTAAATGGTTATGCAACCTGGAATGAATGACCGGCTCAGGTTCACAGGGGGCAACCGTGGGTAGGCAGGACGAGGAACAGGAGGGACCCCAAGCCAGGATCTGTCCAGTAGTCCAGTCCACAAGAGGAGAATGGAGCTGTAACCATGGGAGACCCAAAATTATAGGCGTTGAGGCCTTGGGTAAGATAAGGAAGGATATCCACTCCTGGTGGAGTGTCCCTACCGACATCTTAACAGGGAGGGTCTGGAAGCGGATAGGTCCCCCTGGGAGAACAGTACCATCAATCGCCAAGACCACCAATGGCGTGGTGAGGGGCAAAAGAGTAAGTCTCATGGACGATGCGATTTCCCAGTCCATGAAATTACCAGCGGCTCCGGAATCCAGATATGCTGAGACCGAATGAGAAGAAGCACCAACATGAAAGAACACAGAAAGCAGAAGACGAGAAGGGGAAGGTGATATTTCTGGGTCCAATACTCCACTTTCCAGATGAAGTGGACCCGAACGTTTTTCTGGACAAAGAGAGCAAGTGTCACGAAAATGACCTTTGCCCCCACAGTAAAGACACAGACCAAGAGTTCTGCGCCTAGCACGTTCCTCGGGGGATAGCCTGGTCCGACCCAGCTGCATGGGTTCCTCAGCTGGTAGGAGATGCTCTACGGGTCGAAGAGAGGGGAGCTCAGGCTGACTAAGAACCAAGGAGTGCTGGCGTTGCTTTTCTAAGGTCCTCTCCTGAAAGTGAATATCGATCTGGTTACACAAGGAGATAACGCCGGCCAGATCAGTGGGAATGGTTCTTCCTGCTAATTCATCCTTCACTCTATCAGACAGGCCATGCAAAAAGGTTGCGACTAAGGCCTCATTGTTCCAGCTCAACTCAGCCGACAGTATGCGGAAATGAAGGGCATACTGTCCCACAGAAGCAGACTCTTGGCGGAGACGTAAAAGGGCGCTGGCCGCTGAAGAGACACGAGCCGGTTCTTCGAAGATATTCCGAAAAAGTTTCAAGAAGCCAGACAGGCTAGAAACCACTGGATCATTCAGTTCCCACAGAGGGGCTGCCCAGGCTAAAGCTTCACCAGAGAGGAGGGAAATGATATAGGCTACCTTAGCCCGATCAGACAGGAAGTTTTGGGGCTGGAGCTCAAAATGAATCGTGCATTGGCTAAGGAACCCCCTGCAAGCCTTGGAGTCCCCAGAGAAATGGGACGGAGCTGGCAGTTGTAGTGAGTGTGTGGCTGCGACTGGTGCAATAGGTGCAGCCGCTGGTTGTATTTGAGGTTGCGGATTCAGGGTTCCCAAGGAGGCCAGATCCTGGAGGAATCGCATCACCTGAGTCTGATTCGATTCCTGGGTTTCAAGTCTGCAAACTATGCCCTGCAATGGATCATCCGCGGGTAGCGGGATGTCAGCCGGGTTCATGGCTGATCAAACTGTCAGGTCACCTGTGGCCAGGTGACAGATGCACACCGTAGGGGGACAGGAGTGCACCGCAAGGTAGTGAACCCTATGGCTGACTGCTGCGGATAGGAAACTGGGTGGTTGTGGAAAGCGGGACCAGAGGAGCACAACCAGGATCCTAACGGAAGCTAGAGCCAAGATTCCCCAGGGCGCGGAGTCTAAGACCCAGCAGGTCTTCTCCAGAGCATCTAGTGGAGAGGATGTTATGCTGCAGGCTGGGACCAGGTCGAGGCCCCTGGAGTTTCCTAGCTCACGCCCCGTAGGATAAGGGGAAAAGAGGGGAAGCAGCAGCACAAGATATGAGAGAAACGAATAACAAGCTGAAGGTCAGGGGCCACAAGCAGACAAGGATAACGAAAGAACGAGCCGAAGGTCAAGGGTCACGAGCAGACAGGGATAGTCGGGGACAAGCCAAATATGTAACAGAGAGACAGACGTAGCACACGGCAGGCAGGAACCCAAACACACAATGCCTAACAAACACGTTGATCAGCAAAGCAGGCTTGCAGTGCACAGGTTAATATAGTGTTCTGTGATAGGGCCTGGGGTGGAGTCAGGCTGGGAGGAGATTATAAAGGAAGCCAGGTGAAAGGGTTCAGGCCTCTAAGATGAACACATGGGAAGGAAGGTAAGCTGACAGACAAACACTACTGCATATCCATGACAGGGTGGTCTATGCTGATGGAGGGGGATCTGCACTGAGGGGGGTCTATGCTGATGGAGTGGGATCTGCACTGAGGGGGGTCTATGCTGATGGAGGGGGTCTGCACTGAGGGGGGTCTATGCAGATGGAGGGTGGGGAGTCTGCACTAAAGGGGGTCTATGCTGATGGAGGGGGGCTGCACTGAGGGGTCTATGCTAACGAAGGGGGTCTGCACTAAGGAGGGTCTATGCTGCGGGAGGGGGGGCTGTACTTAGTGGAGGGGGGGTCTGTAATGAAGGGGGACTATAGTTGGTGGAGGGGGGGTGACACCAATTTTTTTCCACACCGGGTGACATCAACCCTAGTGACGCCACTGACGCACTGCCGTATCGCAAAAAAATGGCCTGGGTAAAGTGGTTGTAAAGGTAGAAGGATTTTTACCTTAAAGTGGTTGCTAAGCCACTCTATCCTGTATACACCATCAGCACTGCCTCTTATTGTAGTATCCCCCTCTGTGTGTGATTTATAAAAATAAATGCTACAAATACATAATTTCACCGCCGAGATTGCGATCACATGACTGGCCAGCTTTCCTTTTTTTGTCCTCTGAGAGATGCAGCGGGAGGGGAGATTACTCTGCTAATGTCAGTCTGGAGGAAAGGAGGAGAGGAGGAGGGAGCTGGCTTGTCATGTGATCGCAATCTCGGCTCTTAAATTAGGTATTTACACCATTTATATTTATAAATCACACACAGAGAGGGGACACTGCAATAGGAGGCAGTGCTGATGGTGTATACAGGTTAGTGTTATGAGGGAAGCAGGAGGGGCATCTCACACACAGAGAGAGGGGAGGGGGAGGAGGACACAGGAGCAGAGAGCAGAGCAGATAGCAGGCTGCTGACGACAGAGGCACGTAAACTGACCACGGTGTCTGGTTTTAGCAGCCATGATACACCGTGGTCAGTTTACAGAGGGGAGGGGAGAAACTGTCAGGATCAGCCAGGTTTTTTAGGTGTTACAGGGGGCAAATGACACAGGACAAGCACTGTGCTATATAACATGCTTTAAAGGAGCAGGATCCATTTTTTTTTGGGGGGGGGGGGGGTTAACAAACGCTTTAATGCATTCTCTGCATTGAGGTAAAAAACCACCTGTGTGCATCGCCCCCCTATACTTTCCTGAGCCCGATATCGATCCAGTGTTGTGCCCGTCTGCAGTGGTACACCCTCTCCCTCTCGCTCACTGGCTATAGAGGTAGCAGTGGGAGCCAATGGCTCCTGCTGTTGTCAATCACATCCAGTGAGAAAATAGAGAAGGAGCGGGGCCAAGCCAGGCTATGAGTGCCTATGGTATGGACACACACAGCCCGACTCGGGATTGAGCCCGCACGAGTGCCCCCATAGCAAGCAGCTTGCTATGGGAGCACTCAGGAAGGGGGAGGAGCCAGGAGCACCAGCGGGGGACCCGAAAGAGGAGGATCGGGGCTGCTCTGTACAAAACCATTACACAGAGCAGTATGTTTTTTTTTTAAAAGAAATCATACTTACCTAGGTGGATGCAGCATCCCTGCCAGCTCTAAGACTGAGAACTGAGCAACCAGAGACCGCTGATCGCTCATTTCACAGAGCTTCGTGAGCAGAGAGCTTGTGACTGTCAGTCACCGCTGTCTGCTCTGATGTCCCCTGCGCTTACTGGTGTGTTGGGGGTTGTGGAGGGGGCAGGGGTGGCTGGCTCAGGCTCTCAATGGCTTCCTGAGAGGCTAAGCCAGGTATGGTCGCAATCTTTCCCCAGTCCACTGTCTGCTGAAAACGGGTCACAGGAGTGCAGCCAAACAAGTTCTGGCTCTACTTCTCCTTTAACTACTTGCCGACCAGCCGCCTCAGTTGTACTGTGGCAGGTTGGCATGGCTGCGTGAATCGCCATCATTGTACGTCGGCTCTTTAAATCGATATGGGAGGCACGTGCGCGCCCGCAGCGTATTCCCCGGAGCTGATGCGCGTGCAGCTGTGCACCCGCGCATCCGCTGGGCACCCGCGATCGCTACTGACAGAGCCAGAATGGGGATGTAAACACACAAATCCGGGTTCTGTCAGGGGAGTAGAGACAGATCATGTGTTCCTACTAAGTAGGAACAGCGATATGTCTCCTCCCCCAGTCAGTCACATCCCCCCACAGTTAGAACACAGTAAAGGAACACATTTAACTCCTTGATCGCCCCCTAGTGTTAACCCCTTCCCTGCCAGTGACATTTATACAGTAATCAGTGGCTATTTTTTAGCACTGATCGCTGTATAAATGTCAATGTCACAGTCCCGATAGTCCCGCAGATTGCCGACATTACTAGTAAAAAAAAAATATTAATAAAAATGCCATAAATGTATCCCCTATTTTGTAGACGCTATAACTTTTGCGCAAAGCAATTAATATACACTTATTGCATTTTTTTTTTTACCGAAAATATGTAGAAGAATACATATCGGCCTAAACTTATAAAGAAATTATTATTATTTTTTTTAATTGGGGATATTTATTATAGCAAAAACTACAAAATATTGGGTTATTTTCAAAATTGTCGCTCTTTTTTTGTTTATAGCGCAAAAAATAAAAAAACGCAGAGGTGATCAAATACCACCAAAAGAAAGCTCTATTTGTGGGGAAAAAAGGACATACATTTTATTTGGGTACAGCGTCGCATGACCACGAAATTGTCAGTTAAAGCGACGCAGTGGCGTATCGCAAAAAATGGCCTGGTCATTAGGGGGCAAATCCTTTTGGGGGTGAAGTGGTTAAAAACATATTTTTTTTAAATGATCACTTTAAAGCATAATTTTAAGACATTTCAATAAGGTTTTTTTTAAAAAAAAAAACGTAAAGAGCGCAATCAGTTGTAACAACGCTTTGTATTGCCCGTACATAATGCATACCAGTGCGTGTGCATAATATGGAGAAGAGCACACGGGGGGCTTGTGTGAGTGGGGCCTTATAGAAGATTCTATGCTATGCCGGCGCACTCTGCGCTCTTCCTATTGAATTTTTCTAAAATAAAGAATACATTTTTATTTTTATCCCGGAAACTTGTTACGCCCTTATCAGAATAGAACTGCGATCCGTAAAAATTAATAAATAAATAAAAACAGAGAAATTACTTTCTCATTATTTTTTGCCTGCCAAACAGAATTGGCTATTATTTTTATGCCGGTTAACTGAGCTGGTAAGAATGTGATGAGATTGTGTCCTTGTTCCACCGTCAGCTTGGAGAGAAGCAAACGCCCCATTGGGAGATTTTGGGAAAACAAACAAGGCGGAGGGGGAGGATGAATGTTTTTATCACAGAGATTTCAGAGATGGAGGTGTGTGTGGAGGGGGGGGGGGCGTTATTCTGCGTATTTTCCACCGCCATCCTCCCACCGCTCGCTGTCACCAGTCCCCCTCGTAGCTCTGATATTGAGTTTGCCGCCGCGCTGATAGCATGCTTAATGCAGTTGTCAAACACCGCTGCCCAGTAATTGATGGAATTCCATTTAAGGGGAAATATGGGAGAGAGAGAGAGAAGGTGGGTGTCAGCGGGCTCTAAACAGAAAATCCCCTCCGCTCAGAGCACTTTTAAAGGTCCCCGCGTTCGATTCTGTCTTCGTTCGGCGGCGTTATCTTGCACGGCACGTGCTGCGCTCATTATAAAGCTCGATATATTATCTGGGAGAGGTGCGCTATTGTCAGCTTGCCCGGCTAGAGCCATGGCAGCCCTCCTTGCTGATGCCTGGATTAAGGATGACATTTTTATTAAGCAATCTGTGTTTTTCATTTCATATTTCAGAGGTTTCCTTCATCCCCTCCGTGTGGAAAATCATTCTACCCCCACCCCCCATCCCAGCTTTTCACGGTGTCGATTCATTCAATTTAAAGCAGGACTCCAAGGAATATGTATCTAAATATATCTGTAGCGGGTATTTAAATTTGGGGGGGAGCATCTGGGTTAGTTAACCCAGATGTACTAATTGTTAGGGAATCTGAGAGTCCCTTTTGTGGTTCTTGGAGGACTCTGGTGGTGCAAGGTTCCCTGTGGCCTGCAGGTGGCGTTGTCGCCCTGGGTCGGAGTTAAACCTGCACCGCAAGACTGTTCCTTTTTTGTCCTTTCCTGGCGCCGGTACAGCGGGGCGGGGAACCCGCTGTGACGCAAAGGGAGAGCAGATAAAAGGGGCGGACGCCCTGACCTCAGGGTTCAGAGTTGGAGGACGCGGCTGCGCCCAGGCACCTTCGGCCTGGGTGCTGGCGTTCCGGAGTTCCGGGCCCAGGTGCCCTTGACCTGGCCGGAGCGAGGGATGGAGTCCATCCCAGGCACCTTAAGCCTGGGGTGAGGTACTAAGGCCAAGGCCTGGAGCCCAGTAACTTCGACTGGGTTCCGCGAGGGTGGAGGAGTTTGAGGGGCCCTAAGGTGTTGGGACCCGTATCTGAGGCGAGGAGGCCGGGGAGTGTAACCCTTCCGGATAGCCCGGTACAGCATTAATCCGGTGACGGCGGGGCCTCTGGTAACTCCCTTGGAGGGATGTCTTCCCCCTGACAGGGGCTGCAACGTAGCGAAGGTAACTCCAGTTCCTGTTCACTAGAGTCGCTGGAAGAGACTCTGAAGCCAAAAAGTCCATTTAACAGCCACTGTGCTTAGCAACCGTTGGTGAAATCTCAACGGTTTCGTTTCTTTGAGGATTGTGCCTTGACCTACTCCCCACCTATACTGAACTGTTCTATGGGTCTCAAACTGTCTGCTTGCAAAGGACTATTTGTTTGCCGTTATGGAATAAATACGTGTTGGACCTTTTCAGTGTGTGGTACTCCAATTACTGGGAGCAAAGGGGGTTATCAGCAGAACAGACCTGGCTCTGATCGTATACACAGCCCGAAGGTAATCTGGTGCTGGCCTTCACCTCTACATGCTGTAATCTAGAGGACATGGGCCGTGGCGCACCTCGCTCTCCCCTCCAAGGTACCGCTAGACCGAAGCCAAAGTAACCGCTAAAGAAGAGAGAGAGGGTGAGGCCGCTACATATCTAAACCCAAAAATTAAAAATGTAATATATTGCAGCTTGCCAGTCCTTAGATATTTTTGTTCCCGCTCTGTCACCAGGCAATCGTGCCAATAACACACTTCCTGTTGTAGGGTGACAACACTCACTGTACTGTATCTGTTGAAAACAGTGTTGTCACCCTAGGCTGCTCTCCTGCTTTTGTCGAAAGACAAAACCAGAGAAAATTCCCAGCTCAACTCACCAACCACTCTGCTTACCAACCGAATGAACCTGTCCAACAGTATGCGTTGAAAACGGGTTTAGGTGTCACACATTTGCATGCGTAAGCTGCAAGGCCTCTTCACGACACCCTGTATAACTTGGTCCTAACCCTTCTAAATTTATGAGGGCCTCCACAATGGAAGCACATGCATTCGAATGAATAGATAAGGGGCAGGTGGGCCTGGAGGTAGCCCAATCCTCCTTAAAGGCACAGGGGGCACACTGGACACCCGTAGCAAAGGTACCAAGGTGGTCTCCTGCTTTTGTCTAAAAACACCTCCACCTCTCCTAATCTTCATGACAGAAGGAGGAGATGTCCTGTAGTTCACAGATGATAGCTTGGAAAGCTGATATCATCAGTTGAGACTTGTTTGGTACACAGGAATTCACAAAGACGCAACGTTTCTGGTAAGTATAATGCTGTACTTGCAGAAAACATACTTAGCCTGAAAAACAGAAAAGTAAAGCAGCCACCAAAACTAAGAACTGGTAAGACGTCATATATTACATTTTTGTTCTTGGGTTTGGATATCCTTTAAGTGACACTCACACCTTCATATTTGGAGGGTGTGATGTGTCAACCAAGTGAGACCTCTGGACAGGGATTGAGCACTGTAAAGTGTGCAGTTACTGTATGTATTGAGAGTTAAGGATACGAGTATGGTGACTTGGCTTCTCAGTGCCACTGGCTCTGACTCACCAAGCTGAAATTGCACACAAGGAATGCTAAATTGAAAAAAGGCATTCCTAAGTGGATCACATTTTAGCATGCCTTCAGTACTTTTGCGGATGGATGAATTAGGACCATTGTCTCTGTAAAAGGAACCAGATGAAGGTGAAATAACTTGTGTTAGGGCTCTTTCACTCTCATGGTGGAGTAAGTGCCCTTTGAAGAGTGATCATCATTCATATTGCTTTTCAGAGGGCAGGCGGTGAGGCATTATATCACCTCCTTACCGTCTGATTTAACCATATAATGCCACACTACCACGCCGCAATCACATGCATTGCATGTAGTTGTGGTGCAGTCCCCTTGAACTCAATGGACAATTTTGACAATCAGTTCTGCTTATCTAATTCTGCACCCCGAGTTAAAAATGCCACGGCACGTGAAACGCCCCAACCTTACAGCGAAGGCTGTTATCCTGTTAATGACTTCTCTCAGGTGGTAGACTTTTCTCTACTGAGTGTTATCCATGCAGAATAAAGCTACTAGCCCGTCTCCTAGCCTCCTTCAGGCCTCTATCTTTTCTGGGTACACCATTGCAATGATCTAATGACATCCATTGGCACACAGCTTTAATTGGCATGTCCGGTTGTGAAGAGGTTCTGCTTAAAGTGGACCTGTCAGTAACTTGACAAGACTTCATGTATACATTCCTGACATGTCACAATATACAGCACCAGTAAACTTTTTTAGAAAAGCTCCACATTTTACCATGAAAAAGCCATTCTAATCCAGTGACTTTGCCCAGGGGATGTCATAAATCTGCTGCAGGCAGAAGACTAATTTCCTTAGTCTCCGCTGCTTACCATTTTTGACAATGCAGTGCACCACAACACACAGTAGTGCGTTACCATTGATTGTATGTGTGTTTCAACATGTGTAATGGAGCTGTGTTGCCTTACTATAGGGGTCTCCAAACTTTCTAAACAAAGGGTCATTTTACTGTCCTTCAGACTTTAGGAGGGCTGGACTGTGGCCATCAGGAGTAGAAAATGGCCCGGCATCAGTGAGAGTAAAAAATGCCCCATCTTTGGTGTCAGTGAGAGAAATTTTGCCCCATAGTTTATGCCATTGGGAAGAATTGGGCCCCATTGTTGGTTTCATTGGGAGGATCTGTGCCCCATTGTTGATGTCATTGGGAGGAAGTGTGTCCCATCGTTGGTGTCATTGGGAGAAATTGTGCCCCATCATTGGTGTCATTGGGCCCCATCATTAGGAGGAACTGTGTCCCATCGTTAGTGTCATTGGGAGGAAATGTTCCCCGTTGTTGGTGTCATTGGTAGGAATTGTGCTCCATCATTGGTGTTATTGGGAGGAATTGTCCCCCATCATTGGTGTTATTGGGCCCCATCGTTAGTGTCATTGGGAGGAATTGTGCCCCATTGTTGGTGTCTTTGGGAGGATTTGTACCCCATCATTAGTGTCATTGGGAGGAAATGTGCCCCATCTTTAGTGTAATTTTGAGGAATTGTGCCCCATTGTTGATGTCTTTGGGAGGAATTGTGCCCCATCATTGGTGTCATTGGGCCCCATCGTTGGTATCATTGGGAGGAAATGTGCCCCATTGTTGGTGTCATTAATAGGTATGGTGCTCCATCATTGGTGTTATTGGGAGGAATTTTCCCCCATCATTGGTGCTATTGGGCCCCATCGTTGGTGTCATTGGGAGGAATTGTACCCCATCATTGGTGTCATTTTGAGGAATTGTGCCCCATTGTTGGTGTCTTTGGGAGGAATTGCGCCCCATCATTAGTGTCATTGGGCCCCATCTTTGGTATCATTGGGAGAAAATGTGCCCCATTGTTGGTGTCATTGGTAGGTATGGTGCTCCATCATTGGTGTTATTGGGAGGAATTGTCCCCCATCATTGGTGCTATTGGGCCCCATCATTAGTGTCATTGGGAGGAATTGTGCCCCATTGTTGGTGTCTTTGGGAGGAATTGTACCCCATCATTGGTGTCATTTTGAGGAATTGTGCCCCATTGTTGGTGTCTTTGGGAGGAATTGCGCCCCATCATTAGTGTCATTGGGCCCCATCGTTGGTATCATTGGGAGGAAATGTGCCCCATTGTTGGTGTCATTGATAGGAATTATGTACCATCACTTCGTTGATGTCACTGAACAAAATAGTGCCCCAAAGGCCAGATAAAATTAAGCAAAGAGCTGCATCTGGCCCCCGGGTCCCAATTTGGAGACCACTGCACACTAACACACTATGTAACGTGCCACGCATACACTTACCATGACAGATATAGCTGATGACTGGACCACTTTAAAGCGTCTTACTAATACCTGCACTCCAGTTACGTATTGTACATAGCACCTTTATGTGCCGCAATATTTCAAGTGATTTGCTAATATCTGTATTTCAGGGTTCAGATATGTATGGTATACACTATAACCTCCCATTGTGGGATCTAAGTATAAGCTCTGTTCTCCTCCCCAGCCGCGGGAGCTAAATACATTGACACATGTTAACGGATCGCTTTACTCTGGCGATGTGATAACAAAATACGTTTCTCAGTGGTGCGGAAAACCAAAGATATTTTCTGATAACACCCCATCTATATGCAGACCTTCATTTGTTCTAATTTCAGGCTGCGGCACTGGTCGCTCAGACACCTGTATCCCGCCATGTAATATCTATGCAGAGCAAGCTATGCACTGCCTCGCTGTCACTAGGATTCTGAAAATGCTCAATGGGCCGTTACATATTGCAGGGACAATCCACCCAAAACTGATCATTTCATTTTTCATCACCCACTGTGGCCATTATGAGGGGCTCACACCACCCCTGCTGGATATTTATTTATTTTGTATTATGGAGAATGTAACAGGAGGAGTAGGAGCTCATGAAGATGAAGGCTCACTGGTGTGGAGTGCCCATAACATGCCTTTAGGCCTCATGCACCAGGAGCTTAAAAACGTTGCTTCTACAGACGTTCAGCGCTTCTATGTTAGACTGTGTTCATCCACACGTAAGCTTTTACAGGTGTATTCGAAAAGGAACATTTCCAGCAAAGAAAAAAACAAACACCGAAGCCATGTCATTGAGAGGAGCTGAACAGCAGAAAAAAGTGGAACGTGCCGAAACGCATCGAAACACGCATAAGCGCTAGACGCATAAATCGTATGCCGGTAATGTATTCCAATAGCTAGAATAAATAAATATTTTGACCAATAGAATGCATTTATGGTCAATCACTATATCTGCCTAATTGCTACTAAACACATGTGCAGTAGTGCGTTCATTTAATTTGTGTCTTCTACATCTGCCTGGAGTCCAGCTTTACCTAAAAAAAAAAAAAAAAACACACAATTGGGTGGACAGAGTTTTTCAAATCTGCTGTCAGTAAGCCTTTCAACTGATAATCTGTGCCGTCATTAGCAGGAGCAAAGGAAAATAAGCTAATAAGACAAAAGTGTACAAAAAACATGATAAAGACTTATATTGGCCTTGTGTTGCCTTCATTACTGCAAATATAAGTCATTTAACCTTATTTTGGTTGTAAACCTCTAAAATAAAAAAATGAACAACACATATCCTTCAATAGTGTGTACGAGCCTCAATCCAAAGCACCTAATGTGGTTCCTTTCTGCTCTTTCTTCCCTCTGCACTTCCGACAGGTCATGCCAACACCATAGAATCCTGGTGGGCACCCCCCAACCCCCAGCACACAGAGGATGAGTAACAGCCCCAGCTGTGCATGTTTGCTTATGAGACTATATGGAGGGGGTGTGTGCTTTCCCTCCACTCAGGTCTCAGACTACACCCAGCTACTCTTTCTATGCATATAGTATGCACATTACTTACCTGTAAACGCCTTCTTGTGTAGACATCCAAAACCCCTGAGACTGCTGCTGGGCTCTGCCATCTTTCATGATGTCATCAGAGCTGTGACTCAAGTAACACTCTATAGCAGTGATGGCGGACCTTGGCACCCCAGATGTTTTGAAACTACATTTCCCATGATGCTCCACTACACTGCAGAGTGCATGAACATCATGGGAAATGTAGTTCCAAAACATCTGGGGGTGCCAAGGTTCGCCATCACTGCTCTATAGTATTCCCCCTTCACTCCTCCCCCTACAGCTACATAAAATGTTATGTAGGGAGGTGAGGGGAGAGGTGGAGAGCTGGGCCAGCACAGACAGTAATTAGATACTCCCAGAAGAAGAGAGGGCTATAAGGAGGAAGGGGGCTGTGCTAGGGAATTGATTCATCCTGGAATAGGCAATTCAAAGCCAAATTGCATAAATAGAATATTGTTAATGGAAGCAAAAAAAACTGCATGTAAGCATTTAACCCTATCACTGCCAGGTCAGTACGTCATATGGACCTAACAGTGGGGGGAGGGGGGGTCCACACACAATCCGGTGGCTGCATGTTCCTGTCAGGTTGAAGCATTCAGGTGGCTGTGCTGCCACCCGATTGCTTCCACACACCCCCCGTAACGACGCCCCTGCCATGTATTCCTTGCCCATCTGCTGGCACCACGGGTACCGGCGGATAGAGAGGAGGGAGGAGAGCAGACACATGTTGTTGGTGACCCGGAAAGTGACGTGTATGACGTCACTTCCGGATCGCCCTGTCACTTTCCCCAGCTAGCATAGCCGGGAAGGAATTTGCATTGCAATACATCCAGTGGAGCCCAGAGGAGGCATGCAAGGTCTTTTTAAATTTCCTTTAATTGCAAAAAATAAAGTTACACCCAAACACATAAACCCCCCACCCAAAAAAAAAAGTTTGAGGCCCCCCACATACAGTATACGCATGTACAAAAGTAAACGCACACATCGGGGGCACCTACGCATGAAAACGTTTATTTCAATACACATGTGTACATGTAATACAAACGGATGACCTATAGGGGGCTTTTGAAGCACCGCCTATAGAAAATATAGGGTACTGAAGTTTGTCGCCATTTCACGGGCCCACGCACATTTAAGGTATGGCATGTTGGGTATCTATTTACTCAGTGCAATATCGTCTTTTTTATTTTACCAAAAATTTGGTTATTTTTTGCGTATTTGCCTTAAAAATCACTTTAGTGTATTTTTTACTGAAATTCTGTGTTTCCAAGACATTTTCGGTAATATTGTGTTAAATAAAAAATTGGAACTACCACAATTTTTTTTCTTTAGCGTGTCTGCTTTCAGAATATATATAATATTTGGGGGTTTTGTGTAAGCTTCAGGCCTAAAATAATTTTTGATGTGTGCAAAAAAATGCAAAAACGACTCAGCGAAAAGGTTAAAATACTTGGTAACACCTAGGTTCATCACAACGCATGGTCTATATGCATTGTATTATAAAGCAAGCCGCCTTCATTACAGCGCACTACAACACAACGATGTGACTGCACTGGCCATAAACAGCGCAGTTCCATTTTGATGATGTGTTGAGGTTCATTAAGATCCCATTTAAAGTGGATGAGCTGCCTTAACGCCACACAAAAAATGTGCATAAAGATGCGCATAGGTGTAAATGGGACCTTGTGTAGACTCTTTGCTTGAGTGGCCTAATTAGCTCTCCTTGATTTCTCTATATGCCAGGTTTTTACTACATGTCATTGCTCTTCCAGTCACGGCACTCTACTTATCCCTCTGGAAGCCGTGGCGTCTGAGACAAGGGCGACGGCTCCACCGCCTCGGCGGATGAAAACAAAGAGCCCCAGGATCTAAATCCTGCAGACCTCAGGTACCAAGGTCAAACTGTTTCCATTACAGCTACAATAATATATCTATGAAGTGAGTTATTTGCAGTAATGGAGACTGTGAGCACAGCTGCAGGATGCCTCAGGAATCTTAATGAAGGGACGTCGCTTTCTGTAAGTTCCCTGATCCCCCCGTGGCGCTGCTGCTGAGATATCTCGCCTGGCTCGTTCACGGGTGAGCAGAACAAGATGCTTCCTGGACCGCGGCAGCTGAAAGCGCCGGTGGGCGCGGAGAGATGAAAATGATTACAAAGCTCGGGCTGCTAAATAAAAAAAAAGAGGAGGTCGATGTACAGGCTCTGCGATGGGCGCTGACCGAGACCAATTCGTGGAAAGATTTTTAGCCGGAAAGGAATACAAGGCTTGGCGAGCCAAAGAAAAAAAGATCTCTTCGCAAGATTGACCGCCAAACGTTGTCCATTAAGGATGAGCAGGCAATTTCACCCAACCTGATTGAGCTGCGAACTACAGTTCCTAGAACCTCTAGCATAGCACTGCTGGACCAGTTTGGGTGGAGGCTGGCATACAACTGGGGCTGCATGTTGGCTACTTTTGGTTGCAGTGATGACTCCAGAATCAGTACTGCAGAACCTTGTTCTCCTCCACTTCTCCAGACCCATATTGGGCCCCCACCAAGGCTGGGCCAAGAGCTAGGCAGAGCTGGTGGCCACCTTAAGTGCTCAACGGGAGGGGACACAGAAAGAGCAGGACCTTCAATCTATGTTGCTGAAGTTGTTCGCAGCTTATGGGGGGCATATTTTGGCCTTTTCATCTTTGGTGTTAATGGAGAAGCCCAGCCTTGTCCACCATTGCCCCAGAACCCTACTGAGTCCCCACACACTTACTTTAACAGAACTTACTATTAGAACAGAGAACGGCCATCATGCCAACAATAACACAGGGAACCGCAAGGACTGGTATGGATTAATAATGCTCACCCTTGCATCTTCTGTGTTTTTCCATATGATCAATGCCACATGTAGTATTGGTGAAGCACCACTGCAGTGTGCTCCCTTTAGAAGTTTCCCCAACCTGCTCTGCTGTGGAGGACTGTCTGACGGCACTTCCAAGCACAGCAGTAAAGGAAAGGGACACCAATTGGTGCTGCACCCTTGATCCTACTCAAGTGGGTTTAGCTGGCTATAGTTTCCTGGTGTTACTATACTACACTAAATTGTCAAAAGTTTGGGACACACATGAACTTTAATGGCAACTCAGTCTTAGTCTGTCGGGTTCAACATTTATCCTATAACAGCTTCAGCTCTTCTGGGAAGGCTGTACACAAGGTTTAGGAGTGTGTCTATGGGAATGTTTGACCATTCTTCCAGAAGCTAATTTGTGAGGTCAGGCACTGATGTGGACGAGAAGGCCTGGCTTGCATTCTCCGCTCTAATTTACCTCAAAGGTGTTCTATCGGGTTGAGGTCAGGACTCTGGGTAGGCCAGTCAAGTTCCTCAACCCCAAACTCACTCATCCATGTCTTTATGGGCCTTGCTTTGTGCACTGAAAACAAATCATTTGGTGGAGGGGGGATTATGGTGTGGGGCTGTTTTTCAGGGGTTTAGGCTTGGCCCCTTAATTCCAGTGAAGGGAACTTTTAAGACGTCAGCATACCAAGACATTTTGGACAATTTCATGATCCCAACTTTGTGGGAACAGTTTGGGGTTGGCCCTTCCTGTTCCAACATGACTGTGCACCAGTGCACAAGCAAGGTCCATAAAGATGGATGAGCGAGTTTGGGGTGGAGGAACTTGACTGGCCTGCACAAAGGCTTGACCTCATCCCAATAATAGAACACCTTTGGGATGATTTAGAGTGGAGACTGCTCGTCCGAGATGAGTGCCTGACCTCACAAATGCGCTTCTGGAAGAATGGTCAAACATTCCCATAGACACACTATTAAACCTTGTGGACAGCCTTCTCAGAAGAGTTGAAGCTGTTATAGCTGCAAAGGGTGGGCCAACTCAATATTGAATCCTGCAGGCTAAGACTGGGATGCCATTAAATTTCATGTGCATGTAAAGGCAAACGTCCCAATACTTTTGACAATATAGTGTATGTAGGGGTCAGAGGATAGCACCACAATTCACAGTATCCTTCACAGAAGAGGCTGCAGCAGTGGAACAGAGGGAAGCTAGCAGGCATAGGCCATTGCAGAAGTAAGTATGCCACTTTTGCTGATCTCTTGCAGCAATTTAGCAAAAATCATGCTCCCTGCTGGTTGAGGAGCTCAAGCACTAACTCAGCAGGGGGAGTGATGGACCTCTACAGAGAGACCACTGCTTGCAAACAGAAATGGGGGGGGGGGTCCTTCTCTTCAGAATACTGGCAGGGAACAGGCTTTTCTATTTGAGCTGTGACTACTTTCTAAAGAAAATGAACTGTAAGACATTGCACACTTTTCCTTAATTTACCAGGCAGTACAGTAGCTAAGAGGTTAGCACTTCCGCTTAGTAGCACTAGGGCCATCGGTTTGAATCTCAGCAACGGCACTACCTGCCTTTTGTTTGCCTGTTCTCCCTGTGCCTGCATGGGTTTCCTCCCACACACAAAAAGACATGCTGGTAGGTTAATTGGATCCTGTCTAAATTGGCCCTAATGTGTGAGTTAGGGGCATTAGATTGTAAGCTCCTTTAGGGAAGGCAGGGGCTGATGTGAATGTACAATATATACAGTATGTAAAGCGCTAACATAAATTATTGGTGCTACTGTATATAAGTACCTTTTAATAAATAACATTTAAACCTTAGATGTATGTACTTGATTTAAAATTAAAGTTAAATTGGGCATTAAACTTGCCCATGTAGCTTTGCACTGTTTGTATTAAAATGAAGCAATGGGTAGTATTCTACCCTTTGAAAGCTTTGTACCCTAGGTTGGGGTCTCTGGTGTCTTTCCCCAAAGACGTGACAACTTGTGTGCCAGGTATATGCCAGTATGCTGTAAAAATCCCTCGCTATAGATGCAGGTTATTGTTAAACGGTGTGCTTTGTATCTTTCTAAATATCAAACCATCCTAACATTAGACTTAATACTGCCAAGAGCACCTCTCTCCTATTATCAATCATGATTAATTGATGAGTCCGTGTAATTAAAGTGGAGCTCCACCCTAAATAGCAACTTTTGCTATTTGGAAACCTCCCCCCCTCCGGTGTCACAATTGACACCTTTCAGGGGGGAGGGGGGTGAAGATACCTGTCTAAGACAGGTATTTTCACCCACATCCGGGAGTCCTGTCTCCGGGAATCTGCGGGAGTGACGTCACTTCCCGCAGACTTCCCTTGGTGTTCTGGGAGACACTCGGCTCCCAGAACACAGGAGCACCAATCAGAACGGCGCAGCGCGACTCGCGCATGCGCCGTAGGGAACCGGGCATGAAGCCGCAGGGCTTCACTTCCTGGTTCCCTCAGCGAGGATGGCGGAGGGAGCAGCAGAGCGACGAGCGGTTCGCTCGTCCTCTGCTGCGGACGTCGCTGGACTCCAGGACAGGTAAGTGTCCAAATATTAAAAGCCAGCAGCTGCTGTAGCTGTAGCTGCTGGCTTTTAATATTTTTTTTTTCCGGCGGAGCTCCGCTTTAAGTAGAAGTTCATTCAGCTGGCAGGACAGCCGAGGAGCTTTCAACTACTTGCAGTTTTGTCCTTGAACAGAAAACATACAATATGTAAACCCAATGACTCAAATAAGGAATAAGCCTAAACACAATAAAATCAATTTTATAGTCATTTTTTATATTTTTATATCTGTTTTTATTAGGGGCTCATTTACATTTTTGTGTTGTGGTAACAAGCGTAATGTCACGTGTTGAATTAGGGCAGTCCATGGAAATGAATGGGGTGCCAACACACCCTAACAAGCCAAAAATTGGACATGCACCATTTTTTGCACTACTGTGCGTTGTGGCGCAGGTGCGGCACAGGTGCGTTACTATGTTGCGTTGGTGTGCCATTCAAAATGTATGGCACAACACACACAGTAACACATGTTATGTGCGTTACTGAAAGAGGGAAGTGTAAATGGGCTCTATAAGAATATCTGGTGATCCTACCATAAAGGTTCTTCGTCAGATACTTCCTGTTATAGGGTGTCAATGCTCTGTCCCTGTCTCCCATTTGTGCCCCTGTATTGTCACCCCATCAATCAAGATTCCGATAGAGACTACAAGAGGCTGTTTTAATATACACTATATTCTCAAAAGTATTGCGACGCCTGCCTTTACACGCACATGAACTTTAACCACTTCAATACAGGGCTTCAATACACTTCAATACACCTTCCTGCCCAGATTAATTTTCAGCTTTCAGCACTCTCACACTTTGAATGACAATTGCACAATCATGCTACACTGTACCCAAACAAAATTTTTATCATTTTTTCCCCACAAATAGAGTTTTTTTTAGGTGGTATTTGATCACCTCTGCGATTTTCATTTTCTGCTAAACAAATAAAAAAAGACCAAAAATTTTGAAAAATTTTTTTTTTTTGTTTCATTTACAAAACTTTGTAAATAAGTAAGTTTTATCCTTCACTGATGGGCACTGATGGGGCTGCACTGACTGGCACTGATAAGGTGGCACTGATGGGCACTGATGAGGTGGCACTAATATGCGGCACTGATGGGCACTGATAGGTAGCACTGGTATGTGGCACGGATGGGCACTGATCGGCGGCACAGATGGGCACTGATAGGCGGCATGTATGGGCACTGATAGGCGGCATGTATGGGCACTGATAGGCAGCATGTATGGGCACTGATAGGCGGCACAGATGGGCACTGATTGGCGGCACAGATGGGCACTGATAGGCGGCACAGATGGGCACTGATAGGCGGCTTGGATGGGCACTGATAGGCGGCATGGATGGGCACTGATAGGTGGCACGGATGGGCACTGATGTACTGTAATTTATTGTACTGATGGTAGCCAATCAGTGCCAAACAATAATGCCTGCCAATCAGTGATGCCCATTGTGGGCATTGATTGGCATCCATTGTGGGCACTGATTTGCATCCATTGTGGGCACTGATTGGCATCCCTGGTGGTCTAGGGTGGCATACCGGGTGGTGACATCCCTGGTGGTCCTAGTGGCATCCCTGCTGGTCCAGTGTGGGCATCCTCGGGGGGGCTGCACTGATAATTGATCAGCACAGACCCCCCTGTCAGAGGAGCAGCCGATCAGCTCTCCTCTACTCGCGTCTGAGAGACGCGAGTGAGGAAAAGCCGATCACCGGCTCTTCGTGTTTACATCGTGATCAGCCGTGATTGGACACGGTTGATCATGTGGTAAAGAGTCTCCGTCAGAGACTCTTTACCTAGATCGGTGTTGCGGGGTGTCAGAATGAGCGGCTCAATATCCGGATGGCGTCATATGACGTCTGGTCAGGATATTGAAACCACTTTGCCGCTGTCATTTTGTAATAGGGCGGGCGGCAAGTGGTTAATGGCATCCCTGTCTTAGTCCGTAGGGTTCAATATTGAGCTGGCCCACCCTTTGTACCTATAACAGCTTTAACTCTTCTGGGAAGGCTGTCCCCAAGGTTTAGGAGTGTGTCTATGGGATTGTTTGACCATTCTTCCAGAAGCACATTTGTGTTGTCAGGCACTGATGTTGGACGAGAAGGCTTGGCTCGTAGCCTCCTCTGTAATTCATCCAAAGATGTTCTATCGGGTTAAAGTGCAGGCCAGTAAAGTTCCTCCACCCCAAACTCGCTCATCTATGTCTTTATGGACCTTGCTTTATGCACTGGTCCAAATGATTTGATGAAGGGGGGATAAGAGTGTGGGGTTGTTTTTCAGGGATTGGGTTTAACCCCTTAGTTCCAGAGGAGGAAACTCTTAAGGCGTGAGCATTCCAAGACATTTTGGACAATTTCATGCTCCCAACTTTGTGGGAACAGTTTGGGGATGGCCCCTTCCTTTTCCAACATGCCTGTGCACCAGTGCACAAAGCAAGGTCCATAAAGACATGGATGAGCGAGTTTGGGATGGAGGAACTTGACTGGCCTGCACAGAGTCCTGACCTCAACTCGATAGAACACCTTTGGGATGAGTTAGAGCGGAGACTGCGAGCCAGGCCCTCTTGTCCCCATCAGTGCCTGACCCCACAAATGCGCTTCTTGAAGAATGGTCAAATAGACACACTCCTAAACCTTGTGGACATCCTTCCCAGAAGAGTTGAAGCTGTTATAGCTGCAAAGGGTGGACCAACTCACTATTGAACCCTACAGACTAAGACTGGGATGCCAGTAAAGTTCAATCCGCTGTTGTCATCATCACGAAAGCAGTCTTGAGAAATGCCATGCAGCCATCAATGAAATGTATGTAGGCACGAAGTGGCTGAAAAGAGGCCGTGTGAGATCAACAGCACTGAGATGTAACAAATGGTAAAAAAAAAGTTAAAAGCAGTACCTTATTTTTTTTAAACAGCAATTGTTTAATATACACAGTGCTGTAGCAAGCTAAATGTAATTTAGTAGGGATATACATCTACTGCTACACCACAAAACATACAATATATTCTTCCTCGGACCTGCACAAAGCATATCTAATTTTCCAGTATTCCATTCTGCATGGTTGTTGGTCAGAGGAATCACATGCTGGCTTCTTTGTCTCAGGGACTCCAGTGGAGAGATATCGCCAGCGGAATTCCTATTGTCACCCCACTGCGGCGAGCATTACAAAGACAAATGACCGCAATACGCTTCCCCGATACATCCTCCATAACATACAATAAGCCAATAATTGTGGTTAGCTGCAAGTGACAGCGTCATTGTGGCCTTGTGGGAAGGTCAGAGACTCAAACAACAAAAGACAGTAATACGTATGTCTGGGGGACATGAAAGGCCAGCACAGGATTTAACCTCCAACCTACTCCAGAATAAAAACATATCTCTTTGGAAGGCCTGATTCACACCTAGGCATTTTTAGTGCTTTTTGCATTTTGCAGATTTGCACTACAGAACGTGTTCCATAGGAAACCATGTTATAAGGGACTGTAGTGCAAATCTGCAAGAAGCACAAAAAATGCCTAGGTGTAAATCAGGCATGAAACCTGGGAACTGATTAAAAAAAATCATTAGGGGGCCAGTAAAGCCCTGTACACACGATCGGATTTCCTATGGATTCAAATCCGATGGATTTTTCCATCGGAAAACCGATGAAGCTGACTTCCATCAGTCTTGCCTACACACCATCAGTCAAAAATCTGACCGTCCCAAATGCCGTGACGTAAAACACTCCGACAAGCCGAGAAAAATTAAGTTCAATGCTTCTGAGCATGCGTCGACTTGATTCTGAGCATGCGTGGGTTTTTTGTCAGATGGAGTTCCACGCAGACGATCGGAATTTGCTATCATTTTTTTCCCCATCGGATAAATTTAAAACATGTTCTATTTTTTCTCACCGATGGAAAAAAGACCGATAGGGCCCATACACGATCGGTTTGTCCGATAAAAAAAAGTCCATCGGACTGTTTTCATCGGTAAAACCGATCATGTGTACACGGCATAACACTTGTGTGTTGTTACAACACGCACAATAAAAGTGTATTATCACAATGCATGGCATTGCATCTGTCTCTATCTGGACTTTTGCTGAATGGACTTTGCTTCTCTGGAAGGTATGAGCAGCATGCATTATTTAGGGCTGGACTCTGCTATGTACAGTGTGCCGCTTGAACTGTGTTCCTGAATCTTCAGTAAAGATGTTAACTGTTTCAGGGATGGTCTAAAGTCATTCCAAAGGGGTGCATGAAGGTTCCTGGAGTATCCAAAGAACATGGGTCAGTAAAGCACTAATGGAATTATGAAGTAAAGCCACTACTGCAAGGCAAGATTAACAGAAGGAGTAATGCAGTTGCTATGGGTAACCAAGGACTAGTGCAAGGTACATTGCAGCCGGTCATAAAGCATGGTACCTCCGGTAGCAAAGGGGTCAGTGGTCTGGCTCCCTCCCCATCTGTCTGTGTACCGTAGCAACCAGGACCAAACCTGCGTTACGGAGACCCATAGCCTGGCCTCATGGTACGGGAGTGAAAGCGATAAGTGGGCTCATGGGGACCCGTTCTCTCACTGGGGACAAGGTGGCAGAGGTATGCTGGACTGGTTGAGAGGGCACGGGCTCAGCGGTGTCCATCCTAATTGCAACATCCATCAAGCTAAGGTGTGTAGCGACATGGGACAACATGTTTCAGAGGAAACTTTTATTACTGCATACAGTGACACGGCCCATCTCTGGGTCAGGAATCGCCATAGTGTTTGACTCTTACATGAACGTGGTCCCTGTTGACAAGTTCTGATCCTGTTGATTACACTGGAGAACCAGTTCAACGAGAAGTAAGGCAATCCCCCCCCAGAAAAAATCATACTCACCTTGATGGCTGCAGCACCAATCCCAGCTGCAGCTGTCCCCTGCCAGGTTCTACCCGGAGAACTGAGCGTTCAAACACCACTAATTGCTCAGTTCTCCCCTTCTACTCTGAGCGGAGAGCCGTGAATGTCAGTCACTGGCTCTCTGCTTTTCCCCTCCAGCGCTCACTGGAGCTGTGGGCTGTGAAGTGGGCGGGAGGGGCTGGCTCAGGCTCTCAGCGGTCGCTGAGAGCCTGAGCCAGGTATTGGTTCTGGCATTTGGGTGGATCTCAACCACATGGTCAGGATCTTTCCAGAGGCTGGACAGATTGAGTGATGTCAGAGGTCTTTAGACTCCTGTGACTGAAAAATGGTCACAGGAGTGCGGAACGAACTGCACTTCTGTGATCCATAGGAGAAGTATGTCCAAAATAGTTTTGGCTCTACTCCTCCTTTAAAACCGCAGTCCATTGGCAACTGGCAAGTGGGTATTCCATTTTTTTGCTCTCATCCAGAGAAGACCTAATTTAAGCAAGCAAGATGCTTTTCTTCCCTCCTGAAACCATAAAGATATTAATCATATTACGTTTCCAGGAAGAGTTGGGCACACACACATTGTGTGGCTCCTAAATTACATTGATTAAATGAAACCTGGTTAAATGTAATGTTGTGCCAGCTGTGCTACTGTAACGTTATCAGATAATGTTCATCTGGTGCCAGCCTTCCCTTTGTTCAATTACATCATCGCATAACTTGTGCTAGAGTTATGTATCCTGGGGCTGGTTGGATTTGGTGGAACTATAAGTCTCAGCATGCAATGGAATGGGAGTTACGCTGCCACAAGCACTGCAACCAGAGGACAATTAAAGTGAACCCTGCTGAACATAATCACACACACGCACATGAGGCTGTCCTAACCAAACCTAACGTGCTAAAAACCCTTCAAGGCATGGATGATACTAGACCTAAAGTATGCTGTGATATCTAGCACCAAGCCATCAGTAGCAGATCCTTTATGTCCTGTAGGTTGCAAGGGGGGCCTCCAAGTATGAGGCTGGGTTCACACCTATGCGTTGCGTTTTTGAGCTTGGAGTCTTTGCCAAGTTCGCAATCAGTCGTTCAGCGGTTCCATTGCGTTTTCAGCTGCGGACTTGTCGACCTGGGAAGTCTCGCCGCTGTTATCATGAGGGGGAACTCCACGCCAAATTTTAAATAAAAATACGGCATGGGTTCCCCTCCAGGAGCATATCAGGCCCTTAGGTCTGGTATGGACTTTAACGGGAACCCTTACGCCGAAAAAACGGCGTAGGGGTCCCCCCAAAGTCCATAGCAGACCCTTATCCGAGCACGCAACCTGGCAGGCCGCAGGAAAAGAGGGGGGGGTGAGAGAGCGCCCCCCCTCCCTCCTGAATCGTACTAGGCCGCATGCCCTCAACATGGGGGGGTGGATGCTTTGGAGCAGGGGGGCGCCCTGCGGCCCCCCCACCCCAAAGCACCCTGCCCCCATGTTGATGAGGACAGGGCCTCTTCCCGACAACCCTGGCCGTTGGTTGTCGGGGTATGCGGGCGGGGGGCTTATCGGAATCCAGGAGCCCCCTTTAATAAGGGGGCCCCCAGGTCCCGGCCCCCCACCCTATGTGAATGAGTATGGGGTACATCGTACCCCTACCCATTCACCTGGTAAAAAAAAATGGCAATAAAAACACTACACTTGTTTTTTAAGTAATTTATTAGTCAGCTCCAGGGGTCTTCTTCCGACTTCGGGGGTCTTCTTCCGACTTCGGGGGTCTTCTTCCTACTTCAGGGGGTCTCTTCCGACTTCGGGGGTCTCCGCGTTCTCCGGTTCTTTCTTCCTTCTGCCGGGCCTCCGCTATCTTCTTCCAGCTCTTTTGCTAGCGGGGGCCCGGTCTTCTTTGTCGCCTTCTTCCCTCTTCTTTCCTGGAGATGTTGACTCGTCACTGTAATGCCGTGTGAGCGGAGCGCATTCACTTTTATAGGCATGGACGTGGTCACCTGGTGATGCCACCCAGTAACCCCGCCCCCATATGACGTCACAGTCCCGGCAGAAGGAAGAAAGAACCGGAGAGCGAGAGAAGAACCGGAGAGTGCGGAGACGACACCGGAGACCCCCCGAAGTCGGAAGAGACTCCCCCAAAGTCGGAAGAGACCCCCCGAAGTCGGAAGAAGACCCCCGAAGTTGGAAGAAGACCCCCGGAGCTGACTAATAAATTAAAACCTGTGTAGTGTTTCTATTGCCATTTTTTTCCACCAGGTGAATGGGTAGGGGTACGATGTACCCCATACTCATTCACATAGGGTGGGGGGCCGGGATCTGGGGGCCCCCTTATTAAAGGGGGCTCCTGGATTCTGATAAGCCCGCCGCCCGCATACCCTGGCAACCAACGGCCAGGGTTGTCGGGAAGAGGCCCTGTCCTCATCAACATGGGGGCAGGGTGCTTTGGGGTGGGGGGGCCGCAGGGCTCCCCCCTGCCCCAAAGCACCCACCCCCCTATGTTGAGGGCATGCGGCCTGGTACGGTTCAGGAGGGAGGAGGGGCGGCTCTCTCGTCCCCCCTCTTTTTCTGCGCCTGCCAGGTTGTGTGCTCGGATAAGGGTCTGCTATGAACTTTGGGGGGACCCCCACGCCGTTTTTTTCGGCGTAGGGGTTCCTGTTAAAGTCCATACCAGACCTAAGGGCCTGGTATGCTCTTGGTGGGGAACCCATGCCATTTTTTTTTTTATTTGGCGTGGAGTTCCCCCTCAAGATCCCTGTTCAGAACGCAACACATCTGCGAGTCAGATGCGTGCCCATAGAACATAATGGGCCTGAATTCGTACCTGAGCCGCACCGCAATGCCTAGAGAACGCACACGTTTTTTCGGCAATGCGCAGTGCGAATGCATTGCACATATGTGAACCAGCCTCATTGGAATCAATGTATTTTATAATGTTATGCGAATTGGATGCGGTGTAAGCCGCAACCAATTCGCATAGGTGTGAACGGGGCTTTAGACTTGTTTTTCTAGCACATCCCACAGATGCTCGAATGGATTGAGATCTGGAGAATTTAGAGGCCAAGTCAACACCTCAGACACATTGATTCTTGACCCATTTTTGCAGTGTGACAGGGCACATTATCCTACTGAAAGAGGCCACTGCCATCAGAGAATACCATTTCCATGAAGGGGTGTACTTGGTCAGCAACAATATTTAGGTAGGTGATACGTGTCAAGTAACATCCACATGAATGGCATGACCCAAGGTTACTTAGCAGAACATTGCCCAAAGCCTCACACTTCTGAATGATTCATGAAATTTGATTCGTTTATTTGTTTTCTAACAAATTGTCGGAACGATTCAAATTCGGATCGCTCGAAACATTATCGACCCATTGAAATTCTGTGTAAAGAATAGCTGGTTGTTAAGGAGCTGGCCAGGAAGCCGGCCATCTCGTCCTTAACCACTGATGACTCTGTTGAAAGGAATTGTCAAAAACCTGTGTACTGTCTTTATTCACGTTTTACACTTTTTTGGTGAATGGGTAGGAGTACTACATATCTAATACTCATTCTCATGGGGAGGGGGCCAGGATCTGGGGGACCCCTTATTAAAGGGGGCTTCCAGATTCCAAAAAGCTCCCCACCCGCAGACCCCCACAACCATAGCCCAGGGTTGTGAGGAAGAGGCCTTTATCCCCAACATGGGAACAAGGTGCTTTGGGGTGCCCCCCAAAGCACCCCCATGTTAAGGGGCATGTGGCCTGGTATGGTTCGGAGGAGGGGGTCCTCCTTTCTTGACCTCCCGGGTTGCATGCTTGGTTAATGGCCTGGTATAGATTTTGGTGGGCCACCGCTATTTTTTTCTCTTACTTTTCTATTGTCGGCATTCTTTTGTTTATATTTTAGCTTTCAGCAGGGAAGCGAGAGTAGGTGAGTCATCGGTTGTTAAGGACGTGGCGGCTGGCTTCACAGCCCACTCCCTAATAAACAGCTATACTTCAAACAGAATTCAAATCAGTCGATCATTTTTTGAGCAATCCGAATTCGAATCATTCCGAAAATTTCGAGTTTGTTAGAAAATAAATAAACAAAGTGAAGCTAAACAAATTCCGAAACGAACCAACGAAACAAAATTAGTAACATGGCGAATCTATCTGAAACGAAACAAATTTTTACGTTCTGCACATGTCTAGTTAAGCTGGCCATACACGGAGCAGGGGCAGACCGAATTTTGATCCATGTATGGGCAGGCTGGTTCTACAGAAGTTGATCTACCAGCCTGCTGGAAAGAATTTGCACACAAGCTATAGCTGGCAGTACTAATCAGTGTATTCTGATGGCGGGGAAGTCTCCCCGCTGTCAGAACACAATTTTTTTCATTGGTTGTAGGTGCTATAAATATCCATGGTGTTGCGTGGTTACTGTTGTATGGCGGTTCATATATGAGCCAAATTATAATTACATGTATTAATGCAGCACTACCCTCTTATTACTAATCATTAACCCACTGACTACAAATTAGAAGGTTAATTATCAGTAATAAGGCGTTAGCTCTGCACTTATACCTATATAATTGTGCTTTGATGATATTGTTCGTTTGGTGCCGCCGGCTAAGGTATTGAGTGAACATTATAGAAACGCAGAAGGTTCCACTGCTAGATCATAACGAGGGGGGGTGGGCACAGACACAACGTTTTTCATGGTGCCAGATAACGCATGGCTTATCAGTCCCTCAGATGTTGTATAAAAAGGAGCAAAGCCGCTATTTTGTTGTATTTTTTTTTTTTTTTTAACAATTTCATTGGTTTGGTTTTATGCCCAGACTTTGACTTCCGCTCTATTAGTGCTTTCCAAGGAGGTCAATGATCTGTAAAGATTATCTATAAGCGTTGTTGGATTTATGAAGGTATTGATCAGTTTTGTGGACATATTGATCAGTTTCAGTTTGACTGCTAACCACATTCATAAAATGACACTGTGTGTGACATCCGCACGCCTTCAACGTGATATAACGGCTCATTAAGCTGCGCCTTATGGCTGGTCCATTACTGCTAAGATAAGCATATATGGAAGTCCCTTTCAGCCGCACATTAGGAGTTGATCTTCGCAGACGGCTTCACTTGAGACGTTGGCTATAAAATGTTTTTGATTTACTGGAGATTATTTAAAGCGATGTTCCGCCCAAAAAAAAAATATTAAAAGTCAGCAGCTACAAATACTGCAGCTGCTGACTTTTAATATATGGACACTTACCTGTCTAGGGTGCCCGCGATGTCGGCACCCGAAGCCGATCTGTCCGTCGGCTCTCGGGTGCCACCGCCGCCATCTTCGGTAAGGTAATCAGGAAGTGAAGCCTTGCAGCTTCACTTCCTGGTTTCCCTACTGCGCATGCGCGAACCGCGCTGTGCATACTCACTGGTCCCTGCTGTCTTCTGGGACCTGTGTGTCTCCCAGAAGACAGCTGGGGGGGGCAGAGTAGGCGCTGGACGTGGCATAGGTCACCGCGATCACCACGTGATCTATGCCAGTAAGTGGGAGCAAATACCTATATTACTATGGGGGAGTTTATCAAAACTGGAGCAGACAGACAGAGGCGGCTCTAGGCTTTGTGAGGCCTTAGGCAAAACTTAGACATGAGGCCCCACTCACGCCCATAATGGGAAAAATAATTCAAGCAAAAAAAATGGCTGCAGAAAATGCACGGATCTAGCACACAGGTGATCAGCACCACTTCCAAGGCACCCTCCTCACCCATCAGACATATTCAGCCAATGCAAGAGAGGGGGAGAGAGGGGGAGGTGAGAAAGAGAGAGGGGTAATAGAGAGATCCGATGATGCCGACATTAGTATTGATCACAGGAAAATTAGGCGGCCACGAGGCCCCTGTGAGTGCGAGGCCTTAGGCGACCGCCTAATTTGCCTAATTAGAGAGCCGCCTCTGCAGACAGAATCTGAAGAATCTGTGCATGGCAGCCAATCAGCTTCTATCTTCAACTCAGTTAAGCTTTGAGAATGAAAGATAGTGGCCCGTCTGCCAATTACAGCTAAATGGAAAACTACCTTAGCCCCTAACACTGATGAAGTTGTACAAAGGGTTAAAACACAACATTCTTATGAAAGACACTGTGCTATTCGATTTAACACTTTAAAGGTCTTTAATGCACATTGGTCACCATGGACCTCTAGGTTCCCAGATGATGCTTGACCTTATAAATGGATGCCTTACAACCAATTAATATATGATCAATCCTCATGTTCTGGTACAGTTGTATTTGTTTTTACTTTTCTTATACTTTATACCTTCTTTATTGTTCACTATATAGTGGCTTGCCTACAATAGATGAGTAATATGTTTACTTTCTTCTGATAAAATATATAACCCACCTGTACATAACCTCTTCAGGGGTCCGTGGCATCCACATTGTGAAGAAGGATGCGCGGTCCCTCCAACTGATAGAGAGACACTCAGGTATGTCATTTATTACTGTGTTATATCAATTTTGTCTATTATACTTTGCAATGCTACTATTGTAATTTATTCTCATCGAAAATTAATAAAAAGAATTGAAAAGAGAATGAAAGATAGAAGCTGATTGGTTGTCATCCACAGCTTGTCCAGTTTTGACTAATTCCCCTCATTTTATGTGATTGCTACACAAGCCCATATAACATAAATATCAGGACTTTTTTTTTCTCACAAAATAGGGGTGCAGCACAGGCATGCGCACAGGGTGTGCCAGGTGTGACTGGGCACACCCTAATCATTCTGTGTGGTGCAGATTTCCCCTGTTTAAACCTCCTAATATTTCACCAAAGCCCCCTAACGGGGTTCCAAACAAATTTGTAAAAAAATAAATAAAAAATTCTAAAAAATATAAAAAATAAAATAAAATAATACAAATAAAAACGACTGAAACCAATCTCTTCCCTACTGACACTGTCCACTGCTCTACTGACAGTCAGTATATATACACATGCACACACACATATGTGTTTGAGGTTTGAGATGCACACTCTAATCCAATAGGCTGTGCAGAAACTCCTCCCTTCTGAGTCGCCCTTTGTCTCTGCCCCCTACCCACCTCTGAGCACCGACCCTTGGATCCACCCCTACACACCTCCCTGTATCGCCCCTTTTAGAGAATACAGAACCAAGCATCATCTTGTGCTACTAAGTAATTGTATGGAATTTGATAGACCCCTCCCCAGCAACAATAAACCCCTCCCCAGCAACAATAGACCCCTCCCCAGCAACAATAGACCCTGCCCCAGCAACAATACATCCCCCACACAACAATGGAACCTCTCAGTAACAAGGGCCTCTCCCCCACAACAAAATACCACCCTATCAACAATAGACCCCCCAGCAACAACAACAGATCGCTCAGTCAGCATCAATAGACCTGCCAGCAGCAATAGATTTCTCCCAGCAACAATTGACCCCCCAGCAACATAAGACCCCAGCAAGCAACAATGGACCCCCACACAAAAATAGACCCCCACCAAGAAACAACCCCAGCACTCATTGCCATAAAATACATTCAGTGCTGGAAGTGGCAGAACTGTGTTCCCCCGCGTTCCCACTGAAAAGAAGCCCTGATTATTACAATAATGTTATTTAAAGTGTATCTAAATCCAAGGCTTTTTTTTTAATCCACTTCAATCCGCTCAATCACTGTACCTATAAAGGAGCAGCGTTGTCACAATTGGCAGCTGGTGCTAAAAAAAAATTGGGGGGGGGGGCGACAAACAAACCCCCTCCCAGGTCCGCACTCAGTCCCCCACGGCCCCTTCACGGCTTCCTTGGCTTCTCCTCCCGGTCAGGCCGATCTGCCTCCTGGCAGGAGCGAAAGAGGTAGACAATAGTGAATACTGGTTCACTGGTGTCACAAGTGGTTGGGTTCGTGGCGCAGTGCTCTGCGCCCTGAGCCCAACCTTTTTCAAGCCAATTAGAACCTCTGGTTCTAATCATGTGGCTTGAAAAAAAAAAATTCATAGAAACCTATGAGTCCGGATGCAAACTAGGGGTGAGGAACCCCTGCGCCCCCTATGGACCGGCCGCTCCTGGTTGTCACCCTACAACAGGACTACAAACATCTCCCCCTCTACTCTTAGGGGTATTTATAGAGCGCCAACAATTTACATACTGAACATTCACATCAGTCCCTGCCCTCACGGAGCTTACAATCTTATGCCTTGTACACACGATCGGTTTTCCCGGCGGTAAAAAGTCCACCGGGAAAACCGAGAACCTGCTCGGTAGCTTTTTCCCCCTACACACGACCGGGTTTCCCGACAGGAAAACTGCCATGAGAGCTTTGGTCGGGAATCCCGGCCGTGTTTATGCTTCATCGCAGTGTTTCCCATAGGAAAACTGCCGGGTTAAAAACCGCCGGAAATCCCGGCGGGAAAAAAGAAAACATGTTCTCATTTATCCCCCCGGAAAACTGCGATGGAGCATACACACGGCCGGGATTCCCGCCCAAAAGCTCTCATGGCAGTTTTCCTGCCGGTCGTGTGCACGAGGCATAAGGGCCCTATTACACATACACACACTGGCGTCAGTTGGGAAAGGATCCAATTACCCTACCATCATGTCTTGGTGGTGTGGTGGGAAACCCACACAAGCTCAGGGAGAATATGCAAACTCCATGCAGACAGTGTCCTGACTGGTACTCAAACCAAGGACCCCACTACACACTAAGCCAGTGGGCTGGGTACTACTCTATTACACAGAGGGGAGGGGTTCTGTAGTCCTTATAAATAAGGATGAGCTCTGGCGTGTTCGCATAGTACACGTGCAGAGCCCGCCAGGAAGTCGGCACCGCGCTGCGCTAATGACAGGCAGGGAGACATTTCCCGATGCTCGGCTGCAGAGATCGGGAAATGTCTCCCTGGCTGTGATTAGCGCAGCGCAGTGCCGACTTCCTGGCGGGCTCTGCACGTGTTCTATGCGAACACGCCGGAGCTCATCCTTACTTCTAAATAGTTAGAAACAACGGAACTGAAAAGAGGGCAGTACTCAAGATTTCTGGCCAGATCAACAGTTATTTCTGCCCTTGTTGAGAGGAAGGAACCAAAAGTTCATTTTTTGGCTTAAGCCGCGTACACACGGTCGGACTTTTGCCCAACAAACTTAGTTTTAAGCAAGTTGGACCAACAATCCGACCGTGTGTACGCTCCATCGGACAAACTTTTTTGAGTTTGTTTTTGTTTTCATCGGACAAAAGTTCGGTCTGCGAACGGACAAACTTTTGCCCAACAAAAGTCCTATGGAGCAAAGTCCTGCCGTGTGTACAGAAAACCATAGGACTTTTGTCCAATGGACAAAACAACCAATGTAAAAATCAACCAACAATAGCAGAAGTTGACCAAAGGGTGGCGGTAAAGATCAGAAAAGAGCAGAAAAAACAAGTGATGTTGTAAGAAGTTTTAAGAAAGTTTGCAGAAAAGTCCTGTGGTGTGTATGCTATGGGTGTTCCCGACCAACTCCGTTCGGACAAAAAACCACGGAAAAGTCCGATGGAAGTCCGACCGTGTGTACGAGGCTTTACAGACCCTTTATCGTTTCCTTTTTGTTTCAGTTTCAAGCTGGATAAGATTTTCTGAAACGGCAGCTGATTTCTACAGCATTCTGTTTAAAAGTTGTATACAGAAGGTCCCAGAAATATCAGTTCCTGCTCATGTGATTGGCTGATTATGTTTTCTCAGATATGTGCACAGAGCTTGAGGTTAAATATTTGGCATGCCCTGCTGCTTAGGTTTACTGCAGCTATATTCTAAGTATGTATTACCACGGTGATACACAAGATGCAATGCGTCGCTTATTACTGGGCTTGGTTTTATTTAATGATTATAGAACGCAGACCTTCCTGCTCAACATATAGCAGTGGAATTTACTAAGCCAGCATGTCTCAGTATCTACAGAACAGCAGCAAGTAAGAATTTGCAAAATGTTACTTTGTTCCATAGAGTTTTATATGAGAGTTTCTTCCACTGGCTGATTTCTCTAGCAAAGAAAAAATGAAAAGGTCCATGCACCAAAAACACATGATATTGAAATAACGCGTCCAGGTGCAGGAAACACTCATGCCTATTAAGTAAATGATCTAATCAATGGAAATGACTCATGGTCCCTTATCTAATGAGGGGAAACTACAAGTGAAGAAAGATTGCTTATACAATGGCAAATGGGCAAACAAATTCAGTTCCACTAATTGATTTTTCTAATGACACAGAAAGACAATCCCACGTTTCTGAGGACTGCAATTGTATCGCTATTTGCGCTCACAGGACACTCATAAATCGAAAATCACCAATCACCATTTCTAACCTCTTGCCTTTGGGCAGCACCTATAAACAGCAGAATTTTAAGCGGATCTTCACTGTATCTGAGCACCACAAACTAAAAACAATATTTAATTCATTTTTATTATTCATATCAAACTCCCCTATCTATCCATGTCTCCATGCTTTATTATGTCGAGAAACCCTTTTTAAAACACCCCCCTAGCATTTCTGGCAGTCGCAATCTTGAGTAAGATGATTCATGTAGCATTTACTTCTGGGAATCCATCTGCCCTTAGCTCAAGCATGCATACAAGAGGGCGTGTTTAACTGAGAAAACCCCTCCTCTTCTCCATTCCTCTCCTCCCCTCCTGAAGACTCCTGGGGTGTACAACATCATTTGCCTAGGTAAGAAACCAAGAAGTAACTGACATTTAAAAAAAAAACAGTTTAAAACAAGTAAAATGCTAGCAGCATGAAGATTAAAAATAAAATAAAAATCAAAGTTGGGAGAGTGAGGTTCCCCTTTAAGGGGGGTAGCAGTTGCTGGAGATGCCGGCCAGTGCCTTGCCCTTTACCTCGATAGTGTAAACATGCATATTCAGCAAAACCAGTCATGAGCATATATAGATCTGATAGCAAATAGAAAATCCTAGTGTAAATTTTTGTCAGTCCAGCACTGGACGGCACCATCTGACCCTACTCAGACTTTTCTCCTTGTTGGTGGATCTGTAGTAGAATGAAAAAAACGGCTTTTACAATTTTTTTTTCATCCTTTTTTCAGCTCAGCCAGTCTCCTCCAGACTCTTTCAGCCACTTCCTGTTGACTTGCACCCGCTCTGGTGTCGGCTGCACATCATTACTCTGGTCCAGTTTTCTGATAGTGACAACTATGGACCGGGTCTTGAGTGACAACGTGAAAACACAACTGGGAGACAGTTGTCACTCCATAACAGGAAGTGTCTGAATAGAGGTATACTGTTGCTGCCATAGGATCTGGTTCTTAAAGTGTCGGTAGTAAGAAGTACCTGAATTTGTCGGTAATGTTACCGAAATTTACGCAAATGCTTGTCTGAATTGGGCACAGAGAGTTCTAAAGGAAACTATCGCTAGAAAAGTCTGGGTATAAATATACAAAATTTCCCAGATTGTGTACAGAACCTGAAAAGTGAACGTCACTTAAAGGGGTTGTAAAGGTTTGTTTTTTATTTTCTAAATAGGTTCCTTTAAGCTACTGCATTGTTGGTTCACTTACCTTTTCCTTTGATTTACCTTCTAAATGTTTTTTTTTCTTTGTCTGAATTTCTCACTTCCTGTTTCTCCTCAGTAAACTTCACACCATCATCCGAGTGGTTAGTCAGCCAGAACAGCTTACTGAACAGCTTACTGAGGAGGAACAGGAAGTGAGAAATTCAGACAAAGAAAACAAAGAAAAAAAAACATTTAGAAGGGAAATATAAGGAAAAGGTAAGTGAACCAACAATGCACTAGCTTAAAGGAACCTATTTAGAAAATAAAAAACTAACCTTTACAACCCCTTTAAAGTCCAATTCTGGGCAAAATCCCCAGTCCCAGTTACCCCTTTGAAGGGCCCCCCACCCCCCTTCTCCTGTGTATTTTATGGGGGGTTTTTTGTACTTACTTAGCTTTTTCCTTATGGCTTTAGGCAAACTATAGAACAAATTGGGTCCTCTTTGCCTATTCTTCATCACTGGGAGGTCCTCGAAGATGCAGAGAGAAGCCATGATTTCAGCTCCTCTGTGACCATGGTTAACATTAGCCTGGAAATGGGCTTTGACTAAGCTAATAGGGTTAAAGTGGAACTCCAAGGAAATGAAAAAACGAACCTTGCAGCGGGGTTACCACTAAAAAGCAGTTTTCCTTACCTCATCCCTTGCCCCCCTAGGTGCCGGTCCTCTCCTTTTCCCTCTTAAAGTAGGAGTAAACTCCCATACATGACTTTTACCTATCGGTAAGTCTATAATAAGGCTTACCTATAGGTAGTGTAAATATCTCCTAAATGTGAACCATTTAGGAGTTATTTACTATACATGCTGCCGGTGACATCACTGACACATGCGTTTCTTCAGAGCCTTGTGCCGTAAACTGCAGCTCCCGCCTGCATGTGACCAGACACACAGCCAGAGTCCGCAAACCTGGAAGGAAGACGGGTGAAGATGGGTGAAGATGGGAGTGCCTGCATTGATGGCAGCTTGGTGCTGGAAGGTAAATTTAGCATAATTTGCTAGTATGCAATGGGATTTTTACATATGATCACTGCTGTTGGCTATGGTCGGCAGCAGTGATCATAGTATTCTAACGGTGGGGAAACCTTCCGTTGTCAGAATACAATAGCGCAGCCGGAGGGATTCCCCCATCTACGCTGATTGTGTTGATGAGGGAAACAACCAATTTTTTTTCCTTCAAACTGTGGTTGATAGAAAGAAAATTGCAAAATGTATGTCCACTTCTAGCCTTACGCTCTGGGTTTTAGGTGGGCCCTATGGTAGCAAAGGATAAGACAAGTAAAACAGTTTTTTCTTATGGTACCCTAGCCACTTAAGCCCCAGACCATTTGGCTGGCCAAAGACCAGAGTACTTTTTGCGTTTCGCATTGCGTCGCTTTAACTGACAATTGCGCGGTCGTGCGACGTGGCTCCCAAACAAAATTAACGTCCTTTTCCCACAAATAAAGCTTTTTTTGGTGGTATTTGATCACCTCGGCGGTTTTTATTTTTTGCACTATAAACAAAAATAGAGCGACAATTTTGAAAAAAAAGCAATATTTTTTACTTTTTGCTATAATAAATATCCCCAAAAAATATATATAACATTTTTTTTAAGGCCGATATGTATTTTTCTACATATTTTTGGTTAAAAAAAATTCAATAAGCGTTTATTGATTGGTTTGCGCAAAAGTTAGAGCGTCTACAAAATAGGCCAGTGTTTCTCAAATCCAGTCCTCAAGCCGCACCAACAGGTCATGTTTTGGGGATTTCCATTGATTTGCACAGGTGATTTGATCAGTTTCACTGCCTTAGTAATTATCACAGCTGTTTCATCTGCAGGAAATCCCAAAAACATGACCTGTTGGTGCGCCTTGAGGACTGGATTTGAGAAACACTGAAATAGGGGATAGTTTTATGGCATTTTTATTAATATTTTTTTTAGTTACTGGTAATGGCGACGATCAGCGATTTTTATCGGGACTACGACATTATGGCGGACACATCGGACACTTTTGACACATTTTTGGGACCATTGTCATTTTTACAGCAATCAGTGCTATAAAAATGCACTGATTACTGTAAAAATGACACTGGTAGTGTAGGGGTTAACCAGGAGGGGGCGCTGAAGGGGTTAAGTGGGATGTGTTCTAACTGTAGGGGGGATGGGCTATGTGTGACACGACACTGATCACTGCTCCCGATTACAGGGAGCTCTGATCAGTGTCCTGTCACAAGGAAGAATGGGGAAATGCTTGTTTACATTAGCATTTCCCTGTTCTTCCTCTCCGTGAGACGATCGCGGGTATCCCTGCGACCATCAAGTCCGCGGGAACCCAAGGTCGAACTCACGAAGCGCGCCCACAATGCCGAATCTTAAAGGGGACGTACCTGTATGCCCATCTGCCCAGCCGTGCCATTTTGTCGACGTATAAGTGTGTGCGGCTGTCCTTAAAGCGGAAGTAAACCCATGGATTTAAAGTGGAAGTAAACCCATCGATTTAACAGTTACAAAAAACAGTTACATTCCCATAGTTGCCAACAGTCCCGAATTTCCCGGGACAAGCACGATTTTTGGACCCTTGTCCCGAATTGGGCTTGTCCCGATTCGGGACAAGCCCAATTCTTTTTGTCCCGTTTTGTCCCGGTAAATTCGGGAATGTTTAGGGCTTAAAACGGTGGCGGCTACACCAAAATGGCCGCCGCCGCCGCCACAAGTGCTATTTTCTCTGACCTCTAGTGTGAGGAGAGGGGCAGCCAATTGCGGCTCTCTCTCTTTCGGCGGCCCCTCCCTTCCTTCACACAGAGACCAGATTGTGATCCTCATCCGGCCGCTCAGCTGCCGCCGATGCCGCTCTTCCCCTCCCTCTTAATATGCTGCCTTTACCTTGCCGCCTGCAGTGTCGGATGTCCTCAGAGTGGAATGACCTCAGGTTAGGAGAGGAGGATCCCACTACATGCACAGCACCACCAGCCTCGTCCACAAAGTAAGTCCAGCAGCAGCTCATCGCACACCAACTAAGTGCTTCTGTGTCCTCCGCACACACACAACATGCGGGAGGCAATGGCTGCAGATCGCTCACTCCAGAGTCCTGCAATGTATGCTGCCTGGGCTCATCTGAAAGGGGGTGGGTGCTGGGAGGCTTTACTTTGCACTCAATCCTATGGCAGGCTCATCATGCTGGAAGGCTGTGGGGTGGTCCTCTGATCTCCAGGTAGGGAGGGGGTGTAACCCATGGAAGTCCCTTCACATGGAGGGGGTCCTTCGCTCCTGCTGGCCCTGGGACCCAGATCAGGTAGATTTTGCAATGTCCCCCCCACCTCCCTCTTCCAGACTTTTTTTTAGCAGTGCCCTATGGGGCCAACCCTCCCCATCCTCGGCGATCGTCCATCTTCTGTCACAAAAATCTGTAATATAAGAATAAATAGAAACATCCCATTCAATTTGTATTTAACTACTTGCCCTCTGACTTCTGTGTCCCCATGATGAGCCCCCACCACACTTCTGTCAGAAGTGTGGTGGGGGCTCATCATGGGGACACAGAAGTGTGGTGGGGGCCCTGATGGGGTCACAGAAGTGTGGTGGGGGCCCTGATGGGGTCACAGAAGTGTGGTGGGGGCCCTGATGGGGTCACAGAAGTGTGGTGGGAGCTCTGATGGGGTCCCAGAAGTGTGGAAGGGGCTCTGCTGGGGGCACCAGAAGTGTGGAGGGGGCTCTGCTGGGGGCACCTGATGTAAGGAGGGACTCTGCTGGGGAGGCCATCTGGTGGCAGGTGACACGCTTCCACTGATTCGGCATTATATTATGGTGTGTTGAATGATTTCATTTTATATTACAATGTAATAATAGGAATAATGTGCTTCAATCATCCTGACGCCATAACAACCATGGTGCCGGGATGATTGAAGCGTCAACATCAGGTGTTTTGGAGTATCTTTATCTGCCGATTTTGTTAAACTTTCTGGAATACACACATTTCTATTGTGGTGTAGGATCTGGCTTCTTCCTTTCTTCCTTCCTTTCTTCCTTCCTTTCTTCCTTTCTTTCTTCCTCTCGGGCTCAAACCACACCCCTTCTGAGCCACTCCCATTTATGCCACGCCCACTATCACACGTAAACCACGGCCATTTTTCACCGCGACGCACTGCGCGCGCGGCATTTTATGATTCGGGTGTGACACGCCTACAGACGGATGCCCCGCCTCCTAATTATGACAAGGCTCCGCCTCCATGCAAAAAAAAGTGTCCCTGATTTTTTTTTTGCAATGTTGGCAACTATGCATTCCCGGCATGCCGGGAATGCCAACTGTCACATTGGTTGTGCTCTCAACCAAACTGTCAAACCATTCAATGGCTGGTGTCATAACTGGTCACATGTGCAGCATCATGGCAGTTGAAGATTAAACAGAGGCCAAGATGGCAGCTTCCTCCCCTGAAAATGATAGGAGGGTTTACTTCCACTTTAAGCGGCTAGAGGAAAAAAAAAAAAGATAATTTAAGCCTTGAAGTGCAGGGGAGCTCCACTGCAAGTTTTATAATTCCCCCCAAAAATGTATTTCTTGTTCATACATCACGGGACACAGAGCAGCATAGTCATTACTATGTGGGTTATATAGAATTACCTTCAGGTGCTGGCACTGGCAACTTCCAAAACAGGAAGTACCCTCCCCTATATAAGCCCCTCCCATCCGGGAGTACCTCAGTTTTTTGCCAGTGTCTAAGGTGTTGGCCAAGGTTAACATGTATTCATCTGGGCTTGTGTACAGGTTCTCTGGGCCTTAGCAAGCTATTCCGGATCCGACCAAAAAAGCTTCATAGCTAAACGGTCGGTACCCGGGCCTTGCAGAGAAGAGCAGGGTTTTGCCTGTAATGCCTCTCTTAGGAGGGCTGGACCCTGGGATCCAGAGCTCTGGTCATACCCAAAACCAAGAGGCTATCTGTGCAGGGTGCTATACAGGTCCAGGGGAGTGGAATCCTTGGGAACCCGGTCCCTGAAGGTCTAGTACAATGCCTGCCGTGAGAGGTGAAGTGTGGGCTTCTGTGGACCAAACAAAGTCCTGCGGCGGGGAAAAGGTAAGTGGGGGCCCCTCAGGAACTTGGTTCTATTGAGGGGACCCCCAAGCCTAATATGTCTTTCTGCCTGTTACCTAAAGGGTATTCCCGCTAATAGCTGTATATGCCTAAGAAATCCTAGAAATGTTTTTTCATAAGGGAAGTTTTAAAAAACTGTAAACCTGGAAATGTTTTTCATAAAGGAGGTTTTAAAAAAAAAAAAGACAAAAGTGCGGTACCTGTGTTTGTCCACTAGAGGCCGCTGTGGAACGTCTTTTTTCTTGGGACTATTCCTTCCATGGTGAAAGTCCAGGCAGATGAGTGAGCTCTCTATCAGGGAAGCTGCATTCCTCTGTCATGCTGCCAAGTAGTTTCCTTCCATCCCCGAGTCCTGGTAAAACAGGGACCCTGGCTCCTCTCCCTACATGGCGCCAAGAGCGCACACGTGCACGCGCGTGCGCGCACACATGCTTTCTTTTTATAAGGTTTAGCTTCAAAAAAGGGGGGCGGAGCCTGGCGGATGACGCGCTCTGTGCGCCCAGCGCTTCTGCGCATGTGCGGGCATCCCAGCAAGATAAAAGGACTCAGTCCACGCTGCTTGCTATGGACACAGAGCATGAAAAGGAGCTGGTAGCATGGTATAGGGGCTTACAGCGGGCGGTTGATACAGGCATCCCCAGAAAGACGCATTAGTAGACACCCACTGATGTACATAGCAGCAAATTGCATTAGACTATTTCAGTAAGGGGTGTATTGCGGCTGGAATACCTCAGCTTTGAACTAAGGAATATGCCGCCTAAAAAACTCCGAGATATACCTCTCAGGAAGTGTAGGGGGTCTCCATCGGGCTCTGAGGATCTGGAGCAGTCATCTGCACCCTCCTCCCCTGAGAAATCAGAGGTTAATACCCATAAGGAACCCCCGGGAGTGCCAGGTACTGCGGCTGTCCTCAGTCCACCTGCTCCTGCATATATAACAGAGGAGGTTTTTTCCTCAACTCTGGAGGGATTGGAGCAGAGATTGGCTGCATTGATCGCTTCTTCTCTACAGGAAAGAAAGCGCGGCAGATCTCCATCACCTCCATTAGAGTGCCTGTTGGCAGAGCAACAGTCCCAGGAAGGGACCGACCTACCTGAAGGGGATCAGGAGGAGGTTAGCTCTGTTTTTGAGGAATCGACAGTAGATGAACCATTTTCAGCATCACAGACTGAAAGATTGTGGGTCCAGACCCTAACTGACATGGTTCGATCTGCATTTAAAATGCCTCTTGTTGAACCATCAACTACTGCTGTCTCCTCATTGGGGTCGCTAAAAGCTCCCCAGGTTAATTGCTCCTTTCCAATACATCCATTATTGGAAGGACTTATATACCAGGACTGGGAACATCCTGATAAACTATTTGTTCCGCCTAAAAGGTTTCCGGTGATCTATCCCATGGAGGAAAAGTTCACCCAGAGATGGAATGTTCCTACGGTGGATGCAGCCATCTCTTCTGTGAACAAATCACTGACATGTCCAGTAGATAATGTTCAAATGTTCAAAGATCCAGTGGATAAAAAATTGGAATCTTTATTAAAATCTGCTTTTTCCACAGCAGGGGCTGTTACACAGCCAGCAGTGGCAGCTATTGGGGTCTGCCAAGCTTTAAAGGATCAAATGAAAATGGTCCTGAGGGATTTGCCAGACCAACAGGCCCAGGCTCTGGCTGATCTGCCTAGAGCATTATGCTTTGCGGTTGACGCCATCAAGGATTCTATCCATCAGGCCTCCCGCCTCACGCTGTCTTTGGTACATATGCGTAGGCTTCTGTGGCTTAAAAACTGGTTTGCTGAAGCTCCCTGTAAGAAGCTCTTAGTTAGCTTCCCATTTCATGGGGAACGCCTTTTTGGCGAAGACCTGGATAAGTATATCCAGAAGATTTCCAGTGGTAAAAGTACTCTCTTACCGAGTAAGGAGAGGTCTAGGGGTCCATCTTTTAAGAGGACTACCTCTCCTATCCCTGCGACGTCTGCTACTAAGCAGTTCCGACGGCCTCCTCGGTCAAACTCAGGAGGTAAAAATCAGGGACAGCCACAGGGTAATAAAAAGCCCTGGATCCGAAGAGGTACTAAACCAGCCTCCAAGTCAAGCCTATGAAGGGCTGCCCCCACTCAAACGGGTGGGGGGAAGACTTCAGTTGTTCGCAGAGACCTGGCGGGAGACGATCAAAGACAGATGGGTGCTCTCCGCGGTAACTCTGGGATACAAGTTGGAGTTAAAAGAGTCTCCTCCGTCCCATTTTATGTGGTCAGGCATGCCAAGAGACCCTCTGAAAAGACGGTCTCTCCTATTGGCGTTATAACAACTATTGCTCCAAGGAGTAATTATGGAGGTTCCTATGGAAGAGTGGGGGCTGGGTTTCTACTCAAACCTTTTCACAGTCCCGAAGCCAAACGGGGACATAAGACCCATATTGGACCTAAAGAGTCTAAACAAATTTCTAAACGTCCGGTCTTTCCGGATGGAGTCGATCCGATCGGTCACCGCTGCCCTACAAGGGGAGGAATGGTTAGCCTCGATCGACATCAAAGATGCTTACTTGCATGTTCCCATCTTTCCAGGTCATCAAAAATTCCTACGCTTTGCAGTAGAAGGGCGCCATTTTCAGTTCAGAGCCTTACCATTCGGTCTGGCCACAGCACCACGAGTGTTCACAAAAATTCTGGCCCCACTGTTGGCCGATCTAAGAACACGGGGTGTAACGATAATGGCATACCTAGACGACCTGTTGTTGATGGACCACTCAGTTGCCAAGCTAGAAGTGGTAATTATCGATACAATCAAGTATCTAGAATCTCACGGTTGGGTCATCAACCTGGACAAGTCAGCCCTACAGCCAGTGAAAAACCTGGTATATCTAGGGCTACGGCTGGATTCAGACCAGAGGAAGATTTTCTTACCTCTAGACAAGGTATCCTCTTTGAGGGGCTTGGTCCGTCTGCTTTGTGCAAAAAGACAGCCGTCCATACGCCTGTGCATGAGGCTGCTAGGAAAGATGGTAGCATCATTCGAAGCTGTGCCATACGCCCAATTCCACTCAAGGAATTTACAAAGGGCCATATTGTCAGCCTGGAACGGAAAAGTTCAGGCTCTAGACTTCCCGATGGCTTTGTCCCCTTCCGTTCGGAAGAGTCTCTGCTGGTGGTTGATCCCCCAGAATCTCCAGAAGGGAAAACCCTTCAGCCCGATATCTTGGAAGGTGGTCACTACAGATGCCAGCCTTACAGGCTGGGGGGCAGTACTGGAGCAATGGTCTCTCCAGGGCAGATGGTCAAATGTAGTAAAAACCCTGCCCATCAATCTCTTAGAGATACGAGCAGCCCGGTACGCCCTAGTAGCCTGGACATCCAGACTCCAAGGGTCCCCTGTCAGAATTCAATCGGACAATGCCACAGCAGTGGCATATATCAATCATCAGGGAGGCACCAGGAGTCGTGCAGCCCAAAGGGAAGTAAGTCACATCCTGGAATGGGCAGAAAAGCATGTCCCATGTATATCAGCTGTCTTCATTCCAGGGGTGGAGAATTGGAAGGCGGACTTTCTGAGTCGCCAACAGTTATGCCCAGGGGAATGGTCCCTTCATCCCGAGGTCTTCCGAGCAATATGTCAGCGGTGGGGAACACCGGATGTAGATCTGCTAGCATCCAGATTCAACGCAAAGGTGGACAGGTTTGTCTCCCGGACAAGGGATCCCCTCGCTTGCGGCTCGGATGCTCTGGTGTTCCCTTGGGATCAGTTCAGACTGATATATGCATTCCCTCCGCTACAATTGTTGCCTCGACTCCTTCGCAGAGTCAGGTTGGAGAAGAAGCCGGTGATCCTGGTGGCTCCAGCGTGGCCCCGAAGGGCCTGGTACGCGGAGATCATCAAAATGTCTGTGGGGAGTCCTTGGACCCTTCCACGTCATCCGGACCTGCTTTCGCAAGGACCGATATACCACCCTTCCTTACTAACTCTAAGTTTAACGGCCTGGCTATTGAATCCCACATCCTAAAGAAGAGAGGTCTCTCTAACTCTGTGGTATCAACTATAATCAATGCCAGGAAGCCTGTATCCAGGCAGATCTACTATAGAGTTTGGAAGGCGTACATCACTTGGTGCGAGGCCAGAAAATGGCATCCACGTAAGTACGTTATAGGCAGAATTCTGGACTTCCTGCAGTGGGCTGTAGACAGGAAGTTTGCCTTAAGTACTATCAAGGGCCAGGTTTCGGCCTTGTCAATACTATTTCAAAGGCCCCTGGCTATGCATTCACTTGTCAAATCCTTTATGCAAGGTGTGACTCGTATTATTCCACCGATTAAGGCTCCCATATGCCCATGGGATCTAAATTTGGTTCTGTCGGTTCTGCAGAAGCAGCCATTTGAACCTTTGCGGCACATTTCCTTGGTTCTACTCACCAGGAAATTGATATTTTTAGTAGCCATATGCTCGGCTAGAAGAGTGTCGGAATTAGCCGCCATGTCCTGTAAAGAGCCATATCTGGTTATCCATAAGGACAGAGTAGTATTACGTCCTCACCCAGCCTTTCTTCCTAAGGTGGTATCGAGGTTTCACTTGAACCAGGATGTGGTTCTTCCTTCTTTTTTCCCCAAACCAAGCTCGGTAGAGGAAAAGTTATGGCATTCTTTGGATGTAGTAAGAGCAGTTAAAGCTTATCTAAAAGCCACTGCTCAGATTCGTAGAACGGATTCTCTGTTTGTTCTGCCGGAAGGCCCCAGAAAGGGTCAGGCAGCATCAAAATCTACTTTAGCCAAGTGGATTCGACAGGTCATAATACAAGCCTATGGCTTGAGAAAGAGACCGCCTCCGTTCAAAGTTAGGGCGCACTCCACGAGAGCAGTTGGAACTTCATGGGCAGTGCATCACCAGGCCTCCCTGGCGCAAATTTGTAAGGCCGCAACATGGTCTTCAGTACACACGTTTACTAGGTTCTACCAGGTGGACGTGAGAAGTCAGGAGGATGTCGCCTTTGGGCGCAGTGTGTTGCAGGCCGCAAAAGATCCTCATGCCTGATGGCGCCCAGCTTATGTATGGTGTATCCCCCCCTCATTTGGCATTGCTTTGGGACGTCCCACATAGTAATGACTATGCTGCTCTGTGTCCCGTGATGTATGAACAAGAAAGTAGGATTTTTAAAACAGCTTACCTGTAAAATCCTTTTCTTGGAGTACATCACGGGACACAGAGCTCCCACCCCTCTTTTGGGGACACGTATTGCTTTGCTACAAAACTGAGGTACTCCCGGATGGGAGGGGCTTATATAGGGGAGGGTACTTCCTGTTTTGGAAGTTGCCAGCGCCAGCACCTGAAGGTAATTCTATATAACCCACATAGTAATGACTATGCTGCTCTGTGTCCCGTGATGTACTCCAAGAAAAGGATTTTACAGGTAAGCTGTTTTAAAAATCCTACTTTTGAGTACCCAGTCCTGTAATAATAAAATAAAAAACATTTGTTTGCACATGAATGGAACAAGCTGTAAAGCTGGACTTTTTTCTTTAATAGACCCGTGGTCCCTTCTGCTTGTTGACATATTTCATAAGGCACTGAACTCCATTAGAGGACAATGACACCCCTCACCCTGGAAAGCCCCTTGAACACATTGCCGGCTCCTCATCAGATTACTGTGTACAATGTCCCATTTCTTGCTTATATAAACATTTGGCTGCCAAGCTTATTTAAGTGATCCAGAGGTGAGTGGCACTGACACAGTACATCGTCTGGCATCCTGTGTCATTTCTGTCCTTAATCTCATTTATTTAAAGTTATTTTATCAACCCAGACTCCAGTCCATGGCCTGACCAGGCCAGTCATTATCTGGAAAATACAATAACCCCGTCCATGACCGAGGTTCTTCCTGCTTGGGAAATCTCTCATTCTGATCCCTCCCATGGAACTGAGGTTATTTACTGCAGGAGAGGATTTCCTCGCTGCATTTCAATTCAAAGCATACGCAGCTTCAACTTATTTACTAAACCTAAAGCAGTGTTACAAAAATGTCATCTATCAATCCCTATGCCGCGTACACACGGGCGTTTTTAATGTCATTGAAAAAAACAATGTTTTTCTCAACGTGATTCTTCTCAAGCCTGCCTTGCCTACACACTATCGTGAAAAAAAATGCTCAAGCAAAACGCGGTGACGTACAACACGTACGACGGCACTATAAAGGGGAAGTTCCATTCGGATGGCGCCACCCTTTGGGCTGCTTTTGCTGATTTCGTGTTACCGCGTGTTAGTAAAAGTTTGGTGTTAGCCAATTTGCGCTTTTCAGTCTCTGTGCTTTTCAGTCCGTTACAGCGTGACGAATGTGCTATCTCCATTACGAACGCTAGTTTTACCAGTGTATACCCCATGCGGTGGCTGCATTTGTTTTCTTTTTTCTTGGATTTTTTCTTTTTTTTTTTTGTGCTTTATTGTCATGTGTTGTATATTTCAACCTCCTTAAAGAGGAAGTAAACCCTCCTCAAGAAAAAAAATAAAAATAAGACCCTGCAAGACAAAGGCATAATGAGCTAATGCATAGCATACTGTCTCATTATGTAGTACTTACCTGAGATTGAAGCCGTCTTTCTTCTCCTCCACCGCCGCCATCTCACTTCTTTGTATTGTGGCTCCGGCGCTGTGACTGGCCGGAGTCGCAAAGACGTCACTCCCGCGCATGCGCACGGGAACCGGCACTTACGGCTTCATAGCTTTCATTCACGGCTCGCTCAGTGCGCAAGCGCTGTAGACATCAGTGCCCGTAGACATCAGTGCCCGTTTTTGGGGAAATATCTCCTTAACCGTGTAGATTAAAGAGATATTTCTTGCACCTACAGGTAAGCCTTAATCTAGGCTTACCTGTAGGTCTAAGTGGTCTGTAAGGGTTTACAACCACTTTAAACTGTCCAAAAAAGTGGCAGTTGGAAGGTTGAGACAAACCATTGGGACAGTGTGGGGGGGGGGGATATGAGCACACAATGTTATTATTATTATTATTATACACGATTTATACAGCGCCAACAGTTTACGCAGCGCTTTACAAAGTATAGGGGGACCACACAATTACAGTACAATTCAATACAAAAGGTAAAGGGAGGGGTGGTGGTACAAAAGGTAATAGCTGCAGAGAATTTGATGGGGGTGGCTGATGTGGCTGATTAACCCCTTAAAGAGGAAGTAAACCCTCTGACACTTTTCCTGAAAAAAAAAACCCTGAAAGAAAAAGGCACAATGAGCTAGTATGCTATGCATACTAGCTCATTATGTGGCACTTACCTGAAATCGAAGCCCGCCAAAGTCCTCCTCGTTCCCCTCCTCCGCCGCTGCCATGTCCCCTCTGAGCTTCTTCCTGGTATCGCCGCTCCGGCGCTGTGATTGGCCGGAGCGGCGATGACGTCACACGCATGCGCGCGGGGCCGGCATTCGCCCATTGAGAAAACGGGCATGTCCCATTTATTATGCTGGGACGCTCAGTGCACCTGTGCCGTTGTCTACGCCGCACATGCGCCGTAGACATCGGTGCAGTGTTATCTGCAAATATCTCCTTAACCGTGTAGGTATAGGAGATATTTCATGCACCTACAGGTAAGCCTTAATCTAGGCTTACCTGTAGGTACAAGTTGTCAAAGTGGGTTTACAACTACAGTGAGTAATTTACAAGCATTCTTTACTGTATATACACACTGATTTTACTGTTGTGGGTTTAGTAACACTTTAAAGCGGAGTTCCGCCGAAAAAAAATAAAAATAAAAGTAAGAAGCTACAAATACTGCAGCTGCTGACTTTTAAAGTAAGGACACTTACCTGTCCAGGGCACCTGCGCTGTCCTTACCCGAAGCTGATCTGTCCCTCGGCTCTTGGGTGCAGGCGCCGGCATCTTCAGTAAGGGAATCGTGAAGTGAAGCCTTGCGGGTTCACAGGCTGGTTCCCTACTGCGCTTGTGCAAATCGCGCTACGCCACCTCACTGGTCCTTGCTGTCTTCTGGGACCTGTGTGTCTCCCAGAAGACAGCAGGGGGACGGAGGAGGGGCCGGAAATGGCATAGATCACCGCAGAATCTGCGGCAATCTGTTGCCAGGAGTAGGAACAAATACCTGTATTAGTCAGGGTATCTGCTCCCCCCTGAAAGCTGCCAAATGTGACTCCGGGGGGGAACCAGATAAGCGGAAGTTCCATTTTTGGGTGGAACTCCGCTTTAAGTGCCTTAACAAGGATCTTTGTGGCAGGATTACATATAATAATACTACACGACAAGTATTATTTTAATGAAATTTTCAAATTTAAAAAAGATTGAAAACATTTTTGAAAATACATTAATGTGTTTAATCTTGTATCAGAATTTTGCGTTTGGGTTTGGATCTACTTTACCTTTTCTAATTTTTTATTTTTTATTGCTGGCTATGTTTTGCTTTGAGAGTTGTAGTCAGTAGACAATACAGGTCCTTCTCAAAAAATTAGCATATTGTGATAAAGTTCATTATTTTCTGTAATGTACTGATAAACATTAGACTTTCATATATTTTATATTCATTACACACAACTGAAGTAGTTCAAGCCTTTTCTTGTTTTAATATTGATGATTTTGGCATACAGCTCATGACAACCCAAAATTCCTATCTCAAAAAATTAGCATATCATGAAAAGGTTCTCTAAACGAGCTATTAACCTAATCATCTGAATCAACTAATTAACTCTAAACACCTGCAAAAGATTCCTGAGGCTTTTAAAAGCTCCCAGCCTGGTTCAGTACTCAAAACCGCAATCATGGGTAAGACTGCCGACCTGACTTCTGTCTAGAAGGCCATCATTGACACCCTCAAGCAAGAGGGTAAGACACAGAAAGAAATTTCTGAACGAATAGGCTGTTCCCAGAGTTCTGTATCAAGGCACCTCAGTGGGAAGTCTGTGGGAAGGAAAAAGTGTGGCAGAAAACGCTGCACAACGAGAAGAGGTGACCGGACCCTGAAGAAGATTGTGGAGAAGGACCGATTCCAGACCTTGGAGGACCTGCGGAAGCAGTGGACTGAGTCTGGAGTAGAAACATCCAGAGCCACCGTGAACAGGCGTGTGCAGGAAATGGGCTACAGGTGCCGCATTCCCCAGGTCAAGCCACTTTTGAACCAGAAACAGCGGCAGAAGCGCCTGACCTGGGCTACAGAGAAGCAGCACTGGACTGTTGCTCAGTGGTCCAAAGTACTTTTTTCGGATGAAAGCAAATTTTGCATGTCATTCGGAAATCAAGGTGCCAGAGTCTGGAGGAAGACTGGGGAGAGGGAAATGCCAAAATGCCTGAAGTCCAGTGTCAAGTACCCACAGTCAGTGATGGTCTGGGGTGCCATGTCAGCTGCTGGTGTTGGTCCACTGTGTTTTATCAAGGGCAGGGTCAATGCAGCTAGCTATCAGGAGATTTTGGAGCACTTCATGCTTCCATCTGCTGAAAAGCTTTATGGAGATGAAGATTTCATTTTTCAGCACGACCTGGCACCTGCTCACAGTGCCAAAACCACTGGTAAATGGTTTACTGACCATGGTATTACTGTGCTCAATTGGCCTGCCAACTCTCCTGACCTGAACCCCATAGAGAATCTGTGGGATATTGGGAAGAGAAAGTTGAGAGACGCAAGACCCAACACTCTGGATGAGCTTAAGGCCGCTATCGAAGCATCCTGGGCCTCCATAACACCTCAGCAGTGCCACAGGCTGGTTGCCTCCATGCCACGCCGCATTGAAGCAGTCATTTCTGCAAAAGGATTCCCGACCAAGTATTGAGTGCATAACTGAACATAATTATTTGAAGGTTGACTTTTTTTGTATTAAAAACACTTTTCTTTTATTGGTCGGATGAAATATGCTAATTTTTTGAGATAGGATTTTTGGGTTTTCATGAGCTGTATGCCAAAATCATCAATATTAAAACAAGAAAAGGCTTGAACTACTTCAGTTGTGTGTAATGAATCTAAAATATATGAAAGTCTAATGTTTATCAGTACATTATAGAAAATAATGAACTTTATCACAATATGCTAATTTTTTGAGAAGGACCTGTATTCGTTTCTCTGCGAGGGACTCAATGACAGCTGTACCCGCGAGTTTGTTTGTAAACAAACCTATGTGGTAACAGTGATTGGCCAACATAGTGACCACATGATTGGCAACAGATCAGAGAGATTTCTGTTGTCAGTTTAGGAAGAGCTTTTCTGTAGAACAAGCATTGTGCTGGGGAATGTTAATTGTCAGACTGTAGGTGGGAAGGGGTTAAACTTATACAGGGGTAAACTAAAGGGGGGTCTTTTAGATATTTGGGTTTAGTACAGATCACTATGTACAGCTTACATGTTGAGTAACAATACTGGAGACATCGAACTTGGACAAAACACTGTCTGCTAGTTTGATGAATTTCTTCAAGTTGTTCCTCATCTTATCTTGTGACGAGCCTGACCTCAGAAGACTCCGATTAGCGCTGATCCCAGTGACTCCTCTAGGGGGGATGACTTTTCTGTTGCAGTTCCAATACTTACAGTTGTTGCAACCAGTTGAGTCGGAGGGGGGCTAGGGAACAGAAGGGGTCCACCGCAAATTTATCAAATATCTTCGGTTAGCATTTTTCCATTTTTCATAAAAAAAAAAAAACCTTTAGATTTTTTTTTCAAAATGAAAATAAAGCTGGGGTTCAATCGCTTCAATTTTGCCTTCCCTGGTTCTCCCTTTTGCCTAATTAACATGCTACTAAAATGTTTTAATAAAAATTTCCCCTTTTCTTTACACACCTTATTTGGGCCCAGTGATGCCATTGCTGCAGCATCCCTATGCTTTTCTATGCAATGCAGACAGATCGTGGCTGGTGGGAAAGGTTGGCAGGGTGCTATGCAGTGGCGGCTGGTGCTCCATTTTTTTGGGGGGACGGACGGCAAACAATTCGCCCCCCCCCCACGCGGTGTAAATTCGGCTTTCTGCCCCTTTTTTCTGAACTCTCAGACAAGCTTTAAAAATTCACCACTTTGAACAGATGCAGGGAAGAGGTGGCTGCAGATAAACAGGTACAAGTTCAAGTAGGAGGATTTGTTTCATCTCTGTGTATCACTTGAGTCCAGTCTTTTCTCTGGGTATATGTGAGGGTTTTCATCCACTTTAAAGTGGACCTGGAAAGAAAATGCAAAATCTACATTTGTGGCAGCGTCCTAACTCCTTAAATAGAAAAAAAAAGGAGGCCAATAATGAAGCATTATACAAAAATAAAAATACCTCGGACCGTGGCTTAAAGTGGAGTTCCACTCTGAATTTTTTTTTTTTTACAAAAATCCCCAATAAAATAGAAAAAATATAAGTCCCTAATCTGCCTCTTCATCGTCCGCGGTGGGTCTACTTCCTCCGTCCTCCTGCGGTGTTTTCCTGTGAATGGGGGCACGCTGCCTTCTGGGAACTGTGTGTATCCCAGAGAGCAGCCGGTCCATTCACAAAGAGCCGCGCGGCTCACGCATGCGCAGTAGGAAACGAGCAGTGAAGCCGCACGGCTTCACTGCCTGTTTCCCTTACTGAGGATGGCGGCGCCGCAAGCTGCCAGGATCGAGGGATCGGCCTCCGGGGGGCTGACATCGCGGGCGAGTAGGACAGGTAAGTGTCCTTATTAAAAGTCAGCAGCTACAGTGTTTGTAGCTGCTGACTTTAAAAAAATAAATAAATCGCGGGTGGAATCCCCCTTTAAGTCCATTTCCTGAAGCACCGGTGACATCACTGTGCCACATTACTGCCTCCCAGGAGGCTGAGAAGGCATCAGAGGGTTAACAGACCCCTAGGGGTTGATTTACTAAAGGCAAATGGACTGGACGCTTTGTAAAGTGCACAGTCTATTTGTCTTTCGTAAATCGACTCCCTAATGCAGTGGTCCCCAACCTTTTTGGCACCGAGGCCCGGCGTTGTGGAATAGAATCGTGCCAAGGCCCGGGGGGGGGGGGGGTTGGGTTGTTATGTAGGTTTTCGCGGGCAGTTTGTCGGGGAAATGGCTGGTGTTAGCGCCTCAATCATCACAGAACAATGGCTGATATGGTGTTGGGATGATTGAAGCGCATTATTTCTGTCATTGCATTGTAATATAAAATGAAATAGTTCAAACTCACCATAATGCAGAATCTGCCACCAGATGCGGATTGCCACTTGCCACGTCGTCTGCCACCAGGTGTGGATTGCCACGTCGCCTGCCACCAGGTGTGGATTGCCACATCGTCTGCCACCAGGTGCGGATTGCCACGTCGCCTTCCACCAGGTGCGGATTGCCACGTCGCCTGCCACCAGGTGCGGATTGCCACATCGCCTGCCACCAGACGTGGTTTGTCACCTGCCAGTAGATTTTTTTGTCACCTGCCATGGTGGCAGCACAGGCAGGTGAGGGAGAACAGCAGTAATGCGGGGCGGGCGGTGAGAGATGATCTCTCTGCTCCCGCGCCTCGCTGCAGTATAGCAGCCCCGCTGTGTGGGCGGAAGTGTCGCGTTCCGGGCGGGCGGCGAGAGATGATCTCATCTCTCTGCTCCCGCGCCTCACGCAGTATAGGAGCCCTACTGTGTGGGCGGAAGTGCCGTGATCCGGGCGGGCGGTGAGAGATGTCATCTCTCTGCTTGCCCGCTGCCGCACCTCACACAGTGCAGCCTTCGCGGCCCATCTGCAAATAGGCCACGGCCCGGCAGTGGGCCGCGGACCGGGGGTTGGGGATTGGGAACCCTAGTCTCCATTAAGAGAATCCATCACTGCAAAAGTACTATGACATGGGTGCATCACAGCCCTCGTCTGATAGTAACATATATTTTATAAAAAATATAAAACACAGATTTTTTTTAATAAAAAGTATAAAACAATTAAAACATAATTAAAATACTACACACACGCGCATGCTATAATACAATGCAGGCAGGTGTTCCCTACATATATCCCTTGCAGATCACTTGTTCCGGGGATCTGAACCGATACAAAATAAAACCAGGAAAACTACAATTACCCCCGTGGCTGAAATGAAAACTCTGTAATTGAATTGTATTCATTTCATTAAAGTTTCTGCAGTGTTATAATAATATTCAGCTTTGAGCTCAAACATCCGAATAAAAAAAAAAAAGAAAGTCTCAAACCAAACTCCGATTAACCCCTTCAGAAGTTTTATTATTTCATTTTAGCAAACTGAATATGGTATCGTTTACGTTTAGTTTGAGCTCTGTGAATTAATTTTTTTTCGTTTTTTTAATAAATGAAGTCCCGTAATTAGACGTCAGCTTTGAAGAATGACTTTACTTTCATAAATGTAAAACATATTTAGATGATCCCATTTTGCAGCTGTCACTGGTCTTATACTAACCTATAGGTGCAGATAAATCCCAGTCATTCCTGTAGAGAGGCTGTCTATCATTTGATGGTATGTGCGTAAGAATTCTGGAGAGTTTTCAGCTGTGGCTTTACAACTTTATATGGGCTGCATGGTGTGGATCTTCTGAATCCTTGGAGGGGAAGCTATGGCAGTCATTTAAAACCACATTGTTATCTTTTTTTGTTTTTGTTTTGTTTTTTGTCAAAGGAACCACCCAATTGTTTAAAAAAAAAAAAAAAAAACTCCTTCTGTAATTCAGTCCTGAACTGTCCCGCACAGTACCCTCTTTTCATCACAAGAGGTCCTCCTTCTGCCAGGTTGTGTGATGCCCAACATCACTCAGTCCAGAAGCCTGAGGACATACTGTGAGTGCAGTGTGTCAGAGGACCTAACCATGTCACCCTTCATTTACATTATAATGCTGCAGAGAGTGACGTCAACTTCATCACATCACCATCACTTTCTGCATCTTCAGTACTAGCCTGGTGAAGAGGTGTTGTAGAGGACCCTACAACATAACATGACTGGCTTGATGACGTCTGAGAAGATACAGTAAGTATGAACAAAATACAGTTTGGAGGGTGGGGGTGGGGTGGAGGAGGTTTGAAGTGTCCAGCCTGGAGTTGGGCTTTTTTTTTTTTTTTTATTGAATTAAAAAAAAAAATCACCTTTTGGATTTCTTCTACAATTCCCCAAATTTTTAGCCCATTTACCATGGAGCCACTTATTGTCGGCTTGCCAATTATAGCTAACCTGTCCTGGACTGACTTTGGCAATGTAAATTCTGATTGTGCTAAAAGTTCGAGAAAACACCAGGAATTGTGAGAGGAACAGCTGTTGTAATGGCATTACATAACAAAAAATAAATAATATTAAAACAAGGAAAAGGGGAGATTACAAATGTATTTGCGATATTTTATTTCTCTGATGTTCCCTTTTAGGTAGTCTCAGGATGGACTCTTTCCTGGTATGCTGACTGTTCAGAAGGAAGTTTCTGAGATATAACAAAGGCGCCCTTACCCCATGCCTGCCATTGCTCTGGCAGGTGCCCAAGCTACAGTCATGCACATTCCACTCTGCTGTTATCTTTTCACAGTTAGTGTGAAGAGGCCTCTGGAATTTTGGATAGAAGGTGTGAGCAGATGGGATAATTTGGGACAGTCATGGGAGCATTGTGAATGCTGGAAAAAGGAGACATATTTGGTGTCCTTTTACTCTTCCCTCCCTACTTACTTCTTGCACCTATCATCTGCCTCTTTTCTTTTTCTTTCTTTTCTCTTTCTCTGTTTATCTCTCTTCCTCCTTTTCTCTTTCTCTCCCTCTCTCCCTCTCTCTCTCTTTCTTTCTCTCCCCCACTCTCTTTTCTTTTTATTTCTCTTTCTTTCTTTCTTTTTCTCTCTCCCTTTCTCTCGTTCTTTCTCTTTCTCTCTCTCTCTCTCTTTCTCTTCCACTCTCTTTTATTTCTTTTTCTTTATTTTTTATTTTTCTCTCTCCATTTCTCTCTCTCTCTCTCTTTCTCTCTCTCCCTCTCTCTCCTCCACTCTCTCTTTTCTTCATCTCTTTCTCCCTTTCTTTCTCTCTCTCTCCCCCGTCTCTTTATTCCTCTTTTTTCTCTCTCTCTCTTTCTCACCCCTTCTCTTTCTCTCTCTCTTCCTCTTTTCTCTCTCTCTCTCTCTCTCTCTCTCTCACACACACCCATTCTCTTTCTTTCTTTCTTTCTTTCTTTCTTTCTTTCTTTCTTTCTTTCTCTCTTCCTCTTTTGTCTCTCTCTCTCTCTCATCCCCTTCTTTCTTTCTCTCTTCCTGTTTTGTCTCTCTCTCTCTCTCTCACACACCCTTTTCTCTTTATTTCTTCCTCTTTTCTCTCTCTCTCTCCCCCCCCTCTCTCTCTCTCTCTCTCACCCTTTTCTCTTTTCCTTTTCTCTCTTTCTCAATTTCTTTCTTTCTTTCTTTCTCTCTTCCTCTTTTGTCTCTCTCTCTCTCTCATCCCCTTCTTTCTTTCTTTCTCTCTTCCTGTTTTGTCTCTCTCTCTCTCACTCATACCCCTTTCTCTTTATTTCTTCCTCTTTTTTCTCTCTCTCTCCCCCTCTCTCTCCCCCCCTCTCTCTCTCTCTTTCTTTCTTTCTCTCCCCACTCTTTTCTTTTTATTTCTCTTTCTTTCTTTTTTTTTCTCTCTCCCTTTCTCTCGCTCTTTCCCTTTCTCTCTCTCTCACTCTCTCTCTTCCACTCTCTTTTCTTTCTTTCTTTCTCTCTCTCCAATTCTCTCTCTTCTTTTCTCTCTTCCTCTCTCTCTTTCTCTCTCTCCTCCACTCTCTTTTCTTCATCTCTCTTTCTTTCTCTCTCTCCCCCTTCTCTTTCTTTTTTTCTTCCCCTTTTTTTTCTCTCTCTCTCACCCCCTTCTCTTTCTTTCTTTCTCTCTTCCTCTTTTGTCTCTCTCTCTTTCTCTCTCTCTCTCTCTCACCCCCTTCTCTTTCTTTCTTTCTTTCTTTCTTTCTCTCTTCCTCTCTCACCCCCTTCTCTTTCGTTCTTCCTCTTTTCTCTCTCTCTCCCTCCCTCCCCCTGCCCTCTCTCTCTCTCTTCCACTTTCTCTTTTCTTTTTCTCTCTTTCTCAATTTCTTTCCCTCTCTCCCCCTTCTTTTCTTTCTTCCTCTTTTCTCTCTCTCCCTCTCTCTCTCCTCCACTTTCTCTTTTCTTTTTCAATTTCTTTCTCTCTCTACCCCCTTCTCTTTCTTTCTTCCTCTTTTCTCTCTCTCTCTCCTCCACTCTCTCTTTTATTTTTCTCCCTTTCTTTCTCTCTCGCTCTCCCCCTTCTCTCTCTCTCCCTCTCCTTCTTTCTCTCTCCCTCTCTCTTTCTCTCTCTCCCCCCTCTCCCTCTCTCTTTCTCTCTCTATCTCTCTGTCTGTCTTTCTCTCTCTCTCTCGCTCTCTCCCACTCTTCTTTCTTTCCTCCAGGCTGCAGGTATACTTTAGGAATTACAATCACATACGCATTTATTATTCAATTAGTAGAAAAGGACTTTGAAATCTTAAAAAATACCTCTGTAAAGTCAGATTAACCCTTAAACACTACATTGTGCTTCCACGCTCCCCTAATCCCTGCAGGTTTGTAGGATTGTATAATTTCGGAAATATCCATTTTATTCTGGTCTCCCCATTGTCAGACATTTAACCGGCTTAAATTTCAGTTTTCAGGGCAAACGGGTGAAATTAAATTAAAGCCGGACCTTATTTTTTCCTAATTTATAGGGTATTGGAGATTACTCCGCTCATAGTGGACAAGTTAATCCTTTAAATACCATGTGCAGATTTCGCTACAAATCTGCAGGGAAGGAGTTTGGTTTGTGTGGCAGCCAATTCCCGCATAAGGGTTCAGGGTGGATTATATTTATGCTTTTCGCAGTGATATTTAAGGGTGGGTTTCCGAGATTGAAAAGCTTTATTGGTTTATTAGCCTGTTGCTATGATGTATCGGTCAGCTTTGCAGGTTTGCACCTATTGTCTGCATTAGTTATATGTATTTAGCAGCTCTGATTGTCTGTAGCAGACAGCTTCTGCTGTTCAGCTTAGAAGTCATCTTCCTTATATGGGAGAACGCTGGCACTGTTGTTCTCTGTTAATTCAATATGAAGCAGATACTCATGATCAGAAACGGTGGTTTGTGCAGTAAAGTAGAAGGGGTTGCTTTTCTCATGGTCATTCTTTGACAGTTGTTTCCTTTGTTGAGTCCTGTATTGATGTAGAGGTAGGAGCATAGGCGTGTGCAAGGGGTGTGCCAGGTGTGCCTGGGCACACCGTTCTCCTTGGGTAGGCAACCTGCCAATTGTGAGCTACCAGACGATCGAGGGCAGGTGACAGGTAAACCTCTATCCTTCCTTGCCAACCCCCAGAGCCTGTACAGGAGAGGCGGTGGGGTGGAATTTAGTGGAACTGATCTGTAATTTCCTCCTGCAGCAGCTGAAAGTAGACTTCTCCTCCTCTCCTTCTCGTTGACATTCAGCTGCCAGAGGAGGAAAATATATGCCACCCCGCCACCCTTCCGGTCCCTCTTTCTGCTGCCCGGGTCCCCCGTTGTTTTAGGATGGAGAGCGGGGGAAAGGCCTTTAAATATGACACACATGCATATGTGTTGGAGCTTTGAGGTGCACACCCTAATGCAATAAGCTGCACACACCTATGGGTAGGAGGAAGGTACCAGAGCACAACAAAGGATGCAGGCATTGAACACTGTCAGACTGAGGGAGGCTGCCATGAACACAGGGCAAGTAGGAGACACTAACCCCTAGAAAGGTTGGTATAATACCACTTCAGGTAATTGGCCTTTTGGTGCCTTTAGAGACCTGACAGGTGCTCTTTAAGTCAGAGATAGCAAAGCAACTAGCATTTTTAGACGGGTTTCAGCAATGGCAGCCCTTATAGTCCTCCCAGCACAGGTTTCCTTCAAAGCCAAAAAAAAACAGTTCACAAAAGCAGTGGTTTATTTCTTCTATGCTAGCGCACACATCTTCAGAGGGGGGGGCAGCCGGGAGCTCGCCCGGTGGTAATGGAAGCTCACCAGAGCTATTAGCATTCATTCCACTCAGTGCATCGATACAGGCTGATTTTTAATGCAGACATATGTTTCCATTTGCCCCCAAAATCAGTTTTCTAAGACGGGGATTTACACAGAGGTTATTTGTCCTTCACGCGAGAAGGGAGCGCGAGCGGCTCCTACAGAAAAGGATTAAACGGGAATTGTTTAACAGCAGTAAATGGCCTGGAACTTCATCAAAGCGCCATCCGTGGTATCGTTCTTCAAACGCTCTTCACGTTAACCCTCCTGTCACCAGCCGGTTCTCCACTCTCACAGGGAAAACCAGAGGCGCAGGCAGGCAGAGCCTAGATGGGTAAAAATAGAACCTTGGAGAAATGACAGTATATCCAAACCCAAGAGCAAAAATGTAATATATTGTAGCTTATAGATTCTTAGGTGTAGTGGTTTTCTTTTTTTCAGGCTTTTTTCCCCATTATATTCTCCTGGTGAAACTGCCAGTAACACACTTCCTGTTCTAAGATGACAACACTCACCTTGCAATATATCCATGGGGAGCTGTGTTGTCACTTTAGGACAGGAAGTTAATTTCATAAGTTATTTTCGGCCTTTTTAAATCTCTAACCTTTTATAAAATAATATCTGGTGACCCTGCTATGTAGGTCCTTGTTTAGTCTCATCCTGTACTGGAATGGCAACTGTCTCCCAGTTGTAAATATAAAGAGTATTCACGCGCTACTGTGGGACAGCTGAATGACAGCTGTGAAGGGGTTAAAGGGGTTGTAAAGGTTTGTTTTTTATTTTCTAAATAGGTTCCTTTAAGCTAGTACATTGTTGGTTCACTTACCTTTTCCTTAGATTTCCCTTCTAAATATTTTTTTCTTTGTTTTCTTTGTCTTAATTTCTCACTTCCTGTTCCTCCTCAGTAAGCTGTTCAGTAAGCTGTTCTGGCTGACTAAACACCACTCGGATGATGGTGTGAAGTTTACTGAGGAGAAACAGGAAGTGAGAAATTCAGACAAAGAAAAAAAACATTTAGAAGGAAAATCAAAGGAAAAGGTAAGTGAACCAACAATGCACTAGCTTAAAGGAACCTATTTAGAAAATAAAAAACAAACCTTTACAAACAACCCCTTTAAGTATGAATCAACTGCTACAAAACACTGAAAGGTAAAACCAAGACCTGAGTGTGCATGAATATAAAAAGTAGTGCTGAGCTGTTGATAAAATTATATGCAAAAGTATAAAAACGCACAAGCATAAAATCAATGAGTATAAAAACGCACAAGCATAAAAGCAATGATAATAGGTGCAAAGTGCAAAATATTGTGCAAGTGGCAAACTAAATAACGTGCCAAACAATCTAGTGTCCAAATAAACCTCAAATGTTGAAGAGGTATTTAACACAATGCAAAATAATCATGGAAAAAACTTCAAATAGTACAAGTGAAAATAACATCTGCTCTGAAACAATCACATCTGCTGTGAAATATTTAAAATAAGCATGACATGAAATGCAAAGGTGCATTAGATGAACGTGGTAAATTCCAAAGTGTGATGCAAAAATAAAATAAAAAGTCCAAAATGTGCAATCGCACATAAAAAGTGATGTGTGCAAGGTGATGGCTTCTTCAGTGCCTTCTACTAAGGTGCAAATGTGCAGAGTGATGGCTCTTCAGTGCCTTCTGCTAAGGTAAATGGATTGCCCCTTACCTCACTGCTGTGAGGTTACAGCATATAAGAAAAGCCTGAGTATGTCGAGCGTAATCCAGCGTGCCTGGATGGTGCCCTGGGTAATCCCTGGATGTGGTTCCTGGTTGTGGGGAGTGGCTGTTACGTCCGTGGTGTAAGGGGTCTCCGGATGCCGTGCATATATAATAGCAGGGAAGGTAAAAGGAATCCCAGGATAGTGTAGTATGTTTTAACTACAATTGCGTTTATTGCATAAAAAGTATACAAGGTACTCACATTCAAACAGTAAACAAAACATGTGTATCCACGAGCGCCGACCTCGCCTGCGTCACTTCCGGTTGCCTCTACGTCCCTACACGTATCGTCAGCGATCACATGACTTCATCAGGGCAATCCATTTACCTTAACAGAAGGCACTGAAGACAGAGCCATCACTCTGCACATTTGCACGATTGCCCATTTTGGACTTTTTCTTTTCTTTTTGCATCACACTTTGGAATTTACCACGTTCACCTAATGCACCTTTGCATTTCATGTCATGCTTATTTTACATATTTTACAGCAGATGTGATCGTTTCAGAGCAGATGTTATTTGCACTTGTACTATTTGAATTTTTTTCCATGATTATTACGCATTGTGTTACATACTTCTTCAGCGTTTGAGGTTTATTTGAACTCTATATTGTTTGGCACGTTATTTAGTTTGCCACTTGCACAATATTTTGCACTTTGCACCTATTATCATTGTCTCCCAGTTGTGCCTCTGTGTTGTCACTATGTGTCACTGATGGAGACAACAAGTGGCCGCGGCGGCACTCAGGCACTGGCATGGTCCACCATCGTCACTATCAGGATTCTGCTTCAGAGCAGTAATGTGCACGTGGCACTAGATGGAGTGCATGTGTACCTATAGATCCTGCCATGAAGGACCTTGTTCAGGCACATCCTGGGATAGGGTGACAACGCTCAGTCCTTGTTTCGCAATAGTACTCCTGCTATATCACCCTCACATTGGGAAGAATCTTCCTTATATTGGTGGTCAGTGGGAATTAAAACCTCCATAAAAATTAGCGGTCAGTGGGAAGAATGTCTCTTACAGTAGTGGTCAGTAGAAAGAATGGTTCTTACATTGGTGGTCAGTGGGAAGAATGGTTCTTACATTGGTGGTCAGTGAGAAGAATGTTTCTTACAATGGTGTTAGTGGGAAGAATGTTCCTTACATTGGTGGTCAATGGGAAGTATTCTCCTTATATTAATGGTAAGTCAGAAGAATGTCTTTAACATTGGTTGTCATTGGGAAGAATGTTCTTTGCATTGGTGATACGTGGGAAGAATACTCCTTATATTGGCTGTCAGTGGAAAGAATGTTCCTTACATTGGTTGTCATTGGGAAGAATGTTCCTTGCATTGGTGATACGTGGGAAGAATACTCCTTATATTGGCTGTCAGTGGAAAGAATGTTCCTTACATTGGTGGTCAGTGGGAAGAATGTTCCTTGCATTGGTGATCCGTGGGAAGAATGCTCCTTATATTGGCTGTCAGTGGAAAGAATGTTCCTTACATTGGTGGTCAGTGGGAAGTATCCTCCTTATATTGGCGGTAAGTGGGAAGAATGTCTTTAACGTTGGTTGTCATTGGGAAGAATGGTCCATTACATTGGCGGTCAGTGGGAAGAATGTTCCTTACACTAGGAGTCAGTTGGAAGAAAGCCCCTTACTTTGGTGGTCATTGGGAAGCCAGTCCAGAGCAATGATTTGCAGCTGGCACTAGGAGTGCATGTGTTCCTGTTGATCCTGCCATGAAGGACCTTGCTCGTGTATATCCTGTGATAGGGTGACTACACCCTGTCACTGTGGCTTCCGATGGAGATTACAAGTACCGGTAGCTGGTTTAACACAGATTAGTTCACAGGAAACCTGCCTGAAAAAGGACAGCCAGCCATTACTGGATGGCGTGTAGACAGGAACTGGTTGCAAAGAGTCTAGTGGAGATCAGCAGAACTGAGATGCAAAAGAAAGGACGAAAAAACAATAAAAATGGTTTCTTGTCAAAAAAAGTTCTTCAGCAACGTAAATGTCATCCAATTAGGGTTTTGAACTGCTTTGGATTTGTGTGCTTGTACCTTTGGCTCAGACCACACAGTCTGTAGTGGTTAGCTGACCACCTTTTAGTTACAAGCAGACCTTTGGATATATCCTAGGCCTGAATTCCATCTAGATCATTAGCCTTTCTGCAAAGAGGCAGCGCAGACAAGGTACACAACTACATCTGCTCCCCATTATTTATTACTGAACGTTGCAGTTTGCCCGCGGTCCTCCGCCACTATAAGATTAGCATTTTTTCAATTAGTGTACACAAATTAAAGCGCGGTATTTATTTTTGCCCCGGAGTTCTTTGACAAGCATTCCGGTTATTGTATATTATAGGAACGGGGAGGTTGACGTGCGGCAGTTCGTACCAGCGGGAAGATCAATGGGCATAAATATACATGGCATGACATCAACGTTAAAGATGACTTGGTGTTTGGCAAAAAATTTTCATCAGATGGAGAATTCCGCAGCTGTACAGCCGTATCGCCTCGGCCCTTGTTCTCTACCATCGCCCAGCATGAGCAGAGCTGCAAAGTGGTTGGGAATTGATTGAGGATGATTGAGGAGCTGGTTATATCCGTCACTGCGGCGGAATGCAGGCAAAGACGACCCCTGCATGGAACTGGCAGGCTTCCCCTGCACCAACCGCAGATCAAACTAAATTAAATTGATCCTTTGAAAAATAGCGAGATCTACAGATGTCAGGCTCACTCCTGCAAAGGCTCTAAATTACAGGCTGAATGAACTCATAAGCGATTCTGCTTTGTGCGACTGACACAACAGCCTTTTATTAGTGAACCTAGCATCAGGTTTTTATTTTTTTTAAGGGCCCATTCACACCATGTTGTTGTGATATTGTGTGTTTTCCTGCAATGTGCAACAACGCACATTGATTGCATTAGTACCATCTGGTGTCATTGATTCCGAATTGCATCTCAATGCACCTGTCATCAGACACGCGTTGCAGCACAGCGCAACATGCAGCAACACACCAGCATACATTGCAGGGCCCAAGAATAATGTACGCACTATTTATTTTATTTGGCAGCATTTTGCACTGCATGATCGCATGTTGCGCTACAACACGTCTCCCAGTGGGTGTGTTGGGGTGCCATTTATGACGAATGGCACCGCGTCGCACCTACAAAATGAATGTGCCTTGCTGTGCGTTATCACAACAACATGATGTGACTGGGCCATAAATGCAACAGTAATATGTATGGTAGGGAAAATAATTACATATTTTTTAAGTTTGCCCACTTACAAAGAAATGAAGGTACGGTGGGCGTGGTCGGCCTGCTGTGCATGCTGGGGGAGGATACATAAGGGGCAGACGCCGCCTGGGAGGGGTCTTCGGAGCAGGAGAGGAGTCGGAGTCCAAGTGCGTGGCGCATGGCCCTCCAGGCCATGGGGCCACGTGTGCACCAGTCCCAGGCACCTTTAGTCCTGGGGCTGCATCTTCAACATTGGGCCCAGCACCTTTAGCTGGAGCCCGCTTTGAGGAGGAGAAGTCCCAGAGTGTCTCTCGCGAGAGAGCCCGCTTCTAAGAAGAGGAGGCTATATTTTTTATCATTTGTCTTCCTCCAAGGGTTTCTCGACCAAGTACTAAGGCTCTGTTCACACCTAGGCGTTTTTGGGCTTCAGCTCTAAAAACGCCCAACAAGACCAATCCCATTCATTTCAATGGCCGCTGTTCGCATCTGAGCGTTCTGTCGCTTGAAACAAAATGCCTACAAAAACATATTTGGGGGGCACACCCTAAAATGCGTTTAAATTCAAGATGGTGCAGCTATAAGACCAAAAACAGTATGTAGCGATACCTTCAACTAAGAGGGCCGCAGATTTAGTTTGGGCCCTGAAGACAGCTCCGCCAACCCCCGGCAATTTATTCGACCCCCTACTGGCACAGTTAGTTATGGCAACAATATAATTCTTATGCTATATGATTAAACTCAGACACCAAGGCAATAATGAAAGGGGTATCTAATTTACTTTAGATTGTGGTAAAAAAAAAGGTTAACAGTGGTAACAGTTTACATGAAATAGGTTGCAGAGCCCTGCAGCAATAAACACACATATATATTAATAAAACAGTAAAGGTGCGCCGCGTGGGCGACCGTTAACTAGGCGCCCTGTGGCGCAGCAACTAAATGAACTAACTAGCTGGCCAGGCCTGGCTCAGATACCTAAAACTCAGTCTCTAGGGAATGATGGTTTCTTCACCGGCAAGTCTTTAAAGGTGGTGCACATAACAGAATAACATTTGTAATCCAGTGGGAAGATTGTGATAGAACAAACACTTTACTGAAGAACCTCTGAGTTCAACTCTGATATGGATCTCCAGTGAGAGTATCAGATATAAACTTGTGGGCCACGGCAGTCTATAGGCACATCAGCAATAAACAGTATATGGTCTGAGCATACGCTCGCTCACCCCTCCGGACGCGATCCCAGTCCGGGAACTTCCACCGACTGTGTCCTCACACACAGTGTCTCCAGCGATCGGGTCCCCGATCCAACCAAGGCTGTGGACAAGCAAAGTCAGATGCCACCCAGTCTCACAGCGGGGTGGAAGGCTCTTTGGTGCTGCACAAGGCCTCAGGCTTCAGGCCTTGCACACCGGCACATCCGCACAGGAGGATCAGTCACTGAAGTCTCGTGTCCCAAAGAGAGCGAGCCCAGCCTCGCCTCCTCCTTTTATAACCCCTCCCATGAGTCTCTGGGGTGGAAACATTGCCGAAAGGGATTCTGGGCAAGGTAGTCCTGGGAGTCTTAAAGGGGACCCCGCTACAAGTACAATACAGATTATAGCGCACACATTCAAGAATGACATTTATCCTGCAAGGCTAGTTAAAAACACCTGAATGGGCTTAGCACTATATGACCATATAGTGTGACCAAACCCCTGTATATATTTTTATGTATATGTTCAGGTGTTTTTAACTAGCCTTGCAGGATAAATGTCATTCTTGAATGTGTGCGCTATAATCTGTTTTGTACTGAAACAAAATGCCCTTCGCTCAAAAAAGTACATGAGCTTCTTTTTTGGCAGATTACAGGCGTTTTACTGCTTTTACATTGGTGACCTTTACCCTTGAAAACGCCTGTACAAAAATCGCCAATCAAATTCAAACCTGTCTTGGAAGTTTATATTATGATAGCTGATGAAGCCATCAGAGACCACCCACCGCCCATGTAATGAGCTGTCTGAAATCTGACTACGGTAATTTCACAGAACTCGAATTGAAAATAACCAAGACGACTTTCTGTACTTGTGGCAAGCAAGTTCTTTGCCATTGCTGCTTGAAGTTTAATTCTTGAAGTCGCAAATCTTGGTGCTCCCTTAACCCTGTGAGGATCATGACAGTTGCCAAGAAATTAGCATTTTCAGAAGGAGCTCACTAGTGGCAACCCCTGTATCTCTCTCATGTATGTTTTTTTTTTTTTTTTGGAAGACCACTAATTTCCAGCTTCTCGGTGTATGTACTTCCCATCTGTAGGTTATGTAAAGAAGCCCACCGCTCTTATTAATATCTGCCATATGTACTGGTGTTAATGTGGGTGTTGTGTATTTTCAACACTCTGAGTTTCTGGAACATATGTCACTTGCTGGTACAAGTTGTCGCATTATAATCCATAAGAAATGACTGCACACTGTCATCCTCACACAGGATCACAGCGATCTCTCCAGAATTTGCGTCTTTTTCCCCTCCTGCTCTAAAAAAAATGAAATCTAAAGGAACCCATTCAGATAGATCAATGGGGAGAGCGATATCAGACGTGAACTTGTGCTTTGACCACGTGTGGTGGAGCAACAGGTTCACAAACCTAGTTCATATACCAAAAGAAAGCTCTATTTGTGTGGAAAAAAATGATATAAATTTCACTTGGGTACAGTGTTGCATGGCGGCACAATTGCCAGTTAAAATAGTGCAGTGCTGAATAGAAACAAAATGGTCTGGTCGTGAAGGGGGTGACCAGTGTTTAAAGTGACGTTAAACAATATCCTTATTTTTCATAATGCAAATTTAATCTTTAGTGTTTCTGTAATCCAATTTTTGTGTCATTTTAAAGTATCTGGACAAAATGAGGGAAAAAAAAATCATATTTAATACTTATGTCCTCGTGCTTTGGCGCTTTAAAAATCCTGGAAGTACAGTTTATCTGCCAGAAATCCAGTGAGCTCCTAACTTCCTATAGGGAGCAGACAACTTTTCCTCTGTGAGTCTGAATTCCAATGCAGTAATGTCAGCTCAAGTTCTCCCTTGCTGGACTACAGATCCCCTCTCCCTCTTCTCATATCCACATCAAAATAAGAAAAAAAAAAAGCTGAACTCCGGGATAGCAGTTATTGTCTAAATACAAGAATCATCTGTATTCTTACTTGAATTTTGATGTGCTTTGTGTATTTCTTCCAGGTCTGAGCAGTAATCCAGTGTAAAACTTTCCCTCTGTGCAGGAGCTTCCTGTAATAAAGACCGGTCACTGCTGCTCTCTCTCCTTGTGCAGAGTGACTTGTCTTGTCTCCGCCCCCCTGTAGTTTTCCGCAGGCAGCCTGTAGTGGGTGGAGCCTGATGGGTCCCTCCCACATAGGGTGACCACATTTCCAAACTACAATTCAGGGACACCCCCCTTCCCAAAAATCAGCTTGTGCTGTAACGAATCACAGCAATCACAAACAGGGGGCGGGGATTGTGCTCCTCCAGGCATTCCCAGGCCAGGACAAGTACTGTCAGTGAGTAAATCGGTGATGTGGCATCAGATTGGGGGCATCAGATTGGCCCGGGGGGTAGCTGTGTCAGTTTCATTCCGGGACACTGTATTGTCCTGGAAAGAAGGTGCCCGGGACAGACCTGCAAAATGTGGGACTGTCCCGGACAATCCGGGACACGTGGTTACCCTACTCCCACAGTTCTGCTCTCTGCACAGGCTATGTACAGCACAGTGATGAGGTCACTGCTACCTTTATATATCACAATGTCTGGGTTTGCAAAGTCATTTGGTGCACATAATGTGGATTTCTATCCTTGGTAGTTATTCAATTCCTGATAATTCAAAGCAGCATCAAAAAGTAGTGCTCAGTAGTTTACACAAAAGTACACAGCTACATGTCCCTAACTGATATGGTTATGCAGACCTTGAAGCTGGAAGACCGTGTTGGACAAGGCAGCCTATGTGAGCTCCGACCCCTGACTCTCAGGTTGGAGAGGAAGTAAAACAAAATAAATGAGCAAATCTAATATTTCCCTAAATAAGCATTCACATTTGAGTCTGAGAATTCCGATTTTTCCTTGAGCAATATATGACCAAAGAAAAGAGGAAACATGGGAATCCCACTAAGTAAGAATGTAGTACTCACCCTGTATGACAGGAGGGTGTAATCTAAATATGATACCAATGTATGATGTCAATATATGAGCTGTTCTTTTTGGGGCTCGCTCACAGTATCTCCATTGAGCACAGCCCTGTTTAGATCAACTCAGGCTCATGGCAGTTTCCTATGTGTCCTGGTCACACCACTACGCTGTGTTGAGGTGCATTACTGTGTGTTGTGTTGAAATTCAGTGCACTGCAACGCAGTTGTGACATAGAGTTGAATAAAGTGCCATTTGTGTACAATAAGGTTAAAAAAAAAAAAAACAAGTAAGCCCCTTACTGCTCCTTAAAGCGGAGCTTCAGTCATTTTTTCAACTTTCCATTTAATAAATCTTCTGCCCTTGTTGTTTTAACTTTGGATAGTAAAACATTGTTTTTTTTCTGCCAGTAAATACCTTATACAGCCCACTTCCAGTTTCTTGTCTGGTAAAGCCTAGGCTTATGACATCATGCACAGCTCTCTCTCTCACTCTGGTGAGAGTTTGCCAGGAAGGGAGGGGGGATGAGGTGTGCCTCTGTGTGTCTGTGTAAATCCAGGAAGTGAACAGGCAGCAGCTTCAGCTGCCCACAGTTAAAATGATATCAGCCAGACTCAGTAGATTGCAAGTTATTTGGCAAGTACAGAATCGCAGTATATATAAAATAATATGCAACGTTGTTGGAGGAAAGCTTCAGAATGGCAAATATGTTTTTATTACAAATTATGTGAGCAGACTGCAGTTCCTCTTTAATCAACACCCATACATTTTAGAATGTCCCGGCTGGTGTGATTGATCTCAAAGCCTCACAGTGCATTGCTACATTAACCGTCAGATTCTGCAATATTAGAGAAGGGAAAACAGAAGGTCACAGAAATGTGATCAAATGGTTTCCTGACTACAGAAGACAGCAAAAACAAAGTACAAATGAAGATTTTTGTACCGACAGAAAGGGACAAATATCACAGACTGGCAAAAAGTCTAAAAATAAAAAAGGACAACTGTAGCTTATCTCTGCCGTGTTTGTCATTGACTTACATGTGACTTCAATCTGCTGCAATCTTGCTCAGTTAGTGGCGTGTTTATGGCACCAGACGCAGCTTCTGTACACGGTCAAAAATCTGTTATTATGGAGAGCCAAAAATGTACCAGTCTGTGCCACCTCCGTCACATCTGTACTCCCATCGCTTTCATCTCGCCAAGCTGCTTTCCATTTTAATGTTTATTGTAACCAAATGCTGAATCTTCCAAGTTAAAGACTCTTGTCTCATACATCGAAATGTCTGAATGAACAGTGCTGTGCTTAGCAGCCAATCAGAAAACGTCTTTACATTGTTTACCCTTTCCTGCACAATAGAGAGAAAACATCAGATTGGATACTATAAACAACACAGATCGTTTTCCGAACCAATCCTGGCATGAGGCATGGGGTGAGTGTTCCTTTCTCAGGGGGGGATCATCCAGAGACTTTCTTCATAGAGGGGTCCTCCAATGCAGTCCCTGACATCAACAAGGGCTGCACATAATATTCAGCAATGCTACAGAATGTGCTCAGTGACTGCAGACATGCTGCAAGAGATTTGTGAATCTGGAAATAAAACATCACATCAAGTCCAAATACAAGTTTATTCCAATGACAGACTGTTTATAAAGCCAACTTGTTTCAGGGGCTGGAATTCCATCCCCTTTGTCAGGGCTTAAAGCTGAGCTCAAGGAATTCTGAAAACTCTTTCTTGCAATGGGCTTGTGCCCACACTGCAAGGATTAACCACTTGTTTTGGTCTAGGGGGCATGGAAAAGAGGATTTACTTACCCAATTCTTTGCTCTGCCTAACCAGTCCCTTCCTGCAGCATGTTTACCCCCATGCTCCAGCAGTCTAATATCCTGAAGTCCCCAAGACTGATGCAAGGTCTATAGCCCTGTACTGGACACAATGGCACCAAGGGATAGTCCATCACTACAACATGGAGGAGCGCTGTCTGCTAGGAAGCTTTTACACTCCCCTAAAATAAAATAGCAGTTACCCCCTGCAGTGCCAGCGAAACCCCACTACAACAGAGAATTTTTCAATTTCTCGGAGCTGGGCTTTAATAAAATGAAACCGTGTATGTTGTGAAACAACCTCATGGATGCTGTGCAAACGTACCCCTCTTTATTAAAAATACGATTATATATTGATTACGGTGTCCACATACACTATTTCATTGTTTTATATTGTTAATGCCTGATGAAGGGGGCAGAGTTACAGACAGGGCCGCCATCAGGAATTTTGGGGCCCCTTACACAGCTTCAGGCATGGGCCCCCTGGAGCAAATTGAGAAGCGGGGGGGCTGCCGCGAATTGAGAAGCAAGGGGGTGCCACGAATTGAGACGCGGGGGGTGCTGCCGCCGTGAGGTCGGGGGGGCTTTGGGTGCTGACGAACAAAAAAAAAAAAAGGACAAGAAAAAAAAAGGGGGGTTGCCCTCTGGGCCCCTTACAAAAAAATAAAAAATTATAAAAACAAAAAAGGGGGGGTTTCCATCCGGGGCCCTGGGGACCTCTGGGCCCCTTGAAAAAATAAATAAATAAATAAAATAAAAAAGTGGGGGTTGCCATCCGGGCCCCTGGGGACCTCCGGGCCCCTTACAGGTGTACTGCCTGTACCCCCCTGACGGCGGCCCTGGTTACAGATCCTGAAACGAGTTGGACATAAACAGTCTGCCATTGGAATAAACTTGTATCTGGGCTTGAATATTACGGTGTGGCCTTTCAATTCCTAACTCAAATGTATCACATCCCAAGGTGATCATGGAAGCTCTTTGTTGTTCAGAAGAGGCCAACCTGATATCTTAGATTCTCCATTTTCACATCACCACTATACCATTGGATGATAACAATAATATAAAAAAACAATATAAAGTAACCTCAGGTTTCCAGGGCTATTTATTCACTTTCCCAAGCATGCAAACGTGTTGGAGAATGGGGACATGTGTCAGGAGACAGTCTTAAGCCCGGTTCACATAGGGGCGACTCATCAGGCGACTCGGTCGCCTGACGAGTCGCGTCCGGCGCTGTTCAATGGAACCGTTCTAATAGGAGTGACTCGAGTCGCTCCGACTTAGAGAAAGGTTCCTGTACTTCTTTGGGGGCGACTCGTGGCGACTTGCATTGACTTCTATACAGAAGTCATTTTGGAAATCGCCTCTCAAGTCGTCTTGAGATCGCCTGCACGAGTTGCCCCCAAAGTCGTGCCGCCCCTGTGTGAACGGGGCTTAAAGCCTCGTACACACGACCGGTTTTCTCGGAAAGAAAACTTCTGGGAAACCGTTCGCGTGTATGGTTTCTCAACAGGAAAACTGCCGGGAATCTCGACGAGAAAAATAGATAACCTGCTCTCTATTTTTCTCGCCGGGATTCTCGGCAGAGTTTTCCTGCTGAGAAAACTGTTTGTGAGTATTCTTACCTGTCCCCGGTAAGCCTGTGCATGCTCGATGAGACTTTGACGTATGCCCGGTAGCATAGAAGGGTAGTGTAGGGTGTAGTAAGATGGCGGCAATGGCATTGAATGTGACGAGCGCCGGCTCGTCATAGTCTATGACGTCACCACGTTCTTGCCATTCAAAAGAACGGCAGTTCTTTTGAATGGTTGCGTGTGTACACAGGCTTGGCAAGACAAGCTTGCCAGGAATCCCGTCGAGAAAACCAAAGTTTTTTTCCGACAGGATTCCCGCCCGTGTGTACAGAGCTTTAGCCTGGAGACACATTACATAAGACTGTTATGCCGCGTACACACACTCGGAATTTCCGATGGAAAAAGTCAGACTGAATTTTTTCATCGGATATTCCGACCGCGTGTATGCCCCTTTGGACTTTTTCCGTCGGAAATTCCGATGGAATTAGATAGAGAACATGTTCTCTATTTTTCCAATGAAAAATATTTCTACCGGAATTTCTGTCCGTCTGGATGCAATTCCGACGGACTAAAAACCATGCATGCTCGGAAACAATTTGACACATGCTCGGAAGCATAGAACTTAATTTTCTCGGCTCGTCGTAGTGTTTTACGTCACCGCGTTCTTGACGGTCGGATTTTAGTGTGACCGTGTGTATGCAAGACAGCTTGAGCAGAAAAACCCGCCGGAGTTTATTCCGACAAAAATTCTGCTTGTGTGTACAAGGCATAAGAGATTATTATTATTATTATTATTATTATTCAGGATTTATATAGCGCCAACAGTTTGCGCAGGGCTTTACAACATGGGGGCAGATAGTACAGTTACAATGCAATTCAATACAGGAGGGATCAGAGGACCCTGCTCATTAGAGCTTACAATCTAGAAGGGAGGGTCAAGTGGAACAAAAGGTAGTAGCTGTAGGGAATGATCAGATGGAAAAAATGAAAATACAGTTGTTAGGTGTGGGTAGGATAGGCTTCTCTTAAGAGGAGGGTTTTCAGGGATCCTCTAAAAGCTAATAGAGTAGGAGATAATCGGACAGATTGGGGGAAGGAGTTTCATAGGATTGGGGAGGCTCTGGAAAAGTCCCGGAGGCGAGCGTGGTAGGAGGTGACAAGAGAGCTCGAGAGCAGGAGGTCTTGAGAAGAACGAAGAGAATGATTAGGTTGGTATTTTGAGACTAGGTCAGTGATGTAGCTGGGGGCAGAGTTGTGGATGGCTTTGTAAGTAGTTGTTAGTATTTTGAATTTCATTCGTTGGGTGAGTGGAAGCCATTGGAGGGATTGACAGAGAGGAATAGCAGACACCGAGCGGTTGGTAAGGTGGATGAGTCTGGCAGCAGCATTCAGGATGGATTGAAGGGCGGATAGACTATGTAGAGGTAAACCAATGAGGGGGGAGTTGTAGTAGTCGAGGCGAGAGATGACCAGGGAGTGAATTAAGATCTCTGCTATTACAGTGCCTTCACAAATTGATGTTTCAACATTTGTGCTCTTTACAGCCCACTTTAAAGTTACATGAAGACATGTTAGAAAAAAAACCCAGATGAATAAAAAAGAGAAAATAGATGGACAGCGCAGAACAATGTGTGAAAGAAAGAAGCCAACAAGAGGAACTTCAACTCCCCCCCCCCTCCCCCAAGACACATTTTACCTATCTTTATTACCTTTAACCACTTGCCGATCAGCTGCCGCCGTTTTACTGCGGCAACATGGCTCGGCCATACAAAGTATGAACAGCGATCTGTAATTTCCCCTAGTAAGTCCCATCCCCCTTCAGTTAGAACACAGAGAGGGAACACAATTAACCCCTTGATCGCCCCCTAGTGTTAACCCCTTCACTGCCAGTGACAATTTTACAGTAATCAGTGCATTTCAATAGCACTGATCGCTGTAAAATTGTCAATGGTCCCAAAAATGTGTCAAAAGTGTCCGATCTGTCCGCCATAATGTCGCAGTCCTGATCAAAATCGCAGATCGCCGCCATTACTAGTAAAAAAAATAATAATAAAAATGCCATAATTCTATCCCCTATTTTGTAGACGCTATAACTTTTGCGCAAACCAATCAATATATGCTTATTGCGTTTTTTTTTTACCAAAAATATGTAGAAGAATATATATCACCCTAAACTGAGGAAAAAATTTGTTAAAAAAAAAAAAAATGGGATATTTATTATAGCAAAAAGTAAAAGATATTGTGTTTTTTTTTTAAATTGTCGCTGTTCTTTTGTTTATAGCGCAAAAAATAAAAACCGCAGAGGTGATCAAATACCACCAAAACTATTGTGGGAAAAAAAAGGACGCAAATTTTGTTCGGCTACACCATCGCACGACCGCGCAATTGTCAGTTAAAGCGATGCAGTGCCAAATTGTAAAAAGTGCTCTGGTCAGGAAGGGGGTAATATCTTCCGGAGCTGAAGTGGTTAATGCTAAATTGTAAAACCTTTATTGTAAACCCTCATTGTTTTTTTACCTTAATGCATTCAGGAGCATTCGTCCTACCTTCGTAAGATGGAGACATCTGAAGTGTTAAAAAAAAGTAAAAAAAAAAAAGAACTTTTTCGATTGTGGAGAGAGGGAGGGTTACAGACGTACAAAGAATCTTTTTTCTGTGTGTCTACCTTTAGTTACTATAACCCAATCCTAAGAAAATGTTTTCCTCGCTAGCGTGAGTAAGTACCTAGGGTATACTACTGTCTGCAAGAGGGCAGCATGTGGCTCCAAGGCCGCAGGTTGGGCACAGGGATCCAGGGAGTAAGATGCCATTCTCACCTCACCCAGCAGACCCACTATCTGCATACAGTAGTATGTTCTTCCTGTGCTTGTTGTGTGGGTTCCCTCCATGTGCTCTAATTTTCTACATAAGTCCATTTTTCAGAAGCAAAACTACATAGGAGTAATAGATCTAGCCATAGACCTACATTATAAGTCAATTTTTCAGAAGCAAAACTACATAGGAGTAATAGATCTAGCCATAGACCTACATTAAAGTGATATTAAAGGCAGATTTAAAAAACGGAAAACAAAAGTAACAAAAATGTCATACCCGCTCTGTGTAATGGTTTTGCACAGAGCAGCCCCGATCCTCTTCTTCAATGTTCGCACGCCTGGCCCCTCTCTCCTGCCGAATGCCCCTTAGCAAGCGGCTTGCTATAGGGGCACCCAGGCAGGCGCGCTCACGAGCCGCTGCTCTGTGTGTCCATTCACATAAGGAACGTGACTTGGCCCTGCCCCTGCTGTCTCCTCATTGGCTCACTGGCTGTGACTGACGGTAGTGGAAGCCAATGGCTCCTGCTGCTGTCTGAGCCAATGAGGAGGAAGAGACCCGGGAGAGCCACTGCTCTTGTGCACATTGCTGGATTGAAATGGGGCTCAGGTAAGTATTGGGGGGGGGGGGCTGCTGCGCACAGAATGTTTTTTACTTTCGTGCATTGAATGCACAAAGGTAAAAAAAATGTAGCTTTTACAACCACTTTATACTGAAATGATCAAAGTTTAAAATGTATGTAAAGCCAAAACTTTTTTGTTTTTGTTTTTTGTAGAAGTAGAAGAGGGTTAGAACTCAGATTTTTGGGGGGGACATTTACCCTATCTATTTTTCCTGGTGACCATTGTCATTGGAAGAGAAAGTGATAGAAAACACAAATCTTTTAAGCTTATCACCAGAACAAGAATAGAGGAAATAGAGAAAATATTTCCAATGATAAAACTTGTTTCGGTGACAATAATAGGGGACCCTTCCTTATTGTATTCACAACTTAAAAAAAAGTTTTGCCTATTTATCCATTTTAATTTTATTTCAAAATATTTGGGAGAAGTTGGTGTTATGGGGATGGAACCAGGTGTAGCACCGGGGCTGCAGATACCAATAACAACATGATTTCTAATGTGTAATGGATTGGATGTCTTATTACAACTTTGGTGGACATAAAAAAACAGCATGCTGTATATTATATTGCCGCAATGTCAAAGTTTTAGAGCTTTATTTTGTTTGAAACATCAGGCGGAAGCCCCCTTCACGGTCATCTACTCTTTGGCATGTGTATAAATAATGTAATTGGGGACGCCAGCCCAGCCCCGTTATTTTAACCAGACTTGTAATATAAAAAATGTAAATGAATGGGAAAATCAATGGGAGTCGACAAGTGTTTTGAGAAGTATAAATGGCCTTCCTGACGTGGAATTGTATGTGTTATTGGTAGAGGCGCGGAAGGAAAAAATGGTAATTATTAAATCAAGCCGATGATTCATGAGGCATGAAAGAGTTCGCCGAAGCCTGAAACAGCCTGATTTAGCTATCTAGCTACAAAGAATTGGCAAATGTATTTTCATAATATGAAACGGTCTCCCGTGTCCACACTGCCAGGATGGATTCCCAGGCCTGGGCCATGTATAGAATTCCATCACTTGAATATAAACCTTTCCAACTCTGAAGCCTCGTACACACGGCCGGTTTTCTCGGCAAGAAAACTGCTGGGAGAGCTTTTTTGCCGAGAAAACCGGCCGTGTCTATGGTTTCTCGTCGTGAAAACTGCCGGGAATCTCAACGAGAAAAATAGAGAACCTGCTCTCTATTTTGACGTCGGGATTCTCGTCGGCCTGTTTCCCGACGAGAAAACCGTGCGTGTGTATGCTTACTTGTATACAGGTAAACCCACGCATGCTCGATGAGACTTTGACGCATGCGCGGTAGCTTACAAGGGTAGTGTAGGGTGAAGCAAGATGGTGGCGACAGCATCGAATGTGACGAGCGCATGCTTGTCGTAGTCAATGACGTCAGCGCATTCTTGCCATTCAAAAGAGCAAGAAAAGCAAGAAAAGCTTGCCAGGAATCTCGGCGGGAAAACCAAAGTTTTTTTTTTCCCAACGAGATTCCCGCCCGTGTGTACAGGGCTAAACAGTACAAAACCTAGACACTTCCCATGTGCTCATTCTTTTTATTCAATATGTATATTATGTGGCTAAAAGTAGCTGGACAGCCCTCCAAGTGACTGAGTTCAGCTGTTCGCAGTTGAAGGGTAATGGTAATGTTACATCATACAAAGACAATTTAGATAATTGTGTGCTTCCAACCTTGTGGTGACAGTTTGGGGAAGGACCTTTTCATTTCCAGCCATAAAGACATGGTTTGATGATTTTGGTTTGGAGGAACTTGAGTGTCCTGCGCCTCAACCCTACTGAACACCTTTGGGATGAACTGGAACGCAGATAGAGAGACAGTTCTTCTCAACCTACATCATTACTTGATCTCAAATTTCCACAGACACACTACAAAATCTTATGGAAAGTCTTCCTAGAAAAATTTGCCACCGTCTGCATGCCTCCCAACTTTTTGACATGGGAATGAGGGACACCTATCAGCAAAAGTATGCAGGTATAGGCCACGCCCCTTAAAGGAGAATTGTACAAAAAACAAGATTGGTTAAACCCACAAGTGCTTTTTTTACCACTACTATTCCTTTATATTGGCTTTTGGAATTTACAAATGCAGCAATTTAGAAATCAAATGAAAGGTTTGGCGCTGAAAAACACTTTTTGATAAGTAAAAAGTGCATTTTATATACATCTATATAGATCAGACCAAAATGAGGGACAAATGAGGAGGAAAGAGGGACAGAGGGACTTTGCCCCAAATCAGGGACAGTCCCTCGAAATTAGGGACATTTGGGAGCTATGCGTATGGTCGCGCGCGCCGCCGGCAGCGCACTCGCGACCCTGTCGCAAGCTCCGTGACCGTGCCTGCGGACTCGATGTCAGCCGGTGTCCCGCGATCGGGTCACGGAGCTGAAGAACAGGGAGATGCCAGTGTAAACACAACATCTCCCTGTTCTTCCTAGTGACATGTCACTGATTGTCTGTTCGTCGGGAACAGCGATCAGTGACGTGTCACTCGTAGCCACGCCATCTAACAGTTGGAATCACTCCCTAGGACACACTTAACCCCTTCAGCGCCCCCTACAGGATAACCCCTTCACTGCCAGTGTCATTTTTACAGTAATCAGTGCATTTTTATAGCACTGATCGCTGTAAAAATGACAATGGTCTCAAAATGGTGTCAAAAGTGTCCGATGTGTCCGCCATAATGTCGCAGTCACGATAAATAATCGCTGATCGCCGCCATTACTAGTAAAAAATAAAAATATTAATAAAAATGCCATAAAACTATCCCCTATTTTGTAGACGCTATAACTTTTGTGCAAACCAATCAATTATTCCGTTTTTTTTTTTTTACCAAAAATATGTAGAAGTATACGTATCGGCCTAAACTGAGGAAAAAATAAAAATTTTATATATATTTTTGGGGGATATTTATTATAGCAAAAAGTAAAATATATTGCATTTTTTTAAAATTGTCGCTCTATTTTTGTTTATAGTGCAAAAAATAAAAACCGCATAGGTGATCAAATACCACCAAAAGAAAGCTCTATTTGTGGAAAAAAAAAGGATGTCAATTTTGTTTGGGAACCACGTTGCACGACCGCGCAATTGTCAGTTAAATCGACGCAGTGCCGAATCGCAAAAAGTGGCCTGGTCTTTGGCCAGCCAAATGGTCCCGGGCTTAGGCTGGGTTCACACTGGTCCGACAAAGTCTCCGACATTGGGAGCTCATGTCGCATGACGTGTGAAAATCAATGTTTCCCTATGAGAGCTGTCTTAACTGGTCCGACACAAGTCGGTCCGACTTTGAAAATGCTCCCTGTGTACTACTTTGGTCCGACTTTGATCCTACTTCAGCCCATTGAATATCATTGAAGTCGGATCAAAGTAGGAGCCTTGTCCTAACTATCCGACATTTGACATCCGACATGGTGATTACAGCAGCAGTAAAAGGAATTTATCTCACACTGGGATTGTTTTGATTGGTCAAAGAACAAGTCAGACTATCACAGAGTTGGATCAAAGTAGCATCCTGTTCATTCAAGTCGGATGGATGTCGGACCAATGTAGGAACGTTGTAGGACTGATGTCGCAGAGCAAAGTAGGATGAAAGTCGGATGACTGTCCTGTAGTATCAGTGTGAACCCAGCCTGAGTGGTTAAGATGCACAGGAAACACTGTCCTACCTGTAAAAAACTTTGTTTATGAATTGCAGCAGTCCAGCCCCACTGCCTTTGGTAGTTATCTGGATACAGCAACCTCTAGTGTGCTACTAGTGTGAGTGCAGGCAAATTTATGTTTTGGCTCATGGTAAAATGAGTCTTTGAATCTAAGTAAAAAATGTACTCCAGTCACAGGGTTGGATGACTCATACAGGCAGGTCTCTGATACCTCCACCTTGTTCTGGAAGGTTTGAGAACTTTCTGGAAACTGGAGGGCAGAAGACAGGAGGGTTGATCTGCATACTTAGGGGAGTTTGGCCAATCCCCAGGTGGTGGGCCTGGCATGGTGGCTAAGCCAGCCCTTAAATATGGATGAGTGATGCTGTCAGGGAGTCGGGTGGAAGATGGAGGGCTGAGGAGACTGTTGGTGGCCATTGAGGAGAACCCATGCCGGGGGGTTGGGGCTGGGGCTCGGGCTGGCTTGGTAGGATCCCGACAGCATCACGGTTTGAAAAGTATCTTACCCAAGAGGCAGCAAGAGCAAAAAGGACAGTGTGGGTACATCAGCATGGTCAGGAACTTGCAAGGGGAAAGACTGTTACAAAAAGCAAGCATTTCTGGTAGACCGCGTTGGGGCTAAATATTTCCTTTACCTTGCCCTGGAAGATCTTAAGTAGCAGCCAGGTGGGCCAGTAGTTCCTGCAGTTAGTAGAACTGGGATCAGTGTCCACAGTGGGGTTGGAGTCACTCTTGTGTGCAACCTACAACATTTTTGTGCTACTTTCTAAAGGGACTGAGAGTTCCTAGTCCTTAAGTTGCCTTTGTTTGCTTTTCTATCAGAGGCTGTCAGCAGTCGAGAATCAGATCAATCTGGAATGGTACATAGGGAAGAAGAGGAAACAAATCAGAGTTGTACATAGGGAAGAAGAGGAGACAAATCAGAGTTGTACATAGGGAAGAAGAGGAGACAAATCAGAGTTGTACATAGGGAAGAAGAGGAGACAAATCAGAGTGGTATATAGGGAAGAAGAGGAGACAAATCAGAGTGGTACATAGGGAAGAAGAGGAGACAAATCAGAGTGGTACATAGGGAAGAAGAGGAGACAAATCAGAGTTGTACATAGGGAAGAAGAGGAGACAAATCAGAGTTGTACATAGGGAAGAAGAGGAGACAAATCAGAGTGGTACATAGGGAAGAAGAGGAGACAAATCAGAGTTGTACATAGGGAAGAAGAGGAGACAAATCAGAGTTGTACATAGGGAAGAAGAGGAGACAAATCAGAGTTGTACATAGGGAAGAAGAGGAGACAAATCAGAGTTGTACATAGGGAAGAAGAGGAGACAAATCAGAGTTGTACATAGGGAAGAAGAGGAGACAAATCAGAGTTGTACATAGGGAAGAAGAGGAGACAAATCAGAGTTGTACATAGGGAAGAAGAGGAGACAAATCAGAGTTGTACATAGGGAAGAAGAGGAGACAAATCAGAGTGGTACATAGGGAAGAAGAGGAGACAAATCAGAGTTGTACATAGGGAAGAAGAGGAGACAAATCAGAGTGGTACATAGGGAAGAAGAGGAGACAAATCAGAGTTGTACATAGGGAAGAAGAGGAGACAAATCAGAGTTGTACATAGGGAAGAAGAGGAGACAAATCAGAGTTGTACATAGGGAAGAAGAGGAGACAAATCAGAGTGGTACATAGGGAAGAAGAGGAGACAAATCAGAGTTGTACATAGGGAAGAAGAGGAGACAAATCAGAGTGGTACATAGGGAAGAAGAGGAAACAAATCAGAGTTGTACATAGGGAAGAAGAGGAGACAAATCAGAGTTGTACATAGGGAAGAAGAGGAGACAAATCAGAGTTGTACATAGGGAAGAAGAGGAGACAAATCAGAGTTGTACATAGGGAAGAAGAGGAAACAAATCAGAGTTGTACATAGGGAAGAAGAGGAGACAAATCAGAGTTGTACATAGGGAAGAAGAGGAGACAAATCAGAGTGGTACATAGAGAAGAAGAGGAAACAAATCAGAGTTGTACATAGGGAAGAAGAGGAGACAAATCAGAGTTGTACATAGGGAAGAAGAGGAGACAAATCAGAGTTGTACATAGGGAAGAAGAGGAGACAAATCAGAGTTGTACATAGGGAAGAAGATGAGACAAATCAGAGTTGTACATAGGGAAGAAGAGGAGACAAATCAGAGTTGTACATAGGGAAGAAGAGGAGACAAATCAGATTGGTACATAGGGAAGAAGAGGAGACAAATCAGAGTTGTACATAAGGAAGAAGAGGAGACAAATCAGAGTGGTACATAGGGAAGAAGAGGAAACAAATCAGAGTTGTACATAGGGAAGAAGAGGAGACAAATCAGAGTTGTACATAGGGAAGAAGAGGAAACAAATCAGAGTTGTACATAGGGAAGAAGAGGAGACAAATCAGAGTTGTACATAGGGTAGAAGAGGAGACAAATCAGAGTTGTACATAGGGAAGAAGAGGAAACAAATCAGAGTTGTACATAGGGAAGAAGAGGAGACAAATCAGAGTTGTACATAGGGAAGAAGAGGAAACAAATCAGAGTGGTACATAGGGAAGAAGAGGAGACAAATCAGAGTTGTACATAGGGAAGAAGAGGAAACAAATCAGAGTGGTACATAGGGAAGAAGAGGAGACAAATCAGATTGGTACATAGGGAAGAAGAGGAGACAAATCAGATTGGTACATAGGGAAGAAGAGGAGACAAATCAGAGTTGTACATAGGGAAGAAGAGGAGACAAATCAGATTGGTACATAGGGAAGAAGAGGAGACAAATCAGAGTTGTACATGGGGAAGAAGAGAAAACAAATCAGAGTTGTACATAGGGAAGAAGAGGAGACAAATCAGAGTTGTACATAGGGAAGAAGAGGAGACAAATCAGAGTTGTACATAGGGAAGAAGAGGAGACAAATCAGAGTTGTACATAGGGAAGAAGAGGAGACAAATCAGAGTTGTACATGGGGAAGAAGAGGAGACAAATCAGAGTTGTACATAGGGAAGAAGAGGAGACAAATCAGATTGGTACATAGGGAAGAAGAGGAGACAAATCAGAGTTGTACATAGGGAAGAAGAGGAGACAAATCAGAGTGGTACATAGGGAAGAAGAGGAAACAAATCAGAGTTGTACATAGGGAAGAAGAGGAAACAAATCAGAGTTGTACATAGGGAAGAAGAGGAGACAAATCAGAGTTGTACATAGGGAAGAAGAGGAAACAAATCAGAGTTGTACATAGGGAAGAAGAGGAGACAAATCAGAGTTGTACATAGGGAAGAAGAGGAGACAAATCAGAGTTGTACATAGGGAAGAAGAGGAGACAAATCAGAGTTGTACATAGGGAAGAAGAGACAAATCAGAGTTGTACATAGGGAAGAAGAGGAGACAAATCAGAGTTGTACATAGGGAAGAAGAGGAGACAAATCAGAGTTGTACATAGGGAAGAAGAGGAGACAAATCAGAGTTGTACATAGGGAAGAAGAGGAGACAAATCAGAGTTGTACATAGGGAAGAAGAGAAAACAAATCAGAGTTGTACATAGGGAAGAAGAGGAGACAAATCAGAGTTGTACATAGGGAAGAAGAGGAGACAAATCAGAGTTGTACATAGGGAAGAAGAGGAGACAAATCAGAGTTGTACATAGGGAAGAAGAGGAGACAAATCAGAGTTGTACATAAGGAAGAAGAGGAGACAAATCAGAGTGGTACATAGGGAAGAAGAGGAAACAAATCAGAGTTGTACATAGGGAAGAAGAGGAGACAAATCAGAGTTGTACATAGGGAAGAAGAGGAAACAAATCAGAGTTGTACATAGGGAAGAAGAGGAGACAAATCAGAGTTGTACATAGGGTAGAAGAGGAGACAAATCAGAGTTGTACATAGGGAAGAAGAGGAAACAAATCAGAGTTGTACATAGGGAAGAAGAGGAGACAAATCAGAGTTGTACATAGGGAAGAAGAGGAAACAAATCAGAGTGGTACATAGGGAAGAAGAGGAGACAAATCAGATTGGTACATAGGGAAGAAGAGGAGACAAATCAGAGTTGTACATAGGGAAGAAGAGGAGACAAATCAGAGTTGTACATAGGGAAGAAGAGGAGACAAATCAGAGTTGTACATAGGGAAGAAGATGAGACAAATCAGAGTGGTACATAGGGAAGAAGAGGAGACAAATCAGAGTTGTACATAGGGAAGAAGAGGAGACAAATCAGAGTTGTACATAGGGAAGAAGAGGAGACAAATCAGAGTTGTACATAGGGAAGAAGAGGAGACAAATCAGAGTTGTACATAGGGAAGAAGAGGAGACAAATCAGAGTTGTACATAGGGAAGAAGAGGAGACAAATCAGAGTTGTACATAGGGAAGAAGAGGAGACAAATCAGAGTTGTACATAGGGAAGAAGAGGAGACAAATCAGAGTGGTACATAGGGAAGAAGAGGAAACAAATCAGAGTTGTACATAGGGAAGAAGAGGAGACAAATCAGAGTTGTACATAGGGAAGAAGAGGAAACAAATCAGAGTTGTACATAGGGAAGAAGAGGAGACAAATCAGAGTGGTACATAGGGAAGAAGAGGAAACAAATCAGAGTGGTACATAGGGAAGAAGAGGAGACAAATCAGAGTTGTACATAGGGAAGGAGAGGAGACAAATCAGAGGTGTACATAGGGAAGAAGAGGAGACAAATCAGAGTGGTACATAGGGAAGAAGAGGAGACAAATCAGAGTTGTACATAGGGAAGAAGAGGAGACAAATCAGAGTTGTACATAGGGAAGAAGAGGAGACAAATCAGAGTTGTATATAGGGAAGAAGAGAAAACAAATCAGAGTTGTACATAGGGAAGAAGAGGAGACAAATCAGAGTTGTACATAGGGAAGAAGAGGAGAGGAGACAAATCAGAGTTGTACATAGGGAAGGAGAGGAGACAAATCAGAGGTGTACATAGGGAAGGAGAGGAGACAAATCAGAGTGGTACATAGGGAAGAAGAGGAGACAAATCAGAGTTGTACATAGGGAAGAAGAGGAGACAAATCAGAGTTGTACATAGGGAAGAAGAGGAGACAAATCAGAGTTGTACATAGGGAAGAAGAGGAGACAAATCAGAGTTGTACATAGGGAAGAAGAGGAGACAAATCAGAGTGGTACATAGGGAAGAAGAGGAAACAAATCAGAGTTGTACATAGGGAAGAAGAGGAGACAAATCAGAGTTGTACATAGGGAAGAAGAGGAGACAAATCAGAGTTGTACATAGGGAAGAAGAGGAGACAAATCAGAGTTGTACATAGGGAAGAAGAGGAGACAAATCAGATTGGTACATAGGGAAGAAGAGGAGACAAATCAGAGTTGTACATAAGGAAGAAGAGGAGACAAATCAGAGTGGTACATAGGGAAGAAGAGGAAACAAATCAGAGTTGTACATAGGGAAGAAGAGGAGACAAATCAGAGTTGTACATAGGGAAGAAGAGGAAACAAATCAGAGTTGTACATAGGGAAGAAGAGGAGACAAATCAGAGTTGTACATAGGGTAGAAGAGGAGACAAATCAGAGTTGTACATAGGGAAGAAGAGGAAACAAATCAGAGTTGTACATAGGGAAGAAGAGGAGACAAATCAGAGTTGTACATAGGGAAGAAGAGGAAACAAATCAGAGTGGTACATAGGGAAGAAGAGGAGACAAATCAGATTGGTACATAGGGAAGAAGAGGAGACAAATCAGATTGGTACATAGGGAAGAAGAGGAGACAAATCAGAGTTGTACATAGGGAAGAAGAGGAGACAAATCAGATTGGTACATAGGGAAGAAGAGGAGACAAATCAGAGTTGTACATGGGGAAGAAGAGAAAACAAATCAGAGTTGTACATAGGGAAGAAGAGGAGACAAATCAGAGTTGTACATAGGGAAGAAGAGGAGACAAATCAGAGTTGTACATAGGGAAGAAGAGGAGACAAATCAGAGTTGTACATAGGGAAGAAGAGGAGACAAATCAGAGTTGTACATGGGGAAGAAGAGGAGACAAATCAGAGTTGTACATAGGGAAGAAGAGGAGACAAATCAGATTGGTACATAGGGAAGAAGAGGAGACAAATCAGAGTTGTACATAGGGAAGAAGAGGAGACAAATCAGAGTGGTACATAGGGAAGAAGAGGAAACAAATCAGAGTTGTACATAGGGAAGAAGAGGAAACAAATCAGAGTTGTACATAGGGAAGAAGAGGAGACAAATCAGAGTTGTACATAGGGAAGAAGAGGAAACAAATCAGAGTTGTACATAGGGAAGAAGAGGAGACAAATCAGAGTTGTACATAGGGAAGAAGAGGAGACAAATCAGAGTTGTACATAGGGAAGAAGAGGAGACAAATCAGAGTTGTACATAGGGAAGAAGAGACAATTCAGAGTTGTACATAGGGAAGAAGAGGAGACAAATCAGAGTTGTACATAGGGAAGAAGAGGAGACAAATCAGAGTTGTACATAGGGAAGAAGAGGAGACAAATCAGAGTTGTACATAGGGAAGAAGAGGAGACAAATCAGAGTTGTACATAGGGAAGAAGAGAAAACAAATCAGAGTTGTACATAGGGAAGAAGAGGAGACAAATCAGAGTTGTACATAGGGAAGAAGAGGAGACAAATCAGAGTTGTACATAGGGAAGAAGAGGAGACAAATCAGAGTTGTACATAGGGAAGAAGAGGAGACAAATCAGAGTTGTACATAGGGAAGAAGAGAAAACAAATCAGAGTTGTACATAGGGAAGAAGAGGAGACAAATCAGAGTTGTACATAGGGAAGAAGAGGAGACAAATCAGAGTTGTACATAGGGAAGAAGAGGAGACAAATCAGAGTTGTACATAGGGAAGAAGAGGAGACAAATCAGAGTGGTACATAGGGAAGAAGAGGAGACAAATCAGAGTTGTACATAGGGAAGAAGAGGAGACAAATCAGAGTTGTACATAGGGAAGAAGAGGAGACAAATCAGAGTTGTACATAGGGAAGAAGAGGAGACAAATCAGAGTTGTACATAGGGAAGAAGAGGAGACAAATCAGAGTTGTACATAGGGAAGAAGAGGAGACAAATCAGAGTTGTACATAGGGAAGAAGAGGAGACAAATCAGAGTGGTACATAGGGAAGAAGAGGAAACAAATCAGAGTTGTACATAGGGAAGAAGAGGAGACAAATCAGAGTTGTACATAGGGAAGAAGAGGAAACAAATCAGAGTTGTACATAGGGAAGAAGAGGAGACAAATCAGAGTGGTACATAGGGAAGAAGAGGAAACAAATCAGAGTGGTACATAGGGAAGAAGAGGAGACAAATCAGAGTTGTACATAGGGAAGGAGAGGAGACAAATCAGAGGTGTACATAGGGAAGAAGAGGAGACAAATCAGAGTGGTACATAGGGAAGAAGAGGAGACAAATCAGAGTTGTACATAGGGAAGAAGATGAGACAAATCAGAGTTGTACATAGGGAAGAAGAGGAGACAAATCAGAGTTGTATATAGGGAAGAAGAGAAAACAAATCAGAGTTGTACATAGGGAAGAAGAGGAGACAAATCAGAGTTGTATATAGGGAAGAAGAGAAGAGGAGACAAATCAGAGTTGTACATAGGGAAGAAGAGAAGAGGAGACAAATCAGAGTTGTACATAGGGAAGAAGAGAAGAGGAGACAAATCAGAGTTGTACATAGGGAAGAAGAGGAGACAAATCAGAGTGGTACATAGGGAAGAAGATGAGACAAATCAGAGTTGTACATAGGGAAGAAGAGGAGACAAATCAGAGTTGTACATAGGGAAGAAGAGGAGACAAATCAGAGTTGTACATAGGGAAGAAGAGGAGACAAATCAGAGTTGTACATAGGGAAGAAGAGGAGACAAATCAGAGTTGTACATAGGGAAGAAGAGGAGACAAATCAGAGTTGTACATAGGGAAGAAGAGGAGACAAATCAGAGTTGTACATAGGGAAGAAGAGGAGACAAATCAGAGTTGTACATAGGGAAGAAGAGGAGACAAATCAGAGTTGTACATAGGGAAGAAGAGGAGACAAATCAGAGTTGTACATAGGGAAGAAGAGGAGACAAATCAGAGTTGTACATAGGGAAGAAGAGGAGACAAATCAGAGTTGTACATAGGGAAGAAGAGGAGACAAATCAGAGTTGTACATAGGGAAGAAGAGGAGACAAATCAGAGTTGTACATAGGGAAGAAGAGGAGACAAATCAGAGTTGTACATAGGGAAGAAGAGGAGACAAATCAGAGTTGTACATAGGGAAGAAGAGGAGACAAATCAGAGTTGTACATAGGGAAGAAGAGGAGACAAATCAGAGTGGTACATAGGGAAGAAGAGGAAACAAATCAGAGTTGCACATAGGGAAGAAGAGGAAACAAATCAGAGTGGTACATAGGGAAGAAGAGGAGACAAATCAGAGTTGTACATAGGGAAGAAGAGGAGACAAATCAGAGTTGTACATAGGGAAGAAGAGGAGACAAATCAGAGTTGTACATAGGGAAGAAGAGGAGACAAATCAGAGTTGTACATAGGGAAGAAGAGGAGACAAATCAGAGTTGCACATAGGGAAGAAGAGGAGACAAATCAGAGTTGTACATAGGGAAGAAGAGGAGACAAATCAGAGTGGTACATAGGGAAGAAGAGGAGACAAATCAGAGTTGTACATAGGGAAGAAGAGGAGACAAATCAAAGTTGCACATAGGAAAGAAGAGGAGACAAATCAGAGTTGTACATAGGGAAGAAGAGGAGACAAATCAGAGTGGTACATAGGGAAGAAGAGGAGACAAATCAGAGTTGTACATAGGGAAGAAGAGGAAACAAATCAGAGTGGTACATAGGGAAGAAGAGGAGACAAATCAGAGTTGTACATAGGGAAGAAGAGGAAACAAATCAGAGTGGTACATAGGGAAGAAGAGGAGACAAATCAGATTGGTACATAGGGAAGAAGAGGAGACAAATCAGATTGGTACATAGGGAAGAAGAGGAGACAAATCAGAGTTGTACATAGGGAAGAAGAGGAGACAAATCAGATTGGTACATAGGGAAGAAGAGGAGACAAATCAGAGTTGTACATGGGGAAGAAGAGAAAACAAATCAGAGTTGTACATAGGGAAGAAGAGGAGACAAATCAGAGTTGTACATAGGGAAGAAGAGGAGACAAATCAGAGTTGTACATAGGGAAGAAGAGGAGACAAATCAGAGTTGTACATAGGGAAGAAGAGGAGACAAATCAGAGTTGTACATGGGGAAGAAGAGGAGACAAATCAGAGTTGTACATAGGGAAGAAGAGGAGACAAATCAGATTGGTACATAGGGAAGAAGAGGAGACAAATCAGAGTTGTACATAGGGAAGAAGAGGAGACAAATCAGAGTGGTACATAGGGAAGAAGAGGAAACAAATCAGAGTTGTACATAGGGAAGAAGAGGAAACAAATCAGAGTTGTACATAGGGAAGAAGAGGAGACAAATCAGAGTTGTACATAGGGAAGAAGAGGAAACAAATCAGAGTTGTACATAGGGAAGAAGAGGAGACAAATCAGAGTTGTACATAGGGAAGAAGAGGAGACAAATCAGAGTTGTACATAGGGAAGAAGAGGAGACAAATCAGAGTTGTACATAGGGAAGAAGAGACAAATCAGAGTTGTACATAGGGAAGAAGAGGAGACAAATCAGAGTTGTACATAGGGAAGAAGAGGAGACAAATCAGAGTTGTACATAGGGAAGAAGAGGAGACAAATCAGAGTTGTACATAGGGAAGAAGAGGAGACAAATCAGAGTTGTACATAGGGAAGAAGAGAAAACAAATCAGAGTTGTACATAGGGAAGAAGAGGAGACAAATCAGAGTTGTACATAGGGAAGAAGAGGAGACAAATCAGAGTTGTACATAGGGAAGAAGAGGAGACAAATCAGAGTTGTACATAGGGAAGAAGAGGAGACAAATCAGAGTTGTACATAAGGAAGAAGAGGAGACAAATCAGAGTGGTACATAGGGAAGAAGAGGAAACAAATCAGAGTTGTACATAGGGAAGAAGAGGAGACAAATCAGAGTTGTACATAGGGAAGAAGAGGAAAAAAATCAGAGTTGTACATAGGGAAGAAGAGGAGACAAATCAGAGTTGTACATAGGGTAGAAGAGGAGACAAATCAGAGTTGTACATAGGGAAGAAGAGGAAACAAATCAGAGTTGTACATAGGGAAGAAGAGGAGACAAATCAGAGTTGTACATAGGGAAGAAGAGGAAACAAATCAGAGTGGTACATAGGGAAGAAGAGGAGACAAATCAGATTGGTACATAGGGAAGAAGAGGAGACAAATCAGAGTTGTACATAGGGAAGAAGAGGAGACAAATCAGAGTTGTACATAGGGAAGAAGAGGAGACAAATCAGAGTTGTACATAGGGAAGAAGATGAGACAAATCAGAGTGGTACATAGGGAAGAAGAGGAGACAAATCAGAGTTGTACATAGGGAAGAAGAGGAGACAAATCAGAGTTGTACATAGGGAAGAAGAGGAGACAAATCAGAGTTGTACATAGGGAAGAAGAGGAGACAAATCAGAGTTGTACATAGGGAAGAAGAGGAGACAAATCAGAGTTGTACATAGGGAAGAAGAGGAGACAAATCAGAGTTGTACATAGGGAAGAAGAGGAGACAAATCAGAGTTGTACATAGGGAAGAAGAGGAGACAAATCAGAGTTGTACATAGGGAAGAAGAGGAGACAAATCAGAGTGGTACATAGGGAAGAAGAGGAAACAAATCAGAGTTGTACATAGGGAAGAAGAGGAGACAAATCAGAGTTGTACATAGGGAAGAAGAGGAAACAAATCAGAGTTGTACATAGGGAAGAAGAGGAGACAAATCAGAGTGGTACATAGGGAAGAAGAGGAAACAAATCAGAGTGGTACATAGGGAAGAAGAGGAGACAAATCAGAGTTGTACATAGGGAAGGAGAGGAGACAAATCAGAGGTGTACATAGGGAAGAAGAGGAGACAAATCAGAGTGGTACATAGGGAAGAAGAGGAGACAAATCAGAGTTGTACATAGGGAAGAAGAGGAGACAAATCAGAGTTGTACATAGGGAAGAAGAGGAGACAAATCAGAGTTGTATATAGGGAAGAAGAGAAAACAAATCAGAGTTGTACATAGGGAAGAAGAGGAGACAAATCAGAGTTGTACATAGGGAAGAAGAGGAGAGGAGACAAATCAGAGTTGTTCATAGGGAAGGAGAGGAGACAAATCAGAGGTGTACATAGGGAAGAAGAGGAGACAAATCAGAGTGGTACATAGGGAAGAAGAGGAGACAAATCAGAGTTGTACATAGGGAAGAAGAGGAGACAAATCAGAGTTGTACATAGGGAAGAAGAGGAGACAAATCAGAGTTGTACATAGGGAAGAAGAGGAGACAAATCAGAGTTGTACATAGGGAAGAAGAGGAAACAAATCAGAGTTGTACATAGGGAAGAAGAGGAGACAAATCAGAGTTGTACATAGGGAAGAAGAGGAAACAAATCAGAGTGGTACATAGGGAAGAAGAGGAGACAAATCAGATTGGTACATAGGGAAGAAGAGGAGACAAATCAGATTGGTACATAGGGAAGAAGAGGAGACAAATCAGAGTTGTACATAGGGAAGAAGAGGAGACAAATCAGATTGGTACATAGGGAAGAAGAGGAGACAAATCAGAGTTGTACATGGGGAAGAAGAGAAAACAAATCAGAGTTGTACATAGGGAAGAAGAGGAGACAAATCAGAGTTGTACATAGGGAAGAAGAGGAGACAAATCAGAGTTGTACATAGGGAAGAAGAGGAGACAAATCAGAGTTGTACATAGGGAAGAAGAGGAGACAAATCAGAGTTGTACATGGGGAAGAAGAGGAGACAAATCAGAGTTGTACATAGGGAAGAAGAGGAGACAAATCAGATTGGTACATAGGGAAGAAGAGGAGACAAATCAGAGTTGTACATAGGGAAGAAGAGGAGACAAATCAGAGTGGTACATAGGGAAGAAGAGGAAACAAATCAGAGTTGTACATAGGGAAGAAGAGGAAACAAATCAGAGTTGTACATAGGGAAGAAGAGGAGACAAATCAGAGTTGTACATAGGGAAGAAGAGGAAACAAATCAGAGTTGTACATAGGGAAGAAGAGGAGACAAATCAGAGTTGTACATAGGGAAGAAGAGGAGACAAATCAGAGTTGTACATAGGGAAGAAGAGGAGACAAATCAGAGTTGTACATAGGGAAGAAGAGACAATTCAGAGTTGTACATAGGGAAGAAGAGGAGACAAATCAGAGTTGTACATAGGGAAGAAGAGGAGACAAATCAGAGTTGTACATAGGGAAGAAGAGGAGACAAATCAGAGTTGTACATAGGGAAGAAGAGGAGACAAATCAGAGTTGTACATAGGGAAGAAGAGAAAACAAATCAGAGTTGTACATAGGGAAGAAGAGGAGACAAATCAGAGTTGTACATAGGGAAGAAGAGGAGACAAATCAGAGTTGTACATAGGGAAGAAGAGGAGACAAATCAGAGTTGTACATAGGGAAGAAGAGGAGACAAATCAGAGTTGTACATAGGGAAGAAGAGGAGACAAATCAGAGTGGTACATAGGGAAGAAGAGGAGACAAATCAGAGTTGTACATAGGGAAGAAGAGGAGACAAATCAGAGTTGTACATAGGGAAGAAGAGGAGACAAATCAGAGTTGTACATAGGGAAGAAGAGGAGACAAATCAGAGTTGTACATAGGGAAGAAGAGGAGACAAATCAGAGTTGTACATAGGGAAGAAGAGGAGACAAATCAGAGTGGTACATAGGGAAGAAGAGGAAACAAATCAGAGTTGTACATAGGGAAGAAGAGGAGACAAATCAGAGTTGTACATAGGGAAGAAGAGGAAACAAATCAGAGTTGTACATAGGGAAGAAGAGGAGACAAATCAGAGTGGTACATAGGGAAGAAGAGGAAACAAATCAGAGTGGTACATAGGGAAGAAGAGGAGACAAATCAGAGTTGTACATAGGGAAGGAGAGGAGACAAATCAGAGGTGTACATAGGGAAGAAGAGGAGACAAATCAGAGTGGTACATAGGGAAGAAGAGGAGACAAATCAGAGTTGTACATAGGGAAGAAGATGAGACAAATCAGAGTTGTACATAGGGAAGAAGAGGAGACAAATCAGAGTTGTATATAGGGAAGAAGAGAAAACAAATCAGAGTTGTACATAGGGAAGAAGAGGAGACAAATCAGAGTTGTACATAGGGAAGAAGAGAAGAGGAGACAAATCAGAGTTGTACATAGGGAAGAAGAGAAGAGGAGACAAATCAGAGTTGTACATAGGGAAGAAGAGAAGAGGAGACAAATCAGAGTTGTACATAGGGAAGAAGAGGAGACAAATCAGAGTGGTACATAGGGAAGAAGATGAGACAAATCAGAGTTGTACATAGGGAAGAAGAGGAGACAAATCAGAGTTGTACATAGGGAAGAAGAGGAGACAAATCAGAGTTGTACATAGGGAAGAAGAGGAGACAAATCAGAGTTGTACATAGGGAAGAAGAGGAGACAAATCAGAGTTGTACATAGGGAAGAAGAGGAGACAAATCAGAGTTGTACATAGGGAAGAAGAGGAGACAAATCAGAGTTGTACATAGGGAAGAAGAGGAGACAAATCAGAGTTGTACATAGGGAAGAAGAGGAGACAAATCAGAGTGGTACATAGGGAAGAAGAGGAGACAAATCAGAGTTGTACATAGGGAAGAAGAGGAGACAAATCAGAGTTGTACATAGGGAAGAAGAGGAGACAAATCAGAGTTGTACATAGGGAAGAAGAGGAGACAAATCAGAGTTGTACATAGGGAAGAAGAGGAGACAAATCAGAGTTGTACATAGGGAAGAAGAGGAGACAAATCAGAGTTGTACATAGGGAAGAAGAGGAGACAAATCAGAGTTGTACATAGGGAAGAAGAGGAGACAAATCAGAGTGGTACATAGGGAAGAAGAGGAAACAAATCAGAGTTGCACATAGGGAAGAAGAGGAAACAAATCAGAGTGGTACATAGGGAAGAAGAGGAGACAAATCAGAGTTGTACATAGGGAAGAAGAGGAGACAAATCAGAGTTGTACATAGGGAAGAAGAGGAGACAAATCAGAGTTGTACATAGGGAAGAAGAGGAGACAAATCAGAGTTGTACATAGGGAAGAAGAGGAGACAAATCAGAGTTGCACATAGGGAAGAAGAGGAGACAAATCAGAGTTGTACATAGGGAAGAAGAGGAGACAAATCAGAGTTGTATATAGGGAAGAAGAGAAAACAAATCAGAGTTGTACATAGGGAAGAAGAGGAGACAAATCAGAGTTGTACATAGGGAAGAAGAGAAGAGGAGACAAATCAGAGTTGTACATAGGGAAGAAGAGAAGAGGAGACAAATCAGAGTTGTACATAGGGAAGAAGAGAAGAGGAGACAAATCAGAGTTGTACATAGGGAAGAAGAGGAGACAAATCAGAGTGGTACATAGGGAAGAAGATGAGACAAATCAGAGTTGTACATAGGGAAGAAGAGGAGACAAATCAGAGTTGTACATAGGGAAGAAGAGGAGACAAATCAGAGTTGTACATAGGGAAGAAGAGGAGACAAATCAGAGTTGTACATAGGGAAGAAGAGGAGACAAATCAGAGTTGTACATAGGGAAGAAGAGGAGACAAATCAGAGTTGTACATAGGGAAGAAGAGGAGACAAATCAGAGTTGTACATAGGGAAGAAGAGGAGACAAATCAGAGTTGTACATAGGGAAGAAGAGGAGACAAATCAGAGTTGTACATAGGGAAGAAGAGGAGACAAATCAGAGTTGTACATAGGGAAGAAGAGGAGACAAATCAGAGTTGTACATAGGGAAGAAGAGGAGACAAATCAGAGTTGTACATAGGGAAGAAGAGGAGACAAATCAGAGTTGTACATAGGGAAGAAGAGGAGACAAATCAGAGTTGTACATAGGGAAGAAGAGGAGACAAATCAGAGTTGTACATAGGGAAGAAGAGGAGACAAATCAGAGTTGTACATAGGGAAGAAGAGGAGACAAATCAGAGTGGTACATAGGGAAGAAGAGGAAACAAATCAGAGTTGCACATAGGGAAGAAGAGGAAACAAATCAGAGTGGTACATAGGGAAGAAGAGGAGACAAATCAGAGTTGTACATAGGGAAGAAGAGGAGACAAATCAGAGTTGTACATAGGGAAGAAGAGGAGACAAATCAGAGTTGTACATAGGGAAGAAGAGGAGACAAATCAGAGTTGTACATAGGGAAGAAGAGGAGACAAATCATTGTTGCACATAGGGAAGAAGAGGAGACAAATCAGAGTTGTACATAGGGAAGAAGAGGAGACAAATCAGAGTGGTACATAGGGAAGAAGAGGAGACAAATCAGAGTTGTACATAGGGAAGAAGAGGAGACAAATCAAAGTTGCACATAGGGAAGAAGAGGAGACAAATCAGAGTTGTACATAGGGAAGAAGAGGAGACAAATCAGAGTGGTACATAGGGAAGAAGAGGAGACAAATCAGAGTTGTACATAGGGAAGAAGAGGAAACAAATCAGAGTTGTACATAGGGAAGAAGAGGAGACAAATCAGAGTTGTACATAGGGAAGAAGAGGAGACAAATCAGAGTTGTATATAGGAAGGAAGTTGTCCCTGATTTTGTTGCGATCAAGTTGGGCATCTCATAATTCATATTCCCCATCCAAGGTATTACCCCCTAATAAAACATAAAAACCAGGCTCAAAGACTGTTCCTTGTATCTGGAGAAAGTGTGGAAAATACTTGTTGCCTGGCTGTGCAGGAGTGGGGAACCCAATTACCAGCGGCTCCTTCGGGGGTGAGCACTACATGGAGACCTGGGAACACTTGCCTGTGATGCAGAATGGGATCTCCCAAACATGCCCATGGCAGGCTCCTCGGTCTCTCACAAGCTAGATGTTAGAAAGGTCAGTACTGAACTTCTCCCAGCTATCCAGGCTACAGGAAGAAGGGAGAGTTACATAGCATAAGCTTTGGGAAATGTGCCCCCCGTAAACCTGCGAGTAATCAGTACATTGTAGGACTGTAACTGCAAATGATTTATATATATTTTTTAACCCATTTCTTTTCTCTCCCCATGATGGTAAAAACTGACCAACATGTCTTGGAAGCATCTTAAAGTATAACTATGGGAAAAATAAGAAAGAAAAATAAGGGACATCATCTTGGAGAGAGAGGGAGAGAGACAGAGCAGTGCACCTAGTGTAGTAAATATCCCCAATCTTTATTAAAAACAATGAAAAACTAGTCACAAGGGTGAAGTATGTATCACATGGAAGCAAAAGAGATCGGGGCTGCATCACATCAGAAGTTAAAGGGACAGGATGGATGCCTGTACACAATGCACAGCATTTGGACCGCTGTAGAGCTGGCCGGCAGCTGTGTGGACACAGACTGCCTGTCTTCCTCACTCCCAGAGATCTTGGTCTTACAGTGGCATCACCCTTGGGTTTGGTGTGATCACAAAATGCTGAAGGGGCGGGGGGGGTGGTATTTTGCACAGCGGTTAGCATTGGTAGGGCTTAGTTTAGACTTTCAGTTGGGGGGTGGCAAACATGCGCAATTGAGCCGCATTTTCCACCAACCACCCTCCTAAACTTCAATAGGCAGCAGACAGTGATATTTACATGCCATGGCTGGAATGCTTCAAGTCCGCTGCAAAATTGACCTGACATGTAGTGGGTGACATGTAGTGGGCAGCAAGCATTCAATTAAATGGGGAAGTACTGCAATCGCCCCGCAATCACATTCAATGCCTGTGGTTTTGGCATGTCTGTCGGTAAAAATGGGGTTAATACAGGCGGTTTGACATGTGCAATTAGTTTCGTTCCGAATTAGTTTTTTAACAAATTTCGACAAATTTGTTAATTAACGAAAACCCGTTTAACAAATTTTTCAGAATATTCGTAAACTTGATTATTTGCAAATTCGTAAAATTCGTAAATTAAAAAACCTGAAATTCGAAAATCCGAAAACCCAAAAATGTAAAAATCTGAACTTAAAGCGGAGGTTCACCGGAATTTTTTTTAAAAAAGCCAGCAGCTACAAATACTGCAGCTGCTGACTTTTAAAAAAAAGGACACTTACCTGTCCAGGTCGCACGCGACATCGGCAGCCGAAGCCGAGCTACCGCTCGGCTCACGGCTTCCCCGCCGCCATCCTCGGTGAGGGAATCGGGAAGTGAAGCGCTGCGGATTCACTGCCTGGTTCCCTGTGGCGCATGCGCGAATCGCACTGCGCCATCCTCACTGGTCCCCGTTGTGTTCTGGGAGCCGAGTGTTTCCCAGAACACAACGGGGGGGGTGACACGAAGGGGCAGGACTCCCGCGGGAGTCTGCACCCGGAAGTGGTGCAAATACCTGTTTTATACAGGTATCTGCACCCCCCTCCCCCCTAAAAGATGCCAAATGTGACACCGGAGGGGGGGGAGGGTTCCGAAAAGCAGAGGTTCACTTTTGGGTGAACCTCCGCTTTAACTATTACCAACTATTAAATTATAGATATTGGAATTTCCTTTCAAATTTGGCTGTTAGTGAACGTAACGAATACGAATTTATCTGAAGTTATAAATTATCCGAAATAACGAATGCTGTATCTAAACGAATGGAACGTAACAAATTAATAATAATAAATAACAATAATAACAATAAAAACTTTTTATTAGTATTATTTATTATTAATTTGTTTCATTCCATTTATTTAGATGCATCATTTGATATTTTAGATAATTTGTAACTTTGGATAAATTCGTATTATTACGTTCACTAACAGCCAAATTTGAAAGGAAATTCCAGTACCTATAATTTAATAGTTATTATTAGTTAGTTAGTTTGATTATTCAGATTTTCGAATTTTGGAATTTACGAATTGCGATCATAACGAATGACCTGAAAAATAAATAAAAAAACAGAAATGAAAATGAACAAATTTTTGAGCAGTGTACGTCTACAGGCGGTAAGGAGGCGTTGCATCACCTCCTCAAAGCTTGTTAGTAGCCTCTGGAGCGCGATCGGGCCTCCGAGGCAAGGTAGATGTAGAGTTTTGTAGACGAATGTGTAAATCTACTCTAATGGAAGTGAGTTCACACAGTTTCCATATTACTTGGACGCGTCTTAATATTATTGTATATCAGTAAATTCATGGGTTACCTTCTCAAGTATTCCTTCAGCCACAAAATGGCGGCCTCGCTCCGCACATGGCGGCTCACGAACATTTTTTCCTAAGTCAGCCACTATTATCTCCAGACTGACGGGGAAATAAATCTCATAATGTGACAAAAACAAAGATGAACGCTAAGCCCTATTTTCCGAAGCCTTGTTTACAAAGCGTGTATCAATATTGATGCTTTGTCTTTCCACCTTTTTAATTGTAACTGAATACAAAGACATCTGTCGCGATGCTCAGGATTCCAGGTGCGTTCCGTTCTATTATCCTAGACCTGGCAATGTTACAGAGACAAGCGTTTGGGATTTGCCTGCTTTACAATCAAATGTTTGGCTTTTTTTCAAACTCATACTTAGAACTAGTCATTTACCAAAGTCAGAGTCACACCTAATAAAGTCTTTCCTGTGATCGACCACAGACTCCACCCACAGCGCTCAGCCCACTCTAAGCATCTCTGACTCTGTATCTGCTGAACAAGATGTCAGAAATGATTGTGGAGTGGAGATTAATGTGACCTGGTATCAGCCTCCTTCAGTCCTTGTACAGTCCTTGTACAGCTGAGCTGGAGTGTGAGAGGAAGAAGCAACACAAGGAGCCAATGAGTTCAAATGCTGATAGGAGGAGAGAGCAAGTGAGTGAGTTTTGTGCATGTTGGTGAGATTAATGTGGTTAATATGCCAAGGTTATAGTTTTATAAAGATGGAATAGCTGTTTCCGCGTAGCAGTGGTAATCGTCGGATGAATAGGTGTTTTTTAACAAAATTTCCAGCATTGTGGAAGTCCGTAAAGGAGGCTTGGTTTCATGCTGGTGTATTCTAAGTATGGCAAGCCGAAGCTCAGATCGAGGCTTGGTTGTTGTGTATGGTACTTAAGAGGGTGACGCAGTGCTCCACCCGTGCCCCTGGACAACGTCATCTGTGACGAAACGCGTAGGAAGGAGCGACTTGCTGACATCACCATTACCCTTGTGTCTTGGAAGGCACCTCAAACTTACCGCGATTCTGTTTTTACATTGCTGTAAGTACAATACTTTATATTTCAATAAAAGCTTAAAGCAGGGATATGCAATTAGCGGACCTCCAGCTGTTGCAGAACCACGAGTCCCATGAGGCATAGCAAGACTCTGACAGCCACAAGCATGACACGCAGAGGCATGCTGGGATTTGTAGTTTTGTAATAGCTGGAGGTCCGCTAATTGCATATCCCTGGCTTAAAGGATTTTACGCCATGCTTTTGTCTTGTTTTATTACCTATCCATCCTATTGAGTGACGTTCCAGGCACAGGAGAGCCATACAACCAGGAGCAAAGCCCAGGCTGGGTTTTAAGCCATAGGCGCTGAGTGATCCCTTGTAATGAGGGATCAACTGAAGCTGGTAAGCAGTTAATTAAACTGTTGGTGGCGCCACTGTTGCACGAGGTGGTGGATGGTTGAGTTTAACAACAGCAATAATCAAGATTCACTTTCTCAATTATTGGTGGACTGTTTTATGGACTCCTTTTACTTTTAATTACACATCTACATATATTTTTCATGTGAACAATCAGTGTGATTCTAATTTATATACTATATCAGTTCAAATGCTGATAGGAGGAGAGAGCAGAGTGAGAGAGTTGAGCTCATCAATGTGCTGCTTCTCCTTTCACTGTCCAATCACAGGCTTTGGGAGGGTCAAGAATAGTCTGGGCTCAGAGGAAGTGTGTTGATTCATGCTGGTCAGATTTAGAACATCTTGTGGTAGAAAAGAAGTATTGCAGGGAAGAGCATCATGATAGCATCATGATGGCAACAAAAGCTGCTTTTCCATTTTATCATTTAATGGGTTATTAATATTTACCTACTCTATCTGTAACTTTTGGCTGTGGATATTCAGTAAATTAGGAGATTTAAGCGTTTATGTCATTGTTCATACATAGCAGTCCAGCACCAATGTCGCCCAGCCAGCTTTAAAAAAGTGGGCAGGGCAAGAAAGACGCAGCTTGGGACAATGAAAGCAGCTAAGACTGGGCGAGAGGCAGCAAATGCCATGGGAGAATATTATATAGAAGTTCTGTCTCCCCAGTCTTTCCTTTCCTGATTTTATTTATTTACTTATTTTTGCATCCACTATATACCATGAATTTCTTAGGAGCCTTTGCAATCCTTTTATTTCTTTTCTATGACCCACTTTTGTTGAAGATGTTACACTATTGTATTTAAAGCTAAAGTTTAATCTTACGTTTTACCTTCCCTGGTTTCTCCCTCCCCCTCACCAACATGTTAATGCCATAAATAAATGAAAGCTTTCTGTTTTTATTACATATCTTATTGTTGATCCTGTGACATCATCAACGGGGCTCTGTGCTTCTCTATGCAATGCAGGCAGATCATGGCTGGTAGGAGGGGCTGGCAGGATGCTGTACATGGATTCCTGAAAACATCACGGCACTCTGTCTCAGTACTTCTCTTACTGTAAGTGCTCTTAGGCCAGTTGCATTCAGATGATGGCTATAGAAAGAGTTATGCAAATAAGAAAATGCCTTTATGAGTCAATATGTGGTCAATGTGTTTCGTCAATCTGAAGGAGTGGGCGTTTCTAGGCAGGCTATATTTGCACATGGATTACCCTAGGTAATGCCCATATATAATCCTGAGACTCCATGATTAACCACTCTCTGGCCACCCACAGTAGTCTTACTGCTGGCGGGTGGCAGCTGCATGCCGGGCGACATACAGGCTCATGTATACTGGCGAGCCTCCGGGGGCGCGCAGCGCATCACTTCAATGTTGCCGATCGCAGTAACCGTCCGCTATGCGTGGCCCGGATGTCACATGATCACTATGCCACCACGTGATCTCAGGGCCAGTTCACACCACATGCAGTGCAGTGCGTTTTTTTTTATGCATCAAAGTAGGTTATATGGTTTTCAATGGCATAGTTCACACCAGTGCTTGCCGTTCCAGTGTGTTCCAGTTCCAGAAAAAAAAAGTAGAACATACTGCATTTTTCCTACACTGGACTGTACAGAAACGCTGTAAAACGCATAAAAAAAATCACTGGAACGCACCTAAACACACCAAAAATGTACTGGAACACACATGTCCTTATTTAAGGTTAATAAAAAAAAAAGGGGGGGGGGAAGCACCAAAAATGCACTGAAACGCATCAAAGACGTGTCAAAAACGTGCATGCAGAAAAGCATCTGGAACGCATCCAGACTGCGTTTCTATGGTGTGAACTGGCCCTTAGTGTCAACACAACTGGTATGAATGGGTTCCTTTATACCAGTTGTGCTTAGTATTGTGATGCTGTGATTGGCCCACAGCTATCACATTGTACCTGTGCCAATCACAGCACCCTGTACCATGTGATTGGCTGTAGCCAATCACAGATCACTAGTAATCACAGCTGTTATGAATGTAACCCATTTATGACAGTTCAAAACATTGCTGTTACAGTGGTAATCACTGTAACAACAATTAACCACTTAAGGACCACCACCTATACATATATATACATATACGTCAGCAGAATGGCACGGCTGGGCACAAGCACGTACAGGTACGTCCTCTTTAATGCCCAGCCGTGGGTCACGCGCGCCGCCGGCGGCGCGCTCACGACCCGGTCCTGAGCTCCGTGACCGCGCCCGCGGGACCTGATCACCGCTGGTGTCCCGCGATCGGGTCACAGAGCTGAAGAACGGGGAGAGGTAAGTGTAAACAAACCTCTCCCCGTGCTACCTACCTAGTGAGCCTGTCACTGATCGTCTGTTCCCTGTCATAGGGAACGACGATCAGTGACGTCACACGCCAAGCCACTCCCCCACACAGTAAGAATCACACATTATGTCACACTTAACCCCTTCAGCGCCCCCTACAGGTTAAAGCCTTCACTGCCAGTGTCATTTTCACAGATACAGTGCATTTTTATAGCACTGATTGCTGTAAAAATGACAGTGGTCCCAAAATAGTGTCAAAAGTGTCCGATGTGTCCGCCATAATGTCGCAGTCACGATAAAAATCGCTAATCGCCGCCATTACTAGTAAAAAAAAAAAATATTAATAAAAATGGCATAAATCTATCCCCTATTTGTAGACGCTATAACTTTTGCGCAAACCAATCAATAAACGCCTATTATGATTTTTTTTACCAAAAATATGTAGAAGAATACGTATCGGCCTAAACTGAGAAAAAAAAATTTTTTATATATTTTTTGGGAATATTTATTATAGCAAAAAGTTAAAAATATTGAATTTGTTTCAAAATTGTCGCTCTATTTTTGTTTATAGCGCAAAGAATAAAAACCGCAGAGGTGATCAAATACCACCAAAAGAAAGCTCTATTTGTGGGAAAAAAAGGATGCCAATTTTCTTTGGGAGCCACGTCGCACGACCGTGCAATTGTCAGTTAAAGCGACACAGTGCCGAAACGCAAAAAGTGGCCTGGTCCTTTAGCTACAAAATGGTCTGGGGCTTAAGTGGTTAAAGTGTAAAAAAAAAAAATCCCTGATAACCCCCTCCCCAGATTAGTACAGTGGCACTATGGTGAAAAAAGATTGTAAAAAAATGACCAAATATGCTAAAAAGGAAATAAAAAGGAAAAAAATGTTTTTATAAAAAAAATTGGAGGAAAATATAACAGTCAGTATCCCTGATCACTGCCACGCTAGTCATATGATGACACCGCACTGCACAAAAAAAAAGTGAAAAAAAAGCGAATTTTATTGAATTTTTTCATTTTCCAAATAAATTGTGACAAAAAATTATAACTTCAAAAAACTTGCCATGCCTCTTACGAAATACTTCAGACTGTCTTTGTACTGTCCTGACATCAAGACTCAAGAAAAGAGATAGGCCGTGAGTACATCAGGATTGATCGATTTTCAAATATACTATATACTGTATACCATAGTTTGTAGATGCTATAAGCTTCTCACAAACAAATTAATATAAACAATAAAATATTGTTTTTCTTTTTTACCAAAGACATGTAGCAGGATACATTTTGGCCAAAATTTATGAAAACATTTTATTATTTTGAATATTTTTTATAACAAAAATTAGAAAATATTTTTTATTTTTTTTATTTTTGTCTTTTGTTTTTGCTTATATTGCAAAAAATAAAAAACCCAGTGGCGATTAAACACCACCAAAAGAAAACTATATTTGTATGAAAAAAATGTATAAAATTATATAGATTTCATTTGCGTGCAGCGTTGCATGACCGTGCAATTGGCAGTTAAAGTAGCGCAGTGCTAAATAGCAGAAAATAGTCTGGTCATAAAGGGGGTAAAACCTTCCTCCTGTCATCAGTCCCAGGAGTCAATGGGCATCCTCCGCAATACAATGAGTGTGCCGTGCTTTGTAAATTATGCGCATATGCGAGATCGGAAGGTGCATGCTGGGTAGCCAGCAGCACCGTATCCCGAAAGGAACGACTGGGCTTCAGAAGACCACAGTGAAGATAGGAGCGAGCTCCTTGAGGAAAGCAAAGTAAGTTTTTTAAAAAGAAAGTGAATTAGAAAACCTACATTATTGCAAATTCCTGTATGTATTAGATAGGACCATCACAGGGTTTTTTTTTGTAAAAAAAAACCCCTCTCCTATACCCAGTGAAGTGAACAGCCTGACATGATACACAGATATGAAACAAATCTTCCTACATAAGTTTTACATGTATATCTGCTGTCTTCAGCTTTATATATTCTTTAGAAAATGCACATCATGTTACAAATCTTTCTTCCTGTTTTAGCAGTGGGAGGGGAGTCTGGGCACACACTGTGTGAGAGCTGATTGGAGGAAAGGCACACCCACCCTCTACATAGGCAGATGAATAAAGAAACATGCAGAGCTGTGCTGTGAGTAGACCAGCTCTCTGCTTATCTGATACAAATTTCCAGCAGCTTTTATCTCATGTCTTGGAGAGCTTGTCAGAAGTGACTCTGCTGATAACAGAGGAACGGAGCAGCAGAAAGACACAGCTTTGGAGAGAGATAAGTAAATACTACAGATACATAGTTGCCAACATTGCAAAAAAAAAATCCAATACACTTTTTTTGCATGGAGGCGGAGCCTTGCTATAATTAGGGGGCGGGGCATTCGTTTGTAGGCGTGCCACATCCTAATATGAAAATGCGGTGCACGAAGTGGCGAAAAACGGGCGTGGTTTACGTGTGATAGTGGGCGTGGCTTAAATGGGCATGCCTCAGAAGGGGTGTGGCTAGAGTCCGAGATGAAGGAAGAAAGGAAGGAAGGAAGGAAGAAAGGAAGAAAGAAAGAAGCCAGATCCTACACCACAATAGAAATGTGTGTATTCCAGAAAGTTTAACAAAATCGGCAGATAAAGATACTCCAAAACACCTGATGTTCAATCATCCCGGCACCATGGTTGTTATGGTGTCAGGGTGATTGAAGCTCATTATTTCAATTATTACATTGTAATATAAAATGAAATCATTCAACTCACCATAATGCCAAATCAGTGGAAGCGTGTCACCTGCCACATCGCCTGCCACCAGATGGCCTCCCCAGCAGAGTCCCTCCTTACACCAGGTGTCCCCAGCAGAGTCCCTCCTTACACCAGGTGTCCCCAGCAGAGTCCCTCCTTACACCAGGTGTCCCCAGCAGAGTCCCTCCTTACACCAGGTGTCCCCAGCAGAGTCCCTCCTTACATCAGGTGTCCCCAGCAGAGTCCCTCCTTACATCAGGTGTCCCCAGCAGAGTCCCTCCTTACATCAGGTGTCCCCAGCAGAGTCCCTCCTTACACCAGGTGTCCCCAGCAGAGTCCCTCCTTACACCAGGTGCCCGCAGCAGAGTCCCTCCTTACACCAGGTGCCCGCAGCAGAGTCCCTCCTTACACCAGGTGCCCGCAGCAGAGTCCCTCCTTACACCAGGTGCCCGCAGCAGAGCCCCCTCCATAGTTGTGTCCACATCAGAGCTCCCACCACACTTCTATGTCCCCATCAGAGCCCCCACCACACTTGCCATCAGAGTCCCCTCCACACGCGGGCCGTACTACAGCGATCATCCAGTGGCTTTACAGAGGCGTCGGCGGCAGCCAGCGGCGGGATGAGGATAATCCTATCTGATCACAGTCTCACTCTGTGTGAAGAGCGGGGAGGGGCCGAGAAAAGATAGAGAAGCCACGATTGGCTGCCCCTCTCCTCACACTAGAGGTAAGAGGAAAGAACACTCGTGGCGGCAGCGGCCATTTTGGTGTAGCCACCGCCATTTTAAGCCTTAAACATTCCCGAATTTCCCGGGACAAAACGGGACGAAAAGAATTGGGCTTGTCCCGAATCAGGACAAGCCCGATCCGGGACAAGGGTCCAAAAATCTTGATTGTCCCGGGAAATTCGGGACTGTTGGCAACTATGCAGATATATGTGCCTAAATCAAATTTCATGAATGGGTTTACAACCACTCTAATTCTAAAGTGCAGGGGCAAGGACTAACAAGCTGTGCTGGAGGATGCTGGATGTCCTGCAGCCAGGTAATGAGGCAGGCTCTCTGTGACTTGTAATGCACATTGTTAGACGCTCACAGTGTGCAGTAAAATCAGAGTAAAGTCAGCCATAGACAGTTCAAATCTCAGCCGCCAACCGTCCGAGATTCGAACCGTCTATGGTCGGGCTGAATGTACCCAAGTTAATACCAAAGGAAGGAAAAAGCCTACCAAGAAGGTCACATCTGTGGAACACTACGGTTGAGGTAAAAATAGTTTTATTATTGAAAAAGGCACCATAGGAATTCCAAAAAGACAGAATTCAGGGAATTGACATTTCAAGAATCAATTAAAAAGACAACTTTGTCGATTGATCAACTTAGGTACAACAGCCTGCCGGATTTTACATGTGATTTATCGCTAGAGGCTGTTATAGCTGCTAGCAACAATCACTGTGTTCTGTCCTGGGGGATGGCCTTCCCCCCCACCCGCAGGCAGAACGCAGTGACTCCACGGGAGGGATTCCCCTGTCAACACTGTGTTGATGGGGGAATAGAGCAGCATTCTTTTCCTGCAACCCGTGGTTGAATTTAGCTTAGTCTATGGCCGGCCTAAGTCATTTCAGCCTGTGGAAGACTGAAGGGGAGGCTGGAGCTCAGCTTTAAACTCTCCCATCAGAACTAGAAGAGAACGCAGGCTGGTCCATTAGCATTTTTGACAAGCTACAAAGTGTCTGTTCCCCCTCCAGGTGATAATACGACCTGTACAATGGCACGTTACCCTCTTTAATCCCCAGAGACTAGTCACTGCGATCTGTCTGTTGCGTTTATTAGACAGGTCATTACACCGCGGACTCTTCCAAAGAATTGTGTCACCGGGGGAGGCACTTTTTTTTCCGACTTCTCTTTTGTGCTGTCAACCAGCCGTCTCCTGACACCGTGATAAAGAGGGCCGGTTACCCCTTCAGGCAAGAGAGCTAAAAATACCCCACGCCTTTCTCGACCCTGGTCCCCGCTCTGGCATATGTCACTTCTCAAGATGACTATCCATCAACGATGCCAGAGAGGGCTCAGGAATGAGAATGGCAATGGGAACGATGAATATGATAATGCCAGGGAGAATAAACCCTTTTATTGTCATTAAACAGCAGATATTCAGTGCCGGTGAGTTGATTTTTAAAGTGTATCTAAACCCCAAGAAAACAAAATGTAATATATTGCAGCTTACCAGTCCTTAGATGTGATGGTTGCATTAGTTTTCTCTTTTTATTACATTTCTTTGCACCTGGTGCTATAACACCCTTCTGCCCTATGGTGACCACGCTTGACTATTGTAAAACCGATGTATTCCAGTACTGCCCACCACATTCTACCCCCATACCTTACTTATCTTAATCAAAGAGACCACACATTGCTGTTTTGGAGTAAAACATGGCCGTAGCAGCCTCCCTTATTTTTTTTAACTGTTCCATCAGTTATCAAAAACTTTAACCATCAAAACACATAAACCCAGAAACATAACAGAAATATTGCCCCCTAGTGTTGGTCTTTGCAGGAACCTCAAATTCACCATAATCATATTAACCTGATATTCCTCATCATATTAAATTCTTATTATCCCGTGACACTGCGGTACCTTACCAATGGTCCTAGGCCTCAAGCCGATCAGCTACTCAGAGACGACCACTGACCGCAGTGCCCCCATTATCCAACTCATCCAGCTAAACTCCTGTTAGCTGGAAACCATCCTCAGAACCCATACCACCGATGGTTCCTGACCACTTGCTTATTCGAGGTACTTCCTTCTCCCGCAAAGACCAAACACCCGCCACTGCTACGACAATCCGTCCACCTGTAAAGAAAAATTGACAACAGAAAACCATACTGTGACCACATTAAAATTCCTCCTTCCTAAATTGCTTATAAGGGAGGGTGGGTGGGAAACTTTCCCCTGCGCTGTGTTAACTCAGAGGGGCGGGGTCTTCCTTTTATCTAGCCTTCACCCCTCCCCTCTATATTTCCATTAGCCAATAGTTAATCTTCTCTTATTACATACTCTGTTCACTCAGTCATGCCCAGCCCTCCGCCTATGGCATTCTGTCTTTTTGCTCCGGGCTTTTCTTTCTCACTGTACTGTGTGTATGGAGAAGCAGCATTGGTAGGAGCGGAACCTTAGAGCATAAGGCTTCATGGACACTGGGTGTCAAAAACGCCACTTTTAAAGGCATTTTAAAAAACATTTTTGCCTTTCAAAAACTTCAATACACTTTTACCCCCCTTCCTGCCCAGTCCAATTCTCAGCTTTCAGTGCTGCCGAACTGTAAATGACAATTGCTCGGTCATGCAACACTGTACCCATATTATTATTTTTTTTTTACACAAATAGAGCTTTCTTTTGGTGGTATTTAATCACCACTGGGTTTTTTATTTTTTGTTAAAAAACCAAACATTTTGAAAAAAAAAAAAGTTTTTCTTAGCTTTTGTTAGAAAATTTGTAAGGTAATTTTTCTCCTTCACTGATGTGAGCTAATGAGGCTGCACTGATGGGCACTGATAGGCTGCACTGAAGGGTACTGATGAGGTGGCAATAATATGCAGCACTCATAGGCACTGATATGCAGCACTGATGAGCACTGATAGGCACGTATAGGCGGCACTGATAGGTGGCACTTATAGGCACAGTCTGGCGGCACAGATAGGCGGCACTGATGGGCACTGATTGGCGGAACTGATGGGCACTGATGAGCAGGCACTGAAAGGCAGCACTGACTGGCATCACTGCTGGGCACTGACTGGCATTACTGCTGGGCACTGATTGGCATCACTGATGTGCACTGTTGGGGCTGCACTGATCATCAGGGCACTGATGATTAGTGCCCTGATTATCTGTGCAGGTCTCCCCTGTGAGAAAATGCCGCTGATCGGCTCTCCTTACACTCTGTCAGTGTAAGGAGAGGAAAGCCGATAACTGGCATTTCCTTGTTTACATGACATCAGCTGTGATTGGGCACAGCTAATCACATGGGTAAAGAGCCTCGTCATCGGCTCTTAACCGAGATCGGGGATGCGCCATGTCTCAGAAACACAGCGTGCCACTAATCGCCGTGCTGCACGCCCCCCTGGGCGCGCAATTGCAGCGAGAGTGGGACGATGTCCTAAGATGTCATCCCAGAACGAGAGAGTCACCCTGCCGCCGTCATATGTCTATACGACAGGCAGGAGGTGGTTAAATGCCCCTCTATGTTAGCTATTGGGATTTACTAAAGGCAAGTAGACTGTTCAATTTATTTATTCTTTTCTTGCATGTTACAGGGTATTCTTTTTGTGTGAATCTTTACCTTATTTACTAAGCTATGGAGCAGCTGCACTTGCAAAGTGCACAGTCTGCTTGCCTTTAGTATATCTACCTAAATGTTTTCAAGCGCACATACGTGTTTACAGGCATTTAGAGGCTGTTCAGGAGAGGAATTTTCTGCAGAAAAAATGCCCAACGTGCCTAAACGCATTGAGTATTCACTCATTTCAATTCATGCTAAAACAACTACATGTAGTCTCCACTGGTAGCCCATGTGACAGGGCAACAATGCAGAAGAACAATTAGGTAGCAGGCAGGCCCAGATTTACTCTTTGTCGCCCCAAGGCCGGGTCCTTCAATGCCGGGGGGGGGGGGTAAGCGATTTTTCGCAGACAATGACTGGTGTTAGTGCTTCAATCATTCCGGCACCATGGTTGTTATGGTGTCAGGATGATTGAAATGCATTATTTCTATCATTACATTGTAATATAAAATGAAATAGTTCAACTCACCATAAAGCAGAATGAGTGGGAGCCCTGAGCGTGTCACTTGCCACCGTCGCTTGTCAGCAGATGGGAATGTCACTTGCCACACTGCCCCCCCCCCCCACCAGCATTGCAGAGTACTTGCAGCCAGATACAACGCTGTCAGCCTCTCCCACGCGGGAAAACTAGCCGCAGGTGAACCGTGAAACAGAGGTACATGAGACTCGAGTGAGAGATGAGGGTGAGGGCGGGCGGTGAGAGATGACGTCATTCTCTCTCTTCCGTGTGATGTCGCGCAGCCTTCGCGGCCCTGTAAGTAAGGGCGGAAGTTGGAACAGCAGTGCGGGCAATGAGAGATGATGTAATCTCTCTCCACCGCCCAGTGGCGTAGCGTGGGTTGTCAGCACCCGGGGCAAGGCAAGTAATTTGCGCCCCCCTAACCTGCGGACTTTTAGCACTCCCCGAGTCCCTTCAAATACAATAGTACTGACCTACCCGATTCCAACACTGACCTATCTGATACCTATACTGACCACTATACTATATTGTCCACTACACTACACTGACCATGACCACTATACTATACTGTCCACTACACTGACCACTACACTGACCACTATACTGACCACTACACTGACCACTATACTATACTGTCCACTACACTTCACTGACCACTATACTATTTTTCCACTACACTACACTGACCACTATACTATTTTTCCATTACACTACACTGACCACTATACTACACTGACCACTATACTACACTGACCACTATACTATTTTTCCACTACACTACACTGACCACTATACTATTTTTCCACGACACTGACCACTATACTACACTGACCACTACACTACACTGACCACTATACTGTCCTGCCTACTGTAACTCTCTCTCTGCCACTCTCTGCCTCTGTCACTCTCCCTCTCTCTGCCACTCTCCCTCTCTCTGCCACTCTCCCTCTCTCTGCCACTCTCTGCCCCCGTCTCTCACTCTCTGCCCCCGTCTCTCACTCTCTGCCCCCGTCTCTCACTCTCTGCCCCCGTCTCTCACTCTCTGCCCCATCTCTCACTCTCTGCCCCGTCTCTTTCTCGATCTGCCTCTGTCTCTCTATGCCTCTCTCTTTGCCTCTGTCTCTCTCTCTCTCTTTGCCTCTCTCTCTCTTTGCCTCTCTCTCTCTCTCTTTGCCTCTGTCTCTCTCTCTCTCTTTGCCTCTGCCTCTCTCTCTCTCTTTGCCTCTGCCTCTCTCTCTCTTTCTTTGCCTCTGTCTCTCTCTCTTTCTTTGCCTCTGTCTCTCTCTCTTTCTTTGCCTCTGTCTCTCTCTCTTTCTTTGCCTCTGTCTCTCTCTCTTTCTTTGCCTCTGTCTCTCTCTATCTTTGCCTCTCTCTCTCTTTGCCTCTCTCTCTCTCTTTGCCCCTGTCTCTCTCTCTCTCTCTCTGCCCCTGTCTCTCTCTCTCTCTCTCTCTTTGCCCCCTCTCTCTCTTTGCCCCTCTCTCTCTCTTTCTCTCTCTCTTTGCCTCTGCCTCTCTCTCTTTCTTTGCCTCTGCCTCTCTCTCTTTCTTTGCCTCTGTCTCTCTCTTTCTTTGCCTCTGTCTCTCTCTCTTTATTTGCCTCTGTCTCTCTCTCTCACACTTTGCCTCTGTCTCTCTCTCTCTGTCAGTGCCTCTGTCTCTCTCTCTCTCTGTCAGTGCCTCTGTCTCTCTCTCTCTCTCAGTGCCTCTGTTTCTCTCTCTCAGTGCCTCTGTCTCTCTCTCTCAGTGCCTCTGTCTCTCTCTCTCTCAGTGCCTCTGTCTCTCTCTCTCTCTCAGTGCCTCTGTCTCTCTCTCTCAGTGCCTCTGTCTCTCTCTCTCAGTGCCTCTGTCTCTCTCTCTCTCTCTCTCAGTGCCTCTCTCTCTCTCAGTGCCTCTGTCTCTCTCTCTGTGCCTCTGTCTCTCTCTCTCTCTCTCTCAGTGCCTCTGTCTCTCTCTCTCTCTTAGTGCCTATGTCTCTCTCTCAGTGCCTATCTCTCTTAGTGCCTCTGTCTCTCTCAGTGCCTCTGTCTCTCTCTGTGCCCCTGTCTCTCTCTCTCTGTGCCCCTGTCTCTCTCTCTGTGCCTCTGTCTCTCTCTCTGTGCCTCTGTCTCTCTCTCTGTGCCTCTGTCTCTCTCTCTGTGCCTCTGTCTCTTTGCCCCACTCTCTTTTTGCCTCTGTTGCTCTGTCTCTGCCTCTGTTTCTCTCTCTGCCTCTCTCCCCAGTCTGTGTTCCTCCTCACCTGCTTGTCCTGCATCATGGACATAGGTCCGGAGGATAGGAGGAGGCGGCAGCCATGTTTGTTCAGTGTCTGGCGCACTGTGATTGGGCGTATGGAGGTCATGTGCAGAGGCGGGAGTTCAGTATCACGAACAGGACAGCCCCACGCCGCACATGACCCCCATGGCCCAATCACAAGGTGCTGGAAATTGAAAAATGGCGGACAGGGCTTTGGGCGGCCGGGGACACAGAAAATAAATTTTAGGAGGACTTGTCTCCTCCGCCGCGCGGCGCCGCCCCTGCACACAGTACCGCCCCGAGGCCTGGCCTTGTTGGCCTTGTGGGAAATCCAGACCTGGTGGCAGGGAAAGAGTGTTATCACCCGATAACAGGAAATGCCTGAACAAAGACCTTCATGGTAGTTTTACCAGGCATTAATTTAAAGCATAACTTCAGTCATTTTTTCATCTTTCCATCCATTAAATCTCCTGCCCTTGTTGTTTTAACTTTGTGTAGCACACCCCCGTAGGAGCTGCTGGTTTTTGTTTGGGCCTTGCACGTTACCTCAGTATTCGTTGTCTAGGGGAATAAAGTCTGTAAGAAACTCCAATGTCCACACAAGATGTAAAACCTTTTTGCTGTTACGTTTTATTTTTGTTTAAAACTTGGGAAGAAAGGAAAAGGATGAAGGAGGAAGGAGAAGGTTCAGGTACGCAGTACAGATCACTGGGGAAAAACTTCTCAACCCCAAAGTCATTCACCACTCCTCCTCTAGTGAGTATTGCTCACCCGGATAGGCCCCTCTCACCTGGCCTAGCAGCTGGAATAATGCACGGACAATGATCAGGACCAGTCTCTGCCACACACTGGTTGCGAACAAAAATGGATAGTCCAGAATCCTCTGCCACAGGACTTAACGCCCGAACTCCCAGCCAAACAGTCAAAGAGCCTTTAAGCCGACCCGGCGGACTGTAGGGTAACTTGAGCGATAGATCCCTCCTTAATAAGGTCACCAGGCCTATCCCGAGACATTAGCCTTTCGCTTGGTCTCCTCCAGGACAGGTCCTCCTCTGGTTTCCTCCGTTAAGTAGCTTCCTCTGCTTAGATGGACAGCTTGGGATCCCCTCTGAATCATAGGCCCCAGTCAGCATAACTGGGCCTACTTGGTATAGATGTGGCCTCGGACCAACATGGTCCTGGGGCCGAAATCACACAGCACATTCCTCGTGCCAGGAGGGCCACGAGGCGGAGGACCCCAAAAAATGGCATCTGCCCCTTAAGTACCCCTTCCCGGCATGCCCAGCAGGGACACCACTCCCATTCGGCTGTTTCTGGGAAAGGACACTCAATCCACCATGACTTGCCCATATTCCAACACTGGCCTGTGGTGGTATCGCCACCTACAGGCAACAGTGGGAAATCCTGTCAGGCACAGCCACAGCTGAACAGAGGCTAATTTAGCACAATCATTTAAGTTTGAGCCCAACTATTGGCTCAGACACCCACTAAATTTAATATAGCGCCCAGTCATTGGGAGCAGGGCGCTACATTTGGATAGTAAAACATTTTTTTTCTGCCAGTAAATACCTTATACAGCCCACTTCCTGTTTCTTGTCTGGTAAAAAGCCTAGGCGTATGACATCATGCACAGCTCTCTCTTGTGAGAGTTTGCCAGGAAGGGAGGGGGGTGAGTCATAAGAGGGCCAATCAGATCTGCAGAGCTGGAGGTGTGCCTCTGTGTGTCTGTGTAAATCCAGGAAGTGAACAGGCAGCAGCTTCAGCTGCCCACAGTTAAAATGGATGCAGCCAGACTCAGTGAAGGGAGATTTCTGCAGCATATTTGGCAAGTACAGAATCACAGTATATATAAAATAATATGCAAAGTGGTTGGAGGGAAGCTTCAGAATGGCAAAGATGTTTTTATTACAAATTATGTGAGCAGCCTGCTGTTCCTATTTTATGAAAGCTGAAGATTTCATAGCACTAAAAATTATTTTTGAATGAAACCCTATATGAGATTTTAGTGATCGAGTTTGCATATACTTTCATTTTAAAATTAGCAGCTTTCCAGACAACCTATGTCTCAATCTGGAGGATCGAATTTGTGCTTAAAGCTTCCATTTATATTCTCTCCAGTTAACTATAAATAATAAAACAAGCATCGAAAAAAATATGAATTTTTGAGGACTGAGCAAGATTCTTCTCTGACAGCAGTCACTTGCACAATATACAATATCTATATACCGTATATATAATATATATATATATATACACATATATACATATGCACTCTATACATACATTTGCAAATTTGCAAGTGGAAGTAACTCTAGGTGCCAAGCTTTTGTTCTCTTGAGCCCATGGCATACATAGTGTATAAATATACTTAGAAAATTCTAGAAAAACAGTAATTCTGCAGCATACATTTTTTTTTTAAAGTGACCCTGTCAGGGAGTCAACAAAATTAGGAAACCTATGTAGAAGGGCGTTCTCTACATACCTGTCCGGTGACCTGCTTGCTAATCCTTCCCGGCACAAATCCAAATGAACACATGGGACAGGGTAAATAGCGCAGGACACAATAGTAATGTAGGGGTTTTCAGGAGGAACCACATCGCCCAGTGGGGGATGGAGAATAGGATCAGTACCCTGGCCAACAAACTGGCCAATGGAAAGTTATGTATAAGTCTGCTCTCTTTACAGGCTAAGGTCTTGTAATTATGTGGATCCCCTGACAGTCACTGTTTTTAGGCAGAGAAGTCAATTGCTTCTAGAAATCCATTCATTCATTTTTTTACACGGTCATGGAGGTAAAAGTACAAAAGGAGACAAATCAGGTCTTTTGTCTTGTTAGCTGTGTGGTGTGTTGTGCGGTGTGTCAGAGCTGTCTATAGCTCAGGACTGGATGGACAGAAATAAAAAAAAATCATTTGGCAGGTAAAACAGCTCCAGTATATGTATTTAATCTATGCGTTTAGCTATTTTTCTGGGGTTTAGCCCTAAAGCCTGAAGAGTATTACCTGCATGCAGCTCTGCAACACTCTAAATTTCATAAATAATGTATTTTTTTGTAGTCGGCAATGATCCTATTGCTCCTATGATTTCCATGTAGGGGAACTATTTTATAAATGTTAGTAATGTAAATGTTAGTCTTCTGTGTGTAAGTATTGCTGGCGTTCATGTTAAACAATAATCAGGCAAATGCACATAAACTGAAACTATGCAAATGTGCAGCTTTTTAATGGCTGGGATTCCTCAGATAGTATCAAGGGATTTTAAAATACATTTGCTTTTCTTCATTGCAGTTCCTTTTTGAACCACTGGAGGTCAATCACTGCTAACCCTGTATTCCCATCTGCTCAGCAGAGGTCTCTAAGTGTCTGGGTGGTATACAGAATGGATTTAGTATTTGGTATTCAGTGAAGATTGCTGCTAAGGGTTTACCGAGCCGAAAGATGAACCGCTTAGAATGTGTGTGTTTGCACGTATATATATATATATATATATATATATATATATATACAGTGGGTACGGAAAGTATTCAGACCCCCTTAAATTTTTCACTCTTTATTATATTGCAGCCATTTACTAAAATCATTTTTTTCATCATTAATGTACACACAGCACCCCATATTGACAGAAAAAAACACAGAATTGTTGCCATTTTTGCAGATTTATTAAAAAAGAAAAACTGAAATATCACATGGTCCTAAGTATTCAGACCCTTTGCTGTGACACTCATATATTTAACTCAGGTGCTGTCCATTGCTTCTCATCATCCTTGAGATGGTTCTACACCTTCATTTGAGTCCAGCTGTGTTTGATTATACTGATTGGACTTGATTAGGAAAGCCACACACCTGTCTATATAAGACCTTACAGCTCACAGTGCATGTCAGAGCAAATGAGAATCGTGAGGCCAAAGGAACTGCCTGAAGAGCTCAGAGACAGAATTGTGGCAAGGCACAGATCTGGCCAAGTTTACAAAAAAAATTCTGCTGCACTTAAGGTTCCTAAGAGCACAGTGGCCTCCATAATCCTTAAATGGAAGACGTTTGGGACGACCAGAACCCTTCCTAGAGCTGGCCGTCCGGCCAAACTGAGCTATCGGGGGATAAGAGCCTTGGTGAGAGAGGTAAAGAAGAACCCAAAGATCACTGTGGCTGAGCTCCAGAGATGCAGTCGGGAGATGGGAGAAAGTTGTAGAAAGTCAACCATCACTGCAGCCAGTCGGGGCTTTATGGCAGAGTGGCCTGACAGAAGCCTCTCCTCAGTGCAAGACACATGAAAGCCCGCATGGAGTTTGCTAACAAACACCTGAAGGACTCCAAGATGGTGAGAAATAAGATTCTCTGGTCTGATGAGACCAAGATAGAACTCTTTGGCCTTAATTCTAAGCGGTATGTGTGGAGAAAACCAGGCACTGCTCATCACCTGTCCAATACAGTCCCAACAGTGAAGCATGGTGGTGGCAGTATCATGCTGTGGGAGTGTTTTTCAGCTGCAGGGACAGGACGACTGGTTGCAATCGAGGGAAAGATGAATGCGGCCAAGTACAGGGATATCCTGGACGAAAACCTTCTCCAGAGTGCTCAGGACCTCAGACTGGGCCGAAGGTTTACCTTCCAACAAGACAATGACCCTAAGCACACAGCTAAAATAACGAAGGAGTGGCTTCACAACAACTCCGTGACTGTTCTTGAATGGCCCAGCCAGAGCCCTGACTTAAACCCAATTGAGCATCTCTGGAGAGACCTAAAAATGGCTGTCCCACCAACGTTTACCATCCAACCTGACAGAACTGGAGAGGATCTGCAAGGAGGAATGGCAGAGGATCCCCAAATCCAGGTGTGAAAAACTTGTTGCATCTTTCCCAAAAAGACTCATGGCTGTATTAGATCAAAAGGGTGCAAATACTAAATACTGAGAAAAGGGTCTGAATACTTAGGACCATGTGGTATTTCAGTTTTTCTTTTTTAATAAATCTGCAAAAATGTCAACAATTCTGTGTTTTTCTGTCAATATGTTGTGATGTTTGTACATTAATGAGGAAAAAAAATTAACTTAAATAATTTTAGCAAATGGCTGCAATATAACAAAGAGTGAAAAATGTAAGGGGGTCTGAATACTTTCCGTACCCACTGTATATATATATATAACCAGTAACATATGAATTGCATGGCAAACCTAGCATGGCTTTAAGTTTTGCTTAACAATGCTTTATAGAATTTTTAGATGCTGCATATGCTTAAGATGTATGTCAGAGCAAAAAAACAAAATTTGGCAAATCATCTGGTATTTTTTAAGTACTTGCAGCCCTTTCGGAGTGACAAATCCTGGGGAAATGTGCATGCATTGAGACGTTCCTGTCTAGATGCACTCCAGCAATGGTTGCATGGCAATTTTCAGGGCAGGTTTCCTGATGGTGATAACAGTGGACCATGTTTATGCAATATAAGTTGACACACCCATTAAAAGCCTGTGTGACAACACAGGAGCACAACTAGGTGAACTGGACAGAATGTTGTCACCCTAGTACAGGAAGTGCTTGAACGAGGACCTTCATGACAGGGTCAGCGGGGATTATTTTAATGAAAGCTGCAGATGTTAAAAATCGTTTACATGGCTTTTGAAAAGTAATTTTCATGTTTAAGTTTCTATGAGGTTTTACTGATTGGGTTTACCTATACTTTAAAGGGAAAAAAATTGATTGGCTAAAGTGGTTTATTCAATGTAAATTTTTCTCCTTTCTGTCTTAAAGCTGAATCCTAGTGTAGCACTGCCCCCTGGAGGGTTGCTTGATAATGCATGTTCTCTAATACCTCCATGACCCTGTGAACTCTTCAGTCCCTCTGACACTCTAGGTTTATGTACACCTTTAAATGACACACAAACACAAAGCAAGTAGTTTCAACTCTCTCTGACTTTACTTCTTTGAAATGAGAGGTGTAAACTATAACTGTTCAGCCAAATCCTGGGTTGAGCCAAGACTAGGTTGTAATAGCTCTTGTGACAATGGTAATTAGTAATGACACATGAAGGTAACAATGTATACAATCACATAGGATATTATAGATGAAGGAATATTATGAGCTTAACTAACTCCATTTCGTTATAGCATCCATTTTGATATACCTTGTATCACTAATATAGTATGATTCTAGCTTAGAAATACACCCACGTAGTTATCACTTGGAGTGTGTTTCTAAGCTAGAATCATACTATATTAGTGATACAAGGTATATCAAAATGGATGCTATAACGAAATGGAGTTAGTTAAAGTGGAGCTCCACCCTAAATAGCAACTTTTGCTATTTGGAGCCCTCCCCCCCTCCGGTGTCACAATTGACACCTTTCAGGGGGGAGGGGGGTGAAGATACCTGTCTAAGACAGGTATTTTCACCCACATCCGGGAGTCCTGTCTCCGGGAATCTGCGGGAGTTACGTCACTTCCCGCAGACTTCCCTTGGTGTTCTGGGAGACACTCGGCTCCCAGAACACAGGAGCACCAATCAGAACGGCGCAGCGCGACTCGCGCATGCGCCGTAGGGAACCGGGCATGAAGCCGCAGGGCTTCACTTCCTGGTTCCCTCAGCGAGGATGGCGGAGGGAGCAGCAGAGCGACGAGCGGTCGCTCGTCCTCTGCTGCGGACGTCGCTGGACTCCAGGACAGGTAAGTGTCCAAATATTAAAAGCCAGCAGCTGCTGTAGCTGTAGCTGCTGGCTTTTAATTTTTTTTTTCCGGTGGAGCAACCCCTTTAAGCTCATAATATTCCTTCAATTAATATTCCTTCAATAGAGATGCTATCAATAGATATAAGTAAAATGTTCACTTTAAAGGAAAACTCCAGACTGACTTATAGTAATTTTATCCTAATGAAAGATAGTATGCTATAATAATCAGTTAAATGTCCCCTTTAAGAATACTAACAACACTGTCCTAATAGCAAGGCCTTGCACTATCTTCACAGCAACATTGGAGCTCATAGAACCGAGATTCCTGGCTGCAGCAAAGAGATGATAAACAATGCAAGATAAATTCTAGATGATAGTGATTCTATTTGTAATCCAAGAGAATGTGGTAGGTGTCCTGTGTTCAAAGTGTAATACTTGGCAGAACAATGGGATCTGTGGGCATAAGCTTTCTCACCAGTCCTGATAGACCTCAAAGCCCCCCGATAAGATCCTAAGACATCAGCATACCAAGAAATTTTGGACAATTTCATGCTCCCAACTTTGTATGAACAGTTTGGGGATGTCCCCTTCCCATTCCAACATGACTGCGCACCAGTGCACAAAGCAAGGTCCATAAAGACATGGATGAGCAAGTTTGGGGTGGAGGAATTTGACTGGTCTATACAGAGTCTTGACCTCAACCCAATAGAACACCTTTGTTATGAATTTGAGCGGAGACTGCGAGCCAGGCCTTCTCGTCCAACATCAGTGCCTGACCTCACAAATGCGCTTCAGGAAGAATGGTCAAACAATCCAATAGACACACTCCTAAACCTTGTGGACAGCCTTCCCAGAAGAGTTGAATCTATTATAGCTGCAAAGAGTGGGCCAACTCAATATTGAACCCTACGGATTAAGACTGGGATGCCATTAAAGTTCCTATGTGGGTAAAGACAGGTGTCCCAATACTTTTAGCAATATAGTGTATATAGAGCTGATGCTACATACAGTTAATACAGCGCCCCCCCAGCTAGCACAAGTGTTAGTGAAGTAAATAGTTTGTTGGGACTAGCTTGGTCCAAATTAACTATTTGAAGTTAAACAAACCTGAAGTTAGGTTTTAAAGCTGAACTCCAGAATGAATGAATATTGTCTAAATATAAGAGGCTTGTATATTCTCACTTGAATCTTGGTGTGCTTTCCTCCAGATCTGAGCAGTAATCCAGTGTGGAACTTTTCCCCTGTGCAGGAGCTTCCTGTAATAAAGACTGGTCACTGCTGCTCTCTATCTTTGTGCAGGGTGACTGGTCTTGTCTCCGCCTTTCCTATAGTTTTCTGCAGGCAGCCTGTAGTGGAAGGAGCTGCTGGGTCCCTCCCACAGCTCTGCTCTTTGCACAGGCTATGTACAGCACAGTGATGATGTCACCGCTATTTTTATAACTTAATATCTGGGTTTGTAAAGACATTTGGCGCACACAAAGTTGAATTATATCCTTTTTTTTTGGCTATTGAAAAATATATTTGGATGTAATTTCTTGTGATGGAGTTCATCTTTAGGTAAGTTGGAACGATGTGAGTATTATTATCACCCAGTCATCGGCTTTGCCGGGTGTTCTCATTTTGGCAGTAAATTGCCCTAAGTCCCCATTCTATTGCTGTAGCGCCTCTTCGCTCTCCTACCATTCAGGCCTTCCCGCCGCCATCCTGTATTATGCAGCTGCTGTGAAATGAAGCACAAAGTCCTTCTGGGTTTCTGTCCTCATAAGAGCGGTGACTGAAGATTTAGAAACCTCCACGAAATCCCGCCGAAGGAGCCTTATGAATCATTCATGGCGGAGAACAGCAGCTAAGAAGGAGACGCTTCTCAGAGAAAGTGAGAGGCCGAAGGTTCCCTGGAGACAGGAGATTGAATTTATCCCGTTGTACACACAGTTTTAATGGCAATAGAAACATTTCTCTTCCCCTCCATTCCCTCGCAGCCCCCGCACGGCACAGCGCAGCGCTACATTCACTGGCTAAGCCCTGGAGTTTTTTTATTTTTTACCCTTTTTATAAATTAAACATTGCCTTTCCCAACATACAGACATATTCCTCAGGGCTGTAAAAAAAACCTGTACTAGTAAAACACATAAGGGTTGATTTACTAAAACTGGTGCATTCCGAATCTGTTGCAGCTATGAATGGTAGCCAATCAGCTTCTAACTTAAGCTTGTTCAATTAGGCTTTGGCAATAAAACCTGCAAGCTGATTGGTTTATATGCAGAAGTGCACCAAATTTTGCACTCTCCAGCTTTAGTAAATCAACCCCAGCGGGATTGATTTACTAAAGCTGGAGAGTGCATACTCTGGTGTAGCTCTGCATAGAAACCAATCAGCTTCCAGGTTTTAGCCCACGTTCACACTGAGGGCCGGTTTGAAATTGAAACTGTCAGAACACAATGTCCCAGCAAGGGGATTCCTCCATCCACCTCCCTTGGAGCCTAGGTTTACACAGAATGAGGGTTTGAAATCGTGCGAGTTCAGCTGAACTCGCACGATTTCAAACTGCCATTTCAGTCTGACTTCGGGGGCAAATTGACAGATATCTGTGCGAGTTCATGCACAGATGTCTATTGAAATTGCCCCAGAAGTCGCCAAAAGTAGTACAGAAGTGGGAATCGGTGCGGCGCAGCAAAGTAGGCGTTGCACCGATTTGAACTATGCCATTGCCAGCAATAGGATCCGGTTTGGCATGCGATTTGACATGTCAAATTGCATGCCAAATTGGCCCAATGTGAACGTGGGCATATTGTCAAAGTTTAATTGAACAAGGTGAAGTTAGAAGCTGATTGGTTGTCATGCACAGCTGCACCAGATTTTGCGCTCTCTAATTTTAGTAAATCAACCCCATTGGCTGTTAAAGTGTATCTAAAGCAAAACATTTATTTTCAGTTGAGGATGAAGTAGTTGGGGGGGGGGGGGGGTGTCCACACTCTCTTCTCTATTTGTCCTAGTGACCATTGTCAGTGGGACTGAAAGTGAGGGGATGTCCAAAATTTTGAGTTGCCACTAGATAAGGAATAGAGGGGGAAATCCAATAAGGACAATAGGGACACTTGTTTCTGTGACAACCACCTAGGAGGGGATTTCTCTCACTGTGGAGAGATTTTCTCTGACTTCCCGTTGTGTTTATATGACAAAAAGGAAGCAAAACCTCCCCAATGGGACAGGGCAAAAATAAATAAAAAATCTGTGCGAGGTTTGAAAGCTTATGTAAACCCAATCAACAAAATCTCATATGCTTTAACATGTTGACGTAATTTCAAAAGTTATTTTCAATATTTGTAAATCAGAACAGCATTCGTAACTTAGTTACATATTTAGCCTGGTTGACAGATATTCCCTGAATCAACTTTACCTATAAATATTAGTATCCAGTTAAAAAAAAAAAATGTAAAAAATTAAGGGGCTTGTTCAGGCACTTACTGTTATGGGGTGACAACGCTTTGTCTGTCTCTCATTTGGTCTCATGTGTTGTCACTGGGAAACATGCTCTCCAAATGGAGACTCCAAACTGCCATTTTAACACACATTACACAGACATGGTCCAATGTTGTCACCACCAGGAAACTCACTCTAAAGCCCCGTACACACGGTCGGACTTTTGGCCAACAAACTTCATTTTGAGCAAGATTGACCAACAATCCGACCGTGTGTATGCTCCATCGGACAAACTTTTTTTTTGTTTTCATCGGACAAAAGTCCGATGGAGCAAAGTCCGACCGTATGTACAGAAAACCATAGGACTTTTATCCGATGGACAAAACAACTAATGTTAAAATCAACCAACAATAGCAGAAGGTGACCAAAGGGTGGCGGTAAAGAGCAGAAAAGATCAGAAAACCACGTGATGTTGCAAAAAGTTTTGGGAAAGTTTGCAGAAAAGTCCTGTGGTGTGTATGCTATGGGTGTGCCCGGCCAACTCCGTTCGGACAAAAATCCAGGGAAAAGTCAGATGGAAGTCCGACCGTGTGTATGGGGCTTTAGAAATGTCAGCAGCCATTACAGGAGTGCAAGTAGGCAGAAAGTAGTTGCAAAGAGAAGAAGCTGCAGGAGGTCAGCAGCTCTGAGTTGCAACAAAGGATGGAAAAAAGGTGGTGTGTGTGTAGGACTTTTAGAATATTCAAATGGTAAAGTTTCACTTTGACCACTGGAAACAGAATTGCAGACAGAGGAGGGTTGTCTCACTAATAATGGACCTCTCTCATAAGCAGAACCTAAAAAGATTAAGGGCTGACAAGTTTGCTTTAGGGTAGGGTGACCACACATCCCTGGTTTCAGGGGACAGTCCCCGGATTGAGGACACTGTCCCCGGACCAAGTCTGTCCCCGGATTGGATTTGAAGAGGGCCTGGGGCAATTTCAAAGACAGTCAGTGCAGAATAAAAAAAAAAAATTGTGAATTACACACCCGCTCCGCCGCTCTTACTCTACTAGCTTAGGGGTGTATTTTTTCCATTATCTGTGCCCCTTTCTGATGATCAAGTGCTGGTCGGAGCGGAGGGAATATTTCTTCAGTTTCGGGTGGATGCCCATTCAGCTCCGCTCGCATGTTCTCCTGCCTTGGCTCAAGTCCCGGCCAGCCGCCTGCCTGCTTATCTCCTTGCCTTCCCTGGTGGAGTGATCTTCCTCCGCTCCCCACCCAGTAGTAGCCTGGGGCCTGGAGAGTAAGACTTAACAGGCTGTGAGGCGGGCGGCGGCGACGGGCAGAGAGTCACTGATTGCTGCCATTACTAGTAAAAAAAAAAATATGTCCCCTGATTTCATTTTAAAAATCTGGTCACCTTACTTTAGGGCATGAGCCATACTCAAAGCAGCTATATTTGGGACCTGGCCCAATGATCATGCCTTAGTAGCCCCTTAAAGTGGTGACATAACTAAAAAGTTGGGATTGATGTGGAGCCTACCTTGTCATATTGAATGACCTAATGGAAATGCAAGGCTTAAAAACATTGCTTCATCTTGCCATACCAAATTATTCACTGCATTCACCATACAACCATATCCTCATTGTGAGATCTGACCTTTAGCAACTGTCATCCTTCAACTCTTGACCGGCATACCCGGAGCAGAAGAACACGATTCTCGCCGCGGGGAACGATGAGGACTGACGAGGTAACACGCAGTTAGCAATGTATTTACTTCTATTCACTTGTAAAGAGAAGTTAATATATTGTTAGCTGTGCATTAACCAACTTCTCTCTGCACTGCAGAACGAAGAACGAGAAGAAGCATGGGCCACAACTGACGCTGCCATCACAAATCCAGAACACTCCATCATTAAACTGTGAAATTCATTGTCTTGCAAGCAAATTCATATTTGGTTCATGATAAAAAGAGCATGATGGAAAAATAGATAAAAGAGAACTCCAGTCAATAGCATTTGGCAAGAAAATATTTTGTGATCACTCGTGGGCTTTTTGCTTTGGATGCACTAACTATTAACAAAAAAAGTCATTACCATTTGAGCTTCTAATGAAGGCTCCAACGTCCCATGGTTGACCCAAAATAGTAAGTCTGGGTCTTCTAAAATGTGTTTTTTATCCTCTAAAATTAACTGCTTCTGGGTGCAGAAGTTAAATACTGAACTGAATCTTGACTGCAGTCCTCCAGATATCTTGAGGAAGACATCTCTTGAGAAAGCAGGGAACATAGAGCAATGCAGCAGGTCAAATCATTGTTGGGAAAGATATATTGGCCCATATTTAGTCATCAGTAGTGGATCAGACATTGATGGGGAACCTCTAACTGGAAAAGAGAGGCTTGACTGCTGAGGAGTATGTGCATCAGTTATCACAACAACAGTAGTTTTACCCAAATGACCCAGAAAAAAATAATAATACGGAAAGAGCAAGGCCAAGTTAATAAATAATGAATAGTAAAATGCACTACTTATCTATCAAAAACTGTTTCCCAGTGCTAAACCTTTCATTCAATTTGTAAATTGCTGCATTTGTAAATTCTAAAAGCCAATATAAAGTAATAGTAGTGGTAAAAAAAAAAAAAAGCACTTGTGGGTTTAACTAATCTTTTTTTGTACAATTCTCCATTAACCTCCCTGGCGGTATGTTTATTTCAAATTTTAGGTGCTGAAAGCGGTACCATTATTTTGCATGGAAATTTGGCGTTTTATATTGTAGGCCTGTAATTCTTAGGAATAACTCACTTAAATCTGTCCAAACAAGAGTCTAGTAGACATCCCGGGTATGATAAAGTTCAAAAAACAAAATCATAAATTATAATATAATAAATAACTATAAAATAATTATAACAAATAATAATATAATAATAATAAAAGTGTTTTTCAGTGTTTGATGACGAATTTCCCCACAAATCGATATCGCTCAATTCTGCGAGTGATTCTAATTTATTATCGCTGTTTTCTAGCTGGTCTAAAACCACTTTTGATGTAAAGGGACACTTTTTGGTTGCTATGGACAATCTCCAGTTTCCAGACAGAAAGAACAGTTTTTATAATATAAAACTGCATGCAGGGCACTGGACAGACCACTAGGGACAAAGGGGATGTGTTATTATTTGATACAGTACTGTAATCTGTAAGATTACAGTACTGTATGTATACTAGGGTGACCACGTGTCCCGGATTGCCCGGGACAGTCCCACATTTTGCAGGTCTGTCCCGGGCACCTTCATTCCAGGACAATACAGTGTCCCGGAATGAAACTGACACAGCCACCCCCAGGCCAATCTGATGCCCCCAAAAAAGGCTGCCACATCACTGCTTTACTCACTGACAGTACTTGTCCTGGCCGGGAATGCCTGGAGGAGCACAATCCCCACCCCCTGCTCGTGATTGGAGAAATCATAAATCCCACCTCTTGTGTCCAATCACTGTGCTGTGATTCGCTACAGCACAAGCTGATTTTTGGGAAGGGGGGTGTCCCAGAATGGTTGTTTAAAAATGTGGTCACCCTAATGTATACTGTGTGTTTCACTTTTTGAATTTGGCGCCGAACTCCGTCCCTGTGCGCCGCAACGCTCAGGAACGGAGCTTGGCACTCGGCAGTGTGAATCGAGCGAGGAGACAGCTCGCAGACACAGCGGGGAGACATCGCAGGATCCAGGGACAAGGTAAGTAACCTCCCCTGTATCCTGCAATGCGATCTCGAGTCTGGCTCGGGGTTACCGCTTTAGGTACTGAAATCTTACCCCGAGCCACACTCGGGAATACCGCTAGGCGGGTTAAGGGAGTGTGTGTGTGTGTGTGTGTGTGTGTGTGGTGTGTTACCTATGCCTACATACTATTTCTAATAGGTGTCCCTCGTTCCCATCTCAGAAAGTTGGGAGGTATGCTTATAAGCCTTGTTCCTCCCAAAACCTGTGACTAGTAAAGGAAGCAGCAACAGACCGATTAGCTCATCTCTGTGTCACGCTCTCTCCACCTACCAGCATGTTCCTTATACTGCAGCACACCTGGTCAGCTCATTATCACTGCATCTTCCCTTGTGCTCTAAAGGGGACAACCAGGCCCGGATTTACTCCCTTTGCCGCCCCAAGGCCGGGTCCTTCAATGCCGCCCCCCCCCCACACACACACACCATCACATAGGGGGCTTCTGAGCCCCCCCCTATGTGATAGAAATGAGGTGGCCTTGTCTGGAATCCAGCCCCGTTTGAGTGTAGGACATCATAGACTCACCCTTGGAGGGGGTGTCACCATGGTGCCCCACACTCACAGTGTAATGATGCAAAGAGCAGTGAGTGGCACTTTTGGCATCATTGAGGAGCTCCCAATGCTGGAGAAGATCGAAGAAGAGGACCCCCTGTGTCATGTGACTGGGTTGGAGATATCTTGAAAAGGTAAGTAATACAAAATAGCATAAAATACATGAGGGGCTCCAGGGGTATGGAATTTTATTGGTTGGCGAAAGGGGTAATTGGCAGATAGAGGGGGATATTGGCTGATGGGATGGGGGGGACTCAGAGTTGGGTTTTAAAGATAAGGCCATAACTCAGAGAATTCTTCATAAACTGTAAAACGAAGCAGTATCCAGTATATACATATTCCTGCACCAGATACAATTAGAAACTAAGTAAAGTTTGCAGTTGAATATGTCTTTAATAAACTCACGCGGTGTACGGTGTTTATATATAGCTCCTGGGTGTACTCTGTGATTACCGCTGTGAGCGTGGATTTATTTTCTCATTCTAATTTCTCTTTAATGAAGAATGCTCAGCTGCCCAAGTTTTATTACATTGCCGCCTGGTATCTGAGGCTCTCTGTAATCTCACAGATGCCACTGAGTCATTCAGGTCTCAAAAAGGACTTTTTCTCGCATCCAAACTGCTCACCCACATCCCTCCACCGCAGAAGTAATCTCCCTGTGTCACAGGCTCAGTTTAATTTACCTTCTATTTAGTCACTAAAATTACTTCTATCTCTGTTCCTGAGCAGACGGGTGCCAGGCCAACTGCAAGGATTGTAAGGTCTGCAGGAGGTAAAGGGGACCTGGACCCAAACATCGCATGTCAGCTATTTTACAGTTGACGTTTTTTCTGCTTAAATGAAATACCTTATTTTATATCTAGTGACGTCATCAATGGGTCTCTCTGCGCCTCCTGAAAACAGGACTTTGCCTCAGTTCTCCTCTCAAGAGTCCTCAGCTCTGATGCAAGCAGTGGACCAGCTCTTAGGCTAAGTTCACACCTAAGCATTTTTCAGAAGTGCACCACAGTTCATTTAACATTACATGCTATGGGCCATGTTCACAGTTCCGCGTTTTCAACTGGTGCGGTTTTTGGAAGGTTTTTTGGAAATAGTCAGGGATTTTTTTACCAGCAGTAGTTTGTATTTTTGGTTCTATAGACTTCAATGGAAATGCACCAGAAACGCAAGTACTGTGTTTTTAATGCGTTTTTGACCCTTTTCCGCAGTGTTTTGCGTTTTTAACCTGCATGTCAACAAACACTTTCCCTAACAACAGACTTCACAGGCTGCCCAGAAAACCAGGAAGTTGATTTATGTAAGCAGCATGGTCCAAAAGAGATACAGGATGGATGGAGATAGCCCTGGAAATATATCCAAGATGGGAATAATTCTCCCAAAAACAGAAAGAAAATAAATGCAAGTATTGGCTGCACCTACTGTATGCAAGTTCAAATTAAATTTTTATTTTTTTTTTACTTTTTCTGTGCAAAGATGGTCCACTATTCCTCCCACTGATAACACTGATAATGGGACACTATTTTGTCCACTGATAGCAATGATGGGAAGCATTTCCTGCAAGTGACAACAATGATTGGAAACAGTTTCTGCCACTGACACCAATGATGGGAAACAGTTCCTGCCTCTAACACCAATGATGGTCCACTATTCTGTCCACTAACACCAATGATGGGAAACAGTTCCTGCCTCTAACACCAATGATGGTCCACTATTCTGTCCACTGACACCAATGATGGGAAACAGTTCCTGCCACTGATATCAATGATGGTCCACTATTCTGCCTACTGACATTAATGATGGGAAACAGTTCCTGCCACTGACATCAATGATGGTCCACTATTCTGCCCACTGACAGCAATGATCGGAAACAGTTCCTGCCACTGATATGATGGTCCACTATTCTGCCTACTGACACCAATGATGGGAAACAGTTCCTGCCTCTAACACCAATGATGGTCCACTATTCTGTCCACTAACACCAATGATGGGAAACAGTTCCTGCCTCTAACACCAATGATGGTCCACTATTCTGTCCACTGACACCAATGATGGGAAACAGTTCCTGCCACTGATATCAATGATGGTCCACTATTCTGCCTACTGACATTAATGATGGGAAACAGTTCCTGCCACTGACATCAATGATGGTCCACTATTCTGCCCACTGACAGCAATGATCGGAAACAGTTCCTGCCACTGATATGATGGTCCACTATTCTGCCTACTGACACCAATGATGGGAAACAGTTCCTGCCACTGATATCAATGATGGTCCACTATTCTGCCCACTGACAGCAATGATCGGAAACAGTTCCTGCCACTGATATCAATGATGGTCCACTATTCTGCCTACTGACATTAATGATGGGAAACAGTTCCTGCCACTGACATCAATGATGGTCCACTATTCTGCCTACTGACACCAATGATGGGAAACAGTTCCTGCCACTGATATCAATGATGGTCCACTATTCTGCCCACTGACAGCAATGATCGGAAACAGTTCCTGCCACTGATATCAATGATGGTCCACTATTCTGCCCACTGACAGCAATGATTGGAAACAGTTGCTCCCACTGACAGCAATTATGGTGCACTATTTTGCCCACTGACACCAATGATGGGAAACAGTTCCTGCCCTGACACCAATGATGGTCCACTATTCTGTCCACTGACACCATTAATGGGAAACAGTTCCTCCCACTGACACCAATGATAGTCCACTATTCTGCCCACGACAGCAATGATGGGAAACCGTTCCTCCCACTAACACCAATGACAACTTTATTCCTGTGACACCTAAGCTGTCATATACCCATTCCTCCCCCCCAAAAAACAAAACAAAAAAAAAACGCAAAACAAGTCAAAAACACGTGTTCAAAAAGGCGCCTGAAAAACAGATAACTGCATAGATGTGATAGAAGCCTTAGGAGGGGTGATACAAATAAATGCCTCGATGGGTGGATTTCAGTCTGGAGAAGTGAGAGTTCCTAGGCTGACTGAACACCCACATGTGATGCTTAAAATCAAAAGAACTGAAATCCATTGTGAGAAGCTCACAGTGTGCAGTGAAACCAGAGTAAACTATTTCAGTACGGTAGAGGAGCATATACAACTGTGTAAGACTGAAGATGAAGCCTTGCGCGCCTTTAAATAGTTTGGGCTCCTTCTGGTGGTCTTGTATGGATTGAATTAATTCTGCTGCAACGGAGGCCGGCTCCAACATACGGTACACCCGCCGCGCACTCATTGGCACCATAGAGCCTTGCCCAGGCTGACTCAACTTCCAGAAAACAAATGAGACAATCCACAGAGCCAGATGCAGAAGATCAGGAGGTTTATTCAAAGAGCAAAAGGTTCTTCATTAGTATGCAGCAAGGGCTTGCTGTAATGCAGCCTTTAATGAACACTTGTGAGCTGCCTTTTGCCCTTTGAATAAACCTCACAAACCTCTGCATGTTCTTCTGGCGGCGTGTCATATCATAGAGTCCCCTGGCGAGTCCCCAAATATCTATCAGGTTACCCATCACTCGTCTAAAGCCACTACTTTACTAATTCTGATTTAATGCCTAAAGTCCTGCTCCAGTTAAACCTTGTGACAATGTTTTTCCATTCAGTTTTAAAACTGAACTCCAGGCAGATATAATTGTCTAATGTTATTACAGCTCAGTATTCAATAACCCGTCATTATAATGTTTTTTTTTTAAACAGGCAATACCTGAATTTGACTTGGTATGAGCCCTTTGCAATTCCCCATGCAGCAGAGCTCAAACTGGGAGAGGGAGAAGCAGCACACAGAGCTAATAAGCTGTACTACAATGAAGGGGGAGTGCTGTAAGAAAGATAGTGAAGAGAGATGACCTACTCAGTCTGCTGCCCCTCATTTCACTCTCCAGTCATAAACTGGGGAAGGGACATGACGTAAAAAATATTATAACCGTATATACTCGAGTATAAGCCGAGTTTTCCAGCACATTTTTTTGTGCTGAAAATGCCCCCCTTGGCTTATACTCGAGTCACCTTTTTGCGCCTGATCTCCCGGACCGGCCGGCCGTAGGTCCCCTGGACCCCAAACTTGGCACACATGTTGCCCCACTGTTCTTCTACAAGTTGTTGTCCGGGGGACCTAAGGCCCGGGGAACACCGATTTTTCAAACCCGAGCACCCCTTCCATAGACTCCCATGTTAAACGGTCATTTCTCCAGTGACTTTGGGGACCCGGTACTGGCCGGTCGTAGGTCCCCTGGACCCGGATCTTGGCAAACATGTAGCCACATTTCTCCTTTTAAAAGTTTGCAAAGTTTGTTGTCTGGGGGACCTACGGCCACGGAGCACCAATTTTTCAAAGCAGAGCACCCCTTCCATAGACTCCCATGGTAAACGTCAGTCTAGTCATGGGCACAGTGAGGCATGGGCACAGTGAGGCATGGACACAGTGAGGGATGGACACAGTGAGGGATGGACACAGTGAGGCACAGTGAGGCATGCAGATGGACACCCTAGGCTTATACTCGAGTCAATACGTTTTCCCATTTTTTTGTGGTAAAATTAGGTGCCTCGGCTTATATTCGGGTCGGCTTATACTCGAGTATATACGGTAGTTCTTTTGTGACCATGGCCATGTTTGTCCCTCGCTTCATGTTCTATGAAGCATCCATGAAATAGACAAAAGTTGAGGAGATTTTCCCTCACTTCCTATTCTTTCACATGGACAAGAAATAAGAGGCAACTTCCAAATGAATAAACAAACAGCTATAACATTTCACAGAGGCTCTAAACCTTCTACACTATCCAAAACTAATGAAAAAATGGTGTCTGGGCCTTAAAGTGAGAAGCTTAAAAATGAACCACTGCAGTGGGTTTGCACCCGCACTTCAAGGATTATTTGCTCATTTAGGTCTGTGAGACAGAAAAGGAGATCTACTTACTTGATCCTCTGCTCCTCCACACTGTTAGACCCTGCAGTGTCTTCTCTACCATGCTCCAGTGGTCTAAGGTCCTGACACCATCAAGACCAATGCGGGTGCAATTGAAGTGTTGACACAGAGGGACAGTCCGCCACCGAAGCATGGAGGAGCGCCATCTGCCCAGCAGCAGAGGATTGGGTAAGAAAAGAAACAAGCAGTTAACCCTTGCAGTGGGGATGTCTTATTTTCCTGTAGTTGGATTTTAAAGCCCCCTTTCCAGCCTAAAGCAGAGTTCCACCCACTTTTACAAGGTGGTTTTAAACTAAAGGCCACCCCTTGTTTTTGGATATCTATCTATATATATATATATATATTTTTCCTTACCCACCTTTTTAGAAAGAATACATTTCCTTCTGTCCTAGCCCGGCACGGCGCAATACGTCACGTCCTCTTCTGCGGCGAGCCCTCCTCCTTCTCTCCCGCTGAGGAGCTGGCCATTCACAAAGCGCTGTGCGACTCGCACTTGCACAGTAGGAAACCAGCTGTGAAACCAGAAGGCTCCACTGCTGGTTTCCCTTAGTTGGAATGGCAGCGCCTGCACCCGAGCCGGTGGACAAATCGGCCTGGGGGGGGGGGGCAACATCGCGGGCTGCCTGGACAAGTAAGTGGGTTCACACCTTCACTGCATCCGTCTCACAGCAGGGGTCTGGTGCGTCCCCATTCACCGTTTCAGGTCCGATTTCAGCCTGAATTTTGGGCTCAATTCGGACCTGAAACACAAAATGCACTCGACCTGCTTCGGAGATATGTGAACCGGCTCGATAGAGAGGAAAGGGAGGTTACCGCTCCAGATGGATGCAATGGGCAATCAATGTCTTCTCAGAAACCATGGGTGCTGGCAATGCACAAAGCAAAAATAAGACAGATATATGGACAGCCGCACTCCAAAAAGACCGTTTACGTTGCCTTTTATTGGTAAAAAACGTGGAGCACTACAAATCACAGCAGAAAATGACTAAGCACTAAACTATAGTGTGAAACGCGTTAGTTGTACCCCATTTTCTGCTGTGATTTGTAGTTCTCCACATTTTTTACCAATAAAAGGCAACCTAAACGGTCTTTTTGGAGTTCGGCTGTCCATATATCTGTCCATAGAGAGCCGGGCAAAATCTCCTGCTATTGCGAATTGGATGCGGGGAACTCACATCCAATTCGCAATGGTGTGAACCCAGCCTAAAAGTCATCAGCTACAGTACTTGTAGCTGCTGACTTTAAAAAAAAAATGTTTGCGGCTGGAACGCCACTTTAGCGGGTCAAAATCTCCTGCTATTGCGAATTGGATGCGGGAAACCCCACATCCAATTTGCAATAGTGTGAACCCAGCCTTAGACTTTTACAAGCATCAGGCATTTTGTCTGCAAAAACGCTGCTGGCTTCTAGGAGAGTTAAATAACATACTGTGTGCTTGAGGCCTAAGTTTCCAGTATAGGTGGGCTGTGATCAGACCTCAGGATCCTCTCTAGTTACAGATACCCCTCTGAGTAGTAAAAAGTATTAGCTAATCTGTTTTAATCTGTTTTAACTTTGTAGATTTATTACCCTCTAAACTTCTACTACAAACTATGATGAGCTCAGTATGACTAAATAATGCAACAAAAAATCTCTGGCTGGGGTTTCTAATTCTGCAAAAAAGTTTACCCAGGAAGAGAAAATCTCCTAACACGATCTGAACTTTCTAAAGTACCGTATATATAAAGCTGAAGACAGCAGATATACAAGTAAAACTTATGTAGGGAGATTTGTTTCATCTCTGTGTATCATCTGAGGCTTTTCACTTCACTGGGTATATGTGAGGGTTTACATCCACTTTAAAGAGGTTTGTATTAGGGTTATAGAGGGATTGCACGCAAGAACTTTCATCATTTTCTTTTTATAATATAATTTACTACAGTTACAGCTGTACATTTCAAGCAAAGCGCTGGTCCATACTAGTCGGACTATGCTAACAGCTCCCAGATATAGACATGCTTTAGGTTAGCATCAATGACACAAATGACACTCATACATTAAAAGAATGCTGTTATATCTGTTTGATAAGTGCAACAAAAAAAAAAAAGTTGATATTGTGAGAAATTTAGACCTGTCCTCTGAGCCCGGGTTCACACATATGCGAACACAGACATCGCATGCATTTTGTATGGCTGAACTCGCATTGGATTCGCAAAAAAAAGGTGCAGGAACATTTTTTTTCCTGCACTGGAATCGAATCGCATGGGTGTTCTCACCCATGAGATCTGATTCCTGTCCAAAGCCACAGTTTGCACTGAAATTTGTGAACCGATCTGGGGGTGTGATTAACTTGGGGTGTCATTAACTTTGTATTAACATCCGCAGCGGTTCACAGGGGCCGTATGAACTGCCTGCGGGAGAGATGCAATGCGGGATCCGGCACTGGAATCGCAATGGTTCCCGCACCGCTCAATGCTTTCTGTGTTATCTCAAGGAGTCTATTTAGACCTCTCAGTTTTTATCTTGGACTACAGAATGATTAGCCTTTTTCTTATTGAGATTTGAGAGTGGAAGGGTCTAAATCCTAGTACACACGATCAGATTAACGGACGAATGATCGTCAGTTTTTTTTTTTGTTGCATGCTAGTCTCAAAATCGAAAACGAATAGGTTACTAAAGTACGAAAATTCTCGTACAGCAGAATAAAAATTGGGAAGTGATGTAATGTGTTGTAGTGTATTTGTATTGTATATTCGGACAGAAACTGTACTGATTAAACTGATTCAAGAACGTATGAGAAAAAAATTCGTATTTGTCCTTTTGGAAAATCACGGATAAAAGCTGTGTACTAACAATCAGATTATCGTATGATCGCTTCGAAAGCGGTATTTTTTGTACGATTTTGTACGGGCCTTTAGGTAGGCCATAGATGGTGCAAATTTCTTAGCTGCAACCATGGGGTGCAGGAAAGAAATTAGCACGATTCCCTTATCCCCTCAAACAGGGGAATTTCTCCTGCCAAGACAATGTGTTCTTCCGGCAGGGTAAGCTGTCCCCGCCGGGAGAAGATTATTGCTAGCAGCTATAGCAGCCACTAGCGATAATTGCATGTAAATCCAGCAGGCTGGTTGTACTAAAGTTGATCAACATTCGAACCGTCTATGGCTGGCCTAAGGTGGACTTGGCCAGATGATGTTGGCACCAGAATGTATCAGTCCTGCCCCACTTCTTCTTGGATAGAGCAACTACCTGCCTTTGTAGCCACCACCTTGGACACATCTGGACGTAGGCCCACTGACAATATCCCCGGCTACAGGCCTTAATATTCTGAATAAAGAAATGTTCCATACACCAGCACTTTCCTTGTCAAAAATATTTATTGATTACACAATAATAAGTACATAAATTGGTTATTTATGCAAGGATACAGAGAATGACGTTTACATAAAGGTTTTTTTAAAAATAAACAATGGATAACATAGAATATTTAAAGAGAATTAATTAGATCTTCACTAACTAGATAGCGGGTGAGTAGCATTGTATATATGACTACCGTGCCTTAAAGTATAATTAAACTACCGTCATATTAACTACATGAGTTGTGACCTAACAACTTAAACTTATTGTAGTGAAGAACAATATATCTATAATAAATAGGGAGAGTGAAGAAAAGAAAAGAGGAGCGAGAGAGAGAGAAAGTCCACAAGGGCGATCCAAGAACCAGTACGATGCGTAATGATTACCATTTATTAGGTATATGGGGTTTGCATTGAAGCGATTAATCCGCTACCATGGCAGAAGGACCTCATCATTGAAATCCGGAGGTAAATAGTGTTTTATCCAAGGGAGCCAACGTTTTTGGGGGATTTGGTCCCTGTCAGTGGCTATCATATTGGCATGTGACATTGTGGTGTTCATTTTATGAATTGTTTCTGCCAACCCCAAAGTTGGAGATTTCCATGCTTTGGCTATCGTTTGTTTTGCTGCAGTTAGAAGTGGAATAAAAAGATTAAATTGAAAAAATGTTAAGCATTCCGGTTTTGGATTAAGTAGTGCCGTAAACGGGTCTAGTTGTATCTGTTGTCGGAACATTTTAGAGGCCATTGCAAAGATTTCTTTCCAGAAAGATTGCACTATCGGACACGTCCACCATACATGCAAGTGAGTGCCCAAATCTGAAACACCAGCACTTTCAGCACTTTACTGCAACTTCACGTTAATTCCATAGCCCATCACACTAGACATACTATCAGAATCTTTGTCACAGAACGCCATGTGCAAGGTTAAACATTCTGCAGCAGTCATGTACAGGGCCGCCATCAGGGGGGTACAGGCAGTACAGTACAATTTTTTGTAAGGGGCCCAGAGGTCCCCAGGGCCTCGGATGGCAACCCCCCTTTTTTCTTTGTACTTTGTTGTTTTTTTTTTGTTCGTCAGCACACAATTTGCGGTGGCAGCACCCCCCGCTTCTCAATTCGCAGCACCCCCCCCCCGCTTCTCAATTTGTGGCACCCCCCCGCCTCTCAATTCGCAGCACCCCCCGCTTCTCAATTTGTTGGACCCCCCGCTTCTCAATTCGCAGCACCCCCCCCGCTTCTCAATTCGTGGCACCCCCCGCTTCTCAACTCGCGGCAGTCCCCCCCGCCAATGCCTGAAGCTGTGTAAGGGGCCCCAAAATTCCTGATAGCGGCCCTGGTCATGTATAGAGCTGAGCACAAATACACATCTAGTTAGGCCCTTTTTCCTTTTTTCCTTAGGGGCACCATAGTATTGGGACCACCTCCCTGCATATACTAAGTCCACAGTATTGAAGTGGAACTTCACTCTCCCAATCAACATTGATTATCTTTAATCCTCATGCTGCTAGTATTAGTAAATAGATAGCAAAGTATATCATATTTACTTGTTTTAACCTTTTTTTCTTCAGTAACTTCCTGGTTTCCTGCCTAGGCAAATTATGTCATACATCCCAGGAGTCTTCAGGAGGGGAGGAGAGGAGGATGGGTTTTCTCAGCTATTCACACTCCCCTGCATGCATGCTTGAGCTAAGGGTAGATGGATTCTAGGAAGTAAATGCTACATGAATCATTTGCCCTTACTCAAGATGGCCATGACCAGAAATGCTAGGGGACTTTTATCAATGTGATTTCTCAACAAAACAAAGCATGGAGACATAGATGGATGGGGGAGTTTGCTTTGACTGTGCATCAGATGTAGCGAAGATCTGCTTTAAGCTAACATCTGCGATTTACCGGGCCCGCAGCTGAGGATCAGGGGGACAAGGTGCCTCCAATAGTATACCCATCTCCTATGAGCATCCTTTCTATAGCCTTGGACAACCAGGCATGCTCCCAGATTACATACTTATTCCCAGGCTTCCACCATTACTCCATATGATAACGCTGTTCAGGCCCACATGGCCTTATGCACTCCTCTACAGGACCCACAGAAGAAGGTCAGGGGAGACAAGGAGACTCTAGCTATTCCTCACTTGATCTGCACCACCTTCCCTGGGAATTCAACCATACACATTACCCTTTTAGCTCAGCTCAGTACTGGCCCCACCCACAGCTGGCATTTATACAGGCACTAACTCCATCTCCAACTCATTAGAGGATGCATTTCTCTAAAACGGGAGCTAACACCTGCTTATAACTTTCCCCTTACCATGCCACATTGGAAACAGAGCCATCTAGTGGACGGCAAGTGAAATGCACCTGCCAACAACTGATTGACTAGCAAAAGATGGCGGTCACCCTTGGTTCACAAAAATTGCTGTGTCAACCCACACTAGGATTTAGGAACTGAGTGGATTTTTGGTAGGTAATTGGGTATTTTTTTTGCACTTGCAGGGTCTTTAAAAGCATACACATGGAGAAATGTTCCTTTTCATACACTTTAGGGAAATCCCCCAAACAACGACATTCACAGCAATAAAAAAAAAAAAAAAAACAGGCATAGGTTCCAAGTCTGGTTGCTTTTCCTGGTTCCTCATTTCTTTCTTATTATAATGCTAATTACATTTTTAAATAAAACTTTTCCATTTCCATTACATACTGTTTTTTATACCCACTGACATCCCTACTGGGTCTCTGTGCTCCTCACTTCACTGGTGGGAGGAGCTGTACACAGCTTCCTAAAAACATCAGAGTACCCTCAGTACTCCACACAAAAGCCGACAGCAGTGGGTGGGCTCATAGGAGGAGTTATGCAAATATGAAAAAGCCTTGATGGGTTGATGTCGATCTGGAGGAGTGGGCATTCTTAGGCAGGTTGTATTTGCCTGAAAACAACCTTAGATAACGCACATATGTAATGCTGAGTCTCCATGATTGACAGGACTGAAATCCAATCAATGAGAGGGGTGAGCCAAGAAGAATTAGGCCGGGTAGGAAAGAGCTAGATCAAGGGTGTCCAACTTAATTTCACATCAGCATTATGGTCACACTCAAAGGGCCAGTTGTATCTGTAAGACTAGATGTCCCCTTTACATCAGAAGTCAAGAGTCCCCCACACCTCTCTTACATCACATTGCACCCCCCTTACCATATGGTGCTGTCAGAAAGCAGCTGGAGGTGGCACTGAGTGGAAAGTGCAGGGTCTGGAGGAGGACCAGAGGATGGCTGGAGTCAGCTGCCAGAGCCTGCTGAATGCTGAGACCATTATATACCATCATGATTTATATAGCACCAACAGTTTACGCAGCACTTTACAATATATAGGGGGGGCAGCACAATTACAGTAGGGAAAGAGGAGACGATGGGGTGCTGCGGCGGCACAGATTGGTGCAGGATCTGTAGGAGGAGTTCTGACCTCCTCTCTGCTGCTAACTGCTGAGACGAGGGGTGGTGTGGCAGAGACTAACCTTTCCGCATCTGCACAGAGAAGCGCAGGATCTGGCAGAGGAATTTTGTCCTCCTCTCTGCTGCTGACTGCTGAGACAAGGTGGGGGCTGAGACTTAGGGGTATCGCAGCTGCATGAGAAGTGCGAGGGCCACATGAAATGGCCTGGAGGGCTGGATTTGGCCTGCGGGCCTTGTGTTTGACACATGTGAGCTAAATGATGCTAGACGTCCTCCAGCCATGAGACAGGCTCTAGCTGACTTGCTGCAGCTTCTAAAGCACATTGTGAGAAGCTCACAGTGTGCAGTGAAATCAGAGTAAGTCATTTCAGTACAGGAGAGGAGCCTGTACAACTCTGCAAGTCTAAAGGTAGACATGTGCAGTTCGTTTAGTTTCTAATTCGTTTTTCAGAAATTTCGAGAAATTTGTTAATTCTGAAATTGCAGAATTTTTGGATTTTCGGATTTCCGAAATATCGAATTTACAAATTTTTCAATTTACGAATTTTCGGAAATTCGGATTTTCGAATTTTCGGATTTCCGAAATGTGGAATTTCGGAATTTCGAAAATTCGAGATTCGAAAACTCGAAATTGCAAAATTCGAAAATCTAAAATTCGAAAATGGGAAATTTGGAAAGTTGAATTCCCGAATTCCGAATTTTTAGAATTTCCGAATTTCCAAAAAACGGAAATTCTTTTTTTTCTTTTTTGCTTGCTTTTTTCGGAAATTCGAAAAATTCGTTTTTTTCGTTTTCGTTTTATTCTTTTTTTTGGAAATTCGGAAATTCAAAAATTCGGAATTACGAATTTCCGAATTACAAATTTCCGAAAAAAGCAAAAAAAACGAAAACGAAAAAAACTAATTTTTCGAATTTCCCGAATTTACAAAAAAAAAAAAAATGAAAGCGAAAAAAACCAATTTTTGGAATTTCCCGAATTTACGAAAAAAGCAAAAAAACTAAAAAAACTTAAATGAAAATAGCGAATTTTTCGGCAGTGCACATGTCTATCTAAAGGTAAAGCCTTCCACACGTTAATAGCCCAGGTTTCTTCAACTGTGCATGACTAAATGTAAGGCTAATATTCAGTCTTAAATTACTTTTTATTTTCTGTCAATGCAGAAAACATTCCTGAGACTCTTTGACTACTTTGGAAAGGTGTTGCTGAAGTCCACATCACAGGATAATACTAAAAGTTAAAATTGGATGAAATTGCCAGAAAATTGCTGTATGGGAAGTGTTGGGCTTTGAATACACCAGCATGTGGGATCTGCTTTTCAAGTGTGTTTGTAAAGTTTTGTGAAAGGATCTTTAGTGTAGAGACTAGAGAGTATGAAATGTCTATAGAGTCTCCTAGGGTCACGTAGATTGTTGTTTTCCAATTTGTAGCAATGGCTTGGCAACGTTTTGTGTTGAGTTTTTCTGGACTCAACCTTTCGTAAATGCTGGCAAATTGAAAAGAAAATACAATAACCCTGTAAAATCAAAGTTCATTTACAAGTAACAATTGCTGATCAAATGTATCAAACTCACAGAGATCGCAAACCCAGCTAAAGTGCATTTCTATAGGAGGATATATTGACTTACATTTGTAGCGCTTTCCTCTGCAGGAGCCGCTGGTGATGATGGGTCCTCTGTTCTGCCTCAACTCTCTCAACTGCTCAGTCCCCTCTCACACACTTAGACTAAAAGCAGTTTACACCTGTGTGACTTAAAGTGGGAGTAAACTCCCATGCATAATTTGTACCTATAGGTAAGCCTAGAATAAGGCTTACCTATAGGTACTGTAAATATCTCCAAAACGTGTGCCATTTAGGAGATATTTACTGTACATGCAGCAAGTGACATCACCAGTTTACGCGCTCTGACGGAGACGGCCACCCGGGCTGTTCCTTCAGAGTCCTGTGCCATAAAGAGCGGCTCCTGCACGCATGTGCGGAAGTGATGTCATTGCGACTCCAGTCACTCACACAGCCGGAGTCCATGATCCCGGAAGGAAGACAGGGTGAAGATGGAAGCCTTGTCAGCGGTGACAGCGTGCCGCTGGAAGGATTTGTTCTAAGGTAAGTTTCACATAACATGCTAGTATGAAGAGCATACTAGCACATTATGGCTTTACCTTGCATTAAAAAGGAAAAGAAAAACAGCGGTTTTCTACCGCTTTAATAGTTTGTAAGCTACCAGTCTATAACAATACACAGGACAGGGGTGGATCCAGGGGGGGGGGGGCAACAGGGCAATTGCCCCCCCCCCCCCCCGAGACCATCTGTCACACTCACTTGCTTGCTCTGTTTTATTTTTTTGCGCCTGATCTCCCGAAATTTGGGGACCCGGTACCGGCCGTCCGTAGGTCCCCTGGACCCCAAACTTGGCACACATATAGCCCAATGTCTCCTCTACAAGTGTGCAAAGTTTGGTGTCTGGGGGACCTACGGCCGGGGAGTACTGATTTTTTAAAACCGGGCACTCCTTCCATAGACTCCAATGTTAAACGGTAATTTCTCCGGTGATTTTGCAGAAACGGGACCGGCCGGTCGTAGGTCCTCTGGACCCCAAACTTAGCACACATATAGCCCCATGTCTTCTCTATAAGTTTGAAAAGATTGGTATCTGGGAAACCTACGGCCGGGGAGAACCGATTTTTCAAAGCCGGGCACTCCTTCCATAGACTGCCATGTTAAACATCAGTCTAGTCATGGGCACAGTGAGGCATGGGCAAAGTGAGGTACAGTGAGGCATGCAGATGGACACCCTAGGCTTATACTTGAGTCAATACGTTTTTCCCATTTTTTTGGGGTAAAATTAGGTGCCTCGGCTTATATTTGGATCGGCTTATACTCGAGTATATACAGTACTTGTTCTGCGGCTGCCGCTGCCTCTCTAAATCTCTCTCTCAGTTTCTCACATCAGCCGATCAGCGGCGCTGAGAGAGAGACTCGTCTAATGTAGTTACGTGGCGCACTGACACGATACCAGGAGCGGAGAAGGAGGTGGGTGGAGCCTCTTCCCTGCACTCGTTGCTAACGCCTGGGCCGCTTGGCGTCTAGCAACGAGTCACGTCAGTGAGTCACGTCAGGCCGCTCTGCGGGCAGGTGCAATAGCGTGCAGCTCCACAGACGGGTAAGAAAGCGGGCGGCTCCGCTTGCGGCGCGGTTTGTTGTCGGGGGTCGGCGCGGTTCGTGGGCAGACCGTGCTGCTCAGTGTGTTGGCAGCACAGGTGAGAGTGAGAGAGCAGGCTCAGTGTGGCAGCTGGCCAATCAGCTAGCCAGGAGCGGGGGAGCAGAGAGATGAGATCATCTCTCACCGCCCGTGCCTGCCCTGCATTCCTGCAGTGACTTCCGCCCTCACTGTGCAGGCAGCAGAGAGATTACATTATCTCTCTGCTGCCTGACTCTGGGAGTCTGGGACACAGCAAGAGACAACCAAAACTACACCTTAGCAGGCAAGTTAGTGACAATCCGCAAGGTGTGGCAGGCGACGTGGCAAGTGACAATCCGCAAATTGTGTCAGGTGACGTGGCAAATGACAATCTGCATCTGGTGGCAGGCAAGTGACAATCAGCAAGGTGTGGCAGGTGACGTGGCAAGTGACAATCCACAAGATGTGGCAGGTGGCTCCCACTGATTCTGCATTGAACTATTTAATTTCATATTACAATGTAATAATAGAAATAATGCGCTTCAATCATCCTGACACCATAACAACCATGGTGCCGGGATGATTGAAGCGCCAACACCAACCATTTCCCCGATAAATTTCCCACAAAAAAAAACATTTTTTGGCAGTGCCCCTCCCGAGAAAAGACTCTGGATCAGCCCCTGACACAGGAAGAGGCTACAAGGATCTTGGTGGTAAATTAATTAAGTGTATTATGGAAAAATGCATTCAAACAAAGCATTAATCAATAAACAAATATTGATACCGAATTAAAGGCACTATAATAGATGAACAGTCAGTGACTCACTAACTGGCACCAAAAAGAACTATAGCAAAGTTAGACTGAATTATAATAGATGCAATTAAAGTCTCTAGAATGGCATCAACTACCTTTAGGCCCCTTTCACACTGGGGCAGTTTACAGGCGCTATTGTGCTAAAAATATCGCCTGCAAACCGAGCCTAAACAGCGGCTGCTGTCTCTCCAATGTGAAAGCCCCGAGGGCTTTCACACTGAAGCGGTGCGCTAACAGGACGTGAAAAAAAGTCCTACTAGCCGCATCTTTGGAGCGGTGAGAGGAGCGGTGAGAGGAGCAGTGTGTTCATTGAAATGAATGGGACACCGCGGTAATACCGCCCGCAAACCGCGGCTGTAGCCGCGGTTTGTGGGTGGTATTAACCCTTTTTCGGCCGCTAGCGGGGGTTAAAACGGCACCGCTAGCGGCCGAATACCTCAGCAATCCCGACGGTATAGCGCCGCTAAAAATAGCGGCGCTATATCGCCACCGCACCCACCGCCCCAGTGTGAAACCAGCCTAAAATAAAAACAGAAAAAGGGTCCTTTTGTGCACGCTACGCATACAACCCCTGTGGTGGGTGGATGTTTGCATCTCTAGAAATGGGGTACCCCTGAATGTGAATGAAATTACCTGGCGCCTGATTTTCAACATTGGCTGACTTTCAGTGGGGCCTTTCTTTAGGTGATGCACTGTCCCTTTAAGAGTGTTAGTAGATGATTGAGGTGTAGGCCACTAAGTAGGAGCAGTCCCTATTTGGGCAAATGGAGTGTGGCGGGCATTTTGGATAAGTAGTTCAGTTTGCCACTTCCTGGCAGACGACTAGTCTGGTCCCAAAGCGTGGCAATCTGCAAGTTCCAGAAGCCAGGTCCCAGTAGCTCACACAGGCCACACAGTCATTCAGCTCAAATCATGAAGAAACAATTCAGTGACTCTCTCTCAAGGTCTATCTCTGAAGGCAGCTCTAGCAGGCCTGTCCCTTTTCCCTGATGTGGGTGAACAGGCACAGCAACAGGTCCTCTTAGCTCCACTCTAATGGCTATGATCCCTCAGACGTCAGGCACAGACCATACCCATAGCTCTCCTTTCCAGACTGCCCAGATCTTGATCAGTTTGCCCGGGAAAACTGTGAAGCTTGTCACCTCTAGGTGCAGCCACTTGTGGGGATTGAAGTCCAGCAGCCATTCGTTTCCTACAGAAAGTATGGTGCAGTGCCCCCTTTAAGAACTACAATTCCCATCACCCATAGCTTCTTCCCAGCATGTTCTCTTTGAAGCTTTCATTGGCTCCTTCAATTACTCCCTCTGATTGGATCCATACTGCACTGCCAGGAGGGAGGGGGAGAGGAGAGAGCAGACAACACACACAGTCACAGAGCAGGCAGCAGTTATAAAGAAAAAAACTGGCTTCATTCCCTCTGTTACTGTACAGTAGGGATGAGCCGAACACCCCCGGGTTCGGTTCGCACCAGAACCCGCGAACGGACCGAAAGTTCGCACGAACGTTAGAACCCTATTAAATACAATGGATGCGAACGTTCGAAATCTAAACTGCTAATTATAACGACTATTATGCATGTTATTGTCCTAAAAAGGGTTTGGGAACCCGGCTTCTGCACCAGGGGACATGTATCAATGCAAAAAGACGTTTTAAAAACGTCAGTTTTTCGGGAGCAGTCATTTTAATGATGCATAAAGTGAAAAAAAAAAAGTCAAATATTCCTTTAAATATCGTACCTGGGGGGGTGTCTAAAGTATGCCTGTGAAGTGCCACGTGTTTCCCGTGTTTAGAACTGTCCCTGCACAAAATGACACTTCTAAAGGAAAAAAAAGCCATTTAAAACTGCTTGCGGCTTTAATGTAATGTCTGGTCCCGGTAATATGGATGAAAATCTTTAAGAAAAATGGCATAGCTACCCCATGACCCCCCCCCCCTACCCCAGCCCATTACCAGCCCCTTTGAGTCTTGTATGGATATTCAGGGGAACCCCGCACACAAAATAAAAAAGGCCCTATATACTCTGAACAGCCGTATACAGGCGGTGCATACAAGACAGGGACTGTAGGTTTGTTCTTATGTAGAATCTGTTTTTTAATTTTGAACAGGTACATTGTTTAAGTGTAGCTCCAGCCCAAAAATCTATTTTTAAGCTTTTTGGAAAACATAGGGATGGGTTATCACCCCTGTAACATTTGTTTTGCTGTCTGTGCCCCTGTTCAGAACAGTTCACCTCACTTTCCGTCCCAATGACAAATGTTTTTGAAAAGTGGGGTTTTTATTGAAACAAGGATTGGTGATAAAGCATCAGTAGAGAGGAGACACCTTTCTCCCATATTTATTCTTACAGGAGAGAATTTTCCTTTCTAGGGGTAGATTTCCTCTCACTTCCTGTTGTCTCCTTTCGTTTGCAAGTAGGAGTCGTTTGTAAGTTGGATGTTTGAAAGTAGGGACCTGCCGTATATACTCTGCTGAAATTTGCCCCTTAGGTGTTGGTGTTGCCACAATACTGTAAGCACTCACAGTTACTCTTGGTGGGCGCTGGAACGCCCTGCTGTCAACTATTATATCAGGAATTATATTTACATGCCCCTGTTGAACAGTGGTAGGAAAAATTGGGCCTTTGGTGGTGGTACTGGTGCCACAGCACTGTAAGCCCTCACAGTTACTCTTGGTGAGCGCAGGAATGGGCCCTGCTGTGAATTATTAGATCAATAATTGTAATTACATGCCCCTGCAGATTAAATAATAATAATACTGCGCCAACTCTAAATACTAAATGAAGCAGCCAAACATAAAATCAGACAGGATATATAGAACGTATAAAAAATATATAATGTGGCGCTGTGAGAGAAAATGTGATAGATGCACCCTTCAAACCTATTTTCAAATGATGCAGCTCCTTGTTGGATTTTGACCTATGAACTTCTTTTCATATGTGATAAGATTGGACATTATTCTACATACTCATCTGTGACGCCTTATATGAGTTTGTCTCCACCTACATTATATTTTCATTTTTGTTTATTATGGGTATGATCAATATTCCAGTTTAATTGCTGGTTTTTGTTGCGCACCTATACCCCATACCAATTATTTCACTGTTAGTATTCACTTACATTTTTATCACATTCATTTGTGTACACCTATTGTGTGCAAACGTTTTGTTTGACACCATATTTTTATGTGCACCATTGTGCTATACATAAAGTAGGGTTTTTTACTACTTCTCTCAAAGCGCCACATTATATATTTTTTATATGCCCCTGCAGATGCCTGTTAGTGTAACACAAAAGAAAAAAAACTACGAGCAATAAGGGCTAGCTTCAGGTGTATAATGTGCAGGAATCACACTACGCCTGCTTTAAGTGCTGCAGATGCCTGCCTGTGTTACACAACAGGAAAACACAGCAATAAGGGCTAGCTTCAGGTGTATATTTTTCAGGAATCACACTACACCTGCTTTAAGTGCTGCAGATGCCTGTTAGGGCTCTTTTACACGGAGGGTCCGTTCAGGTCCGCCTGTCAGTTTTTTAGGTGGACCTGAACGGATGCTACATGTCCTCCTATGGAGCCACGGATGTCAGCGGTGACATGTCCGCTGACATCCGACCCGCTCTGATCCGCAAAAGTGTGACGGAGGAAAACCCTATTTTTCCTTCCGTCTGCGTATCGGATCGGATGACAACGGACTCTACGGTCCGTCATCATCCGATCCCCCCATAGGGGAGAGCGGCGCTCTGACAGGGCGGTCCCTGCACAGTGTGCGGGAACCGCCCAGTCATCCACCGGCTCAGCGGGGATCAACGGAGCGATCCCCGCTGAGCAAGCGGAGCTTCACGGGGCGGATCATTACTGATCCGTCCTGTGTGAAAGAGCCCTTAGTGTAACACAAAAAAAAAAAAAACTACGAGCAATAAGGGCTAGCTTCAGGTGTATATTTTGCAGGAATCACACTACGCCTGCTTTAAGTGCTGCAGATGCCTGCCTGTGTTACACAACAGGAAATCACAGCAATAAGGGCTAGCTTCGGTTGTATACTGTGCAGGAGGCTTAGCAAAAATATCACTGACACTGTCCCTACCTATCCTTCTCTCTCCCTGCACACAAGGTTTAGCAGAATATCACTGACACTGTCCCTACCTATCCTCTTTCCCTATACACAATATCACTGACACTGTCCCTACCTATCCTTCTCTCTCCCTACACACAATATCACTGACACTGTCCCTACCTATCCTTCTCTCTCCCTACACACAATATCACTGACACTGTCCCTACCTATCCTTCTCTCTCCCTACACACAATATCACTGACACTGTCCCTACCTATCCTTCTCTCTCCCTACACACAATATCACTGACACTGTCCCTACCTATCCTTCTCTCTCCCTACACACAATATCACTGACACTGTCCCTACCTATCCTTCTCTCTCCCTACACACAATTTCTCTAACACTGTCCCTGCCTATGTACGTCTTTCCCTGCAAGCCAACACACTACACAAGGCCGCCGCGCTGGCGGCCTTTTATAGTGTGGGGCGTGTACTAAACCCCCCTGAGCTATAATTGGCCACAGGCATCCTGCCTGTGGCCAATTATGGCTCTCCTCGCTGCCGGCGCTGTGATTGGCCAAGCATGCAGGGTCACAGTGCATGCTTGGCCAATCACAGCGCCGGGATTTTGCGCCGTTCGCGTCACTCGAATTTGGCGCGAACGACCCAAAACGTTCGATCTTCGTCGAATGAGCGAACACACGATGTTCGTGTCGAACGTATGTTCGACTCGAATGCGGGGCTCATCCCTACTGTACAGCAGCCGGGAGTAATAGTCTGCACAGAGCCGGCTACACATTATATATAAAAACGTAATTAGTAAAATCTCAATATTTAATTTTAACATGTTGAAGTTCATTCAAAAGTAATTTCCAATATTTATCAAATCTGCAGTTTTAATTAAATTACTGATCCTACCACGATGCTCCTTGTTCAAGCACTTTCCGTTCATAAAGTAACATTATATTCTGTCCCTGCCTCCCAGTTGTGTCCCTGCGTTATCACCCTGTCACAAGGGCTTCCAATACAAACTACAAGTAGCCGTTTTAACGCCCATTACGCAGGTATGGGCCCCTGCTATCTCCAACCAGCCCTGAATATTCCAATTGTTTATGATGCACAGTGCTTTAGAAAACGAAATGTCATTCAGTTGGAGTACTTTATATCTTGATGTTGGTTCACTATCCGAACTGTCATGAACTAAGGAAATTTAAAGCTGAATAATATTTAGCAAATACTTTCTAAACACAAGATGTACACTATATTACCAAAAGTATTGGGACACCTGTCTTTACACGCACATGAACTTTAATGTCATCCCAGTCTTAGTCCATAGGTTTCAATATTGAGTTGGCCCACCCTTTGCAGCTATAATATCCATGTCTTTATGGAATTTGCTTTGTGCACTGGTCCAAATCATTTGGTGGAGGGGGGATTATGGTGTGGGCTTGTTTTTCAGGGATTGGGCTTGATCCCTTGGTTCCAGTATAGGGAAATCTTAAAGCGGAAGTAAACCCATCGATTTAACAGTTTCAAAAAGCAGTTACATTCCCGGCATGCCGAGAATGCCAACTGTCACATTGGTTGTGCTCTCAACCAAACTGCCAAACCATCCAATGGCTGGTGTCATAACTGATCACATGTGCAGCATCATGGCAGTTGAAGATTAAACAGAGGCCAAGATGGCAGCTTCCTTGACTGAAAATTATGGGAGGGTTTACTTCCACTTTAAGGCGTCAGCATACCAAGACATATTGGACAATTTCATGCTCCCAACTTTGTGGGAACAGTTTGGGGATGGCCCCTTCCTGTTCTAACATGACTGAGCATGACTGAGCACCAGTGCACAAAGCAAGGTCCATAAAGACATGGATGAGCGAGTTTGGGGTGGAGGAACTTGACTGGCCTGCACAGATTCCTGACCTCAACCTGATAGAACACCTTTGGGATGAATTAGAGTGGAGACTGTGAGCCAGGCCTTCTTTTCCAACATCAGTCCCTGACCTCACAAATGCGCTTCTGGAAGAATGGTCAAACATTCCCGTAGACACACTCCTAAACCTTGTGGACAGCCTTCCCAGAAGAGTTGAAGCTGTTATAGCTGCAAAGGGTGGGCCAACTCAATATTGAACCTTATGCCACGTACACACGACCGTTTTTAATGTCATTGAAAAAAAACAAGTTTTTCTCAACGTGATTCTTCTCAAGACTGCCTTGCCTACACACTATCGTGAAAAAAATGCTCGAGCAAAGCGCGGTGACGTACAACACGTATGAAGGCACTATAAAGGGGAAGTTCCCAGTCAGATGGCGCCACCCTCTGGGCTGCTTTTGCTGATCCTCGTGTTAGTAAAGTTTGGTGAGAGACGATTCGCGCTTTTCAGCCTCGTGCTCTTCAGTCCGTTACAGCGTGACAAATGTGCTATCTCCATTACGAACGCTAGTTTTACCAGAACGAGCGCTCCCGTCTCATCACTTGCTTCTGAGCATGCGCATTTTTTTTTCACATCGTTAAAGACTACACACGGCCGTTTTTCACGAGGAGAAAAACGACGATGTGAAAAACTACGAGAAAAAAATAGAGCATGTTCCAAATTTTTAATGCCCATTTTTCACGTCGCGAAAAATGCTCTGGAGCCCACACACGATCGTTTTTAATGATCAAATTAAAAAAATTCATTTTTTTCATCATGAAAAACGGTCGTGTGTACGTGGCATTACAGACTAAGACTGGGATGCCATTAAAGTTTATGTGCATGTAAAGGCAGGCGGCTCAATACTTTTGGTAATATAGTGTATCCATACTTTAATTATGGCTTGATTTGTGTATTTCTTCCAGATCTGTGCAGTAATCCAGTGTGAAACTTTGTCTCTGTACAGAACTATCACTGCGGCTCTCTGTCATTGTGCAGAGTGACTGGTCTTTCTCCGCCCCCTCCTGTAGTTTTCTGTAAGCAGATTGTAATAGGTGGAGCCTACTGGGCCTCTCCCACAGCTCTGCTCTCTATGAACGTTTTTGTGCCGGGATCAGCGTTAAACTAACAGACAGAGCTGCTGCTGCCGCCATTAAAAAGATTTATCATCACTACCTGTCCCACTGACCCCCGTCACCAGGACAGGAAGTGAGGGAAAACTCATTGGGGAGACAAACAGCAACAAAACCTGACAGAGACTCTAACCCTTCCATTCTCTTTGATTGGAGTTGGGTTTGAAAGTAACATCTGCATATTTACCATCTCATGGTATACTTAGGACTGTTGCCCTTAGTGAAGTTGATTTGAAGGACAATCAAAATTCATATACAGCTGAAGTCCAAGACCACAAGGTCCCTACACTTCAGTGTTGTTGTTACCTTAGGCTTGTTCTAAGCTACGTCAGTGAATCTGTGTTATATAGCCTTTAAAGGGGTTGTAAAGGTTTTTTATTTTCTAAATAGGTTCCTTTAAGCTAGTGCATTGTTGGTTCACTTACCTTTTCCCTAGATTTCTCTTCTAAATATTTATTTTCTTTGTTTTCTTTGTTCGAATTTCTCACTTCCTGTTCCTCCTCAGTAAGCTGTCCTGGCTGACTCAACACCACTTGGATGATGGTGTGAAGTTTAGTGAGGAGAAACAGGAAGTGAGAAATTCAGACAAAGAAAAAAAACATTTAGAAGGTAAATCAAAGGAAAAGGTAAGTGAACCAACAATGCACTAGCTTAAAGGAACCTATTTAGAAAATAAAAAACAAACCTTTACAACCCCTTTAAGTATCACTCCAGACAAAAATACCAAAATAAAAATAAACAGCACATATAAAAATAAACAGCCTGCATAGATGTATCATGGTAATGCACACTTTATTACATGTAACAAGCATGTAACAAAGGGTCCTGTCCATGTAGCGCCCTGCTCCCAAGTGGGCGCTATGTGTTAAAATTATAATTGTCTGAGCAATAGTTTGGCTCAGAGGGATTGTGTTTCAAATTATACTCTGTTTCAGTTCAGCTGGTTGCATGATTTTCCTCCTGACGGTGGGTGTCGCTGTCGCCACTGGTCAGGATTGGAAGGGCAGTGGGCTGCATGCATTGGGTATCTCTTTCTCAGAAGCAGCTCAGGGGGCGTAGTCAGCCCGCTGTGCATTCTGGGAGAGGGAATTTAAAAGACAGACACCTGTAGCACTACCCCCGTAGGAGCTGCTGGTTTAGATTTGGGCCTGCCGTTACCTTTCTGTTCCATATGCTCGTCTCAGGGGTTCTCCTTGAAGAGTTGTCCAGAAGAAAGTTTGCACCAACACAAAGTCTCTTTCAAGGGTGTTATTGATTACAGTTTCCAACAGAGGGGTTGAAGGGATGGGGAAGACTCAGGTACCTTAATTGCGGCTCACAGGAATTTTCCTAGGTCCAGAGGAACAACTGTCTCCACGCTGGACTCAGCCACCACCGGATAGGCCCACTCTCACCGGCCTAGCAACCGGTGCGTAGCTCGATCACCTATAGTCTCTGCCACAGACTTGGTGCAAATAGAACAGTCTCTGCCACAGACTTGGTGCAAATAGAACAGTCTCTGCCACAGACTTGGTGCAAATAGAACAGTCTCTGCCACAGACTTGGTGCTAATAGAACAGTCTCTGCCACAGACTTGGTGCAACCCTTCCCTGGGTTACCTTCTGATGAAAAGAACACAGCTCTCAGTGCCAGGATCTTTCAGCCATTCCGGCGACACTGTGAGGTAGATTCTGATCCGGATACATCCTCCAATTGAGTCCTCAATTGCTTGGTCCCTTCCCACAGGCAAGGCGACACAGGATCATCCCTGGATCAATAGGCCCCAGTAACTCCTGGGCCTACATCTCAGTATCGGAGCCTCAGGCCAACATGGCCCTGAGGCGAAAACTGCCAGTACATCCCTGAGGCCATGAGGGCCCTCAGGTCGGGATCGGGCGAACGGTGCCTACTACCAACGAACGACGACGACCCCTAAAAAATGGTATCTGTTTCTTAAGTACCCTCTCCCAGAATGCACAGCGGGTTGACCACACCCCCTGAGCTGCTTCTGAGAAAGATATACCCAATGCATTCAGCCTGTTGTCTTTCCAATCCTGACCAGTGGTGACAGCGACACCGACTGTCAGGAGGAAAATGTATTGCTCAGACAATTATAATTTTTAACACATAGTGCCCACTCATTGGGAGCAGGGCGCTACATACTCCCCTCACCGCAAAAAGACGATGTCCCCATCGTCAAGAAAAAAAAATATGGCCCTCAGTCCTGAGGGCCAGTTACCTGAGTCCAAAAAAAACTTGGATGGGGAAGGGAAAGGTGGGGTAGCAAGAAAAATATAAAAGTTAGCATAAACACACAGTAATCAAATCACTATACATTACAATGTTCCTATCTATCTCTATCTAACCCATCCAGCTCTGTAGTAGTCTGGCAGGATAATCCAGAGTACCTGAAAAACAAAACAGCACACACAGGCAATAATGCAATCATTACTGTACAATCAGGAAGCAAAGCCTTACTTCCTGAGAAATAAAACTTTCTTTCCCATATATATTTCCCTTAGTGCAAAAGAGTTATGTAGCTAAGTGCAGAAAAGTCCAGTTTCTGCTGAGCACATCTCCGCCACCTAGTGGTCGAAGAACATCATAACAAAGTTCCTTTCTCTTGACTCGAAGTTTCCAATGCCCTAGCACTAACTAGCTAGTTACCCCAAGTCCTTCAAAGAAGAAAAATAAAATAAAATCTTCTCCTTTGCAAAGTGACAAAACTGGAACAGTCACTATAGATGATCACCAGTAAAAGCAAGGGTCAGGCAGGGTTAGTGAATTCCCTTGTTTGTCCAAAGTAGTGACAAAATAGATGTAATCTTCCTTTCCAGGCCGGTAGATGACTACCTTGTCTGCATAGATGTGCCGACCATAGCTCCATTGCAACAAGCATCCTCTGAAGCGTTCATCCATGGTAAAGGAATGGCCTACTTTCCGGACGGTTTAGGTACTTTAAGGTAGTCCCACACAGCTTCACTGTACCATTTCGCTCTATTGGCCTCAATCTCCTGCATGGTTTCCCTGGGAACATAGGGAAACTCTAGTCCATACTGCCTGGCTACCCGTTTGTTTAGCAATCTTTGTGATCAGGCAAGCCTAGGCAAAGATCTGGTACTTCCATATCCAGGCGGTATACAAGAAACTGCGGACTTGTGCACCATGCAATTTGCAGACAGTTTTCCTGACCCATACGAACTGGTAACTTTAGGCAGGACCTCACTAGTAACAACCGGGGCTTCCACTCTGGGTGTTGTCTCCCCGGAATCCATGGCTGTCAACTCCGAAAGACTATGTACAACTATGTTGTCGTTCGTTGGTGGTGGGCACCGCCTGCCACGGTCCCGACCTGAGGGCCCTCATAGCCTCAGGGATGTACTGCCAGTTTCCCCCTTGGGGCCACGTTGGCCTGAGGCTCCGTTACTGAGATGTAGGCCCAGGAGTTACTGGGGCCTATTGATCCAGGGATGATCCTGTGTCGCCTTGCCTGCGGGAAGGGACCAAGCAATTGAGGACTCAATTGGAGGATGTATCCGGATCACAATCTATCTCACAGTGCTGCCGGAATGGCTGGAAGATCCTGGCACTGAGAGCTGTGTTCTTTTATTTAGAAGGTAACCCAGGGAAGGGTTGCACCAAGTATGTGGCAAAGACTGTTCTATTTGCACCAAGTCTGTGGCAGAGACTGTTCTATTTTCACCAAGTCTGTGGCAGAGACTGTTGTGTGATGGGAATATCGTATTCCTCTTCCTGTGCTGGTGCACTCCGGTGGTGGTGACTTTTTGGTAAAGGTGGCCTCTTACCTGTAGGTAGAGAGGTAACAGCATGTAGCAAACAAGATGCTCTGTGTTTCTCTTGCCTGGTTCCTATAGGGGTCCGTGTGTTGTTTGGGATGGTTGTCTCCTAATAGCTGGATGCCGGAGTAATTGGGGTTTCCCTCTGGAGTATGCACCAGTGTTGCCAACCCCCTGAAGTGAAATTTACTGGCAAGGATGCCAAAATTTCTGTACGGCACCAATTTCTTACTGGCAAAAATAATGAAGATTACTGGCAGAGCCGCATTTTTTACTGATGCTGCAAAAAAGTACCTACAATTACGGTTTTTAGTACTAAACAGTGCAAATATCAATATTTCAACTATAAACACACAGCTAATGCTAATATCAATGTGTTTAAGTTAAACAAAAGTAAAAAAACATATTACTCAATTCACATGAAGGTTAGGATACTATAACCCAGCCCGCACAGAGTTCCCTCTTACATCAGAGTCTGCAGGATGCCGCCTTACAGTGCAAGGGAACTCTTATGTAAAGGGGAACGCTGCAGATCATGATGTAAGGGGGAACTCTGATGTGGAGGGGGGCTCTGGTGAATAGAGACCACCTTCCACAGAGCGAATACACTAAGGTAAGGGGGGGTACTAATATAAGGGGGAAACCTTTATATCAGTGCCCCCTTACATTATTGTATTCATTCACCTCCTTACATCAGTGACCCCCCCCCCCCCTCAGAATGGCCTGGCGGCACTGTCACTTACCTCCACTCGGGTGCACAGTGTGGGGCTCAGTCAGACGGCTCCAGCTTGGTGGCTCTGATCTCCTCTTCCCAGTCCACACGTCTGTTTCTTCCTGGGCCGTAACCCCCATCCCGCCGGCACTCCCACTCTTGACTCCTTTCTAGGATCCCCTCAGAGACTGTAGACATGACAAGAGATGGTCAGAGGCTGTGGACACACGATACAGGAGGGGGACAGAGACTGCAGACACACGATACAGGAGGGGGACAGAGGCTGCGGACACACTACAGGAGGGGGACAGAGGCTGCGGACACACTACAGGAGGGGGACAGAGGCTGCGGACACACTACAGGAGAGGGACAGAGGCTGCAGACATACTACAGGAGGGGGACAGAGGCTGCGGACATAATAGAGGAGGGGGACAGAAGCTGCGGACATACTACAGGAGGGGGACAGAGGCTGCGGACATACTACAGGAGGGGGACAGAGGCTGCGGACATAATAGAGGAGGGGGACAGAGGCTGCGGACATACTACAGGAGGGGGACAGAGGCTGCGGACATACTACAGGAGGGGGACAGAGGCTGCGGACATACTACAGGAGGGGGACAGAGGCTGCGGACATACTACAGGAGGGGGACAGAGGCTGTGGACATACTACAGGAGGGGGACAGAGGCTGCGGACACACTACAGGAGGTGCCGGTGGAGACAGGCTGTGAACATGATGGTGCCCTCCTCACCCCCTCACAGTAGCCTCCTCCTCTGTCCACCACCATATTACTTCTGCACATCATCAGTGTGCTGTGTCCTCCTCCTGTGCCCCTTTCACCACTCCACAGGTCAGGGCAGCACTGTGCTGCCCTGACCTGTGAAGAGGTGAAAGGGACACAGGAACCAGAGGAGGATACAGCACACTGATGACGCTGTCCCCTTGTATCCCCCCTGTTTCACTGACCTTGAGTCCGTCCTCCTCACCCCTGGCTGGGCCCTGTCAGTGCTCCGCTCCGAGTCCTCCACCGACCACCTATGATGAGTGAGTGCATGGCATGCACTCACTGCAGGATGGTGTCCCGCCACTGCCGCCAGCCACTGTGGCCTTTTCAAAAATGGCGCCAGCGGCGCCATCACGTTACTGCGTCTGCGCCGCCGCCGCCCGGCCGAGTTCCGAATGCGCTCGGCCGGCGCATTCGGAACGGCGCATGCACCGTTGTATGGCCGGCTCACGGCCATCTTTTTTATGGGCGCCGGTGCCCATAAACTGACTTTTACGTACAGCCCGAAAAAGGGGTTAAATCGCGGGCTGTACGTAAATCTACGTACGGTTGGCAACACTGGTATGCACTCATATGTCAGCCATTGTATAAGTAGAAATGAAGAGGGAAGATACTATATGGTGTAGTACATTTTTAAAACATTTATTGTTCAACACGTTAAAAGCAGTGGTACTCACATTTGGCAGTAACACAATGTAAAAGACTCCACGAGCTGCGAGCTCGTCTGCTGAGCGTCACTTCTAGTTCCTAGACGAATCTTACACAAAGTTTTAGAAGAATTTCACTTAATTTATTTCACTAAACAGCGCAGCACCACCCCCCTCTTTATACACTTAATTTCCGTGGGTATGATCTGACCCCCCCTGGTGCTTGCAGCAGTTTTATATCACTAGCTAGCCCTCTCCATAGTAGCGCAGGAATACACCTAATTTTGTACCCATCCCTTCAACCCCCTCTGTTGGAAACTTTAATCATTAAAACCCTTGAGAGATTTTGTGTTGGTGCAAACTTTCTTCTGGACAACTCTTCAAGGAGAACCCCTGAGACGAGCATATGCAACAGTAAGGTAACGGCAGGCCCAAATCTAAACCAGCAGCTCCTACGGGGTAGTGCTACATTCATTTTTCACAACATCTGGTAATGCATTAAGGCATCACAAAAAAAAGGAAAATAAGCCCATAAAATAATAAAACTTTTGCTGCAATATTAATTTCAATACAGAAATTTCCCTTACCCTCCTTTTTTCTGCCATTAAATGTCCTCTGTCTAATGGCCAGCATCCTTCAACCCACTTCCTCTCAGCCCATGTTGTCCTGGACCCGCCCTCAGCCTGTGACTGGACAGTGAAAGGAGAAGCAGCACAGTGATGAGATGAGCTCTCTGTCCCCCTTTCTCTTCCTATGCTTCTTGTCAGAAATAGATTGATTGGCTCCTTGTACAGCTTCTTCTTCTGCAAGAAGCTGATACCAGGTCAGATTCAGGTATTTTACACTGCTTGCATTAAAAAATACATTTAATGATGTATTATTGATTACAGAGACACATTAACGTATCTTTATAGCTTAAGTTTAGTTAAATTACAGTGGAACCTCGGATTGCGAGTAACGCGGTTAACGAGCGTTTCGCAATACGAGCACTGTATTTTAAAAAATCCTAACTCAGTTTGCGAGTGTTGTCTCGCAAAACGAGCAGGATTCAGGCCAAAGCGGTGTGCAGTACTGCGTTTGGCCTGAGGTGGGGGGGTGCCTGAGCCGAGCAGAGCCGAACGGCAGCGATCGCAGAAATCCCCGGAAAGACTCAGAAAGACATGGAAATACTCAGTTCCCAAGCCTTTCCGAGGTTTGCAGAGGTCAGCCGAGCTGTCCTCTGGCCTTTCCAGGACGTTTCTGAGGCTCTCCGGCGCCCCCCCACCTCTGGCCGCATGCCGTATTGCATGCCATTGAAGTCAATGTGGAACAAATTATTTTCATTTCCATTGACTTCAATGGGGAAACTCGCTTTGATATGCGAGTACTTTGGATTAAGAGCATTCTCCTGGAACGGATTATGCTCGTAATCCGAGGTGCCACTGTACCAGCTGTCAGAAACATTGACGCACCTCAGCATAGTCCCTACAAATATGTCAGAATGTTTATACTGAAATATAAAAATATTATTATATTTATGGAAATATGCAAATCTATGATTTGGGAGATTACAATTGCCTACAATATCAAGAAATTCTAAGTTCTTTATATCCGTGCTAGTTTGAAGACAAGTAACACAAATGAATGTTGCTTAAAATATTATATATATTTATTAACTAAAGTACAGTGCAAATTAAAATCAGGTATAAGTCGTGATCATACAAATTAATGGATATACTTCTACAATCAGAGATAATTGAAGGTTAATGTCCAGATAATATTTACATACATTTCTATGCAAGCTCTATATGACAAAGTACATTCACAGTTCAATACTTAAATGATACTTGTACATTTAAAACTTGGTAAGGCCCCTTTCACACGGAGGTCCGTTCAGGTCCGCCTGTCAGTTTTTTAGGCGGACCTGAAACGGATCCTCCATGTACCCCTATGGAGGCACGGATGTCAGCGGAGACATGTCCGCTGACATCCGACCCGCTCCGCTCCGCCAAAGTGTGACGGAGGAAAACCCTATTTTTCCTTCCGTCGGCGGAGCGGATCGGATGACAACGGACTCTACGGTCCGTCGTCATCCGATTCCCCATAGGGGAGAGCGGCGCTCTGACAGGGCGGTCCCTGCACAGTGTGCGGGGACCGCCCAGTCATCCGTCGGCTCAGCGGGGATCAACGGAGCGATCCCCGCTGAGCAAGCGGAGCTTCACGGGGCGGATCTTCACGGATCCGCCCCGTGTGAAAGGACCCTAACTCTTGTGAAATGTCTTTCCGTTACTTCACGGAAGGTGTAAACACTCTTTTGTTGAATTTAACACTATTATCTTTCTCAAAACAAACAGATCTCCTGATTACACTTCTTAAACGTGTCCAGACCAAGTGTCATATAAGGAACACGGCTTTGACAAAACAATCAAGGCTATATTAAATTTAGAAAGAATCTATTTTTACACATATATCATAATAAAACCATTGTACCAACTCAGCTCTAGCTTTTTAAAGACAACCAAATTAGGGTATGTGCCTTAATAGTTGGATTATCATTATTTTATACTGCAGTTAAAAATATAGATAATTCCAAATTGCTTTGCCATATATATTTAAATGGTTTTAGTTATGTGCATGTAAAAACAACTCCATTACCAAAGCAGATACATAAACAAAATAAATACGTTACCAGGTTAAAGTTCTGTCTGTTTGAGAAGCTTCCATTATGAGTCCAACAGGACTCCTTCCAACATTGCTACATGTTTGCGTTTTAAGATCTCCTTCCAGCTTCCTTCAAGAGAGATCGAGTCCCTTTCTCTCTCCTCCCGAGATCCTCCCTTGCTGCTATCTCAGCTGCTACTTTTATCTTCCCCCAAAAAGTGGGTGTGTATCTTATTACTAGGTAACTGTTTTGGAAGGTTGTCTTAGCAACCAATTATGCGCCATCTTGAATAATGTCATTTTTAACCTGTAGGAGCAGTGGTGTATAAGGAATAATTCCTAATATTAGGGTCATGTAGTTCAGCAATAATTTATGATTACCCTTTGATCTGGCTTAGTAGAATACCATTGATTGTCCAACGGTGTCAAAATGTGTCAGCCATCTTGGCTCCACTTCAGATTTACAGGTGTGAATATTTAGGATCAACACTACCCCAGGCCATCTGTTAATGTTTTGGAAAATTCCTTGAAACTAATCATGGGAATGTAAGTTTAAGCAGCTTCTAATGCTACCCCTCTAATATACTATCACGTACACAACTCCCTAATACTACTCTATATATATGCATAAATGGGTTTATAAATGTATTACTAGTATAGATACATTGTTAATAGGTTATGAAAGAAGCAGTATTTAAGATATATAATACAACAGGAATTTTGAATAAACCTTTTGGTCTTGTTATACCGAGACAACACTACACAGTTTGTGTCAGCCCGTATCAACACCCCCCTTATCTCTAAGCGTGAAACCTTTGAATTACCACCTGGGTAGGCTGGTATATTTTCTTAAGTGTTAAAAAGCTTTGAGTTTATGGTCTGGGAAAAAGATACAGAAAAACAATGCCTTCTTGTGAGACAGAAAATAACTTTAAAGATAGTGAATTTGGGTTAACCTCTTAAAGAGAAAATAGAAACCAAAGTGGTTGTAGTTTTGTTCACAGCACATCATGAGCTATGAGCTTAACTTTAGAGACAAAATGGCTGTCCTCTCGCTCATAATATACATGAATATGAACCATATGAAAAATACATAATATGCATAATATAAAGGCCTATATGTATATTCTTTTTAACCCCAAATGTTCTGACACAGCAAAAGAACTGGGACTTACATTGAGTGAGGAGTGTCTCATGTGCTAGTGGCTGCTAGTTTCCTTGAAATCTTCATTCCTCCGTCCCCCCAATACCTCCATAGCTGTGGTCTTCCAGTGCTGTGGGCCTTAGTTTGAGCTTTTGGACATGTCACAGGCACTTGTCAAAAGTGTCAACTATGCCCATCTTTTCTTCCCCCTGCTCCATTCATAAAAGTTGTACTATCGCTTTCCGCAATGATAAGCGCTATATGATTGGAGGAGGTGGACCTTTCATTCCCTTGCCCATTCTCCATTAGGGATGAGCCGAACACCCCCCGGTTCGGTTTGCATCCAGAACATGCGAACGGACCGATAGTTCGCACAAACTTTGGAACCCCCTAAAGTCTTTGGGACTCGAACGGGAGAAATCAAAAGTGCAAATTTTAAAGGCTAATATGCAAGTTATTGTCCTAAAAAGAGTTTGAGGACCTGGGTCCTGCCCCAGGGTACATATATCAATGCAAAAAAACAGTTTTAAAAACTGGCGTTTTTTTTCAGGAGCAGTGATTTTAACCACTTAAGCCCCGGACCAATATGCAGCTAAAGGACCAGGCCCCTTTTTGCGATTCGGCACTGCGTCGCTTTAACTGACAATTGCACGGTCGTGCGACATGGCTCCTAAACAAAATTGACGCCTTTTTTTCCCCACAAATAGAGCTTTCTTTTGGTGGTATTTGATCACCTCTGCGGTTTTTATTTTTTGCGCTATAAACAAAAATAAAGCGACAATTTTGAAAAAAATGCAATATTTTTTACTTTTTGCCATAATAAATATCCTCAAAAAATATATTAAAGAGAAAATAGAAACCAAAGTGGTTGTAGTTTTGTTCACAGCACATCATGAACTATGAGCTTAACTTTAGAGACAAAAAGGCTGTCCTCTCGCTCATAATATACATGAATATGAACCATATGAAAAATACATAATATGCATAATATAAAGGCCTATATGTATATTCTTTTTAACCCCAAATGTTCTGACACAGCAAAAGAACTGGGACTTACATTGAGTGAGGAGTGTCTCATGTGCTGGTGGCTGCTAGTTTCCTTGAAATCTTCATTCCTCCGTCCCCCCAATACCTCCATAGCTGTGGTCTTCCAGTGCTGTGGGCCTTAGTTTGAGCTTTTGGACATGTCACAGGCACTTGTCAAAAGTGTCAACTATGCCCATCTTTTCTTCCCCCTGCTCCATTCATAAAAGTTGTACTATCGCTTTCCGCAATGATAAGCGCTATATGATTGGAGGAGGTGGACCTTTCATTCCCTTGCCCATTCTCCATTAGGGATGAGCCGAACACCCCCTGGTTCGGTTCGCATCCAGAACATGCGAACGGACCGATAGTTCGCACGAACTTTGGAACCCCGTTTAAAGTCTTTGGGACTCGAACGGGAGAAATCAAAAGTGCAAATTTTAAAGGCTAATATGCAAGTTATTGTCCTAAAAAGAGTTTGGGGACCTGGGTCCTGCCCCAGGGTACATATATCAATGCAAAAAAACAGTTTTAAAAACTGGCGTTTTTTTTCAGGAGCAGTGATTTTTAACCACTTAAGCCCCGGACCAATATGCAGCTAAAGGACCAGGCCCCTTTTTGCGATTCGGCACTGCGTCGCTTTAGCTGACAATTGCACGGTCGTGCGACATGGCTTCTAAACAAAATTGACGCCTTTTTTTCCCCACAAATAGAGCTTTCTTTTGGTGGTATTTGATCACCTCTGCGGTTTTTATTGTTTGCGCTATAAACAAAAATAAAGCGACAATTTTGAAAAAAATGCAATATTTTTTACTTTTTGCCATAATAATTATCCCCCAAAAATATATAAAAAAACGTTTTTTTTTCCTCAGTTTAGGCCGATACGTATTCTTCTACATATTTTTGGTAAAAAAATCGCAATCAGCGTTTATTGATTGGTTTGCGCAAAAGTTATAGCGTTTACAAAATAGGGGATAGTTTCATGGCATTTTTATTAATTATTATTTTTTCACTAGTAATGGCGGCGATCAGTGTTTTTTTTCGTGACTGTGACATTATGGCGGACACATCGGACACTTTTGACACATTTTTGGGACCATAAAAATGCACTGATTACTGTAAAAATGACACTGGCAGTGAAGGGGTTAACCACTAGATGGTGCTGTAGGGGTTAAATGTTCCCTGCATTGTGTTTCTAACTGAGGGGGGGTTGGGCTCTGTGTCACATGACACCGATGTCCGCTCCGAGTACTTGGAGCCGAGATCCGTGTCATTGTCACTAGGCAGAGCAGGGAGATGCTTGTTTACACAAGCATTTCCCCGCTCTATACCTCCGTGAGACGATCGCGGGGATCCCCGTGGCGATCAAGTCCGCGGGACCCGTGGTCTGACTCACGGGGATGGCAGCAGGGTCGCGAGCGTGCCGCCGGCGGCACGCGCGTCACCACACGGACAGGCACTTAAAGGTACGTTGATGTGCCTGTCCGTGACATTCTGCCAACGTAAATGTACAGGAGGCGGTCGGCAAGTGGTTAATGATGCTTAAAGTGAAAAAATAAAAGTGAAATATTCCTTTAAATATCGTGCCTGGGGGGTGTCTATAGTATGCCTGTAAAGTGGCACGTGTTTCCCGTGTTTAGAACTGTCCCTGCACAAAATGACATTTCTAAAGGAATAAAAGTCATTTAAAACTGCTTGCGGCTTTAATGTAATGTCTGGTCCCGGCAAAATGGATGAAAATAATTGAGAAAAACTGCATGGGTACCCCCCCTCCCCCCCCCCCCCAGCCCATTACCAGGCCCTTTGGGTCTTGTATGGATATTAAGGGGAACCCCGTACCCAAATTAAAAAAAGGAAAGGTGTGGAGCCCCCAGGCCCTATATACTCTGAACAGCAGTATACAGACGGTGCAAACAAGACAGGGACTGTAGGTTTGTTCTTAAGTAGAATCTGTTTGTAATTTTAAACTGGTACATTTTTAAAGTGTAGCTCCAGCCAAAAAATCTATTTTTAAGCTATTTGGAAAACATAGGGAAGGGTTATCACCCCTGTAACATTTGTTTTGCTGTCTGTGCACCTGTTCAGAAGATTTCACCTAACTTTCTGTCCCAATGACAATTGGATTTAGAAAATTTGGGGTTTTTAGGGAAACAAGGATTGGTGATAAAGCATCAGTGGAGAGGAGACACCTTTTTTTCCATATTAACTCTTACAGGAGAGAAGTTCCCTTCCTAGGGGTAGATTTCCTCTCACTTCCTGTTGTCTCCCTCCATTTGTAAGTAGCAGTCGTTTGAAAGTCGGATGTTTGAAAGTAGGGGCCTGCCCTATGTACTCTGAAGAAATTTGGGCCTTAGTTGTTGGTGTTGCCACAACACTGTAAGCCCTCACAGTTACTCTTGGTGGGCGCTGGAATGCCCTGCTGTGAACTATTATATCAAGAATTGTAATTACATGCCATTGTTGAACAGTGGCAGAAAAATTGGGCCTTTGGTGGTGGTGGTGGTGCTGTTGCCACAACACTGTAAGTCCTCACAGTTTCTCTTGGTGGGCACTGGAACGGGCCCTGCTGTGAAATATTATATCAAGAATTGTAATTACATGCCCCTGTTGAACAAGGGCAGAAAAATTGGGCCTTTGGTGGTGGTGGTGGTAGGGTTGCCACAACACTGTAAGCCCTCACAGATACCCTAGTGGGAGCGCAGGAATGAGCCCTGCTGCAAAGTATTACAGCAAAAATTGTAATTACACGCCCCTGTTAAACAGGGGCAGAAAAATTGGGCCTTATGCCCCATACACACGATCATTTTTAATGTCATTTTTAAAACTGACGTTTTTCTTGTCATTTTTTTTCTTGTTTCCTCTCAAGCCTGTCTTGCGTACACACCATCATTTTAAAAAATGTTCAAGAAAAGCGCAGTGACGTACACCACGTACGACGGCACTATAAAGGGGAAGTTCCGTTCGAATGGCGCCACCCTTCATGTTAGTAAAGTTTGTTGAGAGACGATTCGCTCTTTTCAGTCTAGTGCTTTTCAGTCCGTTACAGCATGACGAATGTGCTATCTCCATTACGAACGCTAGTTTTACCAGAACGAGCGCTCCCGTCTCATACTTGATTCTGAGCATGCGCATTTTTTTTCACGTCGTTAAAGCATACACACTATTGTTTTTCACGTCGTTAAAAAAAACGACATGAAAAACGACGTGAAAAAAGAGAGCATGTTCGAAATTTTTAATGCCCGTTTTTCACGTCGTTAAAAATGCTCTGGAGCATACACACGATCATTTTTAATGGCCATTTTTTTTAATGCCATTTTTAACGGCATGAAAAATGATCGTGTGTATGGGGCATTAGGCACTGGTGCCACAACACTGCAACCCCTCACAGGTATTCTAGTTGGAGCGCAGGAATGAGCCCTGCTGCAAAGTATTACAGCAAAAATTGTAATTACACGCCCCTGTTAAACAGGGGCTGAAAAATTGGGCCTTAGGCACTGGTGCTGGTGCCACAACACTGCAACCCCTCACAGATACTCTAGTTGGAGCGCAGGAATGAGCCCTGCTGCAAGGTATTGCAGCAAAAATTGTAATTACACACCCCTGTTAAACAGGGGCAGAAAAATTGGGCCTTAGCCACTGGTGGCTGTGCCCAGAACCAAAAATGTTCTTACAAGATATCAGCATGATCATTGAGGAGGAAGAGGTTAGTCACTCAGCATAACAGGATAGTCACTCAGCATCAGCATAGGCAGTCTTGAAGGGATCTCACATTCAAAAAAAAATATTCGGTTACATCAGCATCAGGTGCTTGGTAGCTGGTGATCCAAGACTGATTAATTTTTATGAAGGTCAGCCGATCGACCGAGTCGGTGGACAGGCACACCCTGTGATCGGTTACAAAGCCTCCAGCAGCACTGAATGTGCGTTCCGAAAGAACGCTGGATGCAGGACAGGCCAGTAGCTCAATTGCATACTGTGCAAGCTCTGGCCAGTGATCCATCCTCAAGACCCAGTAACCCAGAGGATTTTCGGTGGGAAAGGTGACCAAGTCTGATCTTGCCCCTAGGTATTCCTGCACCATGTGAATCAGACGCTGGCGATGGTTGCTGGAACCGATCATACCTTGGGGCTCCAGACTAAAAAATTGTCTGAACGCATCGGTCAGACGGCCACCTTCTCCACCGCTCCTTCTGTGACTGACCAAAGCTTTAGCAAGACGTTGTCCAGGACCAGGAATTTGTAACCTCCCAGGCTCTGGAAACGCGTTGCACAAACCTTTCTGCAAGGCCTCCCAAAGATGTTTCATCCTCTGCTCCCTCTGCGACGGCTGAATAAGGTCCGCAACCTTACCCTTGTAATGTGGATCAAGGAGGGTTGCCAGGCAGTAATGATCCCTCTCCTTGATACCACAAATACGAGGATCCTTTCGCAGGCTTTGCAGGATAAGGGAGGCCATGCAGCGTAGGTTTGCTGAGGCATTCGGCCCGGAGTCCTCTGGGTCACTAAGGACTACATGATCCGCAGCCACCTCCTCCCAGCCACGTACAAGTCCATGGGTTTCTTGGGACTATAAATGATCCCTTGAAGACTGCTGCTGATGCTGAGTGCTAGGCTCCACCTCCATGCTAACACAATCCTCCTCCTACTCTTCCTGTGTGATTGGCGGGCCAGCAGGAACACTGTCTGGAAAAAGGGGGCCTTGAGAGGTAAGGAAGTCCTCCTCTACCTCCCTCTGTTCTGCCTCAAGTGCCCTGTCCATTATTCCACGCAGCGTGTGCTCCAACAGGTCACTGATGCATGCACTGTCACTGGTCACCATCCTCGTGGCCTCCTCAATTTGTTTGGAGCCCCAATGGGGGGCTTTGGTGAAATATCAGAGGTCTAAACAGACCCCTGATGTCTCACTTTAGATACAGACAAAGGAACTGAGGACAGAGATTCCCCAGTCCCTTTCTCTGCAGCCAAGCAGCAGGGGGAATCTACGCAGCACAGGATGATTAGGGTGTGCCCAGGCACCCCTGGCACACCCTGTGCGCACACCTATGATACAGTATATATATATATATATATATATATATATATATGTAGCACACGGACCCCTTTTCCCTACCTTTGGCTCACTTGTAGGAAAAGGGGCACACCGTACCACATGCCCGTACCCTCCTGTGTGAAGAGGTTGAGCGGTGTAAATACAACTGGGTCTCCACAGCTAGGTTCTCCAGAGAATGGTTCTCATCTCTCATGCAATAAAGACAAGTCTCTATTTTCCCCAATAACTCCAAGGTCCACACCAGTTGCAACTCCAACGTAGAGTTTATTTTCTCATATGCACAGTCACTAGATAGGAAAGGGCGAATGGAGAACAAGACAGCAAAAGGTGTTGGAGTAGGTTCAGGCACAAACAAATGTATGATTCACTACCTGTCTCTTCAAGTAGGCTCAGCTCACCCGGATAATCTCCCATTAGAGTGGATCCTAGCAGCCGGAGTTATGCTTGAATTAGACTACACACAGACTCTGCTCAAACTGTTACGAGTGAATTTGGGTCTCTGCCACAGACCTGGTGAACTTTGGGTCTCTGCCACAGACCTGGTGAACATGGGGTCTCTGCCACAGACCTGATGAACTTTGCTTGTGGTATTAGGTCTCTTTCAGGGAAATTACATCCCTCCCTTGGAACGGTCCTCCCCCAGCCTCCTCTTCCAGATACGGGTCTCCTCGCAAGGCAGCACCCTGGGATTCCTCCTCCCTCCGCGGGCTCCAGCCAAAGGTGCTGGACCCAAGGCCTTCAGTTGCAGCCCCAGGGCTAAAGGTGCCTGTGACTGATCCGCCAGTGTACCGGGCCAGGAAGACCCAGTACTCTCGAACCTGGAACCCCACCCTCGGGCTAAAGGTGCCCGGGGTGGCCAATGAACAGAACAACGACACACTCCCTGGGGTAGGACCCCCCGGGAGAAGAAGAACACCCCACAGGCAGCGTTTGCCCCTTTAATATCCTCTCCCAGCATGCACAGCAGGCCGACCACGCCCACCATACCACCCCCTAGAGGGGACATTCAAGGAACAGCACTATACCAGTGGTTAAACCCTAGCCCCTGATGGCAGCGCCATCCAAAGGCCACAGGGAACTACACACCAGTATCCTACCTGCGGTATAAAATGGTTAGCAAGCCCTATCAAATAAGGTGTTTGAGTACAGCTACCACTCAAACATTCCCCTAAATTTGAAGACCCCGCTACACATATATATATATATATATATATATATATATATATATATATATATACAAAGCGTGCACTGCATATATATACTAAATATACTGGAATACTGGATCTAACTAGCTCAAGCAACTGCCTGCTCAATCTAGCTATTGCTAACTGAAATAAGGCCACAATCTCCCTCTCTCTCTCTCTCTCTCTCTCTCTCTCTCTCTGAACGCCGGAACACATTACACAAGGCCGACACCAGTGTTGCCAACCCCCTGAAGTGAAATTTACTGGCAAGGATGCCAAAAATCCTGTACGGCACCAATTTCTTACTGGCAAAAATAATGAAGATTACTGGCAGAGCCACATTTTTTACTGACACTGCAAAACTAGTACCTAAAATTACTGTTTTTAGTGCTAAACAGTGCAAATATCAACATTTCAACTATAAACACACAGCTAATGCTAATATCAATGTGTTTAAGTTAAACAAAAGTAAAAAAACATATTTCTCAATTCACATGAAGGTTAGGTTACTATAACCCAGCCAGCACAGAGTTCCTTCTTACATCAGAGTCTGCAGGGATCCCCCTTACAGTGCAAGGGAACTCTTATGTAAAGGGGAATGCTGCAGATCATGATGTAAGGGGGAACTCTGATGTGGAGGGGGGGCTCTGGTGAATAGAGACCACCTTCCACAGAGTGAATACACTAAGGTAAGGGGGGTACTAATATAAGGGGGAAACCTTTATATCAGTGCCCCCTTACATTATTGTATTCATTCACCTTCTTACATCAGTGACCCCCCCCCCCCTCAGAATGGCCTGGCGGCACTGTCACTTACCTCCTCCCAGGTGCACAGTGTGGGGCTCAGTCAGACGGCTCCAGCTTGGTGGCTCTGATCTCCTCTCCCCAGTCCACACGTCTGTTTGTTCCTGGGCCGTAACCCCCATCCCGGCGGCACTCCCACTCTTGACTCCTTTCTAGGATCCCCTCATAGACTGTAGACATGACAAGAGATGGTCAGAGGTTGCGTACACGATACAGGAAGTAGACAGAGACTGCAGACACGATACAGGAGGTGGACAGAGGCTGCGGACACACTACAGGAGGGGGACAGAGACTGCGGACACACTACAGGAGGGGGACAGAGACTGCGGACATACTACAGGGAGGTGGACACTGGAGAGACTGCGGACATACTACAGGGAGGTGGACACTGGACAGAGACTGCGGACATACTACAGGGAGGTGGACACTGGACAGAGACTGCGGACATACTACAGGAGGTGGACAGAGACTGCGGACATACTACAGGGAGGTGGACACTGGAGAGACTGCGGACATACTACAGGGAGGTGGACACTGGAGAGACTGCGGACACACTACAGGAGGTGGACAGAGACTGCAGACATACTACAGGGAGGAGGACACTGGACAGAGACTGCGGACATACTACAGGAGGTGGACAGAGACTGCAGACATACTACAGGGAGGTGGACACTGGAGAGACTGCGGACATACTACAGGGAGGTGGACACTGGACAGAGACTGCGGACATACTACAGGAGGTGGACAGAGACTGCGGACATACTACAGGGAGGTGGACACTGGAGAGACTGCGGACATACTACAGGGAGGTGGACACTGGAGAGACTGCGGACATACTACAGGGAGGTGGACACTGGAGAGACTGCGGACATACTACAGGAGGTGGACAGAGACTGCGGACATACTATTGGAGGTGCCGGAGACACTCTGCGGACATGATGGTGCCCTCCTCACCCCCTCACAGTAGCCTCCTCCTCTGACCACCACCATATTATTTCTCCACATCATCAGTGTGCTGTGTCCTCCTCCTGTGCCCCTTTCACCACTCCACAGGTCAGGGCAGCACTGTGCTGCCCTGACCTGTGGAAAGGTGCACAGGAGCCAGAGGAGGACACAGCACACTGATGATTTCTAGCTAGAAGTAATATGGTGCCGGTAGACAGAGAGCACATCAGTCTCTGTATCCCCTGCATGGCACCATTGGCACGGCTTCACGCTCCAGGCTCACTCACTGACCCCCCCAGTTTCACTCACCTCGAGTCTGTCTCTGTCCTCCACCCTGTCAGTGCTCCGCTCGCTCCTCCACCGGCACCTATGATGATGAGTGCTACTGCAGGACTGAGGACTCGAGTCGCGCGGCTCGCACCAGTCGCTGTGGTCACGCCGGTGTATTCAAAAATGGCGCCAGCGGCGCCATCACATTACTGCGCGTGCGCCGCCCGGCCGAGCGTGAATACGTTTTCCTGCGCTCGGCCGGCTTCGGAACGGCGCATGCGCAGTTGTATGGCCGGCTCGTGGCCATCTTTTTTATGGGCGCCGGTGCCCATAGCGGACATTAACGTACACCCCAAAAAAGGGGTTAAATTAACGTACCGTACGTAAATCTACGTACGGTTGGCAACACTGGCCGACACGCAGGCGGCCTTATATAGTGTGGGGCATGTACTTAGTCCCCCTGAGCCATGATTGGCCAAAGGCACCCTGGTTTTGGCCAATTATGGCTCTCTGTGCATGAGTTCGACTCGAACTCGAAGCTCATCCCTATTCTCCATTAATGAGTTCTTTTCATTGCGAGAGGTGATAGTACATCTTTTATGATTGGAGCAGGGGGCGGAAAAGGTGGGCATAGTTGGGGGTAAGAAGTTTCAAATCCTGAAACTCTAACCTAGCAAAATACCTACCACCACTTCATCGCTCCACACTTTGTTGGCTTCCAGTCTTAAAGAAAAATTTGAGTCATAGTATATTTTTACATAGTTACATTAGCCCAGTATAGACCAATGTAACTATGTATATATTATACCTGGCTGATGTTCCAAGTCTCTTGTTCAGCAGATGGACGCATTCTGAAGACAGGAGAAATTGGCTACTCGACATGGGCGACTACTTGTGACGTCACAGTACCAAGAGGAGATCACAGGTGTAGCAGTGTCTACTTTAGCGACTTCCAAATTACAGGGGCAATGGCCAGGTATGGTATATACAGTACATAGGTATATTGGTTCCAGGCACATGACCTCCCTTCCTTTCCACTGCAGAATTTGAGGAGCTTCAGATGAACCAACCTCGGTGAGATGTCAGATGAGTAGACAGAAAATGTTATCAGTATGTTACATGTATAGGTGGAGGAGGGTGTACTAAAAAAGGTGTGTGGTAGTAGAAGAAAGAAAAAAAATTAGATGTAGTAAGTGCGACTTTGTTTTCAGGTTAAGGACATTTCAGTATTTGCATATTCTTAACAAGCAGTAAATGAACTTTAAAACAAACCAGCACTGACATATGTAGCAATTCATCCTTAAAGTGGATGTAAACCCTCACATATACCCTGCGAACTGAACAGCCTCAGATGATACACAGAGACAAAACAAAAATCCCTACATAAGTTTTACTTGTGTATCTGCTGTCTTCAGCTTTATACATTCTTTAGAAAGTTCACATCGTGTTAGAGATTTTCTCTTCCTGTTGAGCACTGGAAGTGAAGTCTGGGCATACACCCAAGACAGCTGATTGGAGGAAAGGCACACACCCCCTCTCCACATAGGCAGGAACTTGCAAAGCTGTGCAGTGACAGGGAAAGCTCTCGGCTAATCTATTTATAGCAATCTTGCCAACACAAAATTCTGGCTGGTTTTATCACAGTTGACAGAGAACTTGCCAGAAGTTATCTTGCTGATAACTAAAGAATAGAGTAGGAGAAAGCCATGGGACTTAGTGCTTTGAAGAAAGATAAGATAACACTGCAGATATATGTGTCCAGCTCAAATTTCATGAATCAAATTTACATCCACTTTAAAGCTCATTCTATCAGCAGCACAGCTCACCTTGAGCTCCCGCCAGTTCTATGTTTACATTGACAATTGGAAAGCTTGAAGAACGGCAACACCACAGGGAGTGGGAAGATGAGATGATGCTGAGCAGTGGAGCCACTGCTGGGAGGGAAAGGAAAGTGAGCTGAACTGCTGAGCCACGGCTGAGATGGGTAGCAGAGTACTAATCTGCATACTTACCCCCTAGCATAGATTGCCCCTCTGCTGAAATCCCCCTGCCAGCACAAATCTTTGCACCCCCCATCCCACCTCCAAGCTCAAATCGTCTCTCCTTCCACACCCCCTCAGCACAATTAATTAATTTAATTGCCCCCCAAAAAAATCACCGCTCCTAGCACAAATCCTTTCCAACCACTCCAAATCCCCCCTCCCATTGCAAATTCTCTCCCCCACTCCAAATCCCCCCTCCCAGCACAAATTTTCCCCCCAGTCCCCCTCCTACCACAAATGCCCACCCAAAATTTCCCCTCCTTGCACAAATCCCTCCCCCACCCATCAATCATCCCTACTAGTGCAAATTCCTCCCTCAAAAAAATGTTCCCTTCTAGCACAAATTCCTTCCACCATATCACTTCTTCTAGCATAAACCCCCCAAATTCCCCCTCCTAGCACAAATCATTCTCCCCCATCCCCCCTCCCAACACAAATCCCCCCAAATTACCATTCCTAGCACACACACACCCTAGAACAATTATTTTTCCCTGCCACCCTCCAAATTCCGCACATGATACCACAGTGCCCAGGGCAGCCACCCCTTCTGCCCACCCCTTGTCCCAGCCCTGGCTGGGAGGGGCTGCAGGGACAGTTGATCTATGGAGCCACTGCAAGGAGGGGGGAGCAGATTGAGCTGAGCTGGTGAATCACTGCTTAGAGAGAGGCTGAGCCGCTGAGAAAACAATCTAAAGAACTTTGAGCATGAAGTACACCATAATGCCTGCAGCTATAAAGGTCAGTAAAGGCGTGTTGTAAAGCTGATCTACTGCTTGATAAATATACATGTCCATATGCTGGTCTCAGGGTCAACTGAAAATGCCCTTTTAACTGGAGCATTCCCTTTCAATTCCAAACTGTTATTTCATAGCAATTTTTCTTTTGGTCGTTCTCATCAGCTACAAATAAAACTGAAAAAAAAATTGCTGTGTTCATAAGACTGACATAACCATCTGTTTGCAGGCCCTTTAAACCCCTCCGACGTGCTAAACTCCTGTTCAGTATAATCATATCTGCTGGAAGAATTTGCGGTTTGCGGGCAACAGAGACAGTTTCATCATTATCGCTGCCTTGGCTGCACATGTAATTATTCTGAGAGGAGATGAGTTTGTATAAAGGTGATTTGAAGGGTGCCAGAGGGCCTCGGTAAAGGAAACGCTCTGTCCGTGGAACCTCATTAGCATGGATCTTATTGTGGAAGTGTCTGTGTTGTATTGTTTTTCTTCTTTTTTTTCTGCCTCCTGCTGGAGTATTCAGCTGAAATAGCTGCCAGTAGTTTGTCCGTGTGATTCCCCGTCTCTGACTTATTTTTGGCAGGTAGACACACCAAACCTTGTTGCCCTCTTTTCATGTTAGATATTGAATATCACTTTTTTGTTTTCTACTGTCATCTTTACTAACGTACAATTTGAATATCAAATAAAGGAGTATGTAGTTATACAGTGGGTAGGGTATAGAAAATAATCGCCCCCCCCCCCCTTTAAAATAATCACATTCTGTTGCTTTGTAGCCTGAAATGAAGACAGACACCATTTTTTATTTTATCCAGCTTTATTTATTAGTGCAACTTATAACATCCAAGTAAAAGATATAACAGCAACCTGTCAGAAAAAATAAAGACCCCTCTTCTGTCAGTATTTCGTTGTACCACATTTTGCTTTAATTACAGCCTTTAGTCTGTTGGGAAATGTCTCTACTAACTTTGCACATCTAGACTTTGCAATATTTGCCCGCTCTTCTTTACAGAACTGCTCACGTTCAGTTAATTTGATGGTGACCGTTTGTGGACTACAGTCTTCAAGTCATTCCACAGATTTTCAATAGGGTTTAAGTCTGGGCTCTGACTAGACCATGCAAGGACATTCACCTTGTTCTCCCTCAACCACTGTGTGGTAATTTTTGCTTTGTGCTTTGGATCATTGTCGTGTTGGAAGGTAAACCTTCTTCCCATGGACAACTTTCTGCCAGAGGGCAGCAGATTTTCCTCAAGAATTTGATGATATTTTGACCCATCCAGGTTTCTTCTTTCCTGACCAGTGCTCCATTCCCTGCTGCAAAGAAACACCCCCATAACAGGATATTACCACCTCCATGCTGTACTGTAGGAATGATGTTATTTGGATGGTGCGCTGTATTGGATTTCCGCCAGACATATTGTTTTGTGTTGAGGCCAAATAATTAAATTTTAGTCTCATCTGACCACCTTAAAGGCACCTTGAAGATTCTGAAGCTACGTGGAAAAAGGTATTATGGTCAGATGAGACTAAAATTTTATTATTTAGCCTCAACACCTTACGATATGTCTGGCGGAAATCCAATACAGCTCACCATCCAATAACACCTTGCTTCCAGAACTACACCTCCCAATAGCCCTTTCTCTACACACAATGTGCAGACAGGTTCTTGTCAATAAAGGTAGCAGTGCAGATTTGCTGGAAAACAATGTATGCATGTTGATTGGAAAAGATGGGGTGGGGATAGATGGAATTCTGCAGTCCAACAGACAACGATGATTAGAATTTCAGATCAGCAGAGGAAATATTGTCTGCACAAACAACAGGTTATGAGTTCACTGGGTTTCTGGCAGATCAACAGATATTATTTTGTTCTTGTAACTTTTTTACATGGGGAACGGTTACAAATCTCAGTTTGCTTATTTATTTAGAGAAAAGTCACCCCCTTAGACAGTTGTTCTAACAGCTGTTCCCATTGGAAGATTTATCCTCTTTTTCTCTTATGCCGCGTACACACGATCATTTTTCCCTTTCGGGTTGAGAAAAACGATCGTCTGTGGGCTTTGTGCCGTTTTTCCCGACGGGAAAAACGGCATTAATCACGACGAGAAAAACGGCCGTGTGTGGGGGAACAAGCTGTTCCCTCGTTTTTCCTGTCGTGATTCACGGCTGTGTTTTCACCGCCGTGAATCACGATCTTGTGTACGCGGCATTAGAGCCAGTTCACACAGGGGCGACTCAGGATCCGACTTCAAGTCGCCCCAAGTTGCTCCAAGTCGCGCTGTTTTTAAAACTAATGGAAGTGAACGGAGTCGACTTAATGTACACGACTGCAGTCGCTCCGACTTCAAATAAGGTTCCTGTACGACTTCAATCAGACTTCTAGGCGACTTGTACCCATTGATTTCAATGGAAGTGGCCTCCAAGTCAGATACCCGTTCATAGAGAGGCAACTTTACAGGAAGTCGCCCCTCTGTGAACCGGCTCTAAGGCAAACCCCTCCCACGGAGCTGGTATTTGGTATGAATCATGAGGGGGAACTCCACGCCAAATTTTAAATAAAAAAGCGGCATGGGTTCCCCTCCAAGAGCATACCAGGCCCTTAGGTCTGGTATGGATTTTAAGCGGAACCCCCTACGCCGAAAAAAACGGCGTAGGGTCCCCCCAAAATCCATACCAGACCCTTATCCGAGCACGCAGCCCGGCCGGTCAGGAAAAGGTATGGGGACAAGCGAGCCCCCCCCTCCTGAACTGTACCAGGCCGCATGCCCTCAACATGGGGGGTGGGTGCTTTGGGGCAGGGGGGCGCTCTGTGGCCCCCCACCCCAAAGCACCCTGCCCCCATGTTGATGGGGACAAGGGCCTCTTCCCGACAACCCTGGCCGTTGATTGTCAGGGTCTGCCGGCGGGGGGCTTATCGGAATCCGGGAGCCCCCTTTAATAAGAGGGCCCCCAGATTCCAGCCCCCCATCCTATGTGAATGAGTATGGGGTACATCATACCCCTACCCATTCACCTGGGGGAAAAGTGTCAATAAAAAAAACACACTAGACAGCTTTTTAAAGTAATTTATTAGGCAGCTCCGGGGGTCTTCTTCCGACTTCGGGGGTCTTCTTCCGACTTCGGGGGTCTCTTAGGTGCCTTCTCCGCACTCTCCGGTTCTTCTCCCGCTCTCCGGTGCTTTCTGCCTTCTGCCGGCCCCTCCGCTATCTTCTTCCAGCTCTTTTGCTAGCGGGGGCCCGGTCTTCGTCGTCGTCTTCTTCCCTCTTCTCTCCTGGAGATGTTGACACGGTGAGGTCTCCCGCTGTAATGCAGTGTGCGCGGCATGCAATAATTTATATAGGCATGGGGCGTGGTCACCGGTTGATGTGACCCGGTGACCCCGCCCCCCTATGACGTCACAGCCCGGGCATTATGGGACTGTGACGTCATAAGGGGGCGGGGCACGTGAGCGGCTGGCAAATGCAATTCTATCCCCCGTCCCCCTCCCCTTCGATTTTTACACACAGCCAGGCACACCACATTTTCTTCATTCTTCCACTGGATCAGAAAACAATCTAGAATGTTGTTGTTTTTTTGGAACAGTGAACTGAGATTGGGACAGGGAGCACGGGATACCCCGGAAAAGGTAGAACTGGATAATTTGAGGACGCATCAACTTCTGGCTGCACTGCACAGAACTGCTGTCTGCACTGCATGAACCTGTTGGCTGCACTGCACACACTGAATGTCCCACAGGATGTCTATGTTGCTGGTGACCTGTACTCCTCCCAGAGTCAAAAAAAGCTACACACAATCATTTTTTCTCAGCACTGGGGGTCATGTACTCACAGGATGATCGTTGGCCTCCTGTCGATATCCACCAGGCTCTCCCTAATGTGGGAGATGTAGACTTTGCCATCATCTTCCTCCTGGCTCTCTCCAGTGAGCTTCCTCCAGACCCAGTCTGATTCCTGGACAGAGATTTAACCACTTAAGGACCGCCGCACGACGATGTACGTCAACAGAATGGCACGGACAGGCACAAGGGCGTACAGGTACATCCCCTTCAAGAACCTGTCCGTAGGTCGCACGCGGCCGCCGGCGGCACGCTCGCGACCCGGTCCGAAGCTCCATGACCGTGCCTGCGGGACCCGCGGACCCGATCGCCGCCGGTGTCCCGCGATGGGGTCACAGAGCTGAAGAACGGGGAGAGGTAAGTGTAAACAAAACTTTCCCCTTTCTTCCTAGTGGCATGTCAGTGATCGTCTGTTCCTTGTCATAGGGAACAACGATCAGTGACGTCACACGCCAAGCCAAGCCCCCCTTCAGTTAGAATCACTCATTAGGTCACACTTAACCCCTACAGCGCTACCTAGAGGTTAAACCCTTCACTGCCAGTGTCATTTTCACAGTAATCAGTGCATTTTTATAGCACTGATCGCTGTAAAAATGACAATGGTCCCAAAAATGTGTCAAAAGTGTCCAATGTGTCCGCCATAATGTCACAGTCACGATAAAAATCGCTGATCACCACCATTACTAGTAAAAAAAAAAAATATTAATAAAAATGCCATAAAACTACCCACTATTTTGTAGACACTATAAGTTTTGCGCAAACCACTCAATAAACGCGTATTGCGATTTTTTTTTACCAAAAATATGTAGAAGAATACGTATCGGCCTAAACTGAGGAAAAAAAACGTTTTTTTATATATTTTTTGGGGATATTTATTATAGCAAAATGTAAAAAATATGTCATTTTTTTCTAATATGTCGCTCTATTTTTGTTTATAGCGCAAAAAATAGAAACCGCAGAGGTGATCAAATACCACCAAAAGAAAGCTATATCTGTGGGAAAAAAAGGACGTCAGTTTTGTTTGGGAGCCACGTGGCACGACCGTGCAATTGTCAGTTAAATCGACGCAGTGCCGAATCGCAAAAAAGGGCCTGGTCTTTAACCAGCCAAAATGGTCCGGGGCTGAAGTGGTTAAGGAGGAAGTAAACCCTCTCGGCAAAAAAAAATTTAAATACTCCCTGCAAGACAAAGGCATAATGAGCTAGTATGCATAGCATACTAGCTCATTATGAAGTACTTACCTGAGATCGAAGCCCCCGCAGCGGCCATCGTTCGCCTCCTCCGACGCCGCCATCTCTCCCGGAGTGACTTCACAGCGCCGGAGCCGCGAGACCCAGAAGTCACTCCGGGAGAGATGGCGGCGTCAGAGGAGGCAAACTTGTTTTATATATGCTATTTATTTGTAAAAGCCTCCTTTGTGTGTAGACATTCAAAAGGCCTGAGACTGCTGCTGGATTCTACTATCTTGGATGTGAAACCAGCAACCCCAGCAGACTCAGAACTGTCACTCAAGTAACATTCTATAGTATTCACCTTTGCTCATTCCGCTTACATAAAAGGTTTTTAGGGAGGCGATGGGAGAGGCAGAGGAGCTGGCAGCACAGTCAGTAATTAGATACTTTCAGAAGAGAAGAGGACTATGATGATGAAGGAGGGGTTGTGCTAGGAAATTGACAACCCTAAAGTAGTCACATTTTCTAGCAAGTTAAAAGGCTCATTGCAAGTGAATAAAATATCATTTATGGAAAGGAAACGCTATGGGGTGGGTTCACTAAAGGCAAATAGACTATGCACTTTGCAAAGTGCAGTTACACTCTGCAAGAGCAGTTGCTTCCAGAGCTTAGTAAATGAGTAGAAGCTCTGCTGATTTCCATCATCCTATCATGTGCAAGCAAAAATGCTGTTTTTTTTTTATTTTCCTTGCTCGTGATTGGGTGATTTGCAAATTGCAGCTTTAACTCATTTACTAAGCTCTGGAACAGCTGCGCTTCACTTCGAAAAGTGCCCAGTCTTTTTTGCCTTTAGTAAATCAACCCCTTAGTATATTTGATTTTACTGTGTTTTTATCTGCATTTTTCAAAGTTGGTGATAGGGTCGCTTTAGCACAAAACACTTTTATAAACCATAGAGTCTGGGTGAACCCTTGTTGAGAAACTACCACCATTTAGCATGGTAATCTTTTTCCTACTGTGGGAACCACCTATAGGCATTTTAATGTGCATTGACCAAGCATGTTGGGGAAGGAATCGCAATTGCCCGGAATACAACCATGCTTACCAATGCTTTGCCCACGCTTAGTTGGCAAGGGGGTATTTGTACACATGCCATAGTGTCAATAGATGTACGATAATTTCTCTCGATAATTAAGTCCTCAAATTTATACAACAAACATGTTATGACCATTGACACCTTTAAGTCAATCTGCACACAAGACTATAAAGTATGACTGGATTTTTAACAAGCAGTAAGTGAGCTTTAACTGCTTGCCAACCGCCGCACGCAGATATACGTCTGCAGCATGGTACGGACAGGCAAAAGGACGTATATATACGTCCCCTTTAAGAAGCGGCATTGTGAACTCGTACGCTCTGCGAACTCCGTGACTCCGACCGCGGGTCCCGCGGACTCGTATCTTGGTGAGGAAGAAGGGGGAAATGCTGATGTAAACAAGCATTTCCCCATTCTTCCTAGTGACAGGACAGTGATCACAGCTTCCTGTAATCGGAAGCGGTGATCACTGTCGTGACACACATAGCCCATCCCCCCTACAGTTAGAAGCACTCCCTAGGGCACACTTAAAGCCTTCAGCGCCACCTAGTGGTTAAACCTTTCACTGCCAGTGTCATTTTCACAGTAATCAGTGCATTTTTATAGCACTGATCGCGATCGCTGTAAAAATTGCAATGGTCCCAAAAATGTGTCAAAAGTGTCCGATATTTCCGCCATAATGTTGCAATAAAAATCGCAGATCGCCGCCATTACTAGTAAAAAAAAAAATTATAATAAAAATGCCATAAAACTATCCCCTTTTTTGTAGACGCTTTTGCGCAAACCAATCAATATACCCTTATTGCGTTTTTTTTACCAAAAATATGTAGAAGAATACCTTTCGGCCTAAACTGAGGAAAAAAAAAAAATTTTTATATATTTTTTGGGGATATTTCTTATAGCAAAAAGTAAAAAACATTGCATTATTTTCAAAATTGTCGCTCTATTTTTGTTTATAGCGCAAAAAATCAAAACCGCAGAGGTGATCAAATACCACCAAAAGAAAGCTCTATTTGTGGGAAATGAAGGACGTCAATTTTGATTGGGAGCCATGTCGCACGACCGCGCAATTGTCAGTTAAAGCGACGCAGTGGCAAATCGCAAAAAGTGGCCTGGTCTTTGGCCAGCAAAATGGTCCGGGGCTTAAGTGCTTAAAATGAGCCTTCACTTCCCTCTTTAGCTACAGGCACTTTGAAGCAATTTATCCTCAAACTTCACTGCAGAGACACTCAATTCAAATTGTTCTCTGAGCAGGTCAGCTTCCCCCTCCTAGCTTTGACTCAGCAACTCAGGTTTTCCTGCTCCCCGCAGCGCTGGCAGCAATGGCTCAGCAGCTCAGCCCCCCCTCCCATCAATTACTTGGCCGCTCAGCCTTCCCTGCTCCCTCCTCACAACTTTGGGGTTGATTTACTAAAGGCTAGGGATGAGCCGAACACCCCCCGGTTCGGTTCGCACCAGAACTTGCGAACGGACCGAAAGTTTGCGCAAACTTTAGAACCCTATTAAATACAATGGATGCGAACGTTCGAAATCAAAAGTGCTAATTATAACGGCTAATATGCAAATCATTGTCCTAAAAAGGGTTTGGGGTCCCGGGTTCTGCCCCAGGGGACATGTATCAAAGCAAAAAAAAGTTTTAAAAACGTCAGTTTTTTTGGGAGCAGTCATTTTAATGATGCATAAAGTGAAAAAAAAAAGTGAAATATTCCTTTCAATATCGTACCTGGGGGGAGTCTAATGTATGCCTGTGAAGTGCCACGTGTTTCCCGTGTTTGGAACTGTCCCTGCACAAAATGACATTTCTAAAGGAAAAAAATGGTCATTTAAAACTGCTTGCCGCTTTAATGTAATGTCTGGTCCCGGCAATATGGATGAAAATCATTGAGAAAAATGGCATGGGTACCCCCCCACCCCACTTGTATAGATATTAAGGAGAACCCCGCACCCAAAATTAAAAAAAGGCCCTTTATACTCTGAACAGCAGTATACAGGTGGTGCAAACAAGACAGGGACTGTAGGTTTGTTCTTAAGTAGAATCTTTTTCTAATTTGGAACAGGTAAATTTTTTAAGTGTAGCTCTAGCCAAAAAATCTATTTTTAAGCTTTTTGGAGAACATAGGGAAGGGTTATCACCCCTGTAACATTTGTTTTGCTGTCTGTGCACCTGTTCAGAACATTTCACCTCACTTTCTGTCCCAATGACAAATGTTTTTGGAAAAGTGGGGTTTTTATTGAAACAAGGATTGGTGATAAAGCATCAGTAGAGAGGAGACACCTTTTTCCCATATTACCTTTTACAGGAGAGAAATTGCCTTCCATGGGGTAGATTTCCTCTCACTTCCTGTTGTCTCCTTCCGTTTGCAAGTAGGAGTCGTTTGTAAGTTGGATGTTTGAAAGTAGGGCCCTGCCGTATATACTCCGCAGAAATTTGCCCCTTAGGTGTCGGTGTTGCCACAACACTGTAAGCCCTCACAGTTACTCTTGGTGGGCACTGGAACACCCTGCTGTGAACTATTATATCAGGAATTGTAATTACATGCCATTGTTGAACAGTGGTAGGAAAAATTGGGCCTTTGGTGGTGGTGCTGGTGCTACAACACTGTCAGCCCTCACAGTTACTCTTGGTGGGCGCATGAATGGGCCCTACTGTAAATTATTAGATCAAGAATTGTAATTGCATGCACCTGTTGAAGAGGGGCAGAAAAATTGGGCCTTTGGTGGTGGTGGTGGTGGTGTTGCCACAACACTGTAAGCCCTCGCAGTTACTCTTGGTGGGTGCAGGAATGGGCCCTGCTGTGAATTATTAGATCAAGAATTGTAATTACATGCCCCTGTTGAACAGGGGCAGAAAAATTGGGCCTTAGGCACTGGTGCCACAACACTGCAACCCCTCACAGATACTGAACTTGGAGCACAGCAATGAGCCCTGTTGTAAAGTATTGCATCAAAAATTGTAATTACACGCCCCTGTTAAACAGGGGCTGAAAAATTGGGCCTTAGCCACTGGTGGCGGCACCCAGAAACAAAAATGTTCTTCCAAGCTATCATCATGAATTGGATCATTGAGGAGGAGGAGGATAGTCAGTCAATATAACAGGACAGTCACTCAGCATTAGCATACGCAGTCTTGAAGGGATGTGACATTTCAAAATAAATTATTCTGTTATATCAGCTTCAGGTGCTTGGTAGCTGGTGGTGATCCAAGACTGGTTCATCTTTAGGAAGGTCAGTCGATCAACCGAGTCGGTGGACAGGCGCACCCTGTGATCCGTGACAAAGCCTCCAGCAGCACTGAATGTGCGTTCCGAAAGAACGCTGGATGCAGGACAGGCCAGTAGCTCAATTGCATACTGTGCAAGCTCTGGCCAGTGATCCATCCTCAAGACCCCGTAAGCCAGAGGATTTTCGGTGGGAAAGGTGTCCAAGTCTGACCTTGCCCCTAGGTATTCCTGCACCATGTATATTAGACGCTGGTGATGGTTGCTGGAACCGATCATACCTTGGGGCTGCGGACTAAAAAATTGTCTAAATGCATCGGTCAGACGGCCATCTTCTCCACCGCTCCTTCTGCTACTGACCGAAGCCTCAGCAACTCGTTGTCCAGGACCAGGAGTTTGTAACCTCCCAGTCTCTGGGAACGCGTTGCACGGACCTTTCTGCAAGGCCTCCCGGAGTTGTCTCATCCTCTGCTCCATCTGCGATGGCAAGATAAGGTCCGCAACCTTACCCTTGTACCGTGGATCAAGGAGAGTGGCCAGCCAGTAATGGTCCCTCTCCTTGTTCCGAAGAATATGAGGATCCTTCCGCAGACTTTGCAGGATCAGGGAGGCCATGCAGCGTAGGTTAGCTGAGGCATTACGGTCCTGAGTCCTCTGGGTCACTAAGGACGACATGATCCGCAGCCACCTCCTCCCAGCCACGTATAAGTCCACGGGTTTGTTGGGACTGTAAATCATCCCTAAAAGACTGCTGCTGTTGATGCTGAGTGCAATGCTCCACCTCCATGCTGACACAATCCTCCTCCTCCTCCTCGTCCTCTTCCTGTGTGATGGGTGGGACAGAAGGAACACTGTATGGGTAAAGGGGGCCTTGAGAGGCAAGGAAGTCCTCCTCTTCCTGCCTCTGTTCTGCCTCAAGTGCCCTGTCCATTATTCCACGCAGCGTATGCTCCAACAGGTGGACAAGAAGTACAGTGTCACTGATGCATGCACTATCACTGCTCACCATCCTCGTGGCCTCCTCAAATGGTGCCAGGACAGTGCATGCATCCCTGATCATGCCCCACTGGCGTGGTGAAAAAAACCTGAGCTCCCCTGACCCTGTCCTGGTGCCGTAGTCGCACAGGTACTCATTGATGGCCCTCTGCTGTGTGTGCAGCCGCTGCAGCATGGCCAACGTTGAGTTCCACCTGGTGGGCATGTCACATATAAGGCGGTTCTTGGGCAGGTTCAACTCCTTTTGGAGCTCAGCCAGCCGAGCACTGGCATTATATGATCTGCGGAAATGCACACAGACTTTCCTGGCCTGCCTCAGGACATCCTGTAAGCCCGGGTACCTGCCCAAGAACCGCTGCACCACCAGGTTAAGGACGTGAGCCACACAGGGCACATGGGTCAGTTGTCCCTGTCGGAGGGCGGAGAGGAGGTTGGTGCCATTGTCGCAAACCACCATTCCTGGCTTAAGCTGGCGTGCCATTGTCGTCAACCACCTCTCGGCCTGCCCCTGCAGAGCTGACAGAACCTCTGCCCCAGTGTGGCTCCTATCCCCCAAACACACCAGCGCAAGCACGGCATGGCATCATTTTGCCTGCATACTTGCGTAGCCCCTTGAACGCCTATGGAGCACCGCTGGTTCCGAGGACAAAGCACAGGAAGAGGCCATGGAGGAAGAAGAAGAGGAGGGGGTGGAGGAGAGAGGTGTGTCACAACCAGTAGTAGCATTTTGGAGGCGTGGTGGTGGAACAACCTCCAACACTACTGCACCTTGTCCTGCATCCTTTCCAGCTGCCAAAAGAGTGACCCAATGGGCCGTGAAAGAAAGGTAACATCCCTGTCCATGCCTGCTGGACCATGAGTCAGCGGTAATATGCACCTTACCGCTGACCGCCCTGTCCAGCGAGGCATGGACATTGCCTTCCACATGCCGGTAGAGAGCCGGAATCGCCTTCCGTGAGAAAAAGTGGCGTTTGGGAACCTGCCACTGAGGAACCGCACATTGCACAAACTCACGGAAGGGGGCCGAGTCTACCAACTGAAAAGGCAGCAGTTGAATTGCTAGCAATTTAGCCAAGCTAGTATTCAACCGCTGGGCATGTGGATGGCTTGGAGTGAACTTCTTTTGACGGTCCAGCAGCTGGGGCAGGGAAATTTGCCTGCTACAATCGGACGTCGGTGTACTGCTAGCAGAGTGCCCGCAAGTACTTGGCTGTGACACACCTAATTCTACACCTTCATTCCTCTCGGTGCAGGTTTCAGAGAGGACTGAAGGTATAGTGGGGTTGGAGATCCCAGCTGATGAGGAGCAAGGAGAGGTCCGCTTTGTTCTTTGGTGTGGGTCTTTAAGGTACGCTTGCCAACGAGCTGCATGGCAGGTCAACATATGTCTGGTCAAGCAAGTGGTGCCCAAGCGGCTGATGTTTTGGCCACGCGAGATACGCTTGAGACATATGTTGCAAATAGCAGCGGTGCGATCTGATGCACTCAACTCAAAAAAGGCCCACACCAAAGAACTTTTGGAATAACGGGCAGAGGCAGCGCCCTGCACAGGCGTAGCTCTGCGGTGTGATTCAGTCGGTGTGCTGCCCTTACGCTGGCCCCCGGAAGGCATCCTACTTCGTTGGAGATGTGCCTCCCCCTCATCCTCCTCCTCCTCCTCTCTCCTATCAGGCACCCACGTGGAGTCAGTGACCTCATCATCCCCTCCCTCCTCATCACTGGAGCCAATCTGGCAGTATGCTGCAGCTGCTGGAACATGACTGCCAGATTGCTGTCCTTCTTGAGCATCCCCTCTCTCTGCACTCACGCTACTACCTTCCTCTAGCTGGGTATCATCATCAGACCCTTCGAAACGCTGGGCATCCTCCTGGAGCATGTACCCAACACTGTGCTCAAACAGTTCAGGGGACTCCTCAGGAGGACATGGTGGGTCTAGGGAAGGAGTGACTGATTATGACATTGATACGAGGGAAGAGGACGCTTTGGCAGCTGCTTTGCCAGTACCCTGAGCCTGGGTGAGAGAGGATGAGGAGGTCTTGGTCATCCACTCTACCAAGTCTTCGGCATGATGCGGCTCAATACGTCCAGCTGCTGAAAATAAGGACAAGCGTGTCCCATGGCCACGTGCTGATGACAATGCACCACATCCACGACCAGCACTGTTGCCCCCAGACACAGAGCCTGCTTGCCCTCTTTTATTGGCTCGTGACTGTCTGCCTCTCTTTGTTGGCCTTCCAGACATAGTAATGGCCTGCAGGGAGATGGGAAAACCAGCAATTGGGTAGTGTATATTGTGCTGGAGGCACACAACACCCACTAACTCCAGCAGATGCCTTTATTAGAGAACAGCAATGACGGGTATATACAGGTGTATACTGTGCCACTAACTCCTGCAGATGCCTGTATTATAGAACAGCAATGACGGGTATATACAGGTGTACACTGTGCCACTAACTCCTGCAGATGCCTGTATTATAGAACAGCAATGACGGGTATATACAGGTGTATACTGTGCCACTAACTCCTGCAGATGCCTGTATTAGAGAACAGCAATGACGGCTATATACAGGTGTATACTGTGCCACTAACTCCTGCAGATGCCTGTATTAGAGAACAGCAATGACGGCTATATACAGGTGTATACTGTGCCACTAACTCCTGCAGATGCCCGTATTAGAGAACAGCAATGACGGCTATATACAGGTGTATACTGTGCTGGGGGCATACAACACCCACTAACTCCTGCAGATGCCTGAGAAAAGAATAGAACATAGAACACACTGTCCCTGCCTATGTATCTCTTTCCCTGCCTGCCTATCTAGCTAAGAGAACAGCAATAAAGTGTAGATCCAGGTGTATACTGTGCTGGAGGCACACAACACCCACTAACTCCTGCAGATGCCTGAGAAACGAATAGAACATAGAACACACTGTCCCTGCCTATGTATCTCTTTCCCTGCACGCCGGAACACGCTGCACGAGGCCGCCGCGCTGGCGGCCTTTTATAGTGTGGGGCGTGTACTAAACCCCCCTGAGCTATGATTGGCTACAGGCATCCTGCCTGTGGCCAATTATGGCTCTCCTCGCTGCTGACGCTGTGATTGGCCAAGCATGCGGGGTCACAGTGCATGCTTGGCCAATCACAGCGCCAAAAATGCAGTGCGATGGCGCAGTGCATTGTGGGCCGTTCGAGTCACACGAATTTGGCGCGAACGGCCCATAATGTTCGCAATTCGGCGAACAGACAAACAGGCGATGTTCGAGTCGAACATGCGTTCGACTCGAACATCGAGCTCATTCCTACTAAAGGCAAATCCACTCTGCACTACAAGTGCACTGCATGTGCACTTGAAAGTGCACTGAAGGTGCACTTGGAAGTGCAATCACTGTAGATCGTAGGGGAAGATCTGAAATGAGGGGAAGCTCTGCTGATTTTATCATCCAATCATTTTTTCATGCAAGCAAAAATACAGGTGTAGCACTACCCCCGTAGGAGCTGCTGGTTTAGATTTGGGCCTTGCACGTTACCTCACATTCGTTGTCTAGGGGATGAGAGTCTATAAAAGTTCAATGTCCACACAAGTTATGAATCTTTTTCATTGAGTTTTATTTCACACAAACTTGCATAGGTAGAAGGATGGAGGGTTAGGGGGAAGATTCAGGCACACGATGCAGATCACTGGGAAACTTCTAAGCTTCAATAGTCACACTCACCACTTTTCTTCAAGTAGGTATTGCTCACCCGGATAGGCCCCTCTCTCTTGGTCTAGCAGCCGGGATGATGCACGAACAAGTAAGGGAATAACAGTCTCTGCCACAGACTTTAGTACCTGAATATCCAGCCTTACAGTTAAAGAGCCTTTTAGCCGACCCGACACACTGTAAGGTAACGTGAGCTATGGTGCATCCTTCAACAAGGTCACCAGGCCTTCCTCAAGATACCAGCCTTCCGCTTGGTCTTCTCCAGGACAGGTCCTCCCCTAAATTCTTCCATTGAGTGGCTTCCTCCCGCAGGACAGACAGCCCAGGATCACCTTCAAAGTGCAGACCCCAGTCAGGGGGCCTACCTGGCAGAGATGCAGCCTCGGGCCAACATGGCTTCGCGGCTGAAATTCCAGTATCACATACCTCGAGCCAGGAGGGCCATGAGGCGAAGAGAGCCCCCAGCAATGGTGTCTGCCCCTTAAGTACCCTTCCCCAGCATGCCTAGCGGGGAGACCACTCCCACTGGGCTGTTCGCGGGGGGAAAGCACCTAAAACACTTTTGGCCTGCTTGTGTTCCAACATTGGCCTGGGGTGGTAACGCCACCTACAGGCAAACAGTGGGAAATCCTTCCAAACACAGCCATAGCCAGAACAGAGGCTGATTTAGAGTTAATCATTACGAAGTCTGAGCTATCTACCAGCTCAGACACCCACTAAATTTAACATAGCACCTGATCATCAGAAGCAGGGCGCTACACAGGTTTTTTTTTCTTGCATGTCCCCCTCAGATATACAGCGACTGCACCTCCAAGTGCACTTCCAAGTGCACTTGTAGTGCAAAGTGGATTTGCCTTTAATAAATAACCCCCAATGCCTGCTGATACAGAAGTCAGTGAGGGCACATTTTAAAGCCTAGTTTTAACTAATTTAAAAAAGCAGCTCTGGTTTCTAATACCCATCTAACTCCAGTGTTGCCTCCCTCAACCTCACCAGTCCAGCAAAGCTTCACTACCTCTTTCGGGTTGAATGAGTCCTAACATAATTTAACCTATTTCCATTCGAGAGAGAGGAATCTCATTCACTGCTTGATGCTTCACAGTATTTTCCTTTGCTCCAGAAGCTAAACAGAAGGTTATGTACGGAGGTGAGTGAAAAGGAAAAAGGAGCTCGACCAGCACAGAGAGTATGAAGACACTTCCAAAGGAGGAGAGACACTTCCAAAGGAGGGGGTGCTGTGTTTAGGAATAGGAAAGTAAGCACACTTAAAATACTTGATTATATTTTCTTTTCCTTCATTTCTAAGGTTGGTCACAGGGTCTCTTTAAGAACATGTACTGTAAATGCTTGAATGTCCAATGCCTGACCATGGACTCACTTCAAATCCTACATATACTCAGTGAAGTGACTGGCCTCAAGTGGGAAACAGAGATTAAACAAATCATCCTACATAAGTGGCACCTGTTTATCTGCAACCATCTGCCTTCCTTAACCTTCTACATGATATATTTCACACAGCATCTTTCAGCAGCCAAAAGCAGGCTCACACACACTGCAGAGCTGCTAGAGCACAGAGATCTGAGAGCTGATTTCAGGAAAAATACAGTAAAAAGAACTTTACCCTAATGCATTCTCTGTATTAAGGTAAAAAAAATAATAATAGTAGCTCCCCCAAGCCCCCCCCCCCCCACAAATACTTACCTGAGCCCAATCTCGATCCAGCGCTGTGCAGAATTTCTTCTCCCATCTCCCCGCTCTCAAAGGCTTGGAGAGCAGGGCCGAGCCGGACTGTGTATCTGAATCGTCACAAAACGCCACAGGATGGAGCACGCATGGGTGCCCCGTGCCAGGGGAGTATCCAGGAGCGCCAGCAGGGGATCCGAGAAGAGGAGGATTGGGGCTGCTCTGTGCAAAACCACTGCACAGAGCAGGTAAGTCAGACATATTTATTATTTTAATGCAAAAATTTTACTTTTTTAAAATCACTTTAAACTTTTAGGAATGCGTCATGCAGATAGCAAAGAGATGAGAAATCGAATAGGAACCAGACTAAATACTTTATTCATTTTTTTATGTCTGATGTTTACTACCACTTTAAGGCCTTTCTGCATTAGGTTCATAAATTAGGTTTACAAAGAAAATCAATCAGCGCAACCATCCAGTAAAATAAAATAAAATAAAGCTGCTGAACACTCAGGGTCAATAAACCAAATCCCAGCACAGTAATATTAAAGAAATAATGCAGCGCTAAAACAATAAATAACTAGGCAGAGAAACTGAATATAGTTCATATATTCGATTTCCCAAAGTGGTGACCACTTGTGATGTAAATTCATAACGGTGACAACGTGCAGAGTCTCCACCTCTGATATCACTAGCCGCTCACCTCAGATTGTGGACCCTCTGAATGAACAGATGGGTCAATTGCACCTTCCCACAAAGGGTCAAAATCCACATCGATCAGTGAGGTAACCACCAGCCGTAATGAAGGCATAGGTCTAATATTCCAAATCTTGATCTCCTTATGGAAAGATACCGGAACTCCAAATGGTTATGGCACATGTAACAAAAGGAGATATCTAGTGCTCTCTGTATACAACTTGATTTATTAAAGAAAGCAGAATAAAACTTACAAACATGGCACTAGTGCCAGGTAGACAAGCTTTCAGTATAACCAACAAATTAGGTTACATTATAAAAAGCAGTTGATTGTTGAGATAAATGCAATGCTTGATGGCGGAGTGCTGTTTATGCTATTATGGACATAGCTTAGGCAAATTAGGGTACTTATTGGTGAGATACTGCAGGTAACAGAGGTAAAATGGACAACTCTGCCTGCAGGCCCAACATGCTATAGGTGCAGTGAGTGTTTCCAACAAGGACAAGACAAAAGTCTTCCTTGGCAGAATTACATTAGACGTGAAGCAAACCCCAATGAACTTGTTTCTTTGCACAATGGATCCATCATTGTTGTAACTACTGACACAATTTTTACAAGTTAGGACAATCATCTGGTCCTGTGTTTCCAAACAGCAAAAAAAAAACGGATTAGGGTAAGCATACATTTGATGGAACACTGCACATGTACCTCCAGACAACTAGGCTCTGTTCTGTTGTCGATAGGGAGCTCTAGAAATATGGAGAAGTTACATAAGATTAAAAGATTGTGGGGTAGATCAGCATACATTGTTGTGATGTACCTGTGTTGAGGGACACTCACTCATCCATGAAGTATATGACTGGTACTTCCTTTTTCTGTCTTTATGGCAGCCGAGTGAGGGATTCAGTGGTAGATGATGGAACACTCTTTAGTGAAGGTACATTATAAAATCGGGTCAGCTTCACAATTGGATGAGCTGTTTGCCAATGTACTGTATTCTGTTTTCTGCTTATCCCTAGAGGGGACCTAAAATGTGTCATATGTCTAAAATACTTCATATTGCAAGACTTCCACAGCTCAGGGGAAATCGGTTCAATGTGATAGGATAGGGACAAAAAGCTTTCCTATATCTCCCAAATGGCATAATTTTACAAAGCTGTTGCAGTTTCTCCCAAATGTATTCAATTCGATGTTTGATTGGATTGGCTTTAGGTGGACTTCTCAGTCATCTATCAAGTCTATGATGGTGACTTACAATTTTTACACATTGCTTCAGTCTTTGGGGGTTTCATTGGTGGATGATGGAGCTGTCCTCATTGTAGGCAGATTGCAGAAACTGGGCAGATCCATAGGTGGACAATTGTTAATTCACTCATACATACTGGAGAAACAAAAAATATTATAAATATAATATAATATATTTAATAAAAGACTTCGAACCATGAGGCTAACTCAGAGACAGTCTTTTAAGCACGTCACTGTTATCCCCATGTTTCTCCACTATTAAACTGTATTTATAGTCAAAACTTTACATTTTTTTGGATGGGGGTGGGGGGTTATCTTTTGCTTTCCATGTCTCACATGAGGGGATTCCCCTTCACTTCCTGTACTATAGACATTACAGTGTAGAGGAGATGAGTGTAAATCTCCCCAAGGTGAGAGAAATTCTCTTCTTAGTTGTCACCGAACATTTGTCCCAATTTGATTATTTACTCTCACTTTTTTGCTTTGGTGACAACCTACAAATTTTTTATTACTTTCTATCCCAGTGACACCAGGACAAATAGAGAGGGTAGACTTAAACATCAATAAAAATAACATAGGGTCTAACCTTACCCTGCTATATCCAAGTCTAAAATAATAGTTTTCCTTTCAAACTGAACCCTTAAAAACACTTTAAACCTTAGAATTTCTAATATTCTTTTTGTATATACAGTGTATATACAGTGGGGAGAAAAAGTATTTGATACACTGCCTATTTCACAGGTTTTCCTACTTACAAAGCATGTAGAGGTCTGTAAATTTTATCATAGGTACTCTTCAACTGTGAGAGACTGAATCTAAAAAAAACAAAATCTAGAAGATCACATTGTATGATTTTTGAGTAATTAATTTGCATTTTATTGCATGACATAAGTATTTGATACATCAGAAAAGCAGAACTTAATATTTGGTACAGAAACCTTTGTTTGCAATTACAGAGATTATACGTTTCCTGTAGTTCTTGACCAGGTTTGCACACACTGCAGCAGGGATTTTGGCCCACTCCTCCATATAGAGCTTCTCCAGATCCTTCAGGTTTCGAAGCTGTCGCTGGGCAATACAGACTTTCAGCTCCCTCCAAAGATTTTCTATTGGGTTCGGGTCTGGAGACTGGCTAGGCCACTCCAGGACCTTGAGATGCTTCTTACGGAGCCACTCCTTCGTTGCCCTAGCTGTGTGTTTCGGGTCGTTGTCATGCTGGAAGATCCAGCCACAACCCATCTTCAATGCTCTTACTGAGGGAAGGTGGTTGTTGGCCAAGATCTCGCGATACATGGCCCCATCGATCCTCCCCTCAATATGGTGCAATCGTCCTGTCCCCTTTGCAGAAAAGCATCCCCAAAGAATGAGGTTTCCACCTCCATGCTTCACGGTTGGGATGGTGTCCTTGGGGTTGTACTCATCCTTCTTCTTCCTTCAAACACGGCGTGTGGAGTTTAGACCAAAAAGCTCTATTTTTGTCTCATCAGACCACATGACCTTCTCCCATTCCTCCTCTGGATCATCCAGACGGTCATTGGCAAACTTCAGACGGGCCTGGACATGCGCTGGCTTGAGCAGGGGGACATTGCACGCGCTGCAGGATTTGAATCCATGACGGCGTAGTGTGTTACTAATGGTTTTCTTTGTGACTGTGGTCCCAGCTCTCTTCAGGTCATTGACCAGGTCCTGCCGTGTAGTTCTGGGCTGATCACTCACCTTCCTTATGATCATTGATGCCCCACGAGGTGAGATCTTGCATGGAGCCCCCAGACCGAGGGAAATTGACCGTCGTCTTGAACTTCTTCCATTTTCTAATAATTGCGCCAACAGTTGTTGCCTTCTCACCAAGCTGCTTGCCTATTGTCCTGTAGCCCATCCCAGCCTTGTGCAAGTCTACAATTTTATACTTAATGTCTTTACACAGCTCTCTGGTCTTGGCCATTGTGGAGAGGTTGGAGTCTGTTTGATTGAGTGTGTGGACAGGTGTCTTTTATACAGGTAACTAGTTCAAACAGGTGCAGTTAATACAGGTAATGAGTGGAGAACAGGAGGGCTTCTTAAAGAAAAAATAACAGGTCTGTGAGAGCCGGAATTCTTACTGGTTGGTAGGTGATAAAATACTTATGTCATGCAATAAAATGCAAAGTAATTATTTAAAAATCATACAATGTGATTTTCTAGATTTTTGTTTTAGATTTTGTCTCTCACAGTTGAAGAGTACCTATGATAAAAACCTCTACATGCTTTGTAAGTAGAGATTTACTAAAACTGGTGTACACAGAAATTGGTGAAGTCTTGCATACTAACCAATCTAAGCTTCTAAGTTTTATTGTCAAAGCTTAATTTAACAAACAAAAAGACAGAGCGCACCGGCTCCTTGTGCAATACAATTTATTAAAATACTGCAACCACCCATGTACACACCCGTGGTGTGCACAGTGAACAACCTACTGTAGGCAAATACAATAAATAATCTTTGGGGAGGATGGGGGTGTTATGGAAAAAACAATAATCAGATAATAGTACTAATCTCCAATTCCTCATTGAGCCCTCCTGGACTCATAGCATTTAAAGTGAAGATCCAGAAGGTCTCTCTGTGGCATAATCTGGAGTATCTCTCCCCTTCTGGCAAATGCATAGAGATAGCTACTATCCCGAACAATTCCAGCTTCCAGCTTCCAGCCCACTAGTGTTGCATGGCACACTGTGTTTTGTGATGTCCTCTTCAATGAACCTCCTGTGCTTATTGAACCTTGTTCGCATAGTACGGATAGTATGGCCCACATAATATAGGCCACATGGGCACCTCAATCTGTAAACAGCATATCGGATGCCACATGTGATAAAGTGGTTTATTTTGTAAATTTTTCCATTATTGTCCTTAAACTTTTTTGGCCATGCTTTATAAGCGCACAAGCCTTACAGTTGTATTTTTTGCATTTAAAGCTTAATAAACAAGCTGAAGTTAGAAGCTGATTGGTTACTATGCACAGTTGCACCAGATTCTGTGTGCACCTGTTTTAGTCAATCTCCCTCCTAGTGTTTTAATAAAGAACAATTTCCCTGTCTTTCTTTTCTAGTGATATTAGTATTAATTACATTTCATAGTTATTTGGGAAAATAATTTTGCCCCCCCCCCCCCCCCGGGTTTCAAATATGCTAGGTACGCCATTGGTCGTTCACTGTTCACTACAAAAGCATGAAGAATTTGGTAACTTCTTTTCAATGAAAAAGTAAATGTGAATCTAAGTGGAAAACAGAGAGATTAACTTTGCAATCAGTTGCAAAAAATAATTCTTCAACTTCCCTTCAGATAGTAAATAGTAAGGGGTGACGTCGGCCTTATCTTCAAATTGCAAGTATTTTAGTGAAGTCATTTTTTTAAATCTGTTCACACCAGTAGCTGCCAACACTTCCCACTGTGTTATGTAGTTAAGATGAATATAGCTCACCTGGATACATGGCTCCAGTCAACTGCAGACTCTCTGCAAGACCCCTGTGATCAGCCAACTTATGCCATTTCCCTTTAATAAAATTCATGCGGTGCAGTAACCTTTACCACCTCCAAAGTGAAAGTAGAGTGCCGACAAACTGTGCTACAATCTGTTGCTGCATGAACAAATTTTAAAATAGAGTTTCAAAGGAAGAAAAAAAAAATACTGAAGAAATTACAAATATGGATTTTCTTAAAGGAGAAAAGAAGAAATACTGAAGAATTATGAATTTGGATTATATAAAAAAAGATTAAGTGCATTTCAAAAACAAAGTGCACATATGCTTTTTGCTAATTTCCCTTGACCAAACCTAATCCACCCTCCACAGATTCATTCTTATGTAAATCCTACAGACACAGTTCTAAAGTTTGTTTGCATCCAGCGCCAGAAGTATTAACTGTCCTGAGCACAACTGCACATTACAGACCCATAGACTTCTACTGTATGGGACTGTCTCTAATTGTCTGTGTTCTCAGAACATAGCCCCAAAGAAATCTGAACAGGTGCAGCCAAGACAGTGAAGACTTATGTTATATGAGGAAAAAGGGGCAAAACAAGATAAAGCTGAACCCCTGACAGATATAAATGGCAAAAACGGCAGCTCTGTAATTATTAATACATCATTATACAGCACTTGTATTGCAGCACAACACAAAGCTGTAAACTGAGGTGTCCTATAAAACAAACTGGTTCATGTGTAATTTTGGCAGAATTGTGGTACATTGGTATCCAATTTATAATGAATAGGCTGGCTCATTACTAGAATGGGCCCTAGACAGAAGTTGCCTTCTACATGTCAAAATTATCAAAACATCCAGAAATACAAATGTTATATACAAACATCAATTTACCCTGTTAAAGCTTGATCTGACCCTCTCCTTTTTTTATAATTAGGAACATGTAGCACTTGGGTTGGGGCAGGGCCAAATCTGATTTTTTTAGGAAAGTTTAAAGTTTGACTACCTGTCTTCATCTTTGGATCTACTAATCATTTGGGTTTTCATCAAAGGTAGCCTCTTTTTTTCCTGTGCTCATGCTGAGTCTTGTGACTGGTTTATGGATAAGAAACCCCCCCCCCCCCCGACAAAATTTGGCATGTGGAGATTGGTGAAGTAGAAGGATGCAAATATGGTTTATGAAGAGGCAGATCATACACAAGCAAACCTAGATAGCATCCTAGGGCCTAGTGAATGTCAAGGGGTCCACATACAACATTTATGCTCCTGCAGTAAACCAGGGGGATTTTGCGATTGGTTAGGGCTGTACACCAACCGATCCCTTCAGAAAGGAGGTTGAGCTTGTAGGCAGTTTGTGTGTAATGCAAGGGGCCCTTGCCAGTACAAATGCAGTTTAGGTTTGCCTTTGTGCCAAACCTCATTATTGTCAGTTGAAGGGATGGGCGTTCAAAGATGCTATCATACTAAGGGCCTTGGAAATGTTTGTACTTTGAGGCAGGTTTTAGAAGACTCTGCTGTCTACCCCGATATCTGCAGTTCAACCAAGCTCATATCCTATGCAGAGAGAACAAGGTGCAAGCTACCTGTCCCTGGTAGTCACTCAGACTGGAACTTATAGGTCTCATGCACACTGGGTGTTTTAAACACAGCTTCTAGAGGCATCTTGCTTTTTTTTCTGCCTCTAAACTCCTCTCAATGTGTCCATGCTCACATCGACATTTACATTTGTTTAGAGGCAGAAAAAACCCACTGCCAGTGTGTTCTGGAGCTGCAGCTTTCTGGCAGAAAAAAAGCCTGTCACGCCTAACGTGCTTGAGCACTAGGTGTGTCAAGCGCTTGGGTGTTCATTCATTTCAATGGCCAGAATAAATTAATAAACAAACACCCAAGCATTTGACAGGCATAAATGCATCAAAACACATTTGCAAAAATATGCTGCTTTTCTCCTGTCAGGATACAGGCATTTAGAAGAGCTGGGCAAATGTCCAGTGTGCATAAACTTGGTTTTTGAAACTGGGGGCACAGAGCTAATCAGAGTCAAAAATTCCCCCTTTGCCAACCCAATGGACTATTTTTGATGCAAAGTATATCAAAATGTTAGCTGTGATTCAAAAACAAAATATTCTATGAAAGTCCCAAAACGACTTTTTTTTTTAAATAAATGATGTGGTGTTAAGAGAACATCCAGCATTTTGTCATTAGTTTGGAGATAAATGGGGGTTTTAGGTTTATTGTTGAAAATCAAAAAGTTTGTTTAAACCCAGTTTCTCTGTTTATGCTCAACTTTAGCCAAAACAACTTATTTTGTAGTTTTGAGAATGAAAAGTTAGAACCTCTGTTAGAATTTTCTAAGTTCCCATTGGTGAGATTTTCAATTGCTTCTTGTTCTATCTGACACACATCACCTGGACAGGAAAAATGGATCTCCCTAATTGCCAGCAGACCCAAACCTCTAAACCAGGGGTCTCAAACTGGCGGCCCACCAGCTGTTGCGAAACTAAAAGCATGACTAAAAGCATGACTCCCACAGGCAGAGGCATGATGGGACCTGTAGTTTTGCAACAGCTGGAGGGCCGCCAGTTTGAGACCCCTGCTCTAAACTTTACCTGCTCTACTAAACAGATTTTTATTGATGCCTTGGCCCCCATTCAGGAGATTTAATTTCACTTCCTGTTAAGCCTGACACATATTACGTGACAGGAATGTAGGCATAATTTTCACAACAGTTTTTTCAAAAATTGCATGAATTTGGTATTCATTTAGTGCCCAGTACTGATATTATCTCCATATTTAAAAATGTCTACTGTTCTTCATGTCACCTATGTGTGTATAGTTCATGTCTTGTGTATAATGTTTTCTCTGTTCTTTTTCATAGGTGTAAATGGTAACTAGGATATAGACATCTAGAGGTTGACCTAAGACGCAACCATGAATAACACCAGCTTTGCCAACGTGTCCACAGACAACAGAACCATGATGGGGAGCCCTTACAAAACAGTGGAGGTGGTATTTATTGTCATTGTGGCTGGTTCACTGAGCCTGGTGACTGTTATTGGAAACATCCTGGTCATGGTCTCTATTAAGGTCAACCGACACTTACAGACAGTCAACAACTACTTCCTGTTCAGCTTAGCATGTGCTGATTTAATTATCGGGGTCTTTTCCATGAACCTCTACACATTGTACACTGTGATAGGTTACTGGCCAATAGGTCCAGTGGTGTGTGATCTCTGGTTGGCACTGGACTATGTTGTCAGCAATGCCTCAGTAATGAACCTCCTCATCATCAGCTTTGACCGGTATTTCTGCGTCACAAAACCACTGACATATCCAGTGAGGCGAACCACCAAAATGGCTGGAATGATGATTGCTGCAGCGTGGGTGCTGTCCTTTATCCTTTGGGCCCCTGCTATACTCTTCTGGCAGTTCATTGTTGGTGGAAGAACTGTCCCAGATGGAGAGTGTTATATCCAGTTCTTCTCAAATGCAGCAGTTACATTTGGCACGGCCATTGCAGCATTCTATTTGCCAGTCATCATTATGACTGTATTGTACTGGCAAATATCTCGGGCCAGCAAGAGTAGAATAAAGAAAAAGGAACCGACCCCTAATCAAGATCCCATTTCACCCAGCAATGTTCAAGGTAAAATAGTGAAACCAAACAATAACAATCTTTCAGCCATGGAAGATGGTCTAGATCACAGCAAAATCCAAAATGGAAAAGCCTCTAGAAATTCTGTAACAGAAAATTGTGTCCAAACAGAAGGAGAAGAGAAAGAGATCTCTAACGACTCAACTTCTGTAAGCGTAGTAGGCTCAAATGCGAAAGAAGATGGACATTCCAAAGATACTCCTCAAGCTTCAGGATCTCAAACTCTTCCAAAAGTTGAAAACTCCAAGATGACCTGTATACGAATAGTTACAAAATCAGAAAAAGGTGACTGTGGATCTACAAGTGGTACCACAGTGGAAATTGTCCCAGGATCCAATGGTCGGAATGGAGAAGACAAGCAAAAGGTTGTGGCCAAAAAAATTGTAAAGATGACAAAGCAACCAGCCAAAAAGAAAATTCCACCATCCAGGGAAAAGAAAGTGACGAGGACTATCTTGGCTATACTTCTAGCTTTCATTATAACCTGGACACCTTACAATGTAATGGTTCTAATCAACACGTTTTGTGATGTGTGTATACCTAACACGGTGTGGACAATTGGCTATTGGCTTTGCTATATCAACAGTACGATCAATCCTGCTTGCTATGCGCTCTGCAATACTACTTTTAAAAAGACTTTCAAGCACCTACTAATGTGTCAGTACAAAAACATAGGTTCAGCAAGGTAAAAGAAGACAAAACATGGGGCGGAACTGCCATTAAAATACTACGCCATAGCACTTTACAATCGATTATGGAATGTGCAATCTAGCAACCTTATTCTGACACAGACCTGTGGAACCTTTCCACCATCTGCACTTATAACTATAAAATATATAAACAAGGAATTGCATCTCTTGGATAGAGTAAAATATATGTAGACGGACCTGGCCGCTGCTCTTCGACTTATAAAAAAAGATACACAAAAAAACAACTTCAAAGGGCTTTTTAAGGTCCACTTATTTTCAATGTCTGTAAAATGACCATACATATTTTTATGTGTTTCGATGTCTACAGGACACAAATTCTATTGACTCAAAGTTCAGAATATCGACTCACTAGATGGAACAAATAAAAAATGACTTTATAAGGCTTTTGTTTTCAGAGATAGACAAAAAAAAATCAACTCATCCTATGACTTTTTTGTGATATGTTCGTCCGAGACATCGGGAATACTGACAAACCTCAATTTTTTCACAATTTTCACCTTTATCCTAATGTTAAAAAAAATGGCTCTTCTGTGCCTCCGTGTTTCTAGTGACTGTATCAAAATATAACTCAAGTTTAGCCCTTGCGATAAGAGGGGTTATGTTAGAGCTTCCTTGAAAACAACTAGCCAAGCAAATAATAACTATATATAAGTCGTTTTTGTGTATATTGGCACAGAAAGGCAATCTTCAGCTCTTTAGCTGTGGCAGAACTTCATTTCCCATCTATTTAGTCTAGAATTTTTAGCAACATGGGAGATGATGTTCGGTGACAGCTAGCATGCAGAAGGTGTATTGTCTGTTCATTCATCTTTGAAGGTTGGTACTATATTGATACTTTCTAGTGTGAGATATCCTATCCTCTTCCATACTTAATGAAATTACCAACAACTGCTTATTATTGGTCCATATCATTACATGTGTACCCCCGTCTGGCAGATTCCAAGCTGACCAATATTGTTTCATTAAAGGAAAGGAGTTATTGTAGGCCAGCTGCTGTCCAGTCAAACATAGGAATATCAGTTAAAAGATAAAACAGTGCATTAATCGGACTTTTGAAACATACATATCTTTGTCATGACTGTATTACTCGACCCATTGCATCTTATAACCAGTGATATGAAAGTGTTATTTACCTTTTTATTTTCTGCTTAATATTTGATTGGAAGGAAAAACATTCAATAAAGGAAAAGTGAAAGTGCAGGCATCCACACTATGGCTGCTTATACTATGAGCAAACCATTTTGTGAGTTAGCAAAGAGCTTAAAGTATATCTAAACCCAAAATCAAAAATGTAATACATTGCAGATTACTAGTCCCTGGTGCAGCAGCTGCATTTGTTTAGTTTTAAGCTTATTTTGCTTTATTTTCACCTAGTAATTCTGTGAGTTAACACACTTCCTGTCCCTGGGTGGCTACATCACTCTTCCACTGTATCTATGGAAGTAACAATGGTTGTCAATCTAGAATGCTCTCCTGACATGAATGTCAAACAAGTTGGACCTCTTTCTCTCCATTGCATGGGGGGAGCAAATGGTAGTTTACAGAATATAGCCAGGAAGGAAGATACTGTATTCTTCAGTGCAGCTCACGAGGTTAAGTGATAAGGCCACTGCATATCTGGCAAGATCAACCAGTATTTTCTGTATTTGCAGAAAATGTTATTAGCTTGGAAAAAAAAAAAAAAAAAACAATTCAGCCACCACTTGGAAGGACTGTAAGCTGCAAAATATAAAATTTTTGTTCTTGGGTTTAGTTATTCTATATTTTGTCCACTTTATGCACAGTGTTTATTATCACAAAAACCTTATTATCGAAAATAGAGTTCCCATATTCCCTCCTACCATTTGCAGGAAATAAAGACTAGCGATGAAAGAAATATATTTTTTATTTTCCCGCAAAATTTCATCAAAAATGTTGGAAAGGTGAAATTAATTACTTGCCAACCACTCGCCGCAGTTATACTGTGGCAGGGCAGCTCTATTGCGCAAATCGCCGTACCGGTACGGCGCTTTATGTAATAGATACAGTGGCCACTCACACGGCGCCGGAGGCGTGCGCCCGCGGCCCCCATGCCGGAGCCGATTCGCGTTGCCGGCCACCCGCGATTGCTCCACAGAGAGCCAGAATGAGGATCTGCCAGTGTAAACAAAGCAGATCTCCGTTCTGACAGGGGAGTATAGAGGGATTGTCTGTTCCTAGTGATCAGGAACAGCGATCTTTCTGTACTCCCAGTCAGGACACTCCCCCCACAGTTAGAGACACCTTCCTAGGACACACTTAACCCCTTGATCGCCCCCTAGTGTTAACCACTTCCCTGCCAGTGTCATTTATACAGTAATCAGTGCATTTTTATAGCACTGATTGCTGTATAAATGTCACTGGTCCCAAAGAAAAGTGTCAAAAGTGTGCGATCTGTCCGCCGCAATGTCGCAGTCCCGCAAAAAAACGCTGATCACCGCCATTACTAGTAATAAAAATAAAGAAATAATATAAATGCTATAAATCTAAATCTATCCCCTATTTTGTAGTATTTTTCATCCATCCGTTGACGGATAGAAAACAGACATCAATGCATCTCTATGGAAAAACGGATCTGTTTACATCCCCATTCCATTTTTTGGAATGGACCGAAGCCCTATTTTTTTTCCGTGTAAAAAAATCGGACGAAAAACGAATGTAAACGAACACGCAGTCAGTTTTTGCATGAAAAAAAGGCTCCAGGACTCAAGTGGTTATGGAGTCTAGCTAGAGGATGTAAAAAAATTTATGTAAAAATTTATGTAAAAATGGATGCAAAACGGATGAAAAACAGATGTAAACTTCATCCGTTTTTTTTTTTTCTGAAAAAATGTGACTGAACTGATGAAACGAATGGTCTGCATGTGTGAAGAGGGCCTAAGAGGGAATGCAGATTTTATTTGTGATAATAAGGTTTTTTTTTTGATAAAAAATGTGTGTATAGGTGAACAAAATTCAAATATTGTGCAAGTGCAAGAAAAACCTCTTTAATGTTTCTTTTTTGAATGACAGTGTGGTTGTACACCAAACTCACACTTCCAGAGGGGAAAACAATTAAGAAAAATTGAGGAAGTGGTGGCATCCTTTTCTTTTTAGCTGTTATATAATAAAATGCTATAGGTCTGTTTTAATAAGACTCCATTGTTATATCTACAAATTAAAATGTGTTTGATCAGTAACACATACAAAGAATGGTAAATGTATTAAAGACATTTATATATATCACCAAAAATGTATGCAGCACTTTAGTGCATTCACATTAGTCTCTGCCTTCAAGGCGCTTTCATTGTACTGTAAAGTCCCTATCTCACAGGCATACATATACACACACAGGACAACCAATTAACCTCCCAATATGCCTTTGGAGCATTGGAGAAAATCCACACAAACACAGGAAGAACATGAGAGGATTTCAACTGAGGACCCCAATGCTACAAGAGAGAAGTGCTAACCACTATGGCACTGCGCTGCCCAGAAAAGGTCAACATCTGCCAGCCCCTGGCACTTAGACATCTGCCAGCCCCTGGCACTTAGACTCCAAATAGGCTGTTTTTTATATTTACACCGAGCCAATGTAATTATACAAGTTCTACAGCCCAGCTGGATTTATCATTGATATAATACGTATTATATAAGACCAGAATGTTGTTCAGCTTGATAAAGTCACCACTAAAGCCATGTACACACGATTGCATATCCTATGGATTCTAATCTGATGGTTTTTTCCATCGGAAATCCGATGAAACTGTCTTCCATCAGTCTTGCCCACACACCATCAGTCAAAAAACGGACCGTTTCAAACGTGGTGACGTAAAACACTCCGATGAGCCGAGAAAAATTAAGTTAAATGCTTCTGAGCATGCGTCGACTTGATTCTGAGCATGCGTGGGTTTTTATCCGATGGATTTCCACACAGACGATCCGAATTTGCTATCGTTTTTTTTCCCATCGGATAAATTTAAAATATGTTCTATTTTTTCACACCGATGGAAAAAAGACCGATGGGGCCCATACACGATCGGTTCGTCCGATGAAAACAGTCCATCGGACTGTTTTCATCGGTAAAACCGATCGTGTGTACTTGGCTTAAGTGTTGTGCCACACGATCACAGGTGTTTGTTGGTGGCATGAAATCCAGATTTTGGGCAATGTGTACTTGTACTGTTAACCATACCAATCATTTAAGCTGCTACGAAAAAAAAATTAACTTTAATGTGTCTGTCTACTAAGTGTGACCGAACATTTAAAAGGAAAATTTCCTAGGACCCCCTTCTTATCCACCCCCACCCCCAGTTCCGCTGACCTGGACCCGTTCTGACACCTCGTCTAGCCGCCTCACCGGTCCGGGGCTTAGAAATCCCCTTGGCCTAATCTCCAAAACGTACCTCGTCAGGAGGTACAATTAGGAGTATTCAAATTGGTCTGCGCCGTCACATAGGTGGCGCAAACCAATCAGAACCCACGTAGCCTGTCCTATCACCGCGGGCGAAGAGGAGAGAAAACTGCAGGGATTTCAAATCCCCTGACTGGTAAAGCGGCAATACGATTAGTTATGGTTAATGGTTTAATGGTTAGGGGGACCGGGTGCGATGGGGACAGGATCCAGTGTAAGTTCACCTTACAGATTTTCTGTAAAGGTGAAATTACACTTTAAGGCTAGAGGACTGCACTGCTAAATGAAACCCTTCGGAGCTGATTTACTAAAGGCAAATAGACTGTGCAGTTGCACTCTGCAAGAGCAGTTGCTCCAGAGCTTAGTAAATGAGTGAGAGCTCTGCTGACTTTAATGATCCAATCATGTGCAAGCAAAAATGATTTATTTGTATTTTTCTTGCACATGATTGGGTATTCTTTGGCGGGCAGTTGCACTCTGCAAGAGCAGTTGCTTCAGAGCTTTGAAAATGAGGGAGAGCTCTGCTGGCTTTTATCATTCAATCTTGTGCAAGCAAAAATGTGTTTTTTTTTTATTTTCCTTGCACATGATTGGGTACTCTTTGTAAAGTGAAGCTTTACCTTGTTAACTAAGCTCAGGAGCAACTGCTCTTTGCAAAGTGCACAGTCTATTTTCCTTTAGTAAATCCACTTCAAAGTGTGTTCCTGACTCACACAATGGAGAGCAACTGGTTCAGTTCTTTATTTAATTTCCTATTGGGGATTTTCAATTTATCTGATATAAAACCTTGGCTAACTAATAATGGATGGCTGAACCAACTTTTTTTTTTTTTTTAACCAACTTAAAGGGGTTGTAAAGGTACATGTTTTTCACCTTAATGCATCCTATGCATTAAGGTGAAAAAAAATCCGACAATACCGCCTCCCGAGCCCCCGTTTTACTTACCTGGCCCCTCGAAAGTCCCGCGCTCATCCCCGTCATCCTCCTCGGTTCTCAGCCTGGCCGCCGATTGGCTTCACTGAATGGATTGAAAGCAGCGCAGCCATTGGCTGGCGCTGCTGTCAATCACATCCAATGATGCGGCGCGCCGGGGGACGGGGCCGAGTGATACAGTCAGCGGCTATGGCCGCTGTATCACGGGAGCGCGCCCGCAATAACTCCACACCATGCGAGCTCGCTCGCATGAAGGTGTGGAGTCCTTGCGGGGAGGAGCCGAGACAGCCGCCGAGGGACCCCAGAAGACCAGGATCGGGGCCACTGTGTACAAAACGAGCTGCACAGTGGAGGTAAGTATAAAATGTTTGTTATTTTTTTGCAAAAAAAAGGGAAGCTTTAGTGTCCCTTTAAAATATGTCTGGCATATGTGGATATTTGCCCAAATCTAACTTACAGTGTCAATCCAAATGTGTACAAGCAGGAGGCTCACAACCTCAAAATGACCACATGGTCCAAATCTTAGATTTTTTTCATAAATGAATTGGATAAGGTAGTCATTATCTTTCTAAGCACACTGAAAACAATGTTTAGCTCCTTTTGAACAGGAAACACTCACTTAAAATTAGACCGTAGAAAGACATGCTGAAATTATTACAATGGGGGTTATTTACGAAAGGCAAATCCACTTTGCACTACAAGTGCAAACTACAAGTGCAAAGTGCACTTGAAACTGCACTGAAAGTACACTTGGAAGTGCAGTCACTGTAAATCTGAGGGGTAGATCCGAAATGAGAGGAAGCTCTGCTGATTTTATTATCCAATCATGTGCAAGCTAAAATGCTGTATTTTATTTTCCTTGCATGTCCCCCTCGGATCTACAGAGACTGCACTTCCAAGTGCACTTTCAGTGCACTTGTAGTTTGCACTTGTAGTGCAAAGTGGATTTGCCTTTCGTAAATAACCTCCATTGTCACAAGCTACTGCAAGCATCCACCTTTACCTGCATTATATCTACCATCTGGTCAACAAGGCTTCTTTTATTGGTCAATGGGTTCATTTATAACAAGGAACTAAAGCTGCAAGGGTAAGGACAAAACAATGGTACCCAGTTAGTAACCATATTTCTGATGTAGAGGCACACCAGATTAAAGCAGTTCCTCTAACACTTATAGAGACTTTAATCAAAACGGTCACGAGAGAGATAAGGGAATTACCATTATTGATCTTTCCTGCTGAAAATGCTAGCTGTCTGGCTCTTACAATAACCCCTTTGATTTATTACTGGGATTAGGGTTGCCACCTCATCCCTTTTAAAGCAAACACATATTAAGTACACAGGTTCTGGGGCTAATTAAATTCAGGTAAGGCACAAGTTAATTTAATTACAACCTTAAAGAGGTTGTAAACCTCGGGAAAAAATAAACAAATAGAACAAACCCTGCAAGACAAAGGCAAAATGAGCTAGTATGCATTGCATACTAGCTCATTATGAAATACTTATCTTAGAACGATGCCCTGGATTGGCGTCGACCCTCTGAGTACAGCGCGGGCATGTTCCACCGGAGTTACTTCCGGGTTCGCAGCTCTGGCGCTGTGATTGGCCGGAGCTGCAATGCATGCGCGCGGGATCCGCCGGTCATGGCACAGCTACTTAAGAAATGGCACCAGCGGCCTGTTTCTTCAGTGCACATGCATATACTGAATATCTCCTAAACCAGGGATATGCAATTAGCGGACCTCCAGCTGTTGCAAAACTACAAGTCCCATCATGCCTCTGCCTCTGGGTGTCATGCTTGTGGCTGTCAGAATCTTGCTATGACTCATGGGATTTGTAGTTCTGCAACAGCTGGAGGTCCGCTAATTGCATATCCCCGTCCTAAACTGTGCAAGTTTAGGAGATATTCTCGGTACCTACAGGTAAGCCTTGTTATAGGCTTACCTGTAGGTAAAAGTGGAGTAACAGGGTTTACAATCACTTTAATCAGCCACAGAACCTGTGTAATTAAAATGTGTTTGGTTTTAAAGAGATGAGATGGCAACCCTAACTGGGATGGGGGGCAGGGAACATTTGCCATTACTGGTAAAATATGTTGGGCTGGAGGCCCTGAGTGGAGATACTTCACCATCTAGATATTTATTCAGAGAGGGACCTGCAGTCATTGACAGATCCTGGGCATTATATAGCTACATGCCCTTTTTTCAGACCTGCGATAGCAGTACTTGGCAGAGGGGAGTCTTCCAGCAATGACCTTCTTTGTGGCCGTCAGATATCATGGGACCAAATACCAAGACCAGCAAAGGAAGCTGATACGAAAAGGTGGGTCACAATAAACGATGTCATATAGGAACACCCGCCTTTCAATGTGCCCACCAAAAAATTAGGCATCATGGCATTCTTTGCATTGTGCACTTGTTTTAGCCCACAGAAATCTGTACCAACCATGACAGAGCAATTTGGCTTGGTTTGGCCTTCAGGTTAAGGATTCCCAGTCCTTCCCTGGTTCCTGTACACAGTTAAGGATTTCTGACACTTCTGATCCACATACTCTTTCCAGATCAGGAAAGGAAATTTAGAAGTCATGTCAGCATAACAGCTTTACCACTAAAGGAGAAATCCAGAATGGCCAATCCTATATTTCTGTCATGATTGTGCTACTTTAAAGAAGTAGTATGGCCAGAGCTCTTTTAGCCATACTTCTGTGGGTCACATAAGTGCACTTAGTTTCACACTCCTGTATTCCAAATTTAGTCGACAGTGGGATAAAGTCCACTGTTGGCTGATATCACTCAGCTAGGTCAAACTCTGGAGGGATCCAGACTTTAATTTCAAGATCCACCTATTTGAGTGGCAACTTTCTCCACCTCTCAGTGTGCCGCTAAGAGCCTGAGCAAGCCACTGCTGCCCCCCTCACAGCCCAGCGCTCCAGTGAGCGCTAGAGCGACAGAGCAGAAAGCCGTGGACTGATAGTGACCGGTCTGCTCACTGAAGACCGAGAACTGAATGATCAATGGTCTTTGATCGCTCAGTTCTTGGTCTTAGAGGGGACCGATGCTGCATCCACCTACATTTGTTATTTTGAAATCTCACACTTCTCTTTTAATTATATGTACATCATGCATCCCACCACATATTATTCTGAGCATTATCAGTTATTGGACTTTTAAAATTATTGATGGAGGTAAAGTGGATTAAGATAAGAAGCTTAATTCAGGTTGTCCCTATATTGAAGATGTCCTACTGTTGAACATTATACATAACTGCCTCCTCTATCAGGATGTGGTAGGCAAAAGTGTTGCTGCAATGTGCAATAGTGTTGCGATTTCCAGAGCGCTCACCAGGAAACTGACCAAGGTTTATTGCATAAGTGTATCAAGTGTTATCAAGCAGGGGTTTTGGGGTTCCTTGTAATATTCTACAGGTAAAATTAATGTAAAATCTCAAAGCAATATGACTATTTGTCTTTCAGAAACTTTTTTTTTCATGTATGTATTACTGACAATTATTAAGAAATGTTGAAATGTGTTTGCACTTGATGAAATGATAAATATAATGGACAACTCAGTGTGCGCTGTATGTTTTATAAACATGGGATTTCTTTATACAATAATATTGTACACATGCATTTTTCCCTACATTAAATCCCCAAAAAAGTCCAGTTAAAATATGCTAAATGCATTCCAGATGCATCAGAACTAAAGGTGTGCAATGACTTACAGCTGATTTTCTTTAGAATGTAGCCACAGCCCGAGTAGAAAATCCCGCCTCCTGCCAGCATAATGCAGAGATCTATCTGCAGAGGCCCCTCATGCCACCCTGCTGGTCAGAGCTAGAACTCTCCAGTCAGAAAAGTTCATTCTTGCTGTTTAGGGCCATCGTAATAGTATCATGGGTCCCTGGGCAAGTTATTGCCTTTCTCTCTCAAGTCTATGGGGATGATTTACTAAAGGCAATAGCAGTTGCACTCTGAAAAAGTAGTTGCTCCAGAGCTTAGTAAATGAGCAGAAGCTCTGATGACTTCCATTATCCAATCATGTGCAAGCAAAAATGCAGCTTTTTATTTTCCTTGCACTCGATTGAGTATTCTTTGCGAAGTGAAGTTTTACCTCATTAAATAAGCTCTGAGCAACTGCTCTTGCAGAGTGCATACAGGCATACCCCACTTTTAAGTACACAATGGGGTTTATTTACTAAAGCTGGAAAGTGAAAAATCAGGCTCATTTCTGCATATAACCCAATGAGCTTCCAGGTTTTATTACCAGGCTTAATTGGACAAGCCGGGCTTAGAATCTCATTGGTTTATATGCAGAAATTAGCCTTATTTTGCGCTTTCCAGCTTTAGTAAATAAACCCCATTGTGTACTTAAAAGTGGGGTATGCCTGTAGTCTATTTGCCTTTAGTAAATCAACCCCTATGCTTATTTTAGTGCCATATTTAGTGCAATTGTTTCAGGACCAAGGACAGTTCTACAACAGTTGAGTAACTACGATAAACAGACATAATACAATGAAAAGTAGTGTTTGCTGATGTATCTTAGCAGCTATTATCAACTTTTAGTAAGCAGGGATCTTAATGATAAGAAGAAACCCACCTACAACATTTGAGTAGGTGGCTTTAACTGAGCTTTAGCTAGCAGTAAATAAGTTATACAATGCACCTTAACTGAACTCTCTAGTTGCAATTCATCTTCAAAGTCTACAAAAAATACACTAAAGTTGTTCAGCTACATGATTTTAGACTGATGTAAAGCAGTCACTGTTTGGCTTCCATTGCTTTTGTCTGCAAGTTACTTAATGTGGTTGCCAAAAATTGGGGAAAGAATGGAACAGTAGCAGACGGTTGTGGTTAAAAGTTGATTTAAAAAAAACAACACAGTTTTCCCCAAAAATTGTCAGATGTGTAGTTGGTATTGGGGTGTACATACTGTAGACTGGCAGATAACACTCAGGAATCACAGGCAGGTAAATAGTTACCTCTCCCTGAATTAGTCACTTTAGCTTTGTGATCTACTGTGATCTGATCTGTCCAATAATAACTGAAATGTATTTGCAGTAAATTGATCCTTCCCTTTGAATAAGAGGAGCAGAGAAGGCATTTTAAAGGTGCCAAACACACATAAATATCTAAAAGTAGTACATTTTATTGTAAACAAATAAAACAATGACAATTTCTTATAAAACCAACATGAAATATCCATACGGCTTATACAGGGATGATGCAGTAGCTTCATCTCTACATGTTTCGCCAGGCTATGGCTTCCTCAGGAGAAAAAACTGCATACAAAAATCCCTAAAGATTCCAAAAACATTATATTAGTTACTATCTATACAATGAACTTATACACCTAAATAAACACTAGATTACCAAAAAAGTATGCATTTATCAATAGGTAATTTTAGGGGCTCCCTCACCTGCATTATAGCACTGGAGTTCATCTAAACCCACATTATGAATAAAGCACCAGGTGGATAGTCAAGGAGACTTGTCTGGTTTGTTTACACTCCAGTATAACTTTCTTACTTACCGTATACTTACTCCTCCTAGGTGGGCATATATGTGGTCCATGTTTTTTACTCCCTGTGGCCAACTTATATCTCCTTGATTATCCTCCTGATGCTCTAAACCTTTCCCACTTATCTAAAAATTGCGTTTTTTTTTCATCTGTGTCTCTGTTGGACAGCCAGAAAAAAAAACGAATTTCTACTAACAAAAAAAATCTTCTCTGGTATTCATAAGCAAACAAATTATCAGTATATCTGGCGCTCAGAGTAGAGTGAGGGGTACAAAGGACTAAATAATGAGGGACCCCAAGTGAAATGACCAAATGTGATCTCTACCTAATTGTCAGATATGACCAATCCACTGCACATCTGGGCATGAACAAATGAATTCACTCATCACTAAACATCATAACAAATATACACTAGAGACACATGACCATCACACCCATATGAGCTTGTTGTCCACTTTTCTGGGAAGGCATTCTAAAACCATGATCACTAGTATGAAGTTATCTCCCTTTATAACTATAAAAGCCTCCACTCTTCTTGGAAGGCTTTCCATAAGATTTTGGAGCGTGTCTCTTCTATCCAAAAGAACACATGTGAGGTCAGGTCCTGATTTTGGTCAAGAAGATCAGGTTCATAATTTGTTACATTCCCAAAGATGTTTAATAGAGTTGAGGTCAGGACTCTGTGTCCGGAACTTGTGTTCCTTCACACCAAACTGGTCAACCCATGTCTTTATGAGGCTGACATTGTGCACAAGGGCACTATCATGCTGAAACAAAATAGGGCTGTCCCCAAACTGTTGTCAGAAAGTTGGAAGTGCACAATATTGTCTAGAATGTCTTTGCATTAGCATCAACAGTAGCCTTCACTGGAAAAACCTGAATTCAGAAATTTTGAAGGGTATCCACATACTTTTGGCCATATAGTAAGATGGTCAGATACACACAAACTGTGAGCCCTATATATTGGCTGTGTATTATGGATAAATATTTATACTAAAAATGGCAGCCAACACTGAGTCTGAAATTCAACTTATCTAGATTTTTTGACTTTCATTTTGAATCTCATAAAGGCCACTGCTGAGGGTTAGTTTTGTGTAAGAAAGCCACATAAGAAATAAAACGTCATAATAAATTTGGAAAGACAACAAACCTTTCCATGATAAAGAAATTTTAAAGTATACGTAAATCCTAACTAAATGTTACTTAGTTTGGAAAAACAATTGCAGATATGAATTGTAGTCCTCATATGTACAACCTTTGTACTTTTCTAACACAAGAGTGCAATGATATTGCATATGTTATATGGGAGATGAGGTACCTAAATGTGTGTTTGGCTAACCATGACTTGCCCGGTGGTGCATAGAAAACCTAAATGCAGATCCTTGTACTGTGTCACCGATACCCCTCAACTAGTGATGGATGAATCTCCCCAGGGTCAATTCACCAAGGGTTAGGCATGTCCTGTTCAGAATTCAGTGAACCCAAACTTAGAGGTGAATCCCATTGAAATCTATGGGGCGAGAATCTTATATATAAATTCTGTCCATTTTTAGGGCTAATGCAGCGTACACACAACTGTTTTTCATGACGAGAAAAATGCAATTTTTTAAAATGGTCATTAAAAACGATCGTGTGTGGGCTTCACAGCATTTTTCACGACGTGAAAAATGGCCATGAAAAATTTGGGACATGCTCTAATTTTTCTTGTCGTTTTTCACGGCCGTGTGTAGGCTTTAACGACGTGAAAAAAACGCGCATGCTCAGAAGCAAGTGATGAGACGGGAGCGCTCGTTCTGGTAAAACTAGCGTTCGTAATGGAGATAGCACATTCGTCACGCTGTAACGGACTGAAGAGCACGAGGCTGAAAAGCGCAAATCGTCTCTCACCAAACTTTACTAACACGAGGATAAGCAAAAGCAGCCCAAAGGGTGGCGCCATCCGAATGGAACTTCCCCTTTATAGTGCCGTCGTACATTTCGTACGTCACCGCGCTTTACTCTAGCATTTTTTTTCATGATCGTGTGTAGGCAAGGCAGGCTTGAGAAGAATCACGTCGAGAAAAACGTCGTTTTTTTCAATGACATTAAAAACGGTCATGTGTACGCGGCATAACAGGCAAACTACCATTAAAAAGACATGGAAGCTGGGCAAAGGGGACACTTACCAAACAAAAAAAAATTTGGAAAATAACACAGCGTGGAGAGGTTCTTTTCATCCTATAATTGCTGAGCTGTATGTGGTGTCATGGAACAGTAAGAAATAAAAACCCCAGAAAACGAACTTCTGAAACAAAAGCTCTTTTTCAAAAGGGAAACCTTGCAGCAAAAAAAAAAAAAAAAAGTTTGCTATGGATGAGACAGCAGTTAAAGGTGATCGTTGACCTCAAATCAAACAATTAAAAAACTGAAAGACAGAAAAGCTCCTGATAATAAGAACAAAAAAATCTGAAAACAAAGGGTCTGACTGCCCAAATAGCTAGCAATCATAATTAAAGTACAGTTTGCTAAGTGATCCTAATTTCTTCTTATGGAGTTTGCCATTTGCCACAATCGTTTTACTGACACTGTGGACGTTGATTTACTAAAGGCAAATAGACTGTGCACTTCACAAAGTCCAGTTGCTCCAGAGCTCAGTTAAAGCGGAGTTCCACCCAAAAATTGAACTTCCGCTTTTCGGAACCCTCCCCCCCCTCCGGTGTCACATTTGGCACCTTTCAGGGGGGAGGGGGAAGCAAATACCTGTATAATACAGGTTTTTTCACCCACTTCCGGGTATAGATAGCCGTATTATCTTCGGGTATCTACGCCACTTCCCCCCCCCCCCCCGCTTTCTTCTGGGAGACACACGGGTCCCAGAAGACAGCAGGGACCATTCGGGTCGCGCAGCGCGACTCGCGCATGCGCAGTAGGGAACCAGGAAGTGAATCCGCAATGCTTCACTTCCTGATTCTCTTACCGAAGATGGCGGCGGCAGCATCCGAGGGACCGGTCGGCCTCGGGTGCCGACATTGTGGGCGCCCTGGACAGGTAAGTGTCCTTATTTTAAAAGTCAGCAGCTGCAGTATTTGTAGCTGCTGACTTTAAAAAAAAATAAAAAATTGGCGGACCTCCGCTTTAATGAGGTAAAGCTTCACTTTGCAAAGAATACTCAATCACGTGCAAGGAAAATAAAAAAAACAGCATTTTTGCTTGCACGTGATTGGATGATGGAAGTCAGCAGAGCTTCTGCTCGTTTACAAAGCTCTGGGGCAGCTGCACTTTGCAAAGTGCAGTCTATTTGCTTTTAATAAATCCACCCCTAGAGCTGCTTTGCGCCATCTTCCTTTTTTACAATGCGAAGGCTGACTTAACCAAAAGTTCCAATAGTTTAAAGGCCATGCAGCGCATTATAATTAAAAGAAAATCTTCAAGGCAAATCTTCTCTTAGGTTGTGAATTTGCTGGGACTGCGAACGTAGAACCTGCAGGATTAGCCTTGAACTCATGGTAGCAATGAACCCAAACCTCATCCCTATCCTCAACTTCTCACAGCTGGAACTTTTCCTGAAACTCTCAGACAGTAATAAGTACCATACAGGATTAAGGAGGTCTGTTCTGCTTTTGGAAAAAACTGATTCATATTAAAACATCAGAAAAACCCGCAAAGTAGAACTTCGAGTGTTCCAGCTTTTTCAAAGTCAATGCTCAGAGATTCTGGCTGGAGTTCAAACAACGTTTTCTCCAGTAAAAGGTGTTTTTTTCATGTCAAGAGATGTTTGAAATAAAGATGTAGGCATTTGACTTTTGGCGAAGCGTTAGTGCAAAGAAACTAGAGGAAGGAGATGAAAGGAAGACGTTTGGGTGGTGGTCCGCCTTGCAGGAGCTGGCATCTCCTAAAACGACAAGAACTGACTGAATTCAGAAAGGCGCAGTATGCCGCCAGCTCCAAAGAATTTCACTAAGCATTAATCATTTTCAGCATACAGTCTGTCCATCAGTGTCCTTTCCATATGCTGTCGATGAGTTGAAAGGAAACTCACATATTTTCAACAAGCAAACATTTGAGTCATACAGTACATTTTATGGGATAATCATTTTTGACTAGTCTTTCACATAGCACTATGTTGGCATTAGTGCTGGACTTCAGGCTTGTATATATATGGTAAAGGTGTGCACATCGTTTAGATGTAAGTCAATAAACATAGCAACCTTTGTTGCTGAACTAAGAGAATATCAATTGCAGCATGAGCCATATATATATTATAAACAAATTTATATAAAAGTATTTTAGTGAGATAGGAGGAGCTGAAAGGAAACTCACGATATATGCTTAACCGCTTCCGGACCGCCCCCACGTACATTTACTGCAGCAGGAAGGTCCTTCAGCACAAAATCACATACCTGTGACTGGACACAGCGGGAGCCAATCATCGGTTCTGGCAGTCCTGATGTCTGCCGGGACCCACTGATCATTCCCAAGGCAGACTGAACGGCGGTCTGCCTATGTAAACAAGGCAGATCGCCGTTCTGTCAGAGGGGAAGTTGGGGATCTTGTGTTTCTGCTAAGCAGGAACACGGATCTCTATCTTTCCCCAGTCAAAGCACCACCCCCCCCCCCTACAGTTAGCAAGCACTTTTAGAGAACACATTTATCCCATGAATCGCCCGATGTACATTTACTGCCTTCATTTACTGCAGCAGGGCGGCCCTTCAGCGTGAAATCACATTGATTTTACGTGATTTTTATATTGGCCACAGCAAAAACAACTAAATGAAAAAGCCTGAAAAAACGCCTATAATATAATATAATAGTCAAAAAAAAAAAACTTAAATACGCCTAAAAAAAACACATGAAAACTCTCAGTTCAAGTGTGAATGTAGTCTTACTGCTTTCACTGAGAGTGAAGCCTCGTACACACGGCCGGTTTTCTCGTCAAGAAACGACAAGAAAATTGCTGGGAGTGCTTTCTTCCCGAGAAAACCGGCCGTGTGTACGAGGCTTGAAAGTTAAAGAAAGTCCCAGATTTTGGGTTGTTACCAGAAGAGGAAGAAATGGGAAATCTTCCAATGGGGACACTAGTTCTGGTGACAACTAGACATGTGCATTCGTTTTCATCCGAATGCATTTTTGTCCGAATTTCGGGTATTTTCGTTATCGTTTAAACAAACGAAAACGAACGCGCAGAATCCAAAATCTGAAAGATCCAACATAAAAAAAATGCTTTATTTTCGTTTTCGTTGCTACAACAGTTCGATATAGATAGGAGATTCAACATGACGCTGACAATAGCAGTCTGTGTCTATCGAACCTGTGGTCGAATGTGCCTAACCTTAACTCTATTAGTCCAAGATTATTCTACATAGAGAGGAACGATTCGACATTATAAAGACAGTGTTTGGGTAGACCATTAGACATGACAAGATTCGACGAAGCAGCGAAAAACATACAAACGTTGAATCTGTCATTGAAGGCTTATGGTGTCTGTCGAAAGTTCTAAGAAGATTCGACAAGCAGCTAAAGTGTAAGACGCCACAATCGTACATTTCCGGTCAAATGCTCAGACCATAGGCTATAGAAGAATTTGAATGTTGGTTGACTAGTAATAATAATTTATAAATATAATTATTACTAGTGTCATGCAACTTTAGAATTCTTCTATAGCTTGTAGGTGGAACATTCGACCGGAAATGTATGATTGCGGCATTGTACAGTTTATCTGCTTCTTTGAATCTTCTTAGAACATTCGACAGACACCATAAGCCGTCAATGACAGATTCGACCTTAATTAATTCGGATTCACGGACTAATGCATTTTTTAACGAAACAAAATAAATAAAAACGAATTTCGGGAGTAACTAAATACATTTATTTTTCGGACGAAAACAAAATTCCGAAACAAAATATTTCAGTGTACACATGTCTAGTGACAACCAGGGATTCCCTACCTTTGGGGGATTTCCTCTCACTCCCTGTTTTGGCTATGGGACAGGAAGTGTAAGAAAATCTCAGCCAATGGGACACGCAAAAAACAGACAAATGACAAGGGTTTGTATACCTATCCACCTATCTTACTCTATCCAAAAAAGGTTTTACCTTTAGTTTTTTAAAGTGTATCTATGGTCAAAATGTTAAATCATATATTCATTTCCACATTGTATTTCAATTATTTCTAGCTTACGACCATTATTCTGAAATTAAGTGAAGTTTGTACACTTACTTTGTAAAGATCCTCAGACACTTAATTCCCCAAATTTTGTGACAGGCATTCACTATGCCCTGTGAGTACGCTCTGCTGTGTCACACATTTCACAGATCCTGCATTCTGAGCTACAGAGGTGCCGAGAGTAGGAGCTTCAAGAGGCGGTGTCAGTACAGTCACTACTTGCAGGAAGCAAGGTACCATGGGATGTGTAGTCCTTAGAAATGGAAAGCAAACAGCAGAGGAGAAGCTGCAAAAGCATGCAGGGAATCCAGGAAGTTGTAGAAAGATGGCAAGCAGATAGGCAGCACTCAAAAACATGAAAGGAGATTTTTAAGCCACTTATGGACCACCCGCCGCAGGAATACGTCGCTACTTTGAAGAGGAATACCGTTGTTATGGTAGCAGCTACCATAACCCCGGTATTCTCTTCTTCAGCATATGAAAACGAAAACGGTGTTCAAACCACACATGTGAGGTATTGCCGCAATCGTTAGAGCGAGAGTAATAATTCTAGCCCTAGACCTCCTCTGTAACTTAAAACATGCAACCTGTAGAATTTTTTAAACGTCGCCTATGGAGATTTTTAAGGGTAAAAGTTTGTCGCCATTCCACAAGCGGGCGCAACTTTGAAGCGTGACATGTTGGGTATCAATTTACTCAGCGTAACATTATCTTTTACACTATAACAAAGAATTGGGCTAACTTTACTGTTGTCTTATTTTTTAAAAAAGTGTTTTTTTTTTCAAAAAAAGTGTGCTTGTAAGACCGCTGCGCAAATACTGTGTGACTGGTATTGCAACTACCTCCATTTTATTCTCTAGGGTGTTAGAAAAAAATATATATAATGGGGTTCTAAGTCATTTTCTAGCAAAAATAACTGTTTTGAACTTGTAAACACCAAATCTCAGAAAGAGGCTCGGTCCTTAAGTGGTTAATATAATGGAATGTCAAACACTGTTTGTTTTGTTAGTACAGCGCTGATGAATTTTTAAATTAAAGTGGGTGCTGTGACCATAGAACTCCTTTAAATAAACCCAGCACACAAGACATACTGTATATCTAAAAAATAAAAAAATAAAAAAACTATTGATAATTATAATGAATTTGCTGCCATATGCTATAGAGTAACACTATAGCTGGGCATAGGGGGATCAAAATACTGAACCTGCTGAACTGGCCAAACTTCGATCTGTGTATGCCCTCCCTGTTCAACAGAAGTTGATCTTTAGATTGACTTCTGTTGAATGGAAATGCTGGAAAACTTTTGGCAATCAGCAGCTGTAGCATACTCTTGGTATTTAGCCTTCAGCAATAATAACTGTTTAATCACAGATGAGGGGGACGTTCAATAAAAAAATAACTAAGGCTAAACCAACTCCCACCCCCATTCTAAGACTCTTCTATCTACCCTGTAAAAGAAAAGATGCCTATGCTTACCTATTCTGAAGCCGCTCTGATCCGGTCACATGTTCAGGTCTCGGCGCCGGCTTCAGTGTACAGAAGGGGCAGCCGACAACAGATGCCCCATAGTAAGCCTATGGGTGAGGTCACCACACAGGCATATGTACCTGTTGTTGGCGATCTCTTTACTGGAGCCGCCACTGGAGAGATCGTGTGACTGGAGCGGAGCAGCTTCAGAATAAGTACAGTATCTCACAAAAGTGAGTACACCCCTCACATTTTTGTAAATATTTTATTATATCTTTTCATGTGATAACACTGAAGAAATGACACTTTGCGACAATGTAAAGTAAAGAGTGTACAGCTTGTATAACAAAAAACTCAACACATAGCCTATTAATGTCTAAACCGCTGGCAACAAAAGTGAGTACACCCCTAAGTGAAAATGTCCAAATTGGGCCCAATCAGCCATTTTCCCTCCCCGGTGTCATGTGACTCATAAGTGGTCCAAGGTCTCAGGTGTGAATAGGGAGCAGGTGTGTTAAATTTGGGGTTATCGCTCTCACTCTCTCATACTGGTCACTGAAAGTTCAACATGGCACCTCATGGCAAAGAACTCTGAGGATCTAAAAAAAAGAATTGTTGCTCTACATAAAGATGGCCGTGGCTATAGGAAGATTGCCAAGACCCTGAAACTGAGCTGCAGCACAGTGACCATGGCCATACAGAGGTTTACCAGGACAGGTTCCATTCAGAACAGGCCACACAATGGTCGACCAAAGAAATTGAGTGCACGTGCTCAGCGTCATATCCAAAGGTTGTCTTTAGTAAACAGATGTATGAGTATTGTCAGCATTGCTGCAGAGGTTGAACGGGTGGGGGGTCAGCCTGTCAGTGCTCAGACCATACGCCGCACACTGCATCAAATTGGTCTGGATGGCTGTCATCCCAGAAGGAAGCCTCTTCTAAAGATGATGCACAAGAAAGCCTGCAAACAGTTTGCTGAAGACAAGCAGACTAAGGGCATGGATTGGTTCAGATGGTGTCAAGCGTGTGTGGCGGCAACCAGGTGAGGAGTACAAAGACAAGTGTATCTTGCCTACAGTCAAGCATGGTGGTGAGACTGTCATGGTCTGGGGCTGCATGAGTGCTGCCGGCACTGGGGAGCTACAGTTCATTGAGGGACCCATGAATGTCAACATGTACTGTGACATACTGAAGCAGAGCATGACCCCCTCCCTTCAGGAACTGGGCCGCAGGGCAGTATTCCAACATGATAACGACCCAAACACACTTCCAAGACAACCACTGCCTTGCTCAAGAAGCTGAGGGTAAAGGTGCTGGACTGGCCAAGCATGTCTCCAGACCTAAACCCTATTGAGCATTTGGGGGCATCCTCAAACGGAAGGTGGAGGAGCGCAAGGTGTCTAACATCCACCAGCTCCGTGATGTCGTCATGGAGGAGTGGAAGAGGACTCCAGTGGCAACCTGTGAAGCTCTGGTGAACTCCATGCCCAAGAGGGATAAGGCAGTGCTGGAAAATAATGGTGGCCACACAAAATTTTTACACTTTCAGCCCAATTTGGACATTTTCACTTAGGAGTGTACTCACTTTTGTTGCCAGTAGTTTAGACATTAATGGCTGTGTGTTTAGTTATTTTGAAGGGACAGCAAATTCACACTTTTATACAAGCTGTTCACTCACTACTTTACATTTCTTCAGTGTTGTCACGTAAAAAGATATAATAACATATTTTCAAAAATGTGAGGAGTGTACTCACTTTTGTGAGATACTGTAAAGTATAAGCATTTTTTCTTTCACAGGGTACATAGAATAGTCCTAGAATTGGGGTGGGAGTAGGTTTAGCCTTAGTAAAACATTGTCTGAACTTCCACTTTAAGTGCAGCCAAAATTAAAAAGCAAATCCCCCCCAAAAAAAAATCAGCAGAAGGGACATAACTTACAGGCAGTAGGATGGGTCCCTTGTGCTGATGCCTCTTCTTTTCAGGAAAAATCCTCCTCAGTCCATGACATCCTTCACCCCCACTGCCATAATAGAACTAGGAGGCTGTCTCAGGCTCTCATCAAGAGTACCCAACTATAACCTCCCTTTCTGTCCAGCTGCTTCATTCATAGAAGCCGTACTACAGTTTCTATGAATGAAACACAATCTATGGATGGAAGGAGTGGGTGATTGATAGGTCAATCCCCTCCATTAATAGGTCCTGTTTCATTCAAAGAAGCTGTAGGCTTCCATGCAGTAGTGTATTTAGGTTTTGTGCTGCCCTAGGCCTGACTAAACTTGTGCACCCCCTAATTTAAAAATGACTCACCCCTTTCTGTCAAGGCCACACCCCTTCCCTTGCTATTTAAAGACCCACCCTGAAATTTTCGAGTGGGTACACTAGTTCTGAGGGCCTGGGGGGGGGGCAATGAATTCCCTTAATTTTCATAGATTTCCTCTCACTTCCTGTTTGCCTATGGGACAGGAAGTGAAGGGAAATTTCTGCAATGGGACAGGGATGGTAAAAAAGAATCTGACAGGGGCTATAACCCTCCCTTACTCTATCCAAAATGAAAAAAAAAATGTTGCCTATAGTTCTACTTTAAGCACAAATGTATGATCATTGTATGGAGAGGACCAAGAAGATATAACCATGCCAATGGTGCATCAGAAAACATATAGCACAGTGAGGAAGGTTTGTGGTCCAGGATGATAGGACAGTCAAAATTAGAAGGAGCGCCCCCCCCCCCCCCCACACACACACACACACACAGTTGCGGAATACCGTCCGTCTGCATACCGGAAGCAGTGCGGCTGCTTTAGACTACTTTACCTCTCAGCCCAGTCCGCCCTATAAGACTGGCGCTACACTAACAGTGTAGTGCAAGCCGGCGGAGACTCTTTCTGTGCTGCCCCCCTGCAAAGTGCTGCCCTAGGCCTGGGCCTTGTTGGCCTAGGCCAGGATACAGCATTGCTTCTATGAATGGAGCAGCTGGGCAGAAAGGGAGGGCATAGTCTGGCACTCTTGATGAGAGTATATGACAAGCCATTAGCTTACTAACCCCCGCTGAGGTAATCTTTTGGTACCGTGTAAGTTTGGGGGGGAATGGACAGAGGAGGGGTTTACCAAATAGAAGAGGCATCAGCACAAGGGACATATCCTACTGACTGTAAGTTATACCCCTTGTGCTGATTTCTGTGTTTTTTATTTTAGCTGCGCTTTTTGTTTTTTACACGCTGTCACCAGAACAGAAAGAACTTTGTAGAGCTCCAAGAACTACAAAGACATCAGGATTTACATGATGTTGTTATTTCTGAGTTGGAATCCTTGTCCAGGAAGTAGATGGTGACCCTGGATGATGCCAGAACAAAGATGGCTCCATCATTTTGGAGAGAAATGCAGATGAAGCTGTTCTCAGGAAAATAGACGTCTGTTTCACTTTAGCTGATCTGAAAACAAGAACACATAAGTGAGACCAAGAGATTTTTTGATGCCATATATCTGCCTGGATTTTTTCAGCACCTCTAGATTATCACCTCTCAATCTCCTGCTTCTGTTTACAATCATATTTGCGTGTAGACCATCATTTTTTCCTAGCATGTAATTTATGGTGGTCATAAATCACCAGGTATCCTTCCTCTGGCACACCAAAATGATATCATATTTCTGCAATTTGAATTGCCAGAAAACTGATAAGAGATCAGATTGTGTTTCATGCACACCGATCGATCTTCCTCATCTTCTCATACTTATCTAATTTCCACTTTTATTAAACAGCACCGCTATAAACCTCTGTCAAATTTATGCCAGACGTGCCGCATACCTGAGACTCAATCTATTAAAGAAGGTTTGTGCTGAGAGCAATATGGAGTTTGCTGTGTTGTCCTCGCCTTCTGAAAACCTCCTGCACGTTATGCTGATCTGTTGGCTCTAGTGGTGTCTCAGATTTTGACCTGCGGCATGCAGACACGCACTTTAGATTTTATTATGCTATGCATTTATCGCAAGCCAGTGGTGCAAATTATTGATGTTATTTGGGAGACAGGACAGAGTGTTGTCACATTATAACAGGAAGTGCCTGAACAATAACCTTCATATTAGGTAAGGTGACCAGATTTTTTAAATGAAATCCGGGGACATATTTTTTTTTTTTTCACTAGTAATGGCGACAATCAGCGACTCTCTGCCCGTCGCCGCCGCCGCCTCACAGCCTGTCAAGTCTTATGCCGCGTACACACGATCATTATTCACGGCGGTTAAAAAACCGGCGTGAATAATGTCATTTAAAACGGGGGAACAGCTTGTTCCCCACACACGGTCATTTTTCACGTCATTTTTTCTCTTGACGAGAAAAACGACCGTCTGTGGGCTCCGCGGCAGTGTTTCCCTATGGGAAACACTGCCGCGGAAAACATGTCGAAAAAAACGACGAGAAAAATTAGAACATGTTCTAATTTTTTTCGTTGTTTTTAATGCCGTTTTTCTGGTCGAAAAAAACGACAGAAAGCCCACAGACTATCGTTTTTCTCGTCGAATGGGAAAAATTTCATTTTTTTCGACGAGAAAAACGGCCGTGTGTACGCGGCATTACTCTCCGGGTCCCGGCTACTACTGAGTGGGGTGCGGAGGAAGATCACTCCACAAGGAAAGGCAAGGAGAAAAGCAGGCAGACGGCTGGCTGGGCCTTCAGCCAAGGCAGAAGAACATGCGAGCGGAGCTGAATGGGCACCCGAAACTGAAGAAATATTCCCTCTGCTCCGACCAGCACATGATCATCAGAAAAGGGCACAGATAATGGAAAAACAATACACCCCCCCTAAGCTAGTAGGAGCGCGGGGGGGGGGGTGTAATTCAGATTATTTTTTCATTCTGCACTGACTGTCTTTAAAATTGCCCCAGCCCCTGTTCAAATCCGATCCGAGGACAAAGCCAGGAACAGACTTGGTCCGGGGACAGTGTCCTCAATCCGGGGACTGTCCCCTGAAACCAGGGATGTCTGGTCACCCTAATATCAGGTATTATTTCAATGCACATATTGAAAATTAATTTTAAAATGACTGTAGCGCACACACCCCCTTCTCCTTGTCTGCTTCGGCTCCTCTTAGGAGAAAGGGGCACGCCGCACCACAAGCCCGTACCCTCCTGTGTTAAAGTGGAAGTAAACCCTCATATCATTTTCAGCCAAGGAAGCTGCCATCTTGGCCTCTGTTTAATCTTCAACTGTCATGAGGCTGCACATGTGATCAGTTATGACACCAGCAATTGGATGGTGTGACAGTTTGGTTGAGAGCACAGCCAATGTGACAGTTAGCATTTCCGGCATGCCGGGAATGTAACTGTTTTTTTAAACTTTTAAATCGTTGGGTTTACTTCCGCTTTAAGAGGTTAGGCGGTGTTGTTTTTGGGCCTTGTCTGCAGCCGGAGCATAAAGTCCTCCTGAGAATGATTCTCACCTCTACAGTATGTAGATGCAAGTCCTTGACTTCCCCAGGAACGTAAATGTCCACACCAGCTGAAAGTCCAACTCAATTTTTATTTTTCACTGGCACAACACATATTCTCTTGGATAGACGAAAGGTTGGAGCAAAGACACAGGACAGCTTTAAGGTGTGGAGGAGGTCCAGGCACAAACGTAGCTCAAACTCTTGGGACTGTTCAGATTCTCAAACACTTTTGGCGCATGGTCTCTGCCACAGACCATGAGGTTGGTCTCTGCCACAGACCTGGTGAATAGGGTCACTGCCACTGACCTGGCGAACAGGGTCACTGCCACTGACCGGGTGAATATGGTCACTGCCACTGACCTGGTGAATATGGTCACTGCCACTGACCTGAGTGAATATTAATTTCCTTTCTAGGACATAGCCCCTTTCAGGGAGAAGATATCCCCCCAGAGAGAGTCAACAGACCCCTTTCTTCACCGTGTCCACAGCACCGGTCCTTCGGAACAGGTCCTCCCTTCTCTTAGGGTGCAGGTCCCTCGCAAGGCGGCACCCTGGACTCCTCGATCCCTTGGGGACCCCAGCCGAAGGCTGCTGGGCTCCTAGGCCTTCATGCCCAGGTGAACAGGAGCTGTGAGGTAGTACCTCACCCCAGGCTAATGGTGCCTGAGGTGGAACTGGAACAAGGCCTCCGGGCCTAGGGCACCCGGAGATGACGAACCACACACACCCAGGCTGAAGGTGCCTGGGTGTGGACGGACGAAGACCCCTTCTCAGAAGATGGCCGCCCTTTTATACCCTCTCCCGGCATGCACATCAGGTTCCCCGCCCCACTGTACGGCTGCCGAGAGGGGACACAAAAGGCACAGCACTTTGCTCGTGGTTCAACCCTGGCCCAGAATGGCAGCGCCACCCACCGGCTACAGGGAACACATCACCAGCATTAACCCCTGAGAACAAAAATGGTCCATGAATCCTATCAATTTAATGTGTCTGAGCCTGGTTACCACTCAGACACTTCCCTTAAATTGAACACCCCGCTACACATTCCCCCCACTTATGGACACTGGTCCCCAGTGTCTGGAGCAAACCCATGCCTCCTAAATCCGAGTTAACATAGGCCTGGTCCAGAGACAGAAAAACAAAAAAAAACACAAATTTTAAAACTGCTTGTTTGTGCCGGAACCTAACATGGGGAAAAGGGAATTAAAAGCAGAAATGAAGCAGCACTACGGATGGCGAGGGAGAAGGGCAACATGGAGATTGGGAACAGCAGAGTTGCCATTTTCCCAGATTTCTCCGCTGATGTACAACGTCGCCGCCAGGGCTTTACTGAGGCGAAACGCAGACTCCGGATCAAACACCTCAAATACTCCATGCTGTTTCCGGCGCGCCTGCGAGTGGAGAGAAACGGCCGGGCCTACTTTTTTGAGGATCCGGAAGAAGTTCTTTCCTGGATGGAGCAGCCTGAACCCGACCGACAGGCGGACGACAAGTAGCCCACATCTGAGCGGGGTCTTGACTGCCCCCCCCCCCATCCTGATTGAGTCCTCCTAATCACCCGGAGTGTGGGTATGTCTATCTGTTTTTTTTTTTTTTTTCTTCTCCCCCGCTGGGGAATGTCAGGTTCTCCTTATGACTGTCGCCCCTTCTCCCACCTGCCATGTCCGCGGTCTTCGGAGACCCTCAATCCACACCAGAATGTCCCCTCCTCCTTCCCTAATGGTAGTTTTTCACATTATGTTCCCCAGTCCTTCACTTCTACTGCCCGGTTCGAGATAATTTTCCTCTCATCCTAGTTTACAGCCCACTGGGGCCCTAGCATGGGAGCACACTCCGTCCTACCTTCTAAAAACTCTGAGCAGCGATTTTTTCGCCCCCCTGTGCAACCAGGATCTCCGTTGGACCCTCTACGGTCCGGACTGCCAGCGAGTGCCTTGGGTCATGCCTCTGGTTTACGGCATGGTTGGGGATGATCACTCATGCTGGGACTGTGACTATTCGATACACCTATTGTCTGCTTTTTTGCTTTGTTATAGCACAGTCTGAACAAATGTCACGCGGCCATGAGCCCTTCCTGGTTGCTAGTTTGTTTTCTGTTTTGGGTCATACCCGCATCAGTTGGGGAAGGTGCAGGGTGGGGAGGGGGGGGGGGGGGTTAGTTGTAGTTCGATATCTAAACGGCAATGTACATGACTACTTGTTGTATGTTACTCTATCCAAGGTGTATGGGTTATGCTTATTTCCAATGAATACTTTATTGTTTAAATACTTTAAATGTGCGGTTGATATTGCACTTATTGTCACACTCCTGTGGTTCCTGGGATGCGTGGGCCCGGGTACGCCGCATCTCTCCCCCCCTCTCGGATGGCTAGCCTGAAGTTCCTTACCTGGAATGTCCGGGGCCTTGGGGATAGGGTGAAGAGATCTGCCGTATTTACTTTCCTGAAAAAACAAAGGGCTGATGTGGTGGTTTTGACCGAAACCCATGTGGACGGCCGACTTCAGTTGGCACTCAAAAAGCCATGGATAGGCTGGGTGTATCATTCCACTCACTCTACTCAGGCCCGAGGCGTCTCTATACTTGTCGCTAAGACAGTCCATTTTGAAATTTGTAGTGTGGAGTCTGATCCACATGGTAGATATGTGTTTCTCTCTGTAAGGCTGTATGGGGAGTCATTTCTTATCCTGGCATTTTATGTACCTCCTCCGTTTAACGCCACTGTCATTACCACAGGTCTGCTGTTCATGGCTCGTCATCCTTCGGTTCAGGCGATCTGGCTGGGGGACTTTAATGCAACCCTCAACCCAGCCCTAGATAGACCCCAGACGACCCAACCTACTGGTCCAGTCCCGTCGAGTTCCCGATTCAGCAGACTTATTTCCACCTTTAACCTCATTGATACCTGGAGACACAAATTTCCCCTCTCTAGAGCCTATTCCTGTTTTTCAGCCTCCCACAATACAATGTCACGTATTGACTATATACTGTTAACTAAAACACTTATTCCGCGCCTACTAGAAGTAAAATTCTCTCCTAGGCTGCTTTCGGACCACTGCCCTTACTGGATCACCCTTTCCTTCACTATTGATAGACCCCAGCGGACGTGGCGACTGAACCCGTTTTGGCTGTCCCTGTTACCGGAGGATGACGAGCTACTGAATGAATGGACTACCTTTTTCGCTGACAATGCCAATTCGGCCTCTCCGGCTGTGGTCTGGGAAACCTTTAAGCTACACGTCCGCGGGGTTCTGACTTCCAGGATCAACAGATTTAAGGCAGACTCGGCTGCTACCTTTGATAGAGCTCTAGGGGTATTGTCAGACACTGAACAGTCCTACCTGACGGATCCCTCCCCAGCTAATGCAGACTTGCTGAAGTTACACACTAGGGTGGTAGAACAACTGCAATACGAGGCAGCCAGACGTAAGTTATTTTTTACAAAACAAAAATTCTTTGAACAGGGGGAAAAGGCAGGCAAATTACTCGCTTATCTAGCTCACAGCGAAGACAGGCCCCCGACTGTCATTTCCCTTACTAGCCCAAGTGGGGACGTGGTTTCGGATCCTCAGGAGGTCTCTGACCGATTAAGAGGGTTTTTCTCACAGTTATATACTTCCCAGTTGACTGACCCTGATGGACATTTAGAGAACCTGCTAGCGGGGATTGCCTTCCCGAAGTTAACAGACGAACAGGTTGAGGCCCTGGACGCGCCCCTCACGACCGACGAAGTATCCGCAGCTCTCACTAGCTTCCACAAATCTAAGGCCCCAGGTTCAGATGGACTGCCTATTGAATTCTACCTGCAATATAGAGAGATGCTTTCTCCCAAATTGCTAGAATTATACAATGACCTTTTTGACACATTTTCTCTCCCTCCGTCTATGAGGGACGCGACCATTGTTCTTATACCTAAGCCTGGTAAGGACCCGGGTCAGCCGGAGTCATACAGGCCCATTTCACTCTTGCAGGTGGATGTTAAGATCCTGGCCAAGATTTTGGCACTTCGATTGAATCAGGTGATACTGAGTCTTGTACATACTGACCAGGCAGGCTTTATGCCGGGCCGCAACACCTCATTCAACCTTAGAAGACTTTATATTAACCTGCAAGCGATACATGACGAAGTTGGATCACGAGTGGTGGTGGCCGTGGATACGGCCAAAGCATTCGACTCAGTCGAATGGCAGTATCTTTGGGGATGCCTTAGAGGGTTTGGGTTTGGCCCAAAATTTATTAAATGGGTCCAACTACTATACCAGGCCCCAAGAGCTAGAGTTGTGTCCAATGGTTACGCCTCCAAACCCTTCGATCTCACTAGGGGCACTAGGCAGGGCTGTCCTCTGTCCCCACTATTGTACGCCCTTGCGGCGGAACCTCTTGCAATATCCATTAGGGAAAATCCCAAGATTCGTGGCCTCCAGGTGGGTGCAATCGTGGAGAAAATCAGCCTGTATGCTGATGACACGTTGTTATATTATCTGGCAGACCCGGATGCCTCTCTTCAAACGGCATTGCAGACGATAGAATACTTCGGATCGTTTTCTGGCCTCAAAATTAACTGGGGTAAATCCCAAATCCTGCCCATTGACAGCTTCCCCTTCCCCAGACCACGGGAACACTTCCCCTTACAGAGGGTCGACTGCATTGAATATTTGGGCGTCTCTGTGTCCAGGTCCCCGTCGGATTACATCCCCCTGAACGTTGAACCTCTCTTTGCCCTGATTAAATCTAGGACTCAGGTCTGGGCCAAGTTACCGCTTGGGGTCTGGGGCCGAATCAACATCATAAAAATGATACTGCTACCTAAGATTCTTTACACTCTCTGGCACACACCAGTATACATCCCCCTCAAATACTTCAAAATCATAGACATTCTGCTGAACTCGTTTATATGGGGGAAGAATAGACATAAACTGACCTGGAAAGCCCTCAAAAACCCCACTGATTTAGGGGGTACAGCCCTGCCTGATTTTAATTCCTATTATTTGGCGTCCCAGTTATCCCAGTTGTATCACATCGATAAGACAGATAGGTGGCGATTCCTTGTCCTCCTCTGTCCGCATTGGGCCCAGTGCACTGCCGACCCCATAACGGCGGTGGCAGTTGGACTGGGAGGCAACGAGTCTGAGGGTAACCGCAAATCACTTTTATATCAATATAGACGGATCTGGGACATAGCTGCTGGGCTGATTGGGACCCCTGTACTTAATGATTACACCCCTTTGTGGCATAACAAATCCCTGCCTGAGCTTAGGTTGCTCCCGGACACGGAGCTATGGAGTAGGAGGGGAGTGTTTTATCTGCACCACATCTTTTCTGGTGGGTCCCTCAGGTCTTTCCTTGAACTTCAGGAACAATACTCATTGCCTGACTTCATGCAGTTCAGGTTTCTTCAGCTGGTCCATGCGGTCCGCTCCCAGTTTCCAGCAGATATTCCACAGCCAGCCCCAAATGCACTGATCGCAGTGATCAAGGGATCAGATCCCCGTAGGCTCATATCCGATTTCTATAACATGCTCATCACCCCGACGGCCACCACACTAGCATATAACTTGAAGCCGAGGTGGGAGAGAGATGTGGGGCCGCTGGAGGATGAGGAGTGGAGCGAGGCTTTAGATACATGTAGACTGGTGTCACCCAGGCTCTCTGATCGGCTATCGCAACTGTTTATTTTGCACCGATCGTACCTCACCCCTCTTAGGTTGACGCGTTTTAAACCTGATGCCCCGACGGTCTGCCCAATGTGCAGACGTGATCCGGGCACGTTCTTCCATTTGATTTGGTCGTGTCCCAAACTCCAGGTACTCTGGAAGCAGGTTGTGGACTTCCTACACGATGATATGGGCTCCCCCCTGTCCTTGGACCCTAAACAGTGCCTGCTGGGTATTTTCCCTGTCTCCGAGCTTAATAAATTTACGAAAACATTTTTGCATGAGACACTCTTCTCAGCTCGGAGGATCATAGCCAGGCACTGGATGAGGCCCATACCGCCCTGTTCGTCTGAGTGGAAAGCCGACATTAATGCTGCCCTCCCGTATAAAAAAATCATATATATTAACCGTGGTTGCCCCGATAAATATAATAAAATCTGGGACAGATGGCTCGAATCCGCTGACACTTGTGTGGACTGGCCCTGAGAACACACCAACATATTTTCTTAAAAAAGGGGGGATCTGCTGTGTTGTCCTTCTTATTGTTATTGACTGGCCCGGAAGCCCGGTTGCTCACTCCCTTCTGACTTAAATAAGACCTCTATGTTGTACTATGTATTCAGTGGAATAATATGGAGTTGATTACGTTGTCTGTATACTATTTCTGATGGCTTGACATGCTAGGCTTATTGTCATGTACGTTGTATTGTCATGTTTCACCTGAACATTGTTCAATAAAAAACGTTTAATATTAAAAAAAGCAGAAATGAAAGAAGTTCAGTAAAACATATTGTGCACATCACAGTCTCAAATGTCACATAAACATTATCTCAACCATTACATTCTCTTCCCGTCTACACTAGTCAAACATTCTTAGTGTCTTGATCGGTATCCACCTGCAGAGGGAGAAAGCACAAGATAAAACCAACATATTCACAATGGAAGTGAAAAGATTCTCCCCGAAGGAACAATCCTTCCCTTCCAAAAGTAGAACACACATTTTTTTAAGACAATACAACACCGCCACCTAGTGGGAGTGCCACCGTCAGAACACTCGTCCTGAAAGAAACTTTACTTTTGGGTAAAACTTCCTCTTCTTCTTTGGCCCTGCTCTGAACTATTCTACCCCAAAGTCCTTATGTTTTTGCAGTGTGGAAGAGGGAGAAAAAAAAACTGCCCCCATTCCTCCAATAAGTAGAACACCCTTTATCAGGGCATACTGTTCTGGGCTCCAGAGAGTGCACTCTGGACATAAAAGGCAAACAACAAGAGTCTAGTCTCTTCACAGATAATACTGAGGATGCGGCAAAACCAACGGCTCCCAATGCTTATCAAAAGTGTCAATATGGTACTCAACATTATCTTTGTCTTTTCGGCAAATAACCACCTTGTCCGCATGTATGTGCCGACCGAGCATCCAGGCATTCCTACAGTCCTTGTACCACTTGGTAGCTGTGGGAGAACATGAATAGAACCTGCGGGCCGGGGGTACTTTGATATGTGTCCATACAAAGTCCGCGTACCACCGGTGTCTATAGGCCTCCACCTCAAACAAAAGTTCCTTTGGCAGGTACGGGTACTCCCACCCATATTCGCTAGCAACCTTCTGGTTAAGTAACCTCTGCAAACGGGATAGTGGTGGCATGGTCAGACGATCTCCCATACCGGTCATGACTATGGCATCTGGGTGCCGAGGTACTTTCACTACCTCCGGACCAGACACAGGGGCCCGCAATGACACCCGCTCCATCCCAGCAACGGATCCAGGTATCTCTAGCGGCGGAAGGGCAGACAAGGGGACAGATCCCTCCTCAGGCTCCGGGGCCTCCACCCGGGGTGTGCTCTCCCCAGTAGACATTGGTGGGTCCCTACTTCTACGGGACAAGGACAGGGGCATCTTATCCCAACCCTTTTTCTCGAACACCTCGTCAATGGCGGCGGCGTCTCCCGGATCAGAGACCGACTCCAGATCAGAGGTATCACATTCCTCTGCAGGCAAGTATCTCCGGGTAGAAGACGAGTCACCACCTCTAACCAGTTCAAGGGCCCTGGGATCCCTGACCCAAGCATCCCCGATACTTCGGACTTCCGACAGAGTCTTTTTCCCCGGCTTACCTCAGCTTGTAGCTGAGCCAGGACGTCCGGAACTTTTCCCTTTGGATGCATCCGTTCCGAGTAAGCGCTGGGGCGTAACTCCACCACGGCCGCAGGAAGCCTTCAAAAACCCAATCTTCCTCTTGGGCAGTGGGAGTAAGGACTCTGTGGTGACCGAGGCAACATCCTCTGGTCTCTCCGATTCCGGTTCCTCAAACTCCGGAACATCTCTGCTCGCGACTTCCTCCGAAGTCTCAACAGTGCGCATAGGCGTGGCTGCAAAAGCTCTGGCTCCTTCCTCCAAAGTAGTGGCGCCTGTAAGGCAATTGAGGCGGAAAGCCTGAGGCCTCTCTGTAGGTTGCTCCACCTCAAACAAGAACTCCTTACACTGCTCGCATCTGCCGAAGGGCTTGAGATGCACCACCAGTCCCGAGCAGCCGGGACCAACCACTCCGAGGGCCTCCACATCTCTGCAAACTTAGAGGGCAAAACGTCCCCCGGGCTTCAGCCGAATCCCTGTATCCGTCACAGAAGCAGCAAACGAGGTCATATTCATAGTGGTTGCGGACGGAATCCATGAGGCATGGGACGCCATGTTGCTCGCTTGCTGTTCCATTGCGCACTGTCCTTTTCGCACCAAAGTCCCCACGTGCAACTCCTCACATGGCCAGACTCCTCCCATCTTCTGCACTGTTCGCGGGCTTTCTCTATAGGCACGTCCACGAACTACGCAGTCAGGGTTCTCCTCGTGGCACAGTTCTCAATATATAAAAACACACAAAAAAGGCGCTGGAATAAATTATAAAGATAGATGTGTAAAATAAATGTGCAGCAGCTAAACAGCAAGTGCTAAAACTTGAATAATGTAGAAACGTGAATTTAACTATAGCGCTGGCAAAACACACAAGAAAAACCCAGAAAAAGTCCAATAATAAAACAATGTGAAAAAAAAAAAATATATATATATATATATATATAGTAAATGTATAAATCTTCTTCAAAAAGTGAGAAAAATCAGTTCAAAATAAGTTGAAATAGGCAGCAAATGATCACAAATAATCCTGCAGGTGTCACAAGTTCAGATGGATTATAGTCTAATGATCCACTCACCATTAGTAGATGGTGCTTTACTTCCAAAGACAGATGAGTTCAAATAAACACAAAATCCAAATAAAATGACTTACTGGAGTGAGGTCAGATGCCCGGGAGGAAAATGAGAAGTTACTTGCCAGGTCTAGCCTGTTGGCTAGACTTACAAAACAGGATGGTAGGAGCAGGCACTCAGTATCAACTTCCACGAGCGCCGCTGAATAGCGTGCGCTCCACAAGAAGCAGAAAATGGTGTCAATGGTTTAGCCGTAAACCGGACGTGCGTCGACGCGTTTCGCTCCTCCCACAGAGCGTCATCAAAGGACATCACATCCGGTCTAGAGCAAAGCAATTTATAGTGGGAGAATGACCTCCCACTGAGTGTAATCAATTGAAGAAAAACCTACTTCCTGGTTAAACATCATTGTCCTGATTACCATCCAAACTTTATTGAAAAGGAGACAAAAGACTGCTGCCATCTTGTGGATGCAATCTAGAATGCCTCAAAAATAAGTAAAAATATTTGAATATATGTATATATAAAAATATATATAAAAATATATATAAAATTAGGTCTCACTGCTAAGATAAAAAAAAATGAAGAAGAATTTTTTTTTATAAATAAATAAATTAATTAATTAATTAAAAAATATATATATATTTTTATATAATGATTACCAATTAGATAAAAAACAATTTAAATCCAGCTCAATGTTCAGCCCCGCCGGGCTTAAAGTGCGGAGCCTATGAATCCATTGGGATTCATTTTGCGAAATTAGTTGTTTGAGATTAGACCCTCGCCAATGTTCTTCAACTCTATCTATCCCACAAAATGTGAGACAGCTAGGATCACGATTATGATGTAATCTAAAGTGATTAGACAGTCCATGGTGTCGTTAGCCCTTTTTTATCCTATTAACATGTTCCCGAAGTCGTACTCCTAATTGTCTCATGGTTCTACCGACATACTGGAACCCACAAGGGCAAGAAAGCAAATAGGTAACATGTGTGGTCCCACATGTGATAAATTTGGTAATTTCATAGGACCTGCCATCCGTGAAAGAACTGAAGTGAGTCGTCTTTCTCCTTCTGAATTTAGACGTCCTACAGATCTTACATCTTGCACAGCTATAAAAGCCAGTCTGATTTAAGAAAGTTACAAGCTTCTTAGGAGGGTTGACCACATTATGTGCCAACTGAAGTCTTAGGGTGGGTGGTTTGGTGTAAATAAATTTTGGTTTCTTTGATAGCACCTCTTTTAATTCTCGATCTTCCAAAAGCAATGGCCAATGTTTTTTAATGATTTTTTCAAATTCTTTGTACTGCCGGTTGTAGCCAGTAAGAAAGGCAAGACCAAAGTCTTTTTGTTTCTTCTCTTTATTCTTGAATAATTCATTTCTGTCTAGTAAACCAACCGTAGTTTTGACTTTGTTTAAATTATCCAAATTGTAGCCTTTTTCATGGAATCGTTTCAATACAACATCCGCTTGTGCATTATAATCGTCAATCTTGTTACAATTCCTCCTTATTCTTATCATCTGACTTTTGGGAATGCCACCTAACCATCTTGGATGATGGCAACTTCCAAGAGGGATGTAGCCATTCTGATCTACACTCTTGAAAAACGTTCTGGTGAATAACCGATTTCCCTCCTTGAAAAGTGTTAAATCTAAGAAATTAACCTCTTGTTGACTATAAGTTTCAGAGAAGGAGATACCATAGGAGTTATCACTCAGACTGCTCAAAAAATTCTGGAAGGACTCCTTTGTCCCATCCCAGATAATCACGATATCGTCTATGTATTTTTTGTACAATCTGAGTTCTGGTATATTCTCCTTGTAGATGGCCTTACTTTCCCATAGGCTCATGAAAAGGTTAGCAACTGAGGGGGCATATTTAGCCCCCATAGCAACACCCTTTTTTTGTCTATAATAGACTTTTTCATGCCAAAAGAAATTGTGGCTCATTGCCAAGTCAAGAATTTGGAGTAAGAATTTTCTTTGTTTACGTTTCATATCAGTTTTCTTCAATGCCCATTTTACAGCCTCTAGGGCATGGGGTTGCTGAATGTTAGTATGCAAAGAGTTGACATCAACACTGGCTAAAATGCAGTTGGAATCTACTGTTAACGGTGCGATCAGCTCGATCAAATCTTTGCTATCTCTCAGATAAGCGGGACATGCCTTGGTGAGTGGCTGGAGAAAAAAATAAAGGTATTCGCCAACCCTAGAGAACAGGGAATTCACCCCACTCACGATGGGTCTACCTGGAGGTTAATAGGATAAAAAAGGGCTACCGACACCATGGACTGTCTAATCACTTTAGATTACATCATAATCGTGATCCTAGCTGTCTCACATTTTGTGGGATAGATAGAGTTGAAGAACATTGGCGAGGGTCTAATCTCAAACAACTAATTTCGCAAAATGAATCCCAATGGATTCATAGGCTCCGCACTTTAAGCCCGGCGGGGCTGAACATTGAGCTGGATTTAAATTGTTTTTTATCTAATTGGTAATCATTATATAACATTTTTTTTTTTATCTTAGCAGTGAGACCTAATTTTATATATATTTTTATATATATTTTTATATATACATATATTCAAATATTTTTACTTATTTTTGAGGCATTCTAGATTGCATCCACAAGATGGCAGCAGTCTTTTGTCTCCTTTTCAATAAAGTTTGGATGGTAATCAGGACAATGATGTTTAACCAGGAAGTAGGTTTTTCTTCAATTGATTACACTCAGTGGGAGGTCATTCTCCCACTATAAATTGCTTTGCTCTAGACCGGATGTGATGTCCTTTGATGACGCTCTGTGGGAGGAGCAAAACGCGTTGACGCACGTCCGGTTTACGGCTAAACCATTGACACCATTTCCTGCTTAAGGTGGAGCGCACGCTATTCAGCGGCGCTCGTTAGAGTTGCCACCTCATCCCATTAAACCCGAACACATATGAATTACACAGGTTCTGAGGCTAATTAAAGGCAGATAAGGCACCAAGTGAGTTTAATTACCACCTTAATCAGCCACATAACCTGTGTAATTAATATGTGTTCGGGTTTAAAGGGATGAGGTGGCAACCCTAGCGCTCGTGGAAGTTGATACTGAGTGCCTGCTCCTACCATCCTGTTTTGTAAGTCTAGCCAACAGGCTAGACCTGGCAAGTAACTTCTCATTTTCCTCCCGGGCATCTGACCTCACTCCAGTAAGTCATTTTATTTGGATTTTGTGTTTATTTGAACTCATCTGTCTTTGGAAGTAAAGCACCATCTACTAATGGTGAGTGGATCATTAGACTATAATCCATCTGAACTTGTGACACCTGCAGGATTATTTGTGATCATTTGCTGCCTATTTCAACTTATTTTGCACTGATTTTTCTCACTTTTTGAAGAAGATTTATACATTGACTATATATATATATATATATATATATATATATATATATATATTTTTTTTTTTTTTCACATTGTTTTATTATTGGACTTTTCCTGGGTTTTTCTTGTGTGTTTTGCCAGCGCTATAGTTAAATTCACGTTTCTACAGTTCTCAATATGGCCGACCTCCACGGAACTTCACTGGGGAATAAAGTTCAAACTCTGGGGGGGTCTTCACACTTTCCAACCTGCAGACAAATCCCGGACGAGCCCCCACGTGTAGCGCACACACCCCCTTCTCCTTGTCTGCTTCGGGTCCTCTTAGGAGAAAGGGGCACACCGCACCACAAGCCCGTACCCTCCTGTGTTAAGAGGTTAGGCGGTGTTGTTTTTGGGCCTTATCTGCAGCCGGAGCATAAAGTCCTCCTGAGAATGATTCTCACCTCTACAGTGTGTAGATACAAGTCCTTGACTTCCCCGGGAACGTAAATGTCCACACCGGCTGAAAGTCCAACTCAATCTTTATTTTTTACTTGCACAACACATATTCTCTTGGATAGACAAAAGGTTGGAGCAAAGACAAAGGACAGCTTTAAGGTGTGGAGGAGGTCCAGGCACAAACGTAGCTCAAACTCTTGGGACTGTTCAGATTCTCAAACAGTTTTGGCGCATGGTCTCTGCCACAGACCATGAGGTTGGTCTCTGCCACAGACCTGGTAAATAGGGTCACTGCCACTGACCTGGCGAACAGGGTCACTGCCACTGACCAGGTGAATATGGTCACTGCCACTGACCTAAGTGAATATTGATTTCCTTCCTAGGACATAGCCCCTTTCAGGGAGAAGACATCCCCCCAGAGAGTCAACAGACCCATTCCTTCACCATGTCCACAGCACCGGTCTTTCGGAACAGGTCCTCCCTTCTCTTATGCCCTATACACACAATCGTTTTTCATGCCGTTAAAAATGCCATTTTTAAAAATGGGCACTAAAACCGATCGTGTGTATGCTCCAGAGCATTTTTAACGACGTGAAAAACGGCCATTAAAAATTTCGAACATGCTCTATTTTTTCACGTCGTTTTTCATGTCGTTTTTTTTAACGACGTGAAAAACGATAGTGTGTATGCTTTTACGAGGTGAAAAAAAACACGCATGCTCAGAATCAAGTATGAGACGGGAGCGCTCGTTCTGTTAAAACTAGCGTTCGTAATGGAGATAGCACATTCATCACGCTGTAACGGACTGAAAAGCACGAGGCTGAAAAGCGCGAATCGTCGCTCAACAAACTTTACTAACATGAAGGGTGGCGCCATCCGAACGGAACTTCCTCGTTATAGTGCCATCGTACGTGTTGTACGTCACTGCGCTTTGCTTGAACGTTTTTTTAAATGATCGTGTGTACGCAAGACAGGCTTGAGAGGAAACATGAAAAAAAACGACGAGAAAAACGTCGGTTTAAAAAAATGGCATGAAAAACGATCGTGTGTACGCCGCATTAGGGTGCGGGTCCCCTCGCAATGCGGCACCCTGGACTCCTAGATCCCTTGCGGACCCCAGCCGAAGGCTGCTGGGCTCCAGGCCTTTACTGCAACTCCTGGGCCTCCATGACCAGGTGAACAGGAGCGGTGAGGTAGTACCTCACCCCAGGCTAAAGGTGCCTGAGGTGGAACTGGAACAAGGCCTCCGGGCCTAGGGCACCCGGAGATGACGAACCACACACACACACACCCAGGCTGAAGGTGCCTGGGCGTGGACAGACGAAGACCCCTTCTCAGAAGATGTCCGCCCCTTTTATACCCTCTCCCGGCACGCACAGCAGGTTCCCCGCTCCACTGTACGGTTGCCGAGAAGGGACACAAAAGGCACAGCACTGCGCTCGCGGTTCAACCCTGGCCCAGAATGGCAGCACCACCCACCGGCCACAGGGAACACATTACCAGCATTAACCCCTAAGAACAAAAATGGTCCATGAATCCTATCAATTTAATGTGTCTGAGCCTGGTTACCACTCAGACACTTCCCTTAATATGAACACCCCGCTACAAGACATTATCATGGTAAAGCTTATACAACATTTTAGTGCTGCAGTTTACGTCTACCTGAAAGCTGGACTCCAAACTTCACTTCAGTCTTGCACAGTTGTACAGGCTCCTCTCCTGTGCTGAAAGACCTTATGTGCATAAAAAGCTGCAGCAAGTCAAAGAGCCTGCCTCATTTCTTGCCTAGAGGATGTGCAGCAGCATTTAGCCCCTTCTTTTCCAGGCTGACTGTCCCTTACACCAGATAGTGGCTTATGATCATCAAGATAACATGTACAGTATGGTAAAATACATTTATTAAAACAAACAGAATCAGCTCTATAGCTGGGTGAGAAAAAGCCATGTTTACTAAAAAATCTGAGATCTCTGAATAAAGTTCAGTGCAAAAAAAGCCTACACAATGGCAAGCCTGAGCACAACAACAAGACACAGGGTGACCTTACTGCATCGACAGGGCACCTAACAGGCAAAATATTCAAGAGTTGTCTGTTCAGAGGTGGTCTTTATTGAAAATTTACATTTAACCACTAATACTGGGCACTTATACACCTTCCTGCCCAGACCAATTTTCAGCTTTCAGCGCTGTCGCACTTTGAATGACAATTGCGCGGTCATGCTACACTGTACCCAAACACATTTTTTATAATTTTGTTCTCACAAATAGAGCTTTCTTTTGGTGGTATTTGATCACCTCTCGGATTTTTATTTTCTGCTAAACAAATGTTTTTGTTTCTGTTACAAAACTTTGCAAATAAGTACGTTTTCTCCTTCACGGACGGGCACTGATGGGGCTGCACTCATGGGCACTGATGAGGTGGCACCAATGAGGTGGCACTGATGAATTGGCATTGATGGGCACTGATGACGGGCACTAATATGCGGCACTGATAGGCGGCACTGATGGGCACTGATATGCAGCACTGATGGGCACACATAGGTGGCACTGATGGGCACTGAAAGGTGACACTGATGGGCACTGATAGGCAGCACTTATGGGCACTGATAGGCAGCACGGATGGGCATTGGTGGGCACTGATAGGTGGCACTGATGTACACTGATGGATGGGCATCACCGATTGGCAGGCATTATTGTTTGGCACTGATTGGCATCCATTGTGGGCACTGATTGGCATCCATTGTGGGCACTGATTGGCCATGGGTGGCATACCTGGTGGTGACTAGTGATAGGCATCCCTGGTGGTCCTGGTGGCATCCCTGGTGGTCCAGTGTGGTCATCCTTGGGGGGGCTGCATTGATAATTAATAAGCACAGACCCCCCCTGTCAGGGGAGCAGCCGATTGGCTCTCCTCTACTCGCGTCTGACAAACGGCTTTTCCTGTTTACACTGTGATCAGCCGTGGTTGGACCCGGCTGATCACGTGATAAAGAGTCTCAGTCAGAGACTCTTTACCTAGATCGGAGTTGTAGTGTGTCAGACTGACAGTGGTCTCGCGCCGGCTAGTTATCCTGATCACATCATATGACATCCGATCAGGATAACAGAACATCAAATGCCTGACGAATGCCTGCGTGGCTCCGAAATGTTGCACTTTCCTTTGTGATGTGATCTCTTTCATTAAAGAAACCTTTGCATGGAAGTTGTCGATCCATGGTGTGCTGGTGTGCTGGTGAATATGTACGCTTGCTTGGTGTTTCCAGGACCCAACTGGAAATCGCTGCAGCACCCACCATTTTATGAGCCATATTTGTCAGGAACGTGTGCGATAGGAATATTGACCAAACAGAACCACTTTTCCGCCGTCCTTTTACTATATGGCGGGCGGCAAGTGGATAAAAAGCCATATTGTATGATGTGGGAACAAGGCAAAGCAACTCACCTATGCATGAAAGAACAAGAACTGGTGTGCAGAAAAAAACAGCAGGTACTCTTGGTTGATGAGTCCAAATTTGAAATATTTGGCTGTAAGTGAGGGAAGGTTTTTTTTTGCCAATGGTACAAAGATGATTTTCTGTAGACAGCAGTGAATCATGGTGGGGGATCCTTGCAAGTTTGGGGTTGCATTTCTGCAGATGGAGTTAGGGTTTTTGTCAGAATAATTAAAAGGACAGGTAGATACTTATTCGTCATGCAATTCCATCAGGGAGGCATCAGCAGGACAATGAACCATGGCAACCAGGAAAAGATATATAGAATTATCTTCAGCAAAATGAAGAACCAGGAGTCCTAGAAGAGGTGGAATGGCCCAAACAGAGCCCTGATCTCAAAATCACTGAGTTAGCCTATGAAGGCATGGAGAGAGACAGAAGCAACTGAGACAGTCTAAATCCACTAAAGAACTATGATTAGTTCTAATAGATGTTTGGAACAATCTACCTGATGAGTTCCTTAAAAACTTGAAATCTATCTAGAAAAAACAATTTGCCCATCAATGCCAATATTGTTTTAAAAGCAAAGGGTAAACACCAATAATGGTTTTGATTTGGATCTTTTTATTGTCTATACCAGCCTTTCTCATACAGGGTTCCATCAGGGCCGGACTGGCCTACCGGGATACCGGGAAAAATCCCGGTAGGCCGCCTGCAATCAGTGCCCTGGGGCTGCTTTTGCCTGCTGTCAGTGAAATACAAAGCACTGCAGCGGCGGGCCGCGGCCGCCATTGCCGCCACACTTTCTAATTATGCAGGGGTGGAGGAGCGCCTGCACTCAGTGCCCTGGGGCTGGGGCCGCTTTTATCTAGCTGTTGTTTGTCACAAAGCAGCGGCGGGCCGGCGGGTTGCGGCCGCCATGATCCCCGCCGCACTTTCCTTCTCATCTGATCCGTCTCTGCAGTCTCAGAGAGACAGTGATCATGTGCCTGAGGGCCTGGGAGGAGCCGAGCAGGAGAACGTCAGAACGCCGTGGTGGCAGTGCTGGCGTGCTGCTTCCCCTTCCAAGTTGTTTCATCGGCCCGTACGGCGCCAGCAGCACCGCCCACAATGTATCAGTGTGCAGGCCGGGTCACGAGTGAGGAGGGCATAGGAGAAGTGAGCATGGAAGAGCACAAGAAGAATTAAGGTGAAATCAATCTCAGTATTTGAATCTCTCTCTCACCATTGCACGGTGCACCCCCGCCCCCCCCCCCTCCTCTCTCTGTCACCTACCTTTGCTGCCCCTGCAAATTCTAATTTATTTGTATAATAATCTCTCTCTCTCAGCAGGCATTGCATGGTGCCCCCCCCTCTCTGTCACCATTGCTGCCCCTGCAAATTGTAATCTGTATAATAATCTCAGAGAGAGGTGGGGCACCATGCAGAGAGGGGGGGGGGCACCATGCAATGCCTGCTGAGAGAGAAAGATTATTATACAAATAAATTCGAATTTGCAGGGGCAGAAAAGGTAGGTGACAGAGAGAGGAGGGGGGACCGGGGGGTGCACCGTGCAATGGTGAGAGAGAGAGATTATTATACAGATTACAATTTGCAGGGGCAGGAAAGGTGACAGACAGGGGGGGGGGGTTGTAACCATGCAATGGTGAGAGTCTCTCACCATTGCATGGTGCCCCCCTCTCTCTGTCACCTTTGCTACCCCTCTCTGTCACCTTTGCTACCCCTCTCTCTCACCGTTGCACCACCTCTCTCTCTCTCTCACCGTTTCACCACCCCTCTCTCTCTCACCGTTGCACCCCCCTCTCTCTCACCATTCCTCTCTCACTGTTGCACCCCCCTCTCTCTCTCTCACCGTTGCACCCCTCTCTCACCGTTGTACCCCCTCTCTCACCGTTGCACCCCCTCTCTCACACCGTTGCACCACCCCTCTCTCTCTCTCACCGTTGAACCACCCCTCTCTCTCTCTCTCATCGTTGCACCACCCCTCTCTCTCTCTCACCGTTGCACCACCCCTCTCTCTCTCTCAACGTTGCACCACCCCTCTCTCTCACCATTCCTCTCTCACTGTTGCACCACCCCTCTCTCTCTCTCACCGTTGCACCCCCTCTCTCTCTTTCTCTCACCGTTGCACCTCCTCTCTCTCTCTCTCACCGTTGCACCCCCTCTCTCTCTCACCGTTGCACCCCCTCTCTCTTTCTCTCACCGTTGCACCCCCCTCTCTCTCACCGTTGCACCTTCTCTCTCTCTCACCATTGCAGCTCCCCTTTCTCTCACGATTGCACCCCCTCTCTCTCTCTCTCATGGATTTCTTTTTTTTTTAAGGTAAAAATAAATGTGCATTTACAATTGTTTTGGTCTCTCTCTCTCTCTCTCTCTCTCTGTCTCTCTCTCTCTCTGTCTCTCTCTCTCTCGCTCTCTCTCTCTCTGTCTCTCTGTTGCACCCCCCTCTCTGGCTCTCTCATGGATTTTTTTTTTCTTTAAAGCAGGTAAAAATAAATGTGCATTTATAATTGTTTTGGCCTGCAGAGCATTGCACCCCCTCTCTCTCACCATTGCATCTCCTCTCTCTCTCACCATTGCAGCCCCCTCTCTCTCACACACGATTGCACCTCTCTCTTTCTCTCTCTCTCTCTCTCTCTCTGTTGCACCCCCCTCTCTGGCTCTCTCATGGATTTTTCTTCTTTTTTTTTTTAAAGCAGGTAAAAATAAATGTGCATTTATAGTTGTTTTGGCCTGCAGAGCATTGCATCTGGTGGGCTGCATTTGGTGGGCTGTATTTAATGGGCGCTGCATTTGGTGGGCTGCATTTGGTGTTCTGCATTTTGTGTTCTGCATTTGGTGGGCTGAATTTGGTGGGCTGAATTTGGTGGGCTGCATCTGATGGGCTGCATCTGATGGGCACTGTACAGGTGGTGGGCTGCATCTGGTGGGGTGCATTTGGTAGGAATTGCACTGGTGGGCTGCTTTTGGTGGGCACTGATAAGCTGCATTTGGTGGGCACTGGCAGGTTGCATTTGATGGGCACTGGCGAGGCTGCATTTTATGGGCACTGGTGAGGCTGCATTGATCTCTTGCATCTCAGAGGAGGTCAGCATCAGCGCCGCCAAGCCAGTCTGAGGGGGGGGGGGTCAGTGATGTAAGGGGGGAGTGAATACAATAATGTAAGTGGGCAGTGATATAAAGGTTTCCCCCTTAAATCAGCCACCTCTTACCTTAGTGTATTCTTTCTGCGGAAAGTGTTCTCTGGTCACCAAAGTCGCCGCCCCCCCTCACATTCACAGAGTCCCTGGGGTCCCCCTTGATGATTGCTACACTTTTACCACTTTTAACTGGAATTTTCTCTTATATATGCCTAGCCCTATGTGCTTTCATGTCTGTCTTATCTATATATAATACACTCTTCAAATGTGCTTTAAAATGCATGGTTTTCCCTTTTATGTACAAGAAAATAATGACGTTTGCTGTTGGGCTGGTATAATAATGCTATGGGGCTGGTATGACATTTTTTTCCAGGGCTGGTTTTTATTCCCAGTCCGGCCCTGGGTTCCATGATATGTAACAATAAAGAATGTATAAGGATCCACGGAGTTTCCCTTTCATTTGGCTAATCGTAGAGTGATACTTGGGTTTTCCATGGGTTCCTTGAGCACTGAGCAACGGTGAGTTGATCTTCCTTTGACCACCATGCAAAAGAACAATTTTCCACTAACCACCAATGTAAGGAGTCAGGTTTCGCTGGCCACTAATGTAATGGGACACTGTAATGATTTTATTTCAAGGCTATTACTGAAAATAATTTTGTGATATGAAGATGACAAAAAAATTATTTGCCCTGTTTGTCAAATACACTAGCAAGGCCGTCTTTATTCCTTATTGATACTTATTTAAGATGCTAATGTACCATGAACTGTAGGTTTAAACTTTTTTGTAGGGGGTCACTGAAACTTGAAACCTTTTTTAAGGGTTCATCCGATGAAAAAAATAGAAATGCTGGTTATGCATTAAGTAGGTTGTTACTTGATAAGTAAAATATATGCATTTCAGCATTTGTGATTGCATCCTCACTTTACAGCATTGACAGCATTTTTGCACAGCACACAGTTTATATGTATATAAATTTCAGCAATGTCTTATCACACAATTTACCGAACAGAAGTAGGTAAAAAAAATAAGCAAAATAAGTTTCTCCCAACAAAATTGAAAACTGAAAATATTTAATAAATAATATTTTTTTACACCAAATACTATAGGATTTTTACATGATAAACTAAATTTGTATTCTCTATTCTGATGTGCAGAAGTACCGGTGACTTATTTGATATTTTTCTGGTCTCAAAGCAGTTTATGTATCTGACTTGCTCTAAATGTTAAATGGACCAAAGTTATGTTCCAAAAAAAACATAACTTTTGAAGTGTCAAATTAAATATACGCATGGAGCGAATTAAATTAAAACGATGTCATAACACCACAAAGGCTACAAAACAGTGATAATTCTCGCACAAACAGCGCCACATTCTTGACAGGAAATTGATTAATTTGCTTACGCTTCCTTAGCTTTTACAGAAGAACTTTGGTCTAACAGAAAAGCTAGATATTTGTTTAAAGTAAAATTTTACTGTGTTTTCAGTGAGCATAAACTCTGGGTTTTATTTATAAGGGAATATTCACTTAATTGAATAAAAAGGGAACAAAAATTCTACAGCTCCGATTCCCCAAAAATTGGGATTCTATGTAAAATCTACGTAAAAACAGACTGAAATGGTTTGCAAATCTTATAAACCCATGTGTTATTCCTGATAGAAAATAGAAACATATCATATAGACACATATCATATAGAAAAAAATAAGATAATTTTTAAATTAATGGCAGTAAAAGGTCTTAAAAAAGTTGAGACAGGGCAACAAAAAGCTGGCAAGGTAAGTGGTACTAACAAGGAACAGCTGGAAGAACATTTTACAACTAGTTAGGCCGGTTTCACACTGGGGCGGTGGGGGCGGTCGCGATTGCAGAGGTATTCGGCCGCTAGCGGTGTGGTTTTAACCCCTGCTAGTGGCCGAAAAAGGGTTAATACCACCCGCAAACTGCGGCTACAGCCGCGGTTTGCGGGCGGTATTACCGCGGTATCACATTCATTTCAATGGGAAGGAGCGGTGGAGGAGCGGTAAACACACCGCTCCTCTCACCGTTCCAAAGATGCGGCTAGCAGGACTTTTTTTTAAGTCCTGTTAGCGCACCGCTCCAGTGTGAAAGCCCTCGGGGCTTTCACATTGGAGAGAAAGGAGCCGCTGTTTAGGCTCGGTTTGCAGGCGCTATTTTTAGCACAATAGCGCCTGCAAACCGTCCCAGTGTGAAAGGGGCCTTAGGGATATTGACGGGTCAGTAACATAATTAGTTATAAAAACCCTAAAGCCTTGTACACACGATCGGATTATCTGACGGGAATTGTGTGATGGCAGGCTGTTGTCGGAAAATCCGACCATTTGTATGCTCCATCGGACAATTGTCGGATTTTCCGCGGACAAATGTTGGATAGCAAGCTTTAAAATTGTCCACCAACAATTGTGTGTTGTCGGATTTTCCAATCGTGTACACAAGTCTGTCGGACAAAACTCCAAAGTACAAACAAGCATGCTCAGAAGCAATGCTCACCATAACACAACATGAGCAGAAGTTGCCCAAAGGATGGTGCTAAAGAGCTGAAAAAACACGTAGTTTCGTGTTTCTTGGCCGACAATTCTTTGCCGTTTGTATGCAATACAAGTTCCTGGCCAACGCCCTTCGGACAAAAGTTCTATGATTTGTCCGATGAAAATCCGATCGTGTGTACGATGCTTTAGAGTCAGAGTGTCTCAAAAGTTAAGATGGGCATTTCACCAATTCGTAAAAAGCTGCATCTAAAAATTGTCAAACTATTTCAGAATAATGTAAAATGCAATGAAAAATTACAAAGACTTTATTGCAATAAAAAAAGAAAACAAAAAAACAAGACATTAAAAGATTCTGAAGATCTGGAGAAATCTCTGGGTGCAAGGGACAAGGCCAAAACACAATAATGGATGTCTGTCATCTTCGGGCCCTTATGCCTCGTACACACGGCCGAGATTCTCGTCGAAAAAAACATGTCGTTTTTTTCGACGAGATTCTTGGACAAGAAACTTGTCCCGGCCGAGTGTACACACGCTCGATTCAAAGAACCTGCGGTTCTTTGAATGGAGCGAACACGGTGACGTCATCGAATACGACGAGCATGCGCTCGTCACATTCAATGCCGTCGCCGCCATCTTTGTTCACCCTACCTATGCCTAGGAAGCTACCGCGCATGCGTCAAAGTCATTTCGAGCATGCGCGGGCTTCCCGGCGAAAAGGTAAGTGTACACACACACAATTTTCTCGTCGAGAAACAGGCTGACGAGAATCTCGACGAGAAAATAGAGAGCAGGTTCTCTATTTTCTCGTTGAGATTCTTGACGCTTTTCTTGACGAGAAACCATACACACGAACAAATTTCTCGGCAAGAAATCTCTGCCAGCAAGTTTCTTGCTGGTTTTTGCCGAGAAACTCGTTCGTGTGTACGAGGCTTCAGACGGCACTGCATTAAAAACAGGCATAATTCTGTGATGGACATCACCACATCACTGTCTGTGAACACAGTTCGCAGTGCCATCCAAAAATGCAAATTAAAGCTCTATCATGCAAAGAAGAAGCCATATCTGAACATGATCCAGAAATGGGTCTTCTCTGGGCCAAAGCACACTTAAAGCGGTTGCAAACCCCAATTAAAAAACAAACAAAAAAAACCCTGCAAGACAAAGCCATACTGAAAAGTATGACTAGCATACTAGCTCATTATGCAGTACTTACCTTAGATCGAAGCCCTCAAAGCCGTCCACATCTCCCCCTCCGGCCGCAGACATCGCTCCAGAAGTTTACTTCCGAGTATCTGGCACTGTGATTAGCCGGAGTGGCAAAAACGTCACTCCGCGCCGGCACGCGGGAGCCGTAAAAGCCGGCTCTGCCGGTTTTTATGAATGAGATTCTCAGTGCGCCTGCGCCGTTGTCTACGGCGCGCATGCGCCATTGTCTACAGCGTGGATGCGCCGTAGAAAACGGTGTATTCCTTTTGGCAAATATCTCCTAAACCCCTTCTCTACTTTGCCGCCATCTTTAGGTGTCTCGTGTGACTGTGGACAGAAGTACTGAAGCACAACAGAAACCTTTGGAACATCTACACACTCATGGGTTTCCGCATATGCACAATCAGGGGATTTCTTTAGATTGTCTTGCAGGGGGTTAAGCCATGTGCATGCATATGCAAAATTGCAGCCGCAGGTGTGCAGAGATGCTACTAGATTCTCTGCCAGCTCCAGTAGCTGTCAGGGAGTGCGTCTTGCTTGCTCATGGGCAGAATTTTGTAACATACTGACACTCCTCATTCTGCTTCTTGGGATGTGTAATGTAGACATTCCAGGAGGAAGTTACACCTTTCTTAAGCCCTGTACACACGGCCGAGATTCTCGTCAGGAAAAAAACGTTGTTTTTCCTGACGAGAATCTTGACAAGAAACTTGTCCCGGCCGAGTCTACACACGTACGATTCAAAAGAACCGCCGTTCTTTTGAATGGCACGAACGCGGTGACGTCATCGACTACGACGAGCGTGCGCTCGTTACATTCGATGCCGTCGCCGCCATCTTGCTACACCCTATGCCTATGCCTAGGAAGCTACCGCGCATGCATCAAAGTAATTTCGAGCATGCGTGGGTTTCCACGCCGACAGGTAAGTGTACACACACTCGGGTTTCTTGTCGAGAAACAGGCCGACGAGATTCTCAACGAGAAAAAAGACCGCAGGTCGTCTTTTTTCTCGTCGGGGAATCTGGGCAGGTTTCTTGACGAGAAAACTGAAACCCGCGTACACACAGCCGGTTTTCTCGGCAAGAAAGCTCTCCCGGCAGTTTTCTTGTCGTTTTTTGCTGAGAAAACCGGTCGTGTGTACGCGGCCTGACATGGAAATACATCATTCTTGTCTAGGGGAGAAAGAAGGATGTTCTGGGCCGCAGCACTGAAAAGGTAAAAAAATAAAAAAAATCTGTAGAAGTGAGGGAACAATCTCCAATTATGAAAGAGGGTGCAACCAGGAGGAAATACACATTTTTAATGATAAGGGTCTGCTTTAAAGTGATTGTAAATCCTAACAATCAACTATTTGCTCCTAAAATTTACATGGAAAGTGTTTTTTTTTTTTATATCTGTTCAACAAGTGCAAAAAAATCCTGTTGTTATTGTCAGAAATCCAGTGAGCTTGCAAGTTTCTGCAGTGTTTATCTCAAGCAACTTGACACTTTTAGACCGCATTCACTCCTGAACACGGCGTTTTCAGGCATAAAGTCGCGCAATTTTACCGCGGCCTTTTTTACCGCGTTTTTGCCGCGATTTTGTACAGGTCCAAGGGTCACCAATGTAAAAAGCAGAAAAACGCCCAAATCTGCCCCATTCGCGCGACAAAAAAGGGTCCGGAACTTGTTTGAGCTTCAGGCGTTTGGCTTCAGGCGTTTTGGAGAGGAGAACCATCTCCATAGAGAATAATGGGTTTTTTCCCCTCTAGCATTTTGTAGCTTAAGGCTACAAAACGCTCAGGTGTGAATGCAGCCTAGTATGTCCAATGATAAAGATTCTCCACAGTGGAGTGCAAAGATCCAGGTTGCAGGACAGGTAAATATTAGTGCTTTTCTTTACAGAGTACTTCGTTTTTTTTTTTTACTTTTAGATCTAATGACAAAGTCACTTTAATTGTACCTTTATATATAAAGTGTCCTTACAAAATAGCTGGCGTGGGGTCAGCAAATACACTCGTCTTTAAATCTGACAGCAACAGATCTGACAATTCCTATTCCCAGCTCGCGGTGTCTTGTTATGTAGCACAGAGTTTTAAGCTTGGTGTTCTTTTGTGTTTTGCAGTGGAAAATTTATTATCTGGGGCTTGTGTTAACCTACAGAGGAAATGGAAACACAGTGGGATATTTATTAGGAACTCAGTGAGAGTCTACTGCGCCTTGCCAACTTCACAATCTTCAACAACGGAAACACCAAGTGTGACCAGTTACATCTCATCATCACAGCAGAAGCCACGGAGAATTGTTGAACTAAACCTGTGCTGAATTAATAGGTATGCTGTCCTTGATACTGACCTCTCCTGAAAATGCTAGATGACTGGCTGTCATGCTAATCTAAAGGCTTCATGGAGGTGCTGCCTTGGCACAAGTGTTCAGAAACTGGGAAAGCATTAAAGCCCAACTCTACCTTTTATGTGCCGCCCCCCCAGGCAGTGAGGAGGCACCTCCTCCTCATCTGTCAAACCCCTCTGAAAAGCAATTAATTTTGGGTCCGTTTTTCAGAGGGGTGGTAACAAAAGAGCTACATGTGTGAACAAGCCCTTAAAGTGGATGTAAACCCGACATTTATTTATTTATTTATTGCTGTCACAATGTAGTGTATAAGATTTCCTATCATTTGTGCCCAGTCTTGCCACAAAGAGTTAATCCAGCTCTGAGCAATCCTCTTTTATTGTTCAGTGAGATAAAACGGACAAACAGAGTTACCTTTGTCCGTTCCGCCCCCTTACTTTGAGTGACAGGTTATTTACATATCTCATGCACTAGCTTTAGACAGGCATTATTTTTGAATTACCACCCCCACTCCTTTTCTGAAGTCATGTGGTTACTTTTCTGGATTTTGACTGGATGTTAGTGATCATAGCAGAAGGAATACACAGGAGAAAATGCATGTTGACAAGGGGAGTGTAGAGGTGGGCGGGGAGTCTACTGACATCACGACTCCACCCACCGAGCTCCAGACAACAGATCCACCCACAGAATCTGCAGTTTTTCAGGTCTTATAACAGACAGAGGAGAGACATTTGACAGATAAGGATACATGCAGGAGGCATCTATATCCTTATAGATCAGCACTATGGCAGTAGTTTAGAAAGGATGAAAGTGGGTTTACATCCACTTTAAGGCTCCTTTATACTATTGTTGGTCTCTGAAGAGCGATCCGCGTTTGGGGGGTAAAATTCCTGCCATGGCCATGAAGCAAAACATTGCAGCTGTGGCATGTGTACACCTCCAGCCACTGACTCTGCCAGGGTTTTACCACCCCCAACCTTACATGTGAATGAGCCCTTAGCCTTCCTCTTAAAGCGGAGGTTCCGCGGCCAATCTTTTTATTTTTTTAGTCTGCATTCAATGTGGTTTTATATCCCAACTCAGTACTGACTTGTTAGATGCCTAAAAACCATCCCCCATGTGTTTTCTTTGAAAAGAGAAACTTATAAAATCCGATGTAGGCATTTGCCATTTTGCTTGTGGGCATTGTGAAGCCCACAAGCACTGACTTCCTGGAAGCGGTGAAAGCTTGTCTCCTGGCATTCACCGCTCTTTCACGCGCATGTGCAGTGTGCAGGTGCCTAATGGCAATATTCACCTGCATGTCCTTATTTAACATGGCGGAATTAGATCCGCCCTCGTCACGTGACCAGCTTGACGAGAGATTTCGCTGAACTGCGTTCCACATTGTATCCTGGGAAGCATGACACTGTGCTCCCAGGAGACATTGCATTGAGCTCCCAGTAAACACTGCGGCGCCAAGGAAAAGAGTGGAGACGCCTACTCCCGCAGGAGGATAAACCGGAAGTGCAACTTTACACAGCTAATTCAAGGTATTCCAATGACCTAAAAAATAATCTTTTGCCATAGGTATATGTTTGTGCTGCAATGATCAGCACTACATAATGTTGTTGTTTAGGGTGAACCTCCGCTTTAACATCCCCCAACAGCTCCCTGACTGAATTTAGCCACAAATGACCAGAGGTCGACAGACAACAGAAGGAAAATATGTAATAAATGATCACAGTTTGTTGTTGCCCCCTCTAACCCTGCTACCACAGGCACTGGTTCAATGGTTCCATTAGGGTAAGTACAGCTCTGGCTGTGGGCACTTTTTCATTACTAAGTATTCAGCTGTAAAATGTAAACAGTTTTCCTGGGAGTGAATCCCTGGGTATCTCACCTCACTAACATCCACTCAATACTAAACAAAGGCTTTGGGTGGACTTAGCATACAGAGTGAGACCCAGGTAAGATTACCAGGGTCAGATAGCGGCTACTTTGGCGACAGAGGGTCTTAATCAGGGTTAATTCTAAAAAGTACAAAATTTATTGATTTCACAATTTACGTATGATATAATAATTCATAATGCGACTATAAATATCATGACAAATTCACTCACAATACTGTCAAGCCTCGTACACACGACCGAGTTTCTCGTCGTAAAAAACACGTCGTTTTTTTTCGACGAGATTTTTGTTAAGCTTGTCGATTTTCTCGTCAAGCTTTCTATGCGTACACACTGACATTTCCCAATTTCCTCGTTGTTCTCCGCGCTCACGTCCAGCACGTACGACGGCACTATAAAGGGGAAGATCTTTTTTCTTGGCGCCACCCCTTGGGCTGCTTTTGCTGATCTCGTGTTACCGCGTGTGAAGTAAAAGTTTGGGAAGAGACGATTCGCGCTTTTCAGTCTTCGTACTTTTCAGATCGTTTTCTGCGGTTCAGTTTGTGCTTGTGGGTTCGTATCTTGACTTTCAGGGTGTCTAGGCAGGTCGTATCTGTTTTACAGTGCGTTCTTGCCTGTTCGTTTCTGATTTTCAGTTCGTTATTCATAGGCCTTGCTGTTCTAAAGTGCGTTCTGTTCTGTACGTTCTGATAAGACGACCGTTTCCTAGCCATGTCGCCTGGACGTTCTCGTCGTCGAGTTCGTGCTGTGCGTGCGCTTGGTGTTGGTCTGCTTGTTTTGGACCAAGACCAGTCCATGAATGGTGTGAGGAGGAGTTCATGGACCAAGAATTGGTTGCTCCAGCGGGACCAATTCTGCCATATGCCTCTGCTGCGGGAGATCGTCGAGAATAATCCTGAGGACTACAGGAATTTTCTGCGGATGTCTGACCCCGTTTTTCAGGAACTGTTGGCTTTGGTGTCCCCCTATATTACCAGGCAGGACACCGTTATGCGGGAAGCCATCAGTGCTGAGCAGAGGCTCATCGCCACGTTACGTTACCTGGCGACAGGGAGAAGTCTTCAGGACTTGAAGTTCACCACAGGCATCTCCCCCCAGGCTCTGGGCCTCATAATCCCAGACACCTGTTCTGCTATTATACAAGTCCTGCAGGAGGACTATATTAGGGTAAGTTTTCTCCATTAACATCACATTTTATGTATTACATGTATGCTAATGTATTGTATTTCTTTCATCCTTCCCTAATTACCATGATTGTAATATGCTGAGAATGTCCCCTTTGTCCCCATGCATGCTGGAAGCTTTAGATTGCCCCTTTTTTCTCCTCCATAAATATTTCCCTTCACTAACTTTTCCAGCAGGGGCGCCTGTTGCTCCAAATGTTTTGGGGTCCCACCCCAATTTATGAACTAAACTTCCTCCTTTTTTGCTCAGGTGCCTATTAAACGCCCCCAGTTGTCCCCTCTAATGCAGCCATTTTGTCCCCTCCAATGCAGCCATTTTGTTCCCTCCAATGCAGCCATTTTGTTCCCTCCAATGCAGCCATTTTCCCCCCAGCCCTGCACTTACCTTCTTGTGGTCAGCGCCATCCTTCTTCTGTCCTTGATGTCTTCTCCTTCCCTTGATGTTGCATCAGCCAATCATGTTACAATTAAACAGACTTGGTGAACATGATTGGCAGAGCAGCCTGCCAGTGTTTCCCCAAGGAATGCCCCCCCCCCGCGTCCCCTATTTTACTTTTCGGAAGCCAATTACATCCCTCAGGTTGTAATGTGCAAGACTATTTTACTACCTGTTTCTGCTATGCAAATTGAACCCCCTAAATGCCGCAATTATTCATATGTCGGTGGCTAAACAAGAGGCCATCCACCTGAATAGTGGGCGGCATAGACAATACATAGGTTCATGCAACGCATGAACCTATGTATTGTTCTGAGTGATGGGCACAGGAGAGAGGGGGCAGTGCTCCAGCGCCCACTCTGGACGCACCGCCACTGCAATGCTATCCTGTGGCCAAACACATTTCCCCCCCCCCCAAAATAATTTAGTAATGGCCCATCAGAGGGGGTGATGAATCTGATAAATGAGCCTTCCCGTATACTTATTTTAAACACCTTAATAAACGTAGAATTTGATTGATGTTGGCCTTGTTTTTTTTATAATCAAATTTCCTTGTAATGTCTGACTTTGGTATTCTAATATTATTTCATCTTGTTTCACTCCACAGCTTCCTTCCACGCCACAGGAATGGCAGACTGTGGCATCGGAGTTTGCCACTCGGTGGGACTTCCCCAACTGCGGTGGTGCCATAGACGGGAAGCACATCCGCATCGTGCCGCCACCCCGTTCTGGGTCCTACTACTACAATTACAAGGGGTTTCATAGCATTGTGCTGATGGCGGTGGTGTCAGCACGGTATGAATTCCTCTATGTTGATGTAGGGAAGAATGGCCGGATGTCCGATGGGGGATCCTTCATTCAGACGGAGTTTGCCCTCCGTCTCCAGAGTGACGACCTTGCATTGCCACCGGATGCAGGGAATATTGAAGGACTCCCCTTTGTTTTCTTGGCTGATGAAGCCTTCGGACTCAGACGGCATCTTATGAGGCCATTTCCACAGAGGACCCTGACCCCAGAGAAGAGGGTGTTCAATTACCGGCTGGCCAGGGGCCGAAGAGTTGTCGAAAATGCCTTTGGCATAATGGCCAGCCGGTTCCGCCTTTTTATGACTTCAATACACTTGGCGGACTACAAAATAAACTATGTCGTATTATGCTGCTGTGTGCTACACAACTTTCTGAGCCAGAAATCAAATTCCTATATGGCCTCAGTTTTGCCAGAGGCTGGACTTTCCCCTGCAAATCCCCTGCCGGGCCTGGAATCTGCCCGTCCTGGCTTGCCCTCCCAAAATGCCCGTGAGGTATGGGACAAATACATGGAGTATTTCACGGGTAGGGGGGCAATTCCTATGCCAGCCTATGTCTAAGGATCCCAATAAAAAGCTTGTTTAAACCTTTAATTATTTGTTCTTTCCTGTCTCCTAGTTTGTCTTTGTGCATTTGTAGTGCAAAGTGTATTTTACTTTAGTAAATAACAACCATTTCACTATGTAACCTTACAAAATAACCAAATAAGCTTAGAGGGTATTATAAAAAGAAGCTACACGTTGTTTGTGGTCAAATATTTTACTCTGTGCACATTCTCACCATTTTTAGTTTTTTCTGTTTTTTTGGGTTGGCCTGGCCCCAACCCAGCAATTTTTTGCTTATGAAAATACAAAAATAACAGTTGCATTTCAAAAATTACAACATTGGATACCTCTGAGCAATCTGAGACATTCACTTACACAAACTATGTCTCTATGTGCCCGTCCTAATATGGGGTCCTGCCACCCCTTGCCCAGCCAAAAATTGAATATGCACACATTTGGGATTTTTGACATCTATGCAGTTTACAATCCTGATCCCTATTGTCAACATGTGCTATCTGCCATCAGGGGTGATCAATGGACGTGTTTTGGGGGTGCAACCCCTTCCTCAGTTCACCGACTTTAGATACGAGGAAGGGGTTGCACCCACAAAAGACGTACATGGATATCCCCTGATGGCAGATAGCACATGTTGACACACTGTGTGCAGATTCAATTTTTGGCTGGTTTGATTGTCAAAAAAATACGAATAGTTGCAAAAACAAACATGTAAAAACAAATGTGTTTGGATGGCTTATTGAATTCTCCCCAAAACATTGAGAATGTCTTTAAATGTTTGTTCCATCACATGGATTCTTTGTTTAATAAGCTCCAGTTCCGTGCTACATTCCATCACTTGCTGGATGAGGCGGAGGGCACTGTCAGCAGAGAACCGTGTACTATCCTTCACAACATTTATATCCCCTAAAAACAAAAAACAAAAGGTATTATAACTCTGCAGGCCTACATCTCTTACCTGAAGCTGTGGTGACAGATACTGACCTGTTGTGGTGACCAGATCCACAACGTCATCCACCTCTCCTTCCTGCACTTCTCCTTCCTCCACCTCAACTTCCTGCACATGTTTCGGTTGTGGGTCTTTGGGAGTTTGGGGTTGCTTGGAAGTTGTGGGGTGCATGTGCTCCCTGGAGTGTCCTCCTCCCAGTCTTCTCTCCCCTATGAGAAGCAAACAAAAGGTCAATTTATCACACTGTAAATCTCAATGTTAAAATAAAAACAGGCTAAATTGATTGGAAGTGTGGTACAAGTGTGTGTTTGGGCGGAATTTAAAGAAGAATGCATTATTTATGACCAAGAATATGCTTAGTATTCACCTTTTGGATGTAATTTATTTGACATGGAGGCACCACAAAAATTCTATGATGCACCTGTGTGGGACACCCAAAAAAGGCGGGTCTGGTGGCCCACACTATAGTGCTCCAAAGTACAGATGTGGAAGCAGCTGCTGAGTGTCCTCTCCTTTACACTGACAAAAGTTTGCATTTCATTCTCTTTACAAACACATCATCTAGCCTAAAACTTTGTGCCCCAAATTTGCGAAAAAATGGCAGATGTCTAATTACTTTTGTGGCTGTAAAATAATCCAAAACAGCGGATAGTGGCCGAACGAAGTGTCTGTAACGTAACGAACGATTACTGTGCCCAACCAAGTTCAAAATATAACATTTTGGAAGGGAGTCCAATAAGAAAAACAAAAAAACCCAGCAACATGTCAGTTTAGAAAAGGATTAATAGCATAAAAGTGTACATTTTACTTACTTTTAGCGAGCATTCTCTTAATGCTCCTTAACTGCTCTGGCTCCCTCAGTTTGAGGTCTGACCACCTCTTTCTGAGCTGCTCATTTGAGCGTTTCACCCCGAAATTCGTCTTCAGACTCTTCACGACTTTAGTGAGGATTTTGGCCTTCCTTCTATTTGGTTTGCTATACGGCCCATGCTTTGCGTCATAATCAGACTTGAGCAATATGTCCACCATCTCCGCCATCTCCGCAAAAGACATATTCGATGCCTTGAATTTCCTCCTTGATCGTGACGTTTCCTCGGTCTCCGGGCTTGTCTCCTCCTCGTTAGTTGCGGAATTATCAGACACCTGCTGTAACTCCGCCATATCTGTCTGCGCGCCGAATGAGAAGGGGCGGGGAAAAGATGTTAGTTAGAACGTCAGGGGCGGGCGACGTGTTCGTATTTTGACGCATGCGTGGTGTGTATATAGCAAACACACATGTGACTATAGTACGTTCGGTGTGCGGAGAGAGGAGTTCAAGTGACGGACGTGCGAACGAAGGTATGTGATTTTGTGACTTGTACAAATTGTTGGCCTATACTGTCTTGAGAATGTTGGAGGATATATATGGTGACTAGCATGTTAAGGAGGTTAGACTGTTTGCCTCACATTAGTTATATATAATTTATTTAACTTGCAGATACAATATGAATGTCTTTATTAGCGACAAAGAGTTCCTGGCGGAATTTATTGACCGGGTAAGGGAGCTGCCGGCTCTGTGGGAGACCAAAAACCCCATCCACAAAAAAAAAGGGGTGAGAAAAGCAGCGCTGGAGAAGCTGCTCCCATTTGTGCATACCAAGGTGCCCACAGCCACAGCAAAACAAGTGGACACTAAAATTGGGAGCTTGAGAGGTACCTACAGGACTGAACGCTCTAAGGTGCTGGCTTCTCAGAGGTCAGGAGCAGCAGCAGATGATGTTTATGTCCCGATTTTGTGGTACTACAACAGGATGTCCTTCCTGGATGACCACATTGAGACAAGGCCATCACTCTCCACTCTTCCCCCCAGACTTCCCTGCAGCCAACCTGAGCCTTCTCTGGAGCAAGAGGAGGCAGCCATCCTGGATGATCCTGATTTGGCCATCTGGAGCCAGGTATAGTATTTTTCGAAAATGTATTGGGATAAACTTAATGTTTGACAAATATGTCAAGATGACAAATAAACTATTTTGGATTGCACAAGTGAAATCAAGATCTGTAGACATTATTCTGCACTTAATTGGGTGCTAAATAGTCAATCTGATGTAGTGGTAAATTTAAAGCAAGGATTTATGGATTTACATTCTAATTGCTTCAATCAGGATTACAAAGTTTGATGCAAAGATTAAACCAACATATTAAACTATGTCCCTTTTTCATACACAGGATGAAATCAGCCAGGAGGAGGGTCTGGAAACTGTCAGGCAGGAGGAGGAAGGGCCCAGTGGCAGCCAGGAGGTGGCAGGGCCCAGTGGCAGCCAGGAGGTGGCAGGGCCCAGTGGCAGACAGGAGGTGGCAGGGCCCAGTGGCAGACAGGAGGTGGCAGGGCAAAGGAGAAGCACCAGATCCCAGGTGCCTCCCATCCGGCTTCACAAAAGAGGCAGGAGGGACAGGAGCACGAGTGAGGCAGCAATGGCCCTTATTCGTGAGGCCCATGCCACCCTCCAGGAGCCCACATCCCCTGAAGAAGCCATTGCCGGCCTAGTGGAGGCTAAGTTCAAGGTGATGAGCATGGAGCAAGGGAGCCCCTGCTCATCACCTTGCTCAACAAGGGGGTGATGGAGAAAATTACCCCCAATACCGCCATATGTGAGGTGGCACAACTGACCCAACCTCAACCTCCACCTCCCCCTTCTTCTTCTGCCCCACCCCCTTCTGCTACACCTCCCCCTTCTTCTTCTGCCCCACCCCCTTCTGCTACACCTCCCCCTTCTTCTTCTGCCCCACCCCCTTCTGCTACACCTCCCCCTTCTTCTTCTGCCCCACCCCCTTCTGCTACACCTCCACCTTCTTCTTCTGCCCCACCCCCTTCTGCTACATCTCCTCCTCCTCCTCCTGACAGGAGTACCCCTCCAGTGGGCCAGCCTCCAGCCAAACGAAGAAGGAAGGCTGCAGGGAAGGCTTCAGGGAAGATTGCAGGGAAGGTTGCCAGGAAGAAGAGGAAGTGATGGCCTTGCTTCATTGTGGTCGGACAGAAGGCAGCCTGTTGTAGTACCACAGACTTGGGACATATATCTCACCTGCTGCTGTTCCTGACCTCTGGGAGGCCAGCATCAGATTGTGTTCAGAAATGTTGGCCTTCTCAAGCTCCCAATTTTAGTGTCCACACAGGGTTGCTGTGTGCTCTGGGGTCCCTGGGATGCACAAATGGCAGCAGGTTCTCCAGCGCTGCCTTCTCTTTATTTTATTTTTAAACATGAATAAATGTGATTTTTGTTCACGTTCATACTTGACTATGTGTATTTGTAAAAATTAAAAATCTAGCTTTGGAGTAAGCAGATACATTTGACTGACAAACAAAGGGACAGATAACAACCCCCCAAAATAATAACTAAATCTGATTATCAAAAAAACATGGTTGGAAATTTAACTAATATAGAGTCCAAAATTAAATGGGAGATCTCTACCAAAACATTGCGAAATTATAATTAACATCATTTTTAAAAATATTACCATTTAAATTATTCCTAAAAACTTGCACGATATAATACACATAAATCTTCTTAAGAGCAGCATGAAAAAGGTTAAAAAAAAAGTCATAACTCTGTGTGAATATCAGCAGCAAAAGAAGGTCACTCGTTTTGATTAATGTAACATTCTAACGAAGATTTCAATGAAGAAAATTTAAACGATGCAATATTTTTGAGCGTGACGAATGTGCTCTCTCCATTACGAAGGCTTGTTTTACCAGAAGATGCGCTCCCGTCTCATAGGTGCTTGTGAGCATGGGCGCTTTTGGAAGAGTCGTAAAAGCATACACACGAACCATTTTCTCGTCACAAAACAGCCCGACGAGAAACACGACGAGGAAATCTGGAATCCTGACGAGAAAATAGAGAGCAGGTTCTCTATTTTCTCGTCGAGATTCTCTGCAATTTTCTCGGCGTAAAACCATACACACGAACGTTTTTCTAGACAAAAAAGCTCTCACGGCACATTTCTTGCCGGTTTTGGACGAGAAACTCGGTCGTGTGTATGAGGCCTCAGAGTTTTCCTAAAAAAACACTAAAGCCGTGTACACACGATAGGTTTTACCGATGAAAACAGTCCGATGGACTATTTTCATTGGACAAACTGATCGTGTATGAGCCCCATCGGTCGTTTTTCGATTGGTGTTTAAAAATAGAACATGTTTTAAATTTATCTGATGGTTAAAAAACCGATAGCAAATTAATATTGTCTGTGGGGAACTCCATCGGATAAAAAACCCACGCATGCTCAGAATCAACTCGACGCATGCTCAGAAGCATTGAACTTCATTTTTCTCGGCTCATTGGACTGTTTTACGTCACCGCGTTTGAAACGGTCGGTTTTTTGACTGATGGTGTGTGGGCAAGACTGATGGAAGACAGTTTAATCGGATTTCCGATGGAAAAAAACATCGGATTAGAATCCATAGGATATCTGATCGTGTGTACAGGGCTTAAGAGATAGTGCTATGAAAACAGACAATAGAAAAAGAACACACATAACAGTACAAACACAAATTCAAAATCAAAGTCCGGACACCAACTACTATTCACAAAAGAGCTGTCATGCGATAATAATCACATTAATTCAGAAAAAATATACATAAAAACCATTTAATAATATTATTAATTTCGACAGCGTCTTTGTGAATGGCCCCCGAGGGATCTAGGTTACTTCCTAATCTCCCTAAAGCTGAAAACCTAATAAATAGTTACTATTTAACCTAAATTGGAAATAGCTACTATATGGAAGAGTGAGCATTGATCTGGTCCTGTTGAATAATTGATTGGAGCAATAAATTTGATGTCAGTCCACTGGTGCTATAAGTTGAAATTTAATTAGCAACCAAAATTCTTTTTGAGCATTGCTCCTTTAAACAAACTCAGTCCCACTTGCATTCACTGCGAACAGTGCAAATCAGAAAAAAATAGGGACATATAGTCCTATTATGAACATTTGAAAAAAATGGCACAGTGATTGGAAGGTGGTATTAATCAGGTACCAAGAACATTCAGCGTGTGTTTCTGTATATTGTCCAATCCACTAATGGAATCCTCAGCAATATCCCTACTGATTTGCTTATACCCAACAGTAGGTGGCAAAAATTCTAAAGAGCGGAACTTTAATTTCTTGTAGGTAATTGCTGGGAACACAAAATGTAGTCCGCTCTATCATCAGCAGGGAAATCAAGATTGACTGCTGCGTGGGTGAACACAGTAAAGAACCACTCCACAGTTCTCACTAAGGATCAAGGCATTTTACATTGCATACTTCCTGCAGTCAGAATCAGCTGTTTCAGGGAGAATTGCGTCCATAAATTACCATCCTGTGGAGTCAGCTAATTACCATATCCCGCTGGATCATTGCTTAACCGAGGTTCGGTTTTAAACATGCTTGTGAATGATCCACAAGCTTTTAGTAGAGGCAGGTCATCCAGTTCCAGTATATAGCTGCTTGGTGGCAATCGCAGCTTGAAATGTATTACCGTGATTGGATGCACAGATGGGCGCCTTCTGATCTGCGATCTCACTTTGAACGGGGAATTCTGTAGCTGGCGTCACGTGACTGTAGTGATGTCAACACGTTTTGCTAGAGAAGTAGCATAGCATAGGATAGTTGGCACACTATCCCATGCTACTAAAAGGGGGGGTGTGGGAGGTGGGATATGTTAACAGATATTAACTTGTGAAGCTGCCGGTGACTTCACCAGCACATGCGCTCTGAAGGAGCATCATATCCTGCTGTTCCTTCAGAGCCCTGTGCCGTGAACAGTGGCTCCCGCGTTCATGCGTGGAAGTGGCATTATCAAAGGACCGGAGCCTGCCAACCCTGAAGGAAGACCTGGTAAAGATGGCAGCCCTGTCAGCGGTGACAGCGTGATGCTGGAGGGCTTCGTTTTAAGGTAAGTTTCACATAATGTGCTAGTATGCGATGCATATTATAACTATGCCTTGAAGGTTTAAAAACAAAACAAAAAAACAATGGTTTATTACCACTTAAAAAAGAGTTGGATGCATTCCTAAATACCCAAAATAAAACTGGACAATAACATTTATAGGTAATGTAGCTGGGGTTTAAATTAAGGGGGATACACCTGGGTGGTAGTATGACCCAGGTGTGTATAAATCATGAAAGGATTTAGACCATTGTTAATTCGTGGAGGATTTGGTGGTGTGTTGTTCTCCTTGGCCTGTGGGTGGCGGGGTTCCCACAGGTCTAAGGTAGATTCACTGCCGCAGTGCTGGCCTTTTTGTCCCCTGTCAGCGATGGTACGGCGAGGGCGGGGAACCCGCCGTGACGTCGCGGGAGGAGATAAAGGGGAGAGACGCCCTCACCACAAGGTCTTTTTCCTGCATCACGCTCCCAGGCACCTTAGGCCTGGGTGCGGGCGGTTCGGCGTTCTGGCCCAGGCGCCCTAGGCCTGGTCGGAGCAGAGTTGGCGTCCATCCCAGGCACCTTTAGCCTGGGGTGAGGTACTAAAACGGAAGCCTGGGGCCCAGTGACTTCGACTGGGTCCCGCAAGGGTGGAGGAGTCCGAGGGTTCCTGAGGTGGATGGGGCCCATGTCTGAGGTGAGGAGGCCGGGGAGGTCACCCGTCCGGAGCAGCATCAACCCAGTGACGGATGGGCCTTCGGTAACTCCCTTGGAGGGACATCTTCCCTCTGACAGGGGCCACAACGCAGCGAAGGTACTCCTATCTGCATTCTATTGAGTCGCTGGTAGAGACTCACAAGTTCCAAGTTCTCTCTAGCCAAGGCTATAGTAACCGCTGGTGAAACCACAGTGGTTTAGCGTACAATCAGGATAGTGCCTCGACCTGCTCACCCCACCGTACTGAACTGTTATTGGGTCTCAACCAGTTGGCTGGCAAAGAACTGTTTGATTGTGAGTGTGACAATAAAACAAGTGTTGGACCCTAATCGGTGTGTGGGACTCTGGTTAATGGGAGCAAAGGGAAGTGTCAGCACAGCAAGACTTGGTCATTAACTGAAACGCACAGGCCCGAGGAAAATAACTGGTACTGGCCTTCACCTCACCCACTGCCATGGGGAGGACATGGGCCGTAGCGCATCTTACTCTCACATACAACATACCCCTAGACAAAACGGATGGAGTGAGGGCGCTACAGTAATATACCAGGAGTTGTTGATCCAGGGAATAACCGATTTCCTCCTGGGGGATCAGGAAGAATTTTTTTTGCCCCACTGGAGCAAATTGGATCATGTTTTATTGTTTTTTTCCTCCTCTGGATCAACTGTGGGTATGGGATTGTGTAATAGGAGATTTTCTATTGTTTTTTTTATTTTTTATTATTTGTTGAACTAGATGGACTTTATTCAACCTGACTAACTATGTAACTCCATAAAATTGACTTAGGGTCTATGGCTCCGGCCCCTCTCTACAATGATAATAGCCGCTGTTTCCCAGGCAATCCCGCTACCCCAATGGCATTCTGGTCTTGGACAGAATGACATTTTGTGCAGAACCCTAGAATAACCTCATCATTTCACAAAGCAGCTGAAGGTGGGTGACAGAGCTGCATGTGTCATCAGGGGCTGGGTTTCCTGAACCCGGAGAAGGCAGTAGGCTGTTGGGGAAAAAGATGGCAACACGAGATTTAAGTTTTGACACCCAAACAGTGAATCAATGCAGAACAGTGCCGGATCCTCTGAGCAGCTTAGTATGCTTTTTTAAGCGAGCCCAGTATAATAGCTATGGGGGGGGGGGGATTGGGGGATGGGTGGGAGGAGTGAGGTTTCTCTTTAAGGTAGATGTGAACCCTGTTTGAGTGTAATAATCAATTGCCATTTTCTAATGAAAAAATGCAGGAGCATACCTTTTTTTTCATTCTTTGCAGTGTTCTCAGTGCTGTTGACCTTCTGCAGCTAATTTGTCTCCACTTTCTGTCTACATGCACTCCAACAATGAAGATTACTCAATGCTGACAACAGTGGACCATGGCTGTGTAATGTGGGGGCCAAACGGCCACTTTTGGTTTCCATCAGAAGCCCTCTGACAGGGTGACAACTCAAGAGCACAACTGGGAGAAAGGGACAGAATGTTGTCACCGTAAAACAGAAAGTTCCTAAATAAAACCTTCATAGCAAGATCACCAGGTGTTTTTTTAACAAATGCTGCAGATTTACAAATATTTAATTACTTTTCAAATGAAAGCTTATATCAGTGTAGCACACGGACCCTTTTTCCCACCTTAGGCTCAGTTACACCGTACTATATGCCCGTACCCTCCTGTTTGAGGAGGTTGAGCGGTGTCATGTATTTGGGTCCCACAGCTAGGTTCTTCCGTCAGTTGGTTCTCATCTCCTAGGATATAGGGACAAGTCTCTGTTTTCCCCCAAGTAATTCCAATGTCCACACCACTCTAAACTCCAATGTTGAGTTTATTTTTCTCAATGTTCAGCAGATAGGAAAGGGTGGATAAGAGACAGGACAGCAAGGTTATGGGAGGTAGGTCCAGGCACAAGTAGATATCACAATCACCACTCTATCCCAGAGTAGGTTTTGCTCACCCGGATAGTCTCCTGTAAAATGGATCCTAGGAGCTCGGACACTTAATTAGGTTATTTTCCTAGATACAATCGGGAGACTCTCTGCCACAGAATCTATCAGGTCCCGAACTTCTCAGTTTTTTTGCAGTATAAGGACAAGTGCCAACAGCAGCACATTACTAGGCCTTAGTTGGATAGATGAATCCTTCCAGAAAGTTACTGGGCCCCTTCCTTCACCGTGAATTCTCACCGGTCCGTCAGAAAGGTCCTCCCCCGGCCTCCTCTTCTTAGAAGCGGGCTTCCTCGCAAGGGACACCCTGGGATTCCTCTTCCCAGAAGTGGGCTCCAGCTAAAGGTGCTGGGCCCAGGGCTGAAGTTGCAGCCCCAGGGCTAAAGGTGCCTGGGACTGATGCGCATGTGGCTCCGTGGCCTGGAGGGCCAACCACGCCCACTGTACCGCTGGCGAGAGAGGACACCCTAAGGCACAGCACTAGTACTGATGGTTCAACCCTGACTTGTCATGGCAGTGCCACCTACAGGCCACAGGGAACTGCACACCAGTATACCACCTGGAGAAATAATGTAGCACAACCTATAAATGAGAACGGTCTGAGCCCAACTACTATCTCAGACCAGCCCCTAAATTTGGGTATATAGCACCCCTAAATGTGGTGGGCGCTACATCAGATTTTGGGGACATACTTTAACCTTTAATTTGCTCTCACTTTTATAAATGAAGCTGTTTTTACCCGGAATCCCAAGCATGCCTGACCCTTATTCAGTAAACTGCATTTCTAAGCTTCTTCTAAAACAACAAGGAAGCACAACATATTTTATAATCTTTTTTTCATCTCACATTCGCTCCCTAAAAGCAAATTTCTGTTCCTGTGTATCAGTTAATTATGGCCTCGGGGCTGTCCTCAAGAGGAGAGCGGAACAAACCTGACTTTCTTTCTCAGCTTTCTGGAGGAAGCTAAATATATGCTGAGCCTCTTCATTTTTGATGGGAGATGCTGGGAGGACTTTGGACTACATCCAGCAGCTCCCAGCATTAGGGAGACTCATTTTTCATGAGAGTAAAGTACATACACGTGAGATCAATGTATGGAAATGTATATTTTATTCATAACCACTTATGTTACGCTGCAGTTCAAAAAAAGGATAAGGCAAACCACGCACAACAGGGTCGAAAAATTATCTTTAAATTGGTCTCTTTGCCATAAGTTTAGGACTGCCTTGAGAAAAAAAAACTGTTTTCAAACAGCGGTGTAGCTACAAACCTAGGTGCCTCAATGCAAATTTTGGACTGGGGTCTCCCTTATGCCGCATACACACGATCGGAAATTCCGACAACAAAACCGTGGATTTTTTTCTGACGGAATTTTGGCTCAAACTTGTGTTGCATACAAACGGTCACACAAATGTTGTCAAAAATTCTGATGGTCAAGAACGCTTTGACGTAAACGAGCCATGATCAATGAAGTTCAATAGGCAGTTCGGCTCTTCTGCTTGATTCTGAGCATGCATGGTTTTTGGAGCGTCGGAATTGCATGCAGACGAGCGGAAATTTCCGACAAGAACTTTTCCTGTCGAAAAATTTGAGAACCAGCTCTCAAATTTTGGTTGTCGGAAATTCCGACAGAAAAAGTCAGATGGAGCCCACACACGGTCGTAATTTCCGACCAAAGGCTCACATCGGAGATTTCTTGTCGGAAATTCCGACCGTGTGTACGCGGCATTACAAGCTCATTTTCTATCTGTTTCCAATGCTGTATAATTGCTCCCACAAGCAGAACAGCAATTGAACAGCACAATATCTTAATCCTTTTCTTCAATCTCCCCGTTTGACTGCTAAAAGCGAAAAGCATACCTGGTACTTCAGGGTATGGAGAAACATGTGATGACATTGGTGCTCAGTGAGTGATTGGCCCAAAACTGTTACAAGGAGGCAAGAAAACCTTACAGTAGGTGCCGCCGATATTGTGTCAATCTCGCCGCTTCTAGCGGCGATATTGACACCCTATGAGCTCCGTCGCGAGAGCCAGCGCCGAGCTGTCTCGTCATCGGGAAAGGAAAAAATGTTCCTTTCACGATGAGCGACACGCATTGCCGATAGGCGGGGATCCGACGCGGATTCCCGCCAATACCAGGCACTGCGTTTGGTATGAATCCTGAGCAGGAACTCCACGCCAATTTTTAAAGAAAAAAACGGCATGGGTTCCCCCTCCAGGAGCATACCAGGCCCTTGGGTCTGGTCTGGATTTAAAGGGGAACCCTACGCCGAAAAAAACGGCGTGGGGGTCCCCCTCAAGATCCAAACCAGACCCTTATCCGAGCACGCAACCTGGCAGGCTGCAGGGGAAGAGGGGGGGACGAGAGCGGCCCCCCCTCCCTCCTGAACCGTACCAGGCCACATGCCCTCAACATGGGGGGTTTGGTGCTCTGGGGCAGGGGATCGACCTGCGGCCCCCCACCCCAGAGCACCCTGCCCCCATGTTGATGAGGACAGGGCCTCTTCCCGACAACCCTGGGCGTTGGTTGTCGGGGTCTGCGGGCGGGGGGCTTATCAGAATCCGGGAGCCCCCTTTAATAAGGGGGCCCCCAGATCCCGGCCCCCCACCCTATGTGAATGAGTATGGGGTACATCGTACCCCTACCCATTCACCTGGTGGAAAATAAATGGAAATAAAAACACAACACAGTTGTTAAAAGTATTTTATTGCACCGCTCCGGAGGTCTTCTTCCGACTTCGGGGGTCTCCGGTGTCGTCGCCGCGTTCTCCGGTTCTTTTTTCTGCCGGGCCTCCGCTAACTTATTTTTAGCTCTTTTGCTAACGGAGGCCCGGTCTTCTCCGTCGTCTTCTTCTTCTTCTTCTCCCGCTCTCCAATTCTTCTCCCACTCTCCGGTTCTTCTCCCGCTCTCCGGTTCTTCTCCCGCTCTCCGGTTCTTTCTTCCGCCGGGCCTCCGCTAACTTCTTTTTAGCTCTTTTGCTAGCAGAGGCCCGGTCTTCTCTGTCGTCTTCTTCTTCTTCTCCCGCTCTCCGGTTCTTTCTTCCGCCGGGCCTCCGCTAACTTCTTTTTAGCTCTTTTGCTAGCAGAGGCCCGGTCTTCTCCGTCGCCTCGTCCGGCTCTCCGTTGTCCTTCTGCCGGCCCCTTCACTAACTTCTTGTAGCTCTTTTGCTAGTGGAGGGGCCGGTCTTCTCCGTCGTCGCCGTCGGCGTCTTCTTCCCTCTTCTCCTCCTCGATGTTGACTCGTCGCTTCCTCTCGCAGTAATGGTAAATCTTCGGTCCGCAGAGATTAATATAGGCTTCACATGAAGTCACAGTCACATGGTCCGGGGCACATGTGCACATGACCTCACAGTCACATGCTCCAGGGCACATGTGCACATGTGCCCCGGAGCATGTGACTGTGACGTCATGGGACTATGTGACTGTGACGTCATGTGAAGCCTATATTAATCTCTGCGGACCGGAGATTTACCATTACTGCGAGAGGAAGCGACGAGTCAACATCGAGGAGGAAAAGAGGGAAGAAGACGCCGACGGCGACGACGGAGAAGACCGGCTCCTCCACTAGCAAAAGAGCTACAAGAAGTTAGTGGAGGGGCCGGCAGAAGGACAACGGAGAGCCGGACGAGGCGACGGAGAAGACCGGGCCTCTGCTAGCAAAAGAGCTAAAAAGAAGTTAGCGGAGGCCCGGCAGAAGAAAGAACCGGAGAGCGGGAGAAGAAGAAGACGACCGGGAAAACCGGGCCTCTGCTAGCAAAAGAGCTAAAAAGAAGTTAGCGGAGGCCCGGCGGAAGAAAGAACCGGAGAGCGGGAGAAGAACCGGAGAGCAGGAGAAGAACCGGAGAGCGGGAGAAGAAGACGATGGAGAAGACCGGGCCTCCGTTAGCAAAAGAGCTAAAAAGAAGTTAGCGGAGGCCCGGCAGAAGAAAGAACCGGAGAATGCGGCGACGACACCGGAGACCCCCGAAGTCGTAAGAAGACCTCCGGAGCAGTGCAATAAAATACTTTTAAAAACTGTGTTGTGTTTTTATTTCCATTTATTTTCCACCAGGTGAATGGGTAGGGGTACGATGTACCCCATACTCATTCACATAGGGTGGGGGGCCGGGATCTGGGGGCCCCCTTATTAAAGGGGGCTCCCGGATTCTGATAAGCCCCCCGCCCGCAGACCCCGACAACCAACGCCCAGGGTTGTCGGGAAGAGGCCCTGTCCTCATCAACATGGGGGCAGGGTGCTCTGGGGGTGGGGGGGCCGCAGGTCGCCCCCCTGCCCCAGAGCACCAAACCCCCCATGTTGAGGGCATGTGGCCTGGTACGGTTCAGGAGGGAGGGGGGGGCGCTCTCGTCCCCCCTCTTCCCCTGCGGCCTGCCAGGTTGCGTGCTCGGATAAGGGTCTGGTTTGGATCTTGAGGGGGACCCCCACGCCGTTTTTTCAGCGTAGGGTTCCCCTTCAAATCCAGACCAGACCCAAGGGCCTGGTATGGTCCTGAAGGGGGAACCCACGCCGTTTTTTTCTTTAAAAATTGGCGTGGAGTTCCCGCTCAGGATTCATACCAAACGCAGTGCCTGGTATTGGCGGGAATCCGCGTCGGATCCCCGCTCAATACAGTGTCACGTCTCACCATTGCAGCGAGCGCGACACGTGTCGCCACCCTGCTGCCGACATCTCGGCACTCCTGTCGCTGAGAATCTCGGCGATGGGAGCGCGATAGAAACACAATATCGGCGGCACCTACTGTACCTCCATTACCAAGTATCCAGCTGTAAAATGTGAACAGTTTTCATGGGAGTGAGTCCCTGGGTATCTCACCCACTAACTTGCACTCAATACTAAACAATAAATTTGGGTGGACTTAAAGTGGAGCTTTACTCCACAAGGGCAACCATACTGATGTAGCAGGTATGTACTTTCCCGGGTGTAAATTTGAACTTGGCAGATACATCCGTGATGTGTAATTCCCTGCGGCCCAGTGGGTGGCGCTGCCACCCTGGGCTGGGGTTGAATCATTGCTGTGTACTGTGCCTCCTTTTTGTCCTCCCTCGGCAGCAGTATGGTGGGGCGGGGAACCCGCCGTGCTTGCTGGGAGAGGGTATAAAGGGCCGACCATCTTTGTCGGGGGGGAGTCCCAAGCACCTTCAGCTTGTGGACGGTGGTTTGTGTCGGTCCTCTGGGTGGCCTAGGCCTAGAGGACGATCGGAGGTCGTGTTTCATCCCAGGCACCTTTAGCCTGGGGTGAGGTACTCGGATGGAGGTCCGGAGCTCAGTGCCCAACACTGAGTTCCGCGAGGGAAGGAGATCCTAGGGAACCCCGGGAGTGGGTACCCGAATCCGGAAGGCGCAATGGACCGGGGGGAGCTCCTCACTTGAAGACCCGGTGCAGCATATTGCTGGTGACAGGTGAGCCTCCCATCGGAGACCGCCTGGAAGGAAATCCCCACTCGTGCGGAGACCGTAACCCACTTTCAGGAAGGAAAGTGGAGAGCTACATTGTGTCTGGGCCTATTCGCATCCACACCTCCTTTTCTGTTCTGTTTCTACCAAGGGAGTTCAACTGTTTGTGTTCATTCGAGAAGAATAAAGGAGTGTTGAACTTTAATGGTGTGGGGCTCATTTCCTAACAGACATTGTTCAAGGTGACTCTTGGAGGGAGGATCCAGGTGCACAGCACTGACCCGAAGGTAATACAAGAACGTTGCTTATACCGCACTGACACATGTGGTGGAAGCCAGGCATGGTGTCCCCGCTCCCTCCCCTCTAAAGTACTCCTAGACAAGAGAAAGACGAGACGAGAGAAAGAGGGGAGTGAGGGGGGTGCTACACGTGGGGGCTCGGGTCCGGTATAGTGTTTGTGCACCACAGTATTGAACGTGTCTGTTGGAAGAGTTAAGCGAATAGGCAGGCCTTCATTGGCCGAAGTGCATCCCTGCTCGAAGTCGTGGACATGACCCAATGAAGGGAAAGGCCCGCACAGAAGAGTGGAAAGAGGGGGAAGTTCAGCCGTGTGAAATACTACACGTGGGGGCTTCTTTTGCACTGCGCCACCAGGCACACCCCCACGGCTTAGTTCGTGGGCGTGACTCAGAAACAGAAAAGAAAAAAAGCCTGCAAACTGGACCAAAGGGGAGGAGTCCAATACGTGTAAAGGACTACACGTGGGACATTGGCGCAAAAACTTTGCAGTGTGCGATGGATCAGCAACAGGTCGCCATGTTCGGACATACATCGTGGATTCCAGTTCACCCTTCCACCAACGACATTGACTGCTGCTGCTCCGGTAACAGATACGGGGATCCGGCTAAAGCCAAGGGGTCGATTCGCCCTGTACTCGTGCATGGACGTTGAGGCCCTGGGTGTGATTTGTCCCGGCTGTTCGGGACTGGTGTGCCAGCTGAAGCCATTTGGGCGATCTGAGGCCTGTGGGGAGTTCCTGTTCGAAGTGGATCCGGCGGTTGAGAGGCCGAGAACCATATACCCCGGCCGTGATGCGGACAACACCACTCAGAGAGGAGGAATCACTGCTGTGAGAGCCATCCCTACGCACACTGCAGCGACCGCGGAGGAGGTCGTAAAACCCCAACGGGAGAAATCCGAGGATGCTGACTCGGTCACCACGATCTCGCAGCGTCCACCACCGAAGAGAAAGACCGGCATGGTAGCCCCGACCAGCGGTTGTGGTGGACCGTCTCGCCCGCTTACGCCCGGCCAGGATGGATCCGTCGACGAGAGTTCCGGACGTCCCGTTTCAAGTAAAGGCCGAGGTAAGCCAGGCGGAGAGATTTGGTGTGTGGGCGGAGGTGTCGGGAAGTCATGGCCTAGCGAATCTGCGGGAGGTGGTGGCTCCGTTTCTACAACCGGCTACATACCCGCGGAGGAGTGTGACACCTCTGACCTGGAGTCGCTCTCAGACATGGGAGACGACGTTGCTATAGACGATTTGTTTGCTGAGAAGGGCTGGGACAAAGTACCTCTTGCTTCATCTCGGAGGATCAGTGATCCACCCATGTCAACAGGGGAAAGTACACCCCGGGTGGAGGCACCAGCGCCTGAAGAGAGGTCCTGTCCCCAGCCTGCTTCTACATCCCCGGTGCCATCTGTATCGAAGGCCGGGGAAAAGAGACTGTTGCTGCGGGCGCCTATGCCCAGATCAGATGTGGTCAAGGCCCCTCGCCACCCGGACTCGATAGTTTTGCCTGGCGAAGGGGACAAAGCTACCATGCCTCCTTTGGCGAGATTGCAACGGCTATTTGGCCAGAAGGTTGCTGCAGACTACGGATGGGAGTATCCGTACTTGTCGAAGGAACTGCTGTATGAGGTGGAAGTGTGCCGGGAGCGCTGGTACAATGACTTTGTGTGGACCCACCTTCAGGTTCCCCACGCCCGCAGGTACCTGGCATGCTCTCCAAAGGCCTCTCAACGTTTTAAAGACTGCAAGGCAGAATGGATGTTGGGACGACACATCCATGCAGATAAAGTGTTGATCCGGCGCAAAGAAGGAGAAGATGTGGAGTATCATCTGGAGACCATGGATCAGCACTTGAAACCACTTGTTCTGCCGCACCCCCGCTTTTACCTGTAGGAGAAAAGAGACTCCGTTCTTATCATGCTGCTGAACTTTCTGGGGCCCGTTGCTTTTGTGCCCAGAGGAATGAAGAACTGTTCCTGTTTGTTCTTCACTTTTCCTGCAAGAGATTATGGACTCTGGGGTAGATAGAGCCAAAGGAAAAGAGGAAAGTTCCATGAGTGCAGTTACCGCGGTGCTGTTACCAGGTGGCAGTGTTGCGCAACGTTAAGACACTTTTCATGCACTCACTTTTGGAGAAAAGGGATTTGTTCTCGGAGAAGTTTATTTTCCATTACACGAATACAGGTGTCAGGGTTATATGTGTTAATCCTTTCTTTTCCCTCTGCAGGAGAACATCCCATCAAGTCCACTTAGAATGGGGTGGGTCTTAGTCAGGATGGGGGGGGGAAGTCAAATGTGAATATGTGATTCAAAGTTATGAATCAGTGTTGTTGTTTTCTCTTGTTTTTATTCCCTTTTCTTTACAGGGCTCAGACACAATGTTTCAGTTGGATAGTTTTTTCTAAAGTTTTAAATTTTTGTACAATTGTTAGTCGGTTTCTGGATTGGATTATGTCAGCCGTTGAGGGCATGATTTACTCCAGACACTGGGGACCAGTGTCAAACCACCAGGGGGAGAGTGTAGCGGGTATGTACTTTCCCGGGTGTAAATTTGAACTTGGCAGAGACATCAGTGATGTGTAATTCCCTGCGGCCCAGTGGGTGGCGCTGCCGCCCTGGGCTGGGGTTGAATCATTGCTGTGTGCTGTGCCTCCTTTTTGTCCTCCCTCGGCAGCGGTATGGTGAGGCGGGGAACCCGCCGTGCTTGCTGGGAGAGGGTATAAAGGGGCCGGCCATCTTTGTCAGGGGGGGAGTCCCAAGCACCTTCAGCTTGTGGACGGTGGTTCGTGTCGGTCCTCTGAGTGGCCTAGGCCTAGAGGACGATCGGAGATCGTGTTCCATCCCAGGCACTTTTAGCCTGGGGTGAGGTACTCGGATGGAGGTCCGGAGTTTAGTGCCCAACACTGAGTTCTGCGATGGAAGGAGATCCTAGGGAACCCCGGGAGTGGGTACCCGAATCTGGAAAGCGCAATGGACCGGGGGGAGCTCCTCACTTGAAGACCCGGTGCAGCATACTGCCGGTGACAGGTGAGCCTCTCGTCGGAGACCGCCTGGAAGGAAATCCCCCCTCGTGCGGAGACCGTAACCCACTTTCAGGAAGGAAAGTGGAGAGTTACATTGTGTCTGGGCCTATTCGCATCCACACCTCCTTTTCTGTTCTGTTTCTACCAAGGGAGTTCAACTGTTTGTGTTCATTCGAGAAGAATAAAGGAGTGTTGAACTTTAATGGTGTGGGGCTCATTTCTTTCTCGTACATCACGGGACACAGAGCGACATAGTCATTACTAATGGGTTATATAGTTACCGTCAGGTGCTGGCACTGGCAACTTCCAAAACCGGAAGTACCCTCCCCTATATAAGCCCCTCCCATCCGGGAGCACCTCAGTTTTTTGCCAGTGTCTAAGGTGTTGGCCAAGAAGAAACATGTGTTTTTCACTGAGCTTGCGTACAGGTTCTTTTGGGCCTCAGTAAGCTATTCCGGATCCGACCAAAAAAGCTTCATAGCTAAACGGTCGGTACCCGGGCCTTGCAGAGAAGAGCAAGGTTCTGCCTGTAATGCTTCTCTTAGGAGAGCTGGACCCTGGGATCCAGAGCTCTGGTCATACCCACGACCAAGATGTTTTCTGTGCAGGGTGCTATACAGGTCCAGGGGAGTGGAATCCTTGGGAACCCGGTCCCTGAAGGTTTGATTACAATGCCTGCCGTGATAGGTGAAGTTTGGGCTTTTGTGGACCAAACAAAGTCCTGCGGCGGGGAACAGGTAAGTGGGGGCCCCCAGGAACTTGGTTCTATTGGGGGACCCCCAAGCCTAATTTGTCTTTCTGTCTGTTACCTAACGGTATTCCCGCTAATATCTGTGCATGCCTGTAACTACTAAAAAAAAAAAAATGTAATAATTTTTAATGGTGGTCAAGAAAAAAAAAAAAAAAAAAAGAATGTTTTTTTATATATGTTTAGTATATTAAACTGCGGTACCTGTGTTTGTCCACTAGAGGCCGCTGTGGAATGTTTTTCTTGTCATATGGACTAGTTTCTTCTCAGAGAGCAAAGTCCAGGCAGCTGGTGAGTTCTCCTACAGGAAACTGTTTCCTCTGCCATGTTGCAGTGTTCGTCTATCCCCCGGCCTGCGGCAAAGGGGGCCCTGGCTCCTGTCCCTGGTTTCCATGTTTGAAAATTAGCGCCGAGGCGCACGTGGCCGCGCGCGTGCGCGTGCACGCGCCTCTATATATAGAGGTGGCCGGAAAAAGGGGCGGGGCCTGGGGGATGACGCTCTGTGCGCGCCGCAGCGCTTCTGCGCATGTGCGGGCGTCCCAGCAGGTTTTTAAAAAGCCACATTATTGCAGTAAGCTGGCTATGAAGTACAGAGACAGAGCTGGCAACATTTAAAGGCATACAGCAAGCGGTTGATACAGGCATCCCCTAGAAAGGCACATTAGTAGACACCAACTGTGATATAGCAGCAATTGTGCTAGACTATTCTCAGTAAAAGTGGTGTATTACGGCTGGAATACCTCAGCTTTAGGCTTAGGAATATGCCGTCCAGTAGCTCCGGAACTGAATCTTCCAGGAAGCGAAGGGGGTCTCATCGGGCTCTGAGGATCTTGGGCATACTCCTGCTGCACCAGTCTCCCCTGAAGTTCAGAGGTAAGTGACCGTAGAGACCCCGCAGGGGTACTTGGTACTGTGGCTGTCCTCAGTCACCTGCTCCTGTGTATGTAACAGAGGAGGTTTTTTCCTCAGCTCTGGGAGGATTAGAGAGAGATTGTCAAAATTTATCGCTGCCTCCCTGTCAGGGAAAGCACGCCCGATCTCCGTCTCCTCCTTCAGAGTGCCTGTTAGCAGAGCAACAGTCCCATACAGGGATCGACCTGCCTGAAGGGGATCAGGATAAGGTTGATTCTGTTATAGAGGAATCAACAGTGGGGGAACCTTTTCTCAGCATCTCAAGCTGAAAGATTATGGGTTCAGTCTCTGACTAACATGGTCCGATCAGCATTTAAAAATGCACCTTGCGGAACCATCAACCACTACTGTATCCTCGTTGGGGTCGCTAGAAGCCCCCAGACTGTTTGTTCTTTTCCACTTCACCCTTTACTGAAAGGGCTCATTTACCAGGATTGGGAACGTCCTGAGAAAATATTTATTCCCCCAAGAGATTTCCGGTGGTCTATCCCATGGAGGATAAGTTCATAAAAAAAAAAAAAAAAAAAAAAAAAATGGAAGGTCCCTACAGTGGACGCAGCCATCTCTTGTATGTATAAATCACTGACATGTCCAGTGGATAATGTCCAAATGTTCAAGAACCCAATAGATAAAAGATTGGAGTCCTTATGAAAATCTGCTTGGTGATACAACCAGCAGTAGCAGCTATTGGGGTCTGCTAAGCAGTGAAGGATCAGTTGAAACAGGTCTTGAGGGACTTGATAGATCAGCAGGCTTTGCCCTAGCTGATCTACCTAGAGCCTTAGGCTTTGCGGTTGACGCCATAGAGGATTCAGTCCATCAGGCCTCCCGCCTTACGCTGTCTATAGTACATATGCGTAGGCTCCTATGGCTCAGAAACTGGTCTGCTGAAGCTCCCTGTAAAGAATGGCTGGTTAGCGTCCCATTTCATGGTGAACGCTTATTCAGGGAAAACCTGGACAAATATATCCAGAAAATTTCCAGCGGTAAAAATACGCTCTTGCCGGTTAAAAGCAGAGTTAGAGGTCCCTCTTTAAGGGGCCTGCTTCTCCAGTCCCTGGGGCATCGGCTGTGTAACAGTTCCGACGGCCTCCTCGGTCAAATCCCGGGGGTAAAAAACAGGGACAGTAGCAGGGTAATGAGAAACCCTGGGTCAGGGGAGGTACAAAACCTCCCCCAAAGTTAAATTCATTGAAGCCCCCACTCAGTCGGGTGGGGGGAGGACTCCAGTTGTTCGCAAAGAGACCTGGCGGGACACGATCAAGACAGATAGGTGCTCTCCGCAGTAGGTTTGGGATACAGTTTGGAGTTAAAAGACTCTCCTCCTTCCCATTTTTGAGGTCAAACGTGCCAAGGGATCCCCGGAAGGGAGAGTCCCTCCTGTTGGCACTAGAACAACTATTGCTCCAAGGAGTAATTATGGAGGTTCCCCTGGAAGAATGAGGGTTCGGGTTTTACTCAAACCTCTTTACAGTCCCGAAGCAAACGCGGACGGGAGGCCCATATTAATTCAAAAAGGGCTATACAATTTCCTGTATATCAGGACTTTCCGATGGAGTCGATCCGATCGGTGGCCACTGCCCTACAAGGGGAGGATTGGTTAGCCACGATCGACATCAAAGATACTTATTTGCACATTCCCATCTTTCCAGTCCACCAAAAATTTCTACGCTTTGCAGTAGAAGGGCGCCATTTTCAGTTCAGAGCCTTACCCTTCGGTCTGGCCACAGCACCAAGAGTGTTCACAAAAATTCTGGCCCCATTATTGGCCAATCTAAGAACACGAGGTGTAACGATAATGGCATATCTAGACGACTTGTTGCTGATAGACCACTCAGTGGAAAAACTAGAAGTGGTTGTTCACGAGACAATCAAGTATCTGGAATATCACGGTTGGATTATCAACCGAGACAAGTCAGCCCTAAAACCAGTCAAAAGTCTGGAATACTTGGGGCTAAGGCTGGATTCAGACCAGAGAAAATTTTTCTTGTCTCGAGAAAAGGGGTCGTCTTTGAGAGATTTGATCCACTTAGTGGGTTCAAAAAGACAGCCATCCATACGCCTGTGCATGAGGCTGCTGGGAAAAATGGTGGCATCATTCGAAGCAGTACCCTACGGTCAATTCCATTCAAGGAAGTTGCAAAGGGCCATACTGTCAGCCTGGAACAAAAAAGTTCAGGCTCTGGACGTACCAATGTCCTTGTCCCCTTCCGTTCGCAGAAGCCTCCGTTGGTGGTTGGTTCCCCGGAATCTGGAAAGAGGGAAATCCTTCAGTCCGATTTCTTGGAAGGTGGTCACTACAGATGCCAGCCTTTTAGGCTGGGGAGCAGTACTGGAGCAATGGTCTCTCCAGGGCAGATGGTCGGATGCGGAAAAGGCCCTGCCCATCAATCTCTTAGAGATACGAGCAGCCCGGTATGCCCTAGTAGCATGGACATCCAAACTCCAAGGGTCCCCTGTCAGAGTTCAGTCAGACAATGCCACAGCAGTGGCATATATCAATCGTCAGGGGGGCACCAGGAGTCGTGCAGCCCAAAGGGAAGTAAATTACATCCTGAGATGGGCAGAAAGATATGTCCCAGCCATATCTGCGGTATTCATTCCAGGGGTGGAGAATTGGTAGGCGGACTTTCTAAGTCGCCAACAATTATGCCCAGGGGAATGGTCCCTTCATCCCGAGGTTTTCCGGACAATATGTCAGCGGTGGGGAACACCGGATGTAGATCTGCTAGCATCCAGGTTCAACACGAAAGTGGACAGGTTTGTCTCTTGGACAAGGGATCCCCTAGCGTGCGGCTCGGATGCCCTAGTGTTCCCTTGGGATCAGTTCAAGCTGATATATGCATTCCCACCGCCACAATTGTTACCTCGATTACTCCGCAGAATCAGGGTAGAAAAGAAACCAGTGATTCTGGTGGCTCCAGCGTGGCCCCGAAGAGCATGGTACGCGGAGATTGTAAAAATGTCTGTGGGGAGTCCTTGGACCCTCCCACATCGTCCGGACCTGCTTTCGCAGGGACCGATATACCACCCTTCCTTACCAGCCCTAGGTTTGACGGCCTGGCTATTGAAGCCCACATTCTAAAAAGGAGAGGGCTCTCTAATGCTGTGGTGTCTACCATGATCAATGCCAGGAAACCGGTATCCAGGCAGATCTACTATAGAATCTGGAAGGCGTACATCGCCTGGTGTGAGGCCAGGAAATGGCATCCACGTAAATACGTAATAGGTAGAATTCTGGACTTCCTACAATGGGCTGTAGATAGGAAGCTTGCCTTGAGTACTATCAAAGGTCAGATTTCGGCCTTGTCAATATTTTTTCAAAGGCCCTTGGCTTCGCATTCACTAGTCAAAGCCTTTATACAAGGAGGGATGCGTATTAGTCCTCCGGTTAATATTCCCATATGTCCATGGGATCTAAACTTGGTTCTGTCGGTTCTACAGAAACAACCATTTGAACCATTACAGCATATTTCCTTAGTGCTTCTCACCAGGAAATTGTTTTTTCTAGTAGCCATTTGTTCGGCTAAAAGAGTATCGGAATTAGCAGCTATGTCCTGTAAGGAGCCATATCTGGTTATCCATAAGGACAGAGTAGTGTTACGTCCTCATCCAGCCTTTCTTCCTAAGGTGGTATCGAGTTTTCATTGGAACCAAGATGTGGTTCTTCCTTCTTTTTTCCCCAAGCCTACTTCGGTAGAGGAAAAGTTATTGCATTCTTTGGATGTAGTAAGAGCAGTTAAAGCTTATCTAAAAGCCACTGCTCAGATTCGCAGAACGGATACTTTGTTTATTCTGCCGGAAGGCCCCAGAAAGGGTCAGGCAGCGTCAAAATCTACTTTAGCCAAGTGGATTCGACAGGTCATAATACAAGCCTATAGCTTGAGAAGTAGACCGCCTCCGTTCAAAGTTAGGGCGCACTCCACGAGAGCAGTTGGAACTTCATGGGCAGTGCATCACCAGGCCTCCCTGGCTCAAGTCTGTAAGGCCGCAACATGGTCTTCAGTACACACGTTTACTAGGTTCTACCAGGTGGACGTCAGAAGTCAGGAGGATGTCGCCTTTGGGCGCAGTGTGTTGCAGGCCGCAAAAGATCCTCATGTCTGATAGCGCTCAGCTTATATATGGTGTATCCCCCCCCTCATTTGGCATTGCTTTAGGACATCCCATTAGTAATGACTATGTCGCTCTGTGTCCCGTGATGTACGAGAAAGAAAATAGGATTTTTATAACAGCTTACCTGTAAAATCCTTTTCTTGGAGTACATCACGGGACACAGAGCTCCCGCCCCTCTTTGGGGACACTTATTGCTTTGCTACAAAACTGAGGTGCTCCCGGATGGGAGGGGCTTATATAGGGGAGGGTACTTCCGGTTTTGGAAGTTGCCAGTGCCAGCACCTGACGGTAACTATATAACCCATTAGTAATGACTATGTCGCTCTGTGTCCCGTGATGTACTCCAAGAAAAGGATTTTACAGGTAAGCTGTTATAAAAATCCTATTTTCCTAACAGACATTGTTTAAGGTGACTCTTGGAGGGAGGATCCAGGTGCACAGCACTGACCCGAAAGTAATACAAGAACGTTGCTTATACCGTACTGACACATGTGGTGGAAGCCAGGCGTGGTGTCCCCGCTCCCTCCCCTCTAAAGTACCCCTAGACAAGAGAAAGACGAGACAGGAGAAAGAGGGGAGTGAGGGGGGTGCTACACTGAGGCATGGAAGAGCTCAGCTATGAGGAAAGGTTAGCTGAACTGAATTTATTATTTTTTGAGAGGAGACGATTAAGAGGGGTGTGAGTGTGAGCACCATGTATAAATAGATAAGTGGTCCATATAGAAAACTTGTTATTGCGTTTTTCACTTTCAGGTTATTACAGAGGAAAAGGGGGCACTCTTTACGTCTGGAGGAAAAGAGGTTTAACCAAACAGTGGTGTAGCTAAAAACCTAGGTGCCTCTATGCAACTTTTGAACTGGGGCCTCCCTTACAAGCTAATTTGTATATGTTTATTTGCTCCCATAAGCAGAACAGCAATTGAACAGCACAGTATCTCAATACTTTCCTTCAAACCCCCGCCACCCCATTAGACTGCTAAGAGTGAAAACATACCTGGTACTTCTCAACATGCGATGACATTGGTGCTCGGCGATTGGCCCAACGCTGTTACAAGGAGGCAAGAAAACCATCCTCAGCCTTGTGCAAGCTCCAACTAGAGTAGCTTTAAGCTCACACTGAGCTTTCTTTCTTCACTGTGGCTGAATGGAGTGAACGAAAGATGAGTTACTGGAAAATGGCCATTAAAGTAAATCTATTGTTTTGTCCTGCATTGGTGGGGCACAATGTCATGGTAGGCGTGACCAGGGCTATTTGGGACCAAATGTGTATATAGAAGGGCAGAGTAAAGGCCCACACACACGATCCAATTTTACAACAATAATTGTCTGATGGACGTGTTGTGTCGGATAATCCGACCGTGTGTATGCTTCATGACAATTTTTGGCTGAATTAACGACAACAAATGTTGGCTGTTCATGCTCACCAACTGTCTGACAATAAATCTGATTATCCGATCCTGTGTACACAAATCCGTCCAACTAAAATCCAAAGTACAAACACGCATGCTCAGAACCAATGTTAAACATTAAGACAACATTAGCAGAAGTTGCCCAAAGGGTGGCGCTAAAGAGCAGAAAAAACACATATTTAGGTTTTGTTGGCTGAAAATGTTGTGCCGTCTGTATGCATATCAAGTTCACGGCCAACGCCCTCCAGACCAAAATCCACGGATCTGTCTGATTGAAGTCTGATCGTGTGTACGAGGCTTTAGAGAGGCCCTCAATATGTAGTTAAAGCCTACGTAAAGGTATTTGTTTTATATAATAAAAAATCATGTTATACTCACCTGCTCTGTGCAATGGTATTGCAAAGAGCAGCCCTGAACCTCCTCCTATGGGGTTCCCTTCCGTCGATCTTGGCTCCTCCTCTTCTGTGTCTGCCCCTATAGCATACGCTTGTTATGGGGCAGACGTGCGGGCTCGATCCTAAGTTGTGTGCATCCATTGAAACATAGAGCACGACTCAGCCCCACCCCCTGCTCTCTACTCATAGAATTTGACTGACAGCAGCAGGAGCCAATTGCAGATTCTTGCTGCTCTCAGCCAAGCTTATGAGAGTGGGGAGAGAGGAGAGAAGACCAGCAGAAGAGGTTCACAGCAAATGGCAAAACGTTTTATTTACCTTAATGCAGTGAATACATTAGAGTAAAAAAAGTATTAACTTTAGAACCACTTTAAAGTGTACAGATAATACTGAGCCATGCTAAGTGCATACATTCCCCTCAATTAAGCAACATTAACTGATAAAAAGAATTAAAGCTAGCATACCTCTTAATAATAAAAGATTAAATAGGGTAGCTGCTATTGATGACTTGTTTTTTCAGGGGCAGGCTCCGGAGCTGTTATCCTGACCCTTTCTTCAACACTTAGTGGGTCACTGACCCGGAGCAAGCTTGCATATATTGAATGCTACAAGCCCTGTTCTGCATGTGCATGGTCCAGGTCATAGACTTGACAAGGAGGAAGGGTAAGGATTCCACCCCAAGGTTGTACCATTAGAAACAAGTCAGCAGTAGCAATCTGTTTCTATTCCTTTTAATTCCATATGCTTTCCTCAGTGCTCTGCAGAATACACTGTTTCCTCTCACTGTTTAGTAGCGGTTAAGCCTGATGTCAAGATTCTCCCGATGCAGACTGTTTAATCATTTGTGCCATGCATTCATTCCGACCAGTCATGTCACAATCCTTTAAGCCATTTAATTATAATAATCCACTGTATCTCGCCAAAAGGTCCCAGGCTGCTGTTACGTTTAAGTGGCAGAGCGCAGAGTGCGGGGTGAGAGGTTATCCGGGGTGCCCCCTGGGTTTTCTTGTAAGAAACCATAAACCGGCATCCTCTAGATAGCTATTGATTTCTAACAGACCTTGAAATGAAAGGAGACACAGCAACGTGACTGAAATTTTTGTCACTGTCTGAGAACAACGCTGGCATGTCAGAGGAGGATATAAATGGCTCTGTTTGTACCATGTTCAACGATGGAGCTTTTTATGGAAATCTGAAACCTACACAAAGAGGAAGAGACTCTTAATTCTGACACAGAGGGATAAAGCCTTTTTAAATCTACATGGAAGTGAAATGGCAGGATAGTGACTGTTGAGGAAAGAGAGGGTTTCCTTTGCAGTAGTAGACATTGCGCAATATTCCAGATGCGCCTCATCAGCACCCCTCAGCAGCAGCCTATCATATAGGACCACGTGCCAGATAATGCACCCAACCTATCATGCTTTCTTGGTCCCCACTAGACAGTGGACTTATCACCCATTGACTAATTCCTTTCCCTTGGAGGTACATAATCACTCACCTCGCCCTTTAGGCCTAAAGGGGGGAAACTAAGAATTTGCCTTCAGGAAATCTCAACCCCAGGTTCTCTGTGCCTTGCTGTTTCTTCTCTATCAGTGACTGATGCTGTGCTCTCAATCTCTCTTTTTAAAGCCATGTCAAATGTAGGACAGCAGATTTTCATTTATTTCATCAATGTAGTGTGGATGACAGTTCTGAGGCTATGTTTGACCTGTTTTGCATTTCATTGGACAAAGCAGGTCCTAGTAAGATATGTTTGCATTTTCAAAGTAGGTCAAATGCAATTTTTTGCTGCATCTTGTGTTGTAACATATATATTTCAGCAGTGAAGTGTTTGAATGCAAAGGCAGTGTTTGACAACAAAACCTGTTGGTGCATGCTCCTAGTATTACACTAAGAAGATCAGGCACCATGGCTATGCAGGGTATGCTCAGACTGGGGATGGAGAAGCTTAAAATATGCCTGGTCTGTGACAGTTCATCAGAACTGTGGAATAGAAGAGAATGGCAAACATTCTCCCTACCCTTGTTACAGTTTGGTTCTAGGGGTACTGACCCCGGAGTAGATGATCTGTAGGTACATAGTACATTACCCCACCCATATGGTTGCACAAACTGTGCAGGGAGAGCAACAATGAAGATCCAGTAGCATTGCTACTGCTATCAGGGGGCAGTCTAGAATCTAGTTTTCTATATGAAAATATGTTACTAAAAGTCAACAACATGATGAATGGGTTGCTCTATACTTCCCATGCCAGTCCTGCCACCCCAGGCCATGACCTATATATGGCCAAAAGTTTGTTGACACCTGACCATCACACCTATATGAGCTAGTTTTTATCCCTTTTCAAAACCTGGTAAAGAAAAGTAAGCACATGGCCAAGCAATCTCCATTGACACTGGGCTGTGTGACATTATAAATGATAGTGCCACCTAAACCTGGTAGCAACAGGGAAGGCCCTTTTCTGTTTCACATTGGCTGTGACTGTGTAAAAAGCCAGCTCCATAAGGCTATAGTTTGGCCAGTTTGGTGTGATGAAATTGTAATGGATATTTTCCCTGCTCCAATTCCAGGATACTAATCTGTTCTGCCTCTGATCCTAATTCAATGTGATGTGAGAGAATGCATGCATAGGGATCACACTGGCACACACTGGTCAGTGCAAAGCTCCTTCTCAACAGGAAGCCCTTTATTCAGGTTACAGCTCTTTATAGCCAAAGTGACATAAGCAATCGTCATCACAAATGTGTGCATATCATTGGTTCATTCCATATATGGTCCTTCTCTTGTGACATCTGTTTCTTCCACGTGTCTTTACATTCTTTAACTCAGCGCCATCTTCCTTTACACGGTGGGAGGAGGGAGGAGTGGACAGGACATCTGTTCCTCGTTTATCTGTTTGTCATTTTATGTAAGGGAAAATACTACTGTCTGATTATAAGACTACCAAAACACACACACATGTGTATATATATATATATATATATATATATATATATATATATATATATATATACACATATATATACACATATATATATACACAAGAAGGAAAAGAAACAATAAAAATAATAAAGAATAAAAGAAAATAACAATATTTGAGTGGATAAAAGAGAGAGATAACATAGACATAAAATAATCATTTCATCAACTCCATCACAGAACTAAAATGGTCTGTACAAAGCCCTGACCTCAACACTACTAAAAATCTTTAGGATAGGAGTTGGAATGCTGATTGTGACCAGGTCTGCTCACCCAATATCACCACCTAAGCTCACAAATGTTATTTTAACATTAACTCAGTAGCACACATGCCCACAGACATACTCCAAAATCTTGTGGAAAACCTTACCAGAAGAATAGAGGCTGTTATAGCCGCAGAGGAGGGCAACTCCATATTAACGCTCATAGTTTTGAAATGGGATTTCCAAAAAGCTTATATACTTGTGTACAAATATTTGTCCAAATAGTGCATGTTAACTACACAGAAATCTGTTTCTGTGCTCTATGGTCTTTTGGCCATATGATCTCTTCCATGCATATGTTACATGGCAGAGAGAGCAGCTGAGAGAAAGAGGATGAGATTTCAGAGCCATTGCACTTCCAGAGACACAGAAAATAAAAAAAAAAACAACAGTGGCTTCAATTGTCAACATTCAACATAGCTAAGGAAAAAAACTAGTGGTGTAGTAAATCACTTTGCCAAAATTAAGGTATGCAAAAGGCAACAAAGCCAAATGAGTTGAAAACCTTGTCCAAAACTCAGAGTGAAATACCTTATTATGAAAACTGTACAGAAATCAAAACCACACAAAACCACCAATATGTAATTAAAGCAGACTCAGATATGAATAAAAAAGAAAGGGGGCGAGAGAAGCTGGCTCAGGCTCTCAGCAGATCGCCAAGAGGCTGAGCCCGGTGCCGATCAGAGTCTGGACCAGCTGAGTAACATCAGCAGACAGCGAACTTTAGCCCGCGGTTGGCTGAAAATGGGTCACAGGAGTGCAGAACAAACTGCAGTCCTGTGACCTACAGGAGAGGTACAGCCAAAATAGCTTTGGGTATACTTCTGCTTTAATTAATCAAGCTGACTTGCTTGGGCAGCTCACATGTACCTGATCATCCTCAAGAGGAGAGGGTCTTAAGAAAAATCCAACTAACAGGCAGTATGAGCACCATACCAGTGGTCAAATAGTCGGCCATTATGTTTTATTAAAAAATCAGTGGAGCACATAGTGCTGGTGGCAGGTTTTCACAATCAAATTAAATCCAGACATATTTGAGATTACAAAATTCATAATCTTTGATAAAGGGGAAGTCTCAAAAACCCTGGAACATATTGGCTTTCATTCTCTACTGATTATATCATAAAACATAATTTTGTAATTGTTGACAATTGGTGTGGTGCCCTTTCTTTATAATTAGAAAACTAAATGTCCCCCAGTTAGGGTTTAGCTCTACTTGTCGTTCCCCCCACAACATTTGTATATACTGTAAATCCCTCAGAGACAGTCCCTTACTCAATTCACCGATTGGCTCCCAATATTTTCAATGCAAAAAATTCTCTCCCTCAAGTAAACATTTTGTACATTTTAAATCAAAAACTGCTGCAATTTGCATCTCCTGTAGAAATAATTTTCTTCTCTCTGTCGCTCTTCCTGGCCCCTTTCATTCCCGCCTTTGAAACTACAGGCAATTTATGAACACACAAACCTTTAAGTGTGATGTGGTATGGGTGAGGGAGGGAGGGAGGGAGGGAGGGTTGGGAGGGTGTAAATACGCCAAGGCGTGATTGCAAATTGCACAATGTTACAATTATTATACATATATATATATATATCAAAATTTGCTATCCAAAATGCACAGTTTTACATACTACTAATTAGTATTTAAACTCACACTGGGATCCAACCCACTTCCAGTTTTCCGCTGCCACTTTTTACATGTGCTGAGTCACTTGATCTTTCTGCTATAATCACATGATTAGTTAGGGTTTGTTCACACCATAGTGCATGCATTAGCAATCACTAACATGCATTTTTTAACTTGTTGCAGACAGGTTTTATGACCCTTTTTGCTTTTATTGTACACTGTGGCGCAATGTGATGTGTCCGATGCACTGTGCATAAATGCTGCATGTCCTCCTTTGTACATAGATCATACGACTATTTACAAAGCAGCCCAATGGTGATGGCATGAAGAGCCCTCACAATGTTGTAAAACATATTTTTGTAAGGAGCCAATTATAAGGACAAAAGGAGTCTATAGAACACTTCCATGCAAGAAAACCATGTGTACATTTTTGACAGCTTTAGAAGATCATTGCTAGAAAGTTATTTTCTTGCTAACACTAAACTGCACAATTTGTGTAAAAACGTTATATGTTAAACTAATTGTTTTATGTTTTATCATAGTAGCAAATAAAATATTGACATTTCTTTAAAAAAAAAAAAAAAAAAAGAAAGAATTTTCCAAGTAAAGAAGGTGGTGACCACGTATTATATCAATGGAAACATTCAATGATAGTCATTTAAGAGGTTTCTGATGGAGGAATGAAAGCCATCTCCATGTACACAGAGGTATGCGTAATCTAAAGCCCATTTGTAAGTAGTGTTAATAAGATTAGATGGTTTGCAAACAGAAACGGGTAATTGGTTAACAAGTTTTAACATTGTCAATGACATACACCGAAACAATGTCAGCAGAAGGGGTCACTAGCTGTGTGGATTTCAAACAGTACTTAAATCGTAACCAAACCTATGAACAAAAATATTAAATATTCCAGCTTTCTAGTCCTAAAATGTGGTGGCTGCATTTGTTTGTTTTTTCAGGCTTTTTTACCTTTATTAGCACCTAATAATCCTGCCAGTGATGTGAAACGGGCCCTTAGGCCTTGTACACACGACCGGTTTTCTCGGCAAGAAACGACAAGAAAACTGTTGGGAGAGTGTATGGTTTCTCGTTGAGAAAACTTTTGTGAATCTCGACGAGAAAAAAAAGAAAACCTGCTTTCTTTTTTCTCGTCGGGAGTCTAATTTTTCTCGTCGTGATTCTCGTCAGACTGTTTTTGGACGAGAAAAACGTTCGTGTGTATGCTTTTCCGAGTCTTCAAAAACCGCGCATGGTCAGAATCAAGTATGAGACGGGAGCGCACCTTCTTGTAAAACTATCGTTCTTAATGGAGATAGCACATTCATCACGCTGTAACGAACTGAAAGCACAAAGACTGAAAAGCGCAAATCGTCTCTCACTAAACTTTTACTAACACGCAGTAACACGAGATTAGCAAAAGCAGACCAAGGGGTGGCGCCATGAGAATGGAACTTCCCCTTTATACTGCCATCGTACGTGTTGTACGTGACCGCGCTTTAGACCGACGAGATTTTGGATTGACAGTGTGTATGCTAGGAAAGCTTGACAAGAATCTCGTCAAGCTTGAGAAGAAACCCGTCGAGAAAAACAACGTTTTTTTTGTGACGAGATTCTCGGCCGTGTGTACTAGGCTTTAGTGTTTTGCTCAAGTTTTTGATTCTCAGGGTATGTACATTTTAGGGGCAGTTCAATGATTTTTAAAGTTTGGCAGCCATTGCTGAGTTAAAGGGATCACTAGCAGTGCATTTTATACTGACCTACATTTACTTGCAATAACCAGTTAAGTTTAAGAGGATACGATTTTTTTTTAATATATATTAGAACTTGATATTTTAAGTGAATGAAGTTCCAATGTAAAGCTCACTCCTTTAGTAAACCAGCATGATTATATTAGCAGTTGCTGGTGCACTTCACGTTGATAGAATAACATTCATTGCAGTAGAGGAGAGGTCAGGTCTTCATTCAGAAAATCAATACTCCAAAGACGGAGAGAGATGTGTTGGTGACCAAAGACCAGTTAAACATCCCTGGTGGGTCAACGGTTTGTTTTATTACCGTCTGTCTAGACGCAACAGGGTTTGGAACATTTCCACAGATCGTTAGGTTGTGTAGGAAAGGAAAATCAGGACACCATTTACAAATGTTGTTAGTGGGACGCACTATGGTGATTCAGAGGAAAAGTAAAATTTAAACAAAACCAAAAGTTCCATAAAGTGCACTAGTGTCCAACTTATTTACATATACTTAACAAAGCAGTAAAATAAGCCTTCACTGACCTCTGTAGTTGCAGGCGCTGTGAAGAAATTAATTTTCAAAATTAACAAAGAGATCACAGTACACCACTTAACAATGCCTTCATCTGCTTTTTTCTCCAGAGGGACAGCCCCGTCTTTGGTCACGCATCATCCAGAGTAGGGATGAGCTTCGTGTTCGAGTCGAACATACGTTCGACTCGAACATTGGCTGTTCGATCGTTCGACGAAGATCGAACGATTTGGGCCGTTCGCGCCAAATTCGAGTGACGCGAACGGCCCACAATGCACTACGCCATCGCAGTGTCATCCAGGCGCTGTGATTGGCCAAGCATGCACTGTGACCCCGCATGCTTGGCCAATCACAGCGCCGGCAGCGAGGAGAGCAATGATTGGCCACAGGCAGGATGCCTGTGGCCAATTATTGCTGAGGGTGTTTAGTACACGCCCCACACTATAAAAGGCCGCCAGCACGGCGGCCTAGTGTAGTGTGTTCCGGAGCAGGGATAGAGTAGCATAGGCAGGGACAGTGACTGTTATTTCTTTCTTGCTTAACCTGGATTCCTTTAGTTTAGGGAAAGAGAAGGATAGGTAGGGAGAGTGTCAGTGTGTTTTGTGCTTCTGCTATAGTGTGCTTAAAAAAAACATTTATTCTAGGGACAGAAAACTCTAGGTAGGGACAGTGTCAGTTTCTTTCACTCTGCAAGTCCTTGTTTCCAGGGACCTGTAAGGACAGTGAGTTAATTGTCCTTGTGCTATATTGTGCTTAAAAAAAACATTTATTCTAGGGACAGAAAACTCTAGGTAGGGACAGTGTCAGTTTCTTTCACTCTGCAAGTCCTTGTTTCCAGGGACCTGTAAGGACAGTGAGTTAATTGTCCTTGTGCTATATTGTGATTAAAAAAAACATTTATTCTAGGGACAGAAAACTCTAGGTAGGGACAGTGTCAGTTTCTTTCACTCTGCAAGTCCTTGTTTCCCGGGACCTGTAAGGACAGTGAGTTAATTTTCCTTGTGCTATATTGTGATTAAAAAAAACATTTTTTCTAGGGACAGAAAACTGTAGGTAGGGAGAGTGTTTTTTTTCTTTCACTCTGCAAGTCCTTGTTTCCAGGGACCTGTAAGGACAGTGAGTTAATTGTCCTTGTGCTATATTGTGCTTAAAAAAAACATTTATTCTAGGGACAGAAAACTCTAGGTAGGGACAGTGTCAGTTTCTTTCACTCTGCAAGTCCTTGTTTCCAGGGACCTGTAAGGACAGTGAGTTAATTGTCCTTGTGCTATATTGTGATTAAAAAAAACATTTATTCTAGGGACAGAAAACTCTAGGTAGGGACAGTGTCAGTTTCTTTCACTCTGCAAGTCCTTGTTTCCAGGGACCTGTAAGGACAGTGAGTTAATTTTCCTTGTGCTATATTGTGATTAAAAAAAACATTTTTTCTAGGGACAGAAAACTGTAGGTAGGGAGAGTGTTTTTTTTCTTTCACTCTGCAAGTCCTTGTTTCCAGGGACCTGTAAGGACAGTGAGTTAATTGTCCTTGTGCTATATTGTGCTTAAAAAAAACATTTATTCTAGGGACAGAAAACTCTAGGTAGGGACAGTGTCAGTTTCTTTCACTCTGCAAGTCCTTGTTTCCAGGGACCTGTAAGGACAGTGAGTTAATTTTCCTTGTGCTATATTGTGATTAAAAAAAACATTTATTCTAGGGACAGAAAACTCTAGGTAGGGACAGTGTCAGTTTCTTTCACTCTGCAAGTCCTTGTTTCCAGGGACCTGTAAGGACAGTGAGTTAATTTTCCTTGTGCTATATTGTGATTAAAAAAAACATTTTTTCTAGGGACAGAAAACTGTAGGTAGGGAGAGTGTTTTTTTTCTTTCACTCTGCAAGTCCTTGTTTCCAGGGACCTGTAAGGACAGTGAGTTAATTTTCCTTGTGCTATATTGTGATTAAAAAAAACATTTTTTCTAGGGACAGAAAACTCTAGGTAGGGAGAGTGTTTTTTTTCTTTCACTCTGCAAGTCCTTGTTTCCAGGGACCTGTAAGGACAGTGAGTTAATTGTCCTTGTGCTATATTGTGCTTAAAAAAAACATTTTTTCTAGGGACAGAAAACTCTAGGTAGGGAGAGTGTTTTTTTTTTTCACTCTGCAAGTCCTTGTTTCCAGGGACCTGTAAGGACAGTGAGTTAATTGTCCTTGTGCTATATTGTGCTTAAAAAAAACATTTATTCTAGGGACAGAAAACTCTAGGTAGGGACAGTGTCAGTTTCTTTCACTCTGCAAGTCCTTGTTTCCAGGGACCTGTAAGGACAGTGAGTTAATTTTCCTTGTGCTATATTGTGATTAAAAAAAACATTTATTCTAGGGACAGAAAACTCTAGGTAGGGACAGTGTCAGTTTCTTTCACTCTGCAAGTCCTTGTTTCCAGGGACCTGTAAGGACAGTGAGTTAATTTTCCTTGTGCTATATTGTGATTAAAAAAAACATTTTTTCTAGGGACAGAAAACTGTAGGTAGGGAGAGTGTTTTTTTTCTTTCACTCTGCAAGTCCTTGTTTCCAGGGACCTGTAAGGACAGTGAGTTAATTGTCCTTGTGCTATATTGTGCTTAAAAAAAACATTTATTCTAGGGACAGAAAACTCTAGGTAGGGACAGTGTCAGTTTCTTTCACTCTGCAAGTCCTTGTTTCCAGGGACCTGTAAGGACAGTGAGTTAATTTTCCTTGTGCTATATTGTGATTAAAAAAAACATTTATTCTAGGGACAGAAAACTCTAGGTAGGGACAGTGTCAGTTTCTTTCACTCTGCAAGTCCTTGTTTCCAGGGACCTGTAAGGACAGTGAGTTAATTTTCCTTGTGCTATATTGTGATTAAAAAAAACATTTTTTCTAGGGACAGAAAACTGTAGGTAGGGAGAGTGTTTTTTTTCTTTCACTCTGCAAGTCCTTGTTTCCAGGGACCTGTAAGGACAGTGAGTTAATTTTACTTGTGCTATATTGTGCTTAAAAAAAACATTTTTTCTAGGGACAGAAAACTGTAGGTAGGGAGAGTGTTTTTTTTCTTTCACTCTGCAAGTCCTTGTTTCCAGGGACCTGTAAGGACAGTGAGTTAATTGTCCTTGTGCTATATTGTGCTTAAAAAAAACATTTATTCTAGGGACAGAAAACTCTAGGTAGGGACAGTGTCAGTTTCTTTCACTCTGCAAGTCCTTGTTTCCAGGGACCTGTAAGGACAGTGAGTTAATTTTCCTTGTGCTATATTGTGATTAAAAAAAACATTTATTCTAGGGACAGAAAACTCTAGGTAGGGACAGTGTCAGTTTCTTTCACTCTGCAAGTCCTTGTTTCCAGGGACCTGTAAGGACAGTGAGTTAATTTTCCTTGTGCTATATTGTGATTAAAAAAAACATTTTTTCTAGGGACAGAAAACTGTAGGTAGTGTGACAGCAGGAAGGTAAAGTCACCTGGTTGCATCCAGGGGGGTAGATATATTTCGCCCAGATTCAGGCTTTACGCTGACTTATACAGCTAGGTGGAGAGTTGTATAAGCCCAGCTGAGACTAGTGGGCTCATTGATGACTCATACCTCTAGGGAGAGGGCTGGGCGTCGTGCAGACAGGGAGTTGATGAGACCAGCTGAACCTTGTCAGCTCATTTAGGCCTCTATAAGAAACTCCCAGCTTCATTAGATGTTAGCTCATGCCTGGAAGCAGACCTGTGTGGACTGTCTAGGGAGAGTGAACCCCTGTGCGGTGAGAGAAAGCCTGTGTGGCTATATTTTGCTTGGACATTTAAAACCAGGGACTAGGACAGCACTAGGCTGATCCCAGTCGTTAGTTAGGAAACCTGTAAGTTTAGTCAGAGGTCAAGTTGACCAGGATTTATTTTGTTTATGTTTTTTTTGCCTTGCTGTGTTTTTGTCACTGTAAATAGAAAATAAACCGCACCTTTTTGATTTTGAAAACCACAACCTCCGTCTGCTGGGCCTGTTTTGGGTGGGGAGCCCATCCCGGGGGTCACACATACCCGCTGCCGAGCTAGCCCCCTCACAGTTGGTGGAGAACCAGTGGCAGTTTTTTTTTAAGCCAGCATGGAGGAGATACTGAAACAGCTGGCTCTAGCAAATGCCAATCAACAGCAGACAAATGCAGGTTTGCAAAGGAGCCTTGCAGCCCAGCAGCAAGCTCATCAACAGAGCCTTGCAACTTTACAACAGAGTCTGGAGGCTCAGCAACAAGCCCAACAGCAATCTGAGGCCCGCTTCATAGACCTGTTGCAGAAGCAAGAGCAGAGACTACAACAACAGATGGAAGCAGTAATGCAGCAACGTCCGCAGACCAGTGAGGAAAGCCGTCCCACTAATACCGCGTCCTTTGGGGTGAGTCGTTTATTGACAAAAATGACTGGAGAGGATGATCCAGAGGTATTTTTGACCACATTTGAAAGGACCGCTGAAAGAGAAAAGTGGCCTGAGGAGCAGTGGGCTGGACTAGTGGCTCCTCTGTTAACTGGTGAATCGCAGAAAGCTTACTATGACCTAGAGCCTAACCAAGCAAAAGACTATGTGATGCTAAAAGCTGAAATATTGGCAAGGCTGGGTGTCACCCTGGCTGTCCGGGCTCAGCGTGTGCATAACTGGACTTTCCAGCTTGGAAAACCCCCCAGGTCTCAAATGTATGATCTCATTCACCTGAGCAGAAAGTGGCTACAGCCAGAGACTTTGTCCGCACCAAAGATTGTGGAACGTGTTGTAATGGATCGGTTTTTGAGAGCTCTTCCTACTGCCATCCAAAAGTGGGTAAGCCATGGAGACCCAGAGACGGCCGATGGTCTTGTGGATCGTGTGGAGAAATACTTGGCTACAGAGAACCTGACGGCCTCTTCCAGAGACACTCGGACTTTCCACCCTAAGACCAGACCATCCCCAGGGGCGGATAAGAGGATTCCAAGGGGTGAGGGTGGAGAGAGTGAGAGGGTGGGAGCTCTACCCCAAGTTTGGCGAGAACAGCCTGGGAAATCAGCGGCTCAAGAGGCGGCAAGAAGGATCATTTGCTACCGCTGCCGGCAAGCGGGACATATTGCAGCAAATTGCCCGGTTTTGGAGGAACCCATGCAGTGTGACTTTCTGACGGGCAGACGTCAGTCGCTGTGTGCGACAGTCGCATGCACTGCCATTCGGGGAACTGAGAAACATTTATGCAAAATGTGTATTAATGGTAGAAATGTTGTGGTATTGCTGGATTCAGGTAGCCTTGTGACCCTGATAAAGGCTGAGTTAGTTAAAACAGAGGTCTCTGGGAATAGCAAGGTAGCCGTTATTTGTGTGCATGGGGACACCCGAGAGTATCCAGTGACTACGGTGTGTTTCGAGACCCCCAAAGGTACCCTCTCTCATCCAGTGGGCTTAGTATCTCAGTTACCGCATGACGCCATTGTGGGAAGGGATTTTCCGAAGTTCTGGGAACTGTGGGATGATCCTGAGCCCCCCACTGGTGCCCCTATGTACCAGGAATGTGATAGCCAGAACTCCCCTGAGAGTGGTGAGGACTCTCCGGAATTTCCCTTGTCAGTATTGGCAGGGGAGACTCAAGAAACTGGAGAGGAGCCCACCTCCTCAGACGAAAACCTACCGTCTGTGGAGTTTTCTGATCTTGAGGTTCACAGGGAAAACTTTGCCACAGAACAGTTGAAAGACCCCGCCCTAATAAAGGCACGGGAAAACGTAGTGAAAATAGATGGCGAGTTAGTGAACCCAGATAATACTGGCACTTACCCATACTTCAGCGTAGAGAAGGACCTACTGTATCGGGTGGCAAAAAGGGCAGAAGAAACCGTTGAGCAGCTTGTGGTGCCCAAACCTTACAGGAAGTTGGTGTTGGAGTTGGCCCATGGGCACATTCTTGGAGGTCATCTGGGGACAGAGAAAACCCGAGAGAGGGTATTACAGAGATTCTATTGGCCTGGGGTGATGAAGGACATAGAAAATTATTGTTCCTCCTGCCCTGTGTGTCAGAGGTCGGCCCCGATGCCACATTTCCGTAGCCCGCTGGTCCCTCTACCCATCATTGAGGTCCCGTTTGAGAGAATCGCAATGGATTTGGTAGGTCCTATAATCAAGTCCGCTAGGGGGCACCAGTACATATTGGTTATAATGGACTATGCCACCCGTTATCCAGAAGCGATCCCTCTCAGAAATACCTCGGCCAAAACCATAGCCAAAGAGCTATCTCTTGTTTTTAGCCGGGTGGGTATTTGTAAAGAACTGCTTACGGACCAAGGTACACCCTTTATGTCCCGGGTTATGAAAGAGCTGTGTAAATTGTTCAAAGTGACGCAATTGCGTACATCTGTGTATCACCCCCAAACCGATGGGCTGGTTGAAAGATTCAACAAAACCCTAAAACAAATGTTGAAGAAAGTGGTGGATAGAGATGGAAGGGATTGGGACTGTCTACTTCCTTATTTGATGTTTGCTATTAGGGAGGTGCCCCAATCCTCTACGGGATTCTCCCCCTTTGAGTTACTGTATGGGAGACACCCAAGAGGGCTGTTGGATATTGCCAAGGAAACTTGGGAAAGTGAGAGTTCTCCCCACAGGAGTGTGATTGAGCATGTCGCCCTGATGCAAGATCGAATTGCACAGGTAATGCCCATCGTGAAGGAACATTTGGCCCAAGCGCAGTTGGCACAGCAGAGAGTGTACAACCGTGGAGCCAAGACCCGTACCTTTTCCCCGGGGGATAGGATATTGGTACTTGTCCCTACGGTTGAAAGTAAATTCCTTGCCAAATGGCAAGGCCCCTACGAGATAATGGAAAAAGTGAGCGAAGTGAATTACAAGGTCAGACAACCAGGAAGGCGAAAGCCCGAACAGATCTATCACGTTAATCTGTTGAAAGCCTGGAGGGATAGAGAGTCCCTAGTCGCAGACACTTGGTCACCAGCTCAAACTGGTTGCGTGATTCCTGAGGTTGGAATCGCAGCCACCTTGTCACAACCCCAACAACAGGAGGTTAAGGAGTTTGTACTTCGCAACAAGGAGGTATTCTCTGAGCTGCCGGGACAAACATCTGGGGTAGAGCATGACATTATTACCCCGCCCGGTGAAAGGGTGAAGTTAAAACCCTATCGGATCCCAGAGGCCCGACGGGAGGCAATACGGGAGGAAGTACAGAGAATGCTGAACTTAGGGGTGATAGAGGAGTCCCAAAGTGATTGGTCTAGTCCCATTGTGTTGGTGCCTAAACCGGATGGGAGCTGGCGATTTTGTAACGATTTTCGTCAGTTGAACAAAGTTACAAAATTTGACACCTACCCCATGCCACGTATAGATGAGTTGATCGACCGGCTGGGAACAGCCCGATACATGACGACTCTTGACCTCACAAAAGGGTATTGGCAAATCCCCCTGGCCAAGTCGGCCAAAGAGAAAACCGCATTTGTAACCCCAGACGGGGCGTTCCAATATAAAAGAATGCCGTTCGGGTTACAGAATGCGCCGGCCACATTCCAGCGGAAAATGGACCAGATGCTGAGGCCCCATCGGAAGTATGCTGCGGCTTACCTGGATGACATAATTGTCCATAGCACAGATTGGGCCTCACATCTGCCAAAAGTGCAAGCAGTCCTGGACTCTGTTCGGGAAGCAGGGTTTACGGCTAACCCCAAGAAGTGTACCATTGGGCAGGAGGAGGCCAAATATCTTGGGTACACCATTGGGAGGGGAGTAATAAAACCCCAACTCAACAAAGTCGAGGCCATCCAGAGTTGGCCACGTCCCAACAGCAAGAAGCAGGTACGAGCCTTTCTGGGAATCGCTGGGTATTATCGGCGATTCATTCCCCACTTTGCTTCTAAGGCTGTGCCCCTAACCAACCTGACGAAGGGGAAAGGGTCGGTCATGATTAAATGGACCCCCGAGGCTGAGGCAGCATTCCAATTCTTGAAACAAGCCTTATGTAGCCAGCCAGTGTTGTACTCACCCGACTTCTCTAGAGACTTTGTCGTACAAAGTGATGCGTCAGATGTGGGGTTAGGAGCAGTATTGTCCCAGGTCTGGAACGGGGAAGAGCACCCAGTCATTTACCTCAGCAGGAAGTTGAAGTCCCATGAGGTAAATTACGCCACCGTTGAAAAGGAGTGTTTAGCGGTGAAGTGGGCTCTAGATTCCCTTCGGTACTACCTGCTAGGTAGGCACTTTGACATGGTTACGGATCACGCTCCGTTAAAGTGGATGGCTCAAAACAAGGAAACAAATAGAAGAGTGAATAGGTGGTTCCTGGCCCTCCAGGAATTCAACTTCACAGTAAAGCATCGCCCTGGCGTTCAAATGGGGAATGTGGATGCTTTGTCTCGAGTACATGAATGCCTGATTGCTGGTGTTCCAACCCCGAGGTTAAAACAAGAGGGGGGGGTATGTGACAGCAGGAAGGTAAAGTCACCTGGTTGCATCCAGGGGGGTAGATATATTTCGCCCAGATTCAGGCTTTACGCTGACTTATACAGCTAGGTGGAGAGTTGTATAAGCCCAGCTGAGACTAGTGGGCTCATTGATGACTCATACCTCTAGGGAGAGGGCTGGGCGTCGTGCAGACAGGGAGTTGATGAGACCAGCTGAACCTTGTCAGCTCATTTAGGCCTCTATAAGAAACTCCCAGCTTCATTAGATGTTAGCTCATGCCTGGAAGCAGACCTGTGTGGACTGTCTAGGGAGAGTGAACCCCTGTGCGGTGAGAGAAAGCCTGTGTGGCTATATTTTGCTTGGACATTTAAAACCAGGGACTAGGACAGCACTAGGCTGATCCCAGTCGTTAGTTAGGAAACCTGTAAGTTTAGTCAGAGGTCAAGTTGACCAGGATTTATTTTGTTTATGTTTTTTTTGCCTTGCTGTGTTTTTGTCACTGTAAATAGAAAATAAACCGCACCTTTTTGATTTTGAAAACCACAACCTCCGTCTGCTGGGCCTGTTTTGGGTGGGGAGCCCATCCCGGGGGTCACACATACCCGCTGCCGAGCTAGCCCCCTCACAGTAGGGAGAGTGTTTTTTTTCTTTCACTCTGCAAGTCCTTGTTTCCAGGGACCTGTAAGGACAGTGAGTTAATTTTACTTGTGCTATATTGTGCTTAAAAAAAACATTTTTTCTAGGGACAGAAAACTGTAGGTAGGGAGAGTGTTTTTTTTCTTTCACTCTGCAAGTCCTTGTTTCCAGGGACCTGTAAGGACAGTGAGTTAATTGTCCTTGTGCTATATTGTGCTTAAAAAAAACATTTATTCTAGGGACAGAAAACTCTAGGTAGGGACAGTGTCAGTTTCTTTCACTCTGCAAGTCCTTGTTTCCAGGGACCTGTAAGGACAGTGAGTTAATTTTCCTTGTGCTATATTGTGATTAAAAAAAACATTTATTCTAGGGACAGAAAACTCTAGGTAGGGACAGTGTCAGTTTCTTTCACTCTGCAAGTCCTTGTTTCCAGGGACCTGTAAGGACAGTGAGTTAATTTTCCTTGTGCTATATTGTGATTAAAAAAAACATTTTTTCTAGGGACAGAAAACTGTAGGTAGGGAGAGTGTTTTTTTTCTTTCACTCTGCAAGTCCTTGTTTCCAGGGACCTGTAAGGACAGTGAGTTAATTTTACTTGTGCTATATTGTGCTTAAAAAAAACATTTTTTCTAGGGACAGAAAACTGTAGGTAGGGAGAGTGTTTTTTTTCTTTCACTCTGCAAGTCCTTGTTTCCAGGGACCTGTAAGGACAGTGAGTTAATTGTCCTTGTGCTATATTGTGCTTAAAAAAAACATTTATTCTAGGGACAGAAAACTCTAGGTAGGGACAGTGTCAGTTTCTTTCACTCTGCAAGTCCTTGTTTCCAGGGACCTGTAAGGACAGTGAGTTAATTTTCCTTGTGCTATATTGTGATTAAAAAAAACATTTATTCTAGGGACAGAAAACTCTAGGTAGGGACAGTGTCAGTTTCTTTCACTCTGCAAGTCCTTGTTTCCAGGGACCTGTAAGGACAGTGAGTTAATTTTCCTTGTGCTATATTGTGATTAAAAAAAACATTTTTTCTAGGGACAGAAAACTGTAGGTAGGGAGAGTGTTTTTTTTCTTTCACTCTGCAAGTCCTTGTTTCCAGGGACCTGTAAGGACAGTGAGTTAATTTTACTTGTGCTATATTGTGCTTAAAAAAAACATTTTTTCTAGGGACAGAAAACTGTAGGTAGGGAGAGTGTTTTTTTTCTTTCACTCTGCAAGTCCTTGTTTCCAGGGACCTGTAAGGACAGTGAGTTAATTGTCCTTGTGCTATATTGTGCTTAAAAAAACATTTATTCTAGGGACAGAAAACTCTAGGTAGGGACAGTGTCAGTTTCTTTCACTCTGCAAGTCCTTGTTTCCAGGGACCTGTAAGGACAGTGAGTTAATTTTCCTTGTGCTATATTGTGATTAAAAAAAACATTTTTTCTAGGGACAGAAAACTGTAGGTAGGGAGAGTGTTTTTTTTCTTTCACTCTGCAAGTCCTTGTTTCCAGGGACCTGTAAGGACAGTGAGTTAATTTTCCTTGTGCTATATTGTGATTAAAAAAAACATTTTTTCTAGGGACAGAAAACTGTAGGTAGGGAGAGTGTTTTTTTTCTTTCACTCTGCAAGTCCTTGTTTCCAGGGACCTGTAAGGACAGTGAGTTAATTGTCCTTGTGCTATATTGTGCTTAAAAAAACATTTTTTCTAGGGACAGAAAACTGTAGGTAGGGAGAGTGTTTTTTTTTTTTCACTCTGCAAGTCCTTGTTTCCAGGGACCTGTAAGGACAGTGAGTTAATTGTCCTTGTGCTATATTGTGCTTAAAAAAAACATTTATTCTAGGGACAGAAAACTCTAGGTAGGGACAGTGTCAGTTTCTTTCACTCTGCAAGTCCTTGTTTCCAGGGACCTGGAGAGACATTGAGTGAATTGTCCTTGTGCTATATTGTGATTAAAAAAAACATTTATTCTAGGGACAGAAAACTCTAGGTAGGGACAGTGTCAGTTTCTTTCACTGTGAAAGTCCTTGTTTCAAGGGACAGAGAAGGACACCTGAAGGTAGCCCTTATTGCTTTTTTCCCATCTCCCTGCAGGCCATCTATTAGAATGTCTGGAAGGCAAACAAGGAGAGGCAGACAGTCAGGAGGCAATAAAAGAGGGCAAGCAGGCTCTGTGTCTGGGGGCAACAGTGCTGGTCGTGGACGCGGTGCATTGTCATCAGCACATGGCCATGGGACACGCTTGTCCTTCTTTTCGGCAGCTGGACATGTTGAGCCACATCATGCCGAAGACTTGGTAGAGTGGATGACCAAGCCCTCCTCCTCCTCCTCATCCTCTCTCACCCAGGCTCAGGGTACTGGAAAAGCAGCTGCCAAAGCGTCGTCTTCCCTGGTATCAATGTCAGACAAATCATCAGTCACTCCTTCCCTAGACCCACCATGTCCTCCTCCTGAGGAGTCCCCCGAACTGTTTCAGCACAGTGTTGGGTACATGCTCCAGGAGGATGCCCAGCGTTTCGAAGGGTCTGATGATGAAACCCAGCTAGAGGAAGGCAGTAGCGTGAGAGCAGACAGAGGGGATGCTCAAGAAGGACACCAATCTGGCAGTCATGTTCCAGCAGCTGCAGCATACTGCCAGATTGGCTCCAGTGATGAGGAGGGAGGGGATGATGAGGTCAATGACTCCACGTGGGTGCCTAATAGGAGAGAGGAGGAGGAGGAGGATGAGGAGGAGGCACATCTCCAACGAGGCAGGATGCCCTTTGGTGGCCAGCGTAAGGGCAGTACACCGACGGAATCACACCGCAGAGCTCCGCCTGTGCAGGGCGCTGCCTCTGCCCGTCATTCAAAAAGTTCTTTGGTGTGGGCCTTTTTTGAGGCTAGTGCATCAGATCGCACAGCTGCTGTTTGCAACATATGTCTCAAGCGTATATCGCGTGGCCAAAACATCAGCCGCTTGGGTACCACATGCCTGACCAGACATATGTTGACCTGCCATGCAGCTCGTTGGCAAGCCTACCTCAAAGACCCACACCAAAGAACAAAGCGGACCTCTCCTTGCACCGCATCAGCTGGGATCTCCAACCCCACTATAACTTCAGTCCTCTCTGAAACATGCACTGAGAGGAATGAAGGTGTAGAATTAGGTGTGTCACAGCCAAGTACTTGCGCCCACTCTGCTAGCAGTACACCGACGTCCGATTCTAGCAGGCAAATTTCCCTGCCCCAGCTGCTGGACCGTCGAAAGAAGTTCACTCCCAGCCATCCACATGCCCAGCGGTTGAATGCTAGCTTGGCTAAATTGCTAGCGCTTCAACTGCTGCCTTTTCAGTTGGTAGACTCGGCCCCCTTCCGTGAGTTTGTGCAATGTGCGGTTCCTCAGTGGCAGGTTCCCAAACGCCACTTTTTCTCACGGAAGGCTATTCCGGCTCTCTACCGGCATGTGGAAGGCAATGTCTTGGCCTCGCTGGACAGGGCGGTCAGCGGTAAGGTGCATATTACCGCTGACTCATGGTCCAGCAGGCATGGACAGGGACGTTACCTTTCTTTCACGGCCCATTGGGTCACTCTTTTGGCAGCTGGGAAGGATTCAGGACAAGGTGCAGTAGTGTTGGAGGTTGTCCCACCGCCACGCCTCCAAAATGCTACTACTGGTTGTGACACACCTCTCTCCTCCACCCCCTCCTCTTCTTCTTCCTCCATGGCCTCTTCCTGTGGTTTGTCCTATGAACCAGCGGTGCTCCGTAGCCGTTCACGGGGCTACGCAAGTACGCAGGCAAAAAGATGCCATGCCGTGCTTGCGCTGGTGTGTTTGGGGGACAGAAGCCACACTGGGGCAGAGGTCCTGTCTGCTCTGCAGGGCCAGGCCGAGAGGTGGTTGACGCCACGCCAGCTTAAGCCAGGAATGGTGGTTTGCGACAATGGCACCAACCTCCTCTCCGCCCTCCGACAGGGACAACTGACCCATGTGCCCTGTGTGGCTCACGTCCTTAACCTGGTGGTGCAGCGCTTCTTGGGCAGGTACCCGGGCTTACAGGATGTCCTGAGGCAGGCCAGGAAAGTCTGTGTGCATTTCCGCAGATCTTATAATGCCAGTGCTCGCCTGGCTGAGCTGCAAAAGGAGTTGAACCTGCCCAAGAACCGCCTTATATGTGACATGCCCACCAGGTGGAACTCAACGTTGGCCATGCTGCAGCGGCTGCACACGCAGCAGAGGGCCATCAATGAGTACCTGTGCGACTACGGCACCAGGACAGGGTCAGGGGAGCTTGGTTTTTTTTCTCCACGCCAGTGGGGCATGATCAGGGATGCATGCACTGTCCTGGCACCATTTGAGGAGGCCACGAGGATGGTGAGCAGTGACAGTGCATGCATCAGTGACACTGTACCTCTTGTCCACCTGTTGGAGCACACGCTGCGTGGAATAATGGACAGGGCACTTGAGGCAGAACAGAGGCAGGAAGAGGAGGACTTCCTTGCCTCTCAAGGCCCCCTTTACCCAGACAGTGTTCCTTCTGTCCCACCCATCGCACAGGAAGAGGAGGAGGAGGAGGAGGAGGAGGAGGAGGATTGTGTCAGCATGGAGGTGGAGGCTGGCACTCAGCATCATCAGCAGCAGTCTTTTAGGGATGATTTACAGTCCCAAGAAACCAGTGGACTTGTACGTGGCTGGGAGGAGGTGGCTGCGGATCATGTCGTCCTTAGTGACCCAGAGGACTCCGGAGCGAATGCCTCAGCAAACCTACGCTGCATGGCCTCCCTGATCCTGCAAAGTCTGCGGAAGGATCCTCGTATTCTTCGGATCAAGGAGAGGGACCATTACTGGCTGGCCACTCTCCTTGATCCACGGTACAAGGGTAAGGTTGCGGACCTTATGTTACCGTCGCAGAGGGAGCAGAGGATGAGACAAATCCGGGAGGCCTTGCAGAAAGGTCTGTGCAACGCGTTCCCAGAGACTGGGAGGTTGCAAACTCCTGGTCCTGGACAACGAGTTGCTGAGGCTTCGGCCAGTCAAAGAAGGAGCGGTGGGGAAGGTGGCCGTCTGACCGATGCGTTCAGACAATTCTTTAGTCCGCAGCCCCAAAGTATGATCGGTTCCAGCAACCATCGCCAGCGTCTGATAAACATGGTGCAGGAATATCTAGGGGCAAGGTCAGACTTGGACACCTTCCCCACCGAAAATCCTCTGGCTTACTGGGTCTTGAGGATGGATCACTGGCCAGAGCTTGCACAGTATGCAATTGAGCTACTGGCCTGTCCTGCATCCAGCGTTCTTTCGGAACGCACATTCAGTGCTGCTGGAGGATTTGTCACGGATCACAGGGTGCGCCTGTCCACCGACTCGGTTGATCGACTGACTTTCATCAAGATGAACCAGTCTTGGATCACCACCAGCTACCACACACCTGATGCTGATATAACAGACTAATTGATTTTAAAATGTCACATCCCTTCAAGACTGATGCTGATGCTGAGTGCCTGTGCTGTTATGTTGACTGGCTATCCTCCTCCTCCGAGTCCTCAATGATACGATTGATGATGATAGCTTGGAAGATCATTTTTGTTTATGGGTGCCGCCACCAGTGCCTAACGCCCAATTTTTCAGCCCCTGTTTAACAGGGGCGTGTAATTACAATTTTTGAAGCAATACTTTGCAACAGGGCTCATTGCTGTGCTCCAAGTACAGTATCTGTGAGGAGTTGCAGTGTTGTGCCACCAGTGCCTAAGGCCCAATTTTTCAGCCCCTGTTTAACAGGGGCGTGTCATTACAATTTTTGAAGCAATACTTTGCAACAGGGCTCATTGCTGTGCTCCAAGTACAGTATCTGTGAAGGGTTGCAGTGTTGTGCCACCAGTGCCTAAGGCCCAATTTTTCAGCCCCTGTTCAACAGGGGCATGTAATTACAATTCTTGATCTAATAATTCACAGCAGGGCCCATTGCTGCACCCACCAAGAGTAACTGTCAGGGCTTACAGTGTTGTGGCACCAGCACCACCATCAAAGGCCCAATTTTTACTACCACTGTTCAACAATTATATGTAATTAAAATTCCTGATATAATAGTTGACAGCAGGGCGTTCCAGCACCAACCAAGAGTAACTGTGAGTGCTTACAGTGTTGTGCCAACACCAACAACTAAGGGGCCTATTTCTGCAGAGTATATACGGCAGGTCCCTACTTTCAAACATCCAACTTACAAACGACTCCTACTTGCAAACGCAAGAAGACAACAGGAAGTGAGAGGAAATCTACCACTAGGAAGGAAAATTCTCTCCTGTAAGAATAAATATGGGAGAAAGGTGTCTCCTCTGTACTGATGCTTTATCAGCAATCCTTGTTTCAAGAAAAACACCACATTTCAAAAACAGTTGTCATTAGGACGGAAAGTGAGGTGAAATGTTCTGAACAGGGGCACAGACAGCAAAACAAATGTTACAGGGGTGATAACCCTTACCTATGTTTTCCAAAAAGTTTAAAAATAGATTTTTGGTCTGGAGCTACACTTCAACAATGTACCTGTTCAAAATTACAAACAGATTCTACATAAGAACAAACCTACAGTCCCTGTCTTGTATGCACCGCCTGTATACGGCTGTTCAGAGTATATAGGGCCTTTTTTATTTTATGTGCGGGGTTCCCCTTAATATCCATACAAGACCCAAAGGGGCTGGTAATGGGCTGGGGTAGGGGGGGGGTCATGGGGTAGCTATGCCATTTTTCTTAAAGATTTTCATCCATATTACCGGGACCAGACATTACATTAAAGCCGCAAGCAGTTTTAAATGGCTTTTTTTTCCTTTAGAAGTGTCATTTTGTGCAGGGACAGTTCTAAACACGGGAAACACGTGGCACTTCACAGGCATACTTTAGACACCCCCCAGGTACGATATTTAAAGGAATATTTGACTTTTTTTTTTCACTTTATGCATCATTAAAATGACTGCTCCCGGAAAACGACCGTTTTTAAAACTTATTTTTGCATTGATACATGTCCCCTGGTGCAGAACCCGGGTTCCCAAACCCTTTTTAGGACAATAACATGCATAATAGTTTTTATAATTAGCACTTTAGAATTCGAACGTTCGCATCCATTGTATTTAATAGGGTTCTAATGTTCGTTCGAACTTTCGGTCCGTTCGCGGGTTCTGGTGCGAACCGAACCCGGGGGTGTTCGGCTCATCACTAATCCAGAGTCACCATCTATTTCCTGCACTAGGATACCATCTCAGAGATGACACAATCATGTATATCCTGGTGTCTGTGCAATTTTTCCCTTTTTCACAGATATCTGACACAGATCAGCCCCTGCTGAAGTACCGGTATCTCACCTTTCGCTACATACCGTAGTTACGGTATTGCAGTATGATAACTGGGAAGAGCAGACTTAGGAATAGTCCCCTTTCCTGCAACAGACTGATGACATCATCTCTAGGCAAAGACACTGGACTGGAGTTCATGGAGGTTTTTTAAATGATGAATGTTGGGAGTTTTTTTTTTGTTTGTTTTTTATGTAATGTTTCTGTATACTGTGACATTTCAGGAATTTGTTCATGCAAACTTGTAAAGTTACTAAAAAGTCAATTTTAGCTTTGTTTTATGCAAGAAGTCCAGTGTGTATCAATGTCCAGCCCCAACAGAATCTGATTCTATTTTTCTACCTTCTTCAATAATGAGAACAGGCAATTCCTGATTAAAACTTGTTTTGTGATCTAAAGCATTAGCAGGAAAACTAGAAAATATTGCTAAAAATCGTTTCACAGACAATAGTAGGTCATGGCCCTAGGCCAAAAACATAGGCAAGGATTTGTTTAGCCTATGGAGACCTAAGCTTGTAAGCTGAAAACAAATCCAATTAAGAACACATGATTTGGGGCAGCCTTTCTCGACCGGTGTGCCACGGCTCCCCTAGGGTGCCGTCTGGGCTCTTCAGGGGTGCCGTGGCAAAATGCTTAAAACTGCACTAACAAAGGCAGGTAGATCAAGTAGCTTGAGCCAGGCCTGACTTATTCTACAGCAATACAAATACAAGCCCATTTCCTACCAACTAATGGTGTCATTGGGTGCTAAGCATCCTTGAGTTCCCTTTCCCTGCTACCGTGGCCACCGAGGGTGCTACAGGTCAGGGGGGTGCATTGTTTTTGTTGCCTGTGGCTCTCTCCCCAGAGTCCAGGTTTGATTTCTCCTCCCCTGTTCCTCGTGCATAGTTAAAAGTTAAGTTATCTTTAAAGAAAAGTCTTGCTTTTCTTTTAGACACAAGATTTTCTTTCAAAGGAAATTAAAATATTCCTAATACCGTGGAAATTTATTACTCAAATGTTCTTCTTCCAGTCCATGAGTTACATTGTATTATTTCTCTGTGTCACATGCTCAGACAATACATAATTAATATCTATGCTTATTACCAACGTCTTTGCTGTTTATCGCAGCTAATTAGGACTGTATGTACCCTGCACATGACATACAGCTTTAATTACACTTCTAGATTACATTAATTAAATGGCCATTAAGTTGCACACACTTCATATATTTCACATACAGTGAAAGTTAATTACATTTTGCTTTATGTGATTATATTAGATTTGGCTGCTCACCAAAATTTTACTGAACATAATTTATTGCGCTTTTATATATTTTGTGCGGGTTTTCAGTACATCATATTTCCTTACAAAAATAAATTGACTTTTTTTTTCTGAAGAGTCCTCCATGTTCCTGCAAAAAAAAGTGCTAAAGTGCTCCTTATCCTGTACTGAGTTTTCTACGTCATATAGGAATTGCTCTTGTGTTCATTCTAAGAAAGTTGGAATGATGACCCTCAATAAAAACACAACCCACCAATTTTTGTCAGCTGACAATGGTCAATACAAAAAAATAGGACGCAAAAGTGTCACCAGTGTGGTCAATTATTTTTTATTTTTTTTAGCTAGAACAAAAGGAGATGGGTCTGGAAACGAAATGCAATATTCTCCACGTACACATTCATGGAATGGGCTGTAGTAATGCTGGTGCTGTAATGCCCACCGGCTGGAAACCGCAGACAATCTGAGTGAAGAAATGTCATCAGCACAGGATTCCTTAGAAGGGTCCAAAGCTTTATTCGCATGGTCACACGGTACACATACAGCAAAGTTTTGGAGCCACACAGGGGCCCCTTCATCAGGCAAGTGACCAGGCAAGTGGGGATATGTTTGCTCTTCTATGTGCCTTAAAAGTTCCAATAACATTTGCAGTATCTTTCAGTATCTTAGGTATCCAATAAAAAGTAATTTGCTTTTCTCATGTTTGGATAATTGAAGCTAATATAATCACAATTCTTTGAGTGAAGAGTCTAAACTTCTTTAGTAAATGTGCCTCTGTGTGTAGAATAGGGATGAGCTTCGAGTTCGAGTTGAACTCATGTTCGACTCGAACATTGCCTGTTCGCCCGTTCGCCGAACAGCGAACAAATTGGGGTGTTCGCGGCAAATTCGAAAAATCTATGGGAGAAATCTAAAGTGCTAATTATAAAGGCTTCTATGCAAGTTATTGTCCTAAAAAGTGTTTGGGGACCCGGGTCCTGCCCCAGGGGACATGTATCAATGCAAAAAGAAGTTTTAAAAACTGACGTTTTTTCGGGAGCAGTGATTTTAATAATGCTTAAAATGAAAAAATAAAAGTGAAGAAGTGTATGATATGCATGTAAAGTGGCGCATGTCTCCCGTGCTTAGAACTGTCCCTGCAAAAAATTTCATTTTTGAAAGAAAAAAAGTCATTTAAAACTCACTCGCGGCTATTAATGAATTGTCGGCTCCCGGCAATACATACAAAAGTCATTGATAAAAAAAAAAAAAAGCGTGGGGGTTCCCCAGAATTCAATTACCAGGCCCTTCAGGTCTGGAATGGATATTAAGGGGAACCCCGCCGCAAATTTAAAAAAAAATGACGTGGGGTTCCCCCAAATATCCATTCCAGGCCCTTCAGATCTGGCATGGATTTTAAGGGGAACTCCACCCCAAATTTTAAAAAAAATGGTGTGGAGTCCCCCTAAAAATCCATACCAGACCCCTTATCCGAGCACGCAACCTGGCCGGCCGCAGGGGAAAAGAGGGGGATGAGAGAGCGGCCCCCCCTCCCTCCTGAACCGTACCAGGCCACATGCCCTCAACATGGGGAGGATGTCCCCATGTTGATGGGGACAAGGGCCTCATCCCCACAACACTTGCCCGGTGGTTGTGGGGGTCTGCGGGCGGGGGGCTTATCGGAATCTGGAAGACCCCTTTAACAAAGGGGACCCCCAGATCCCGGCCCCCCCTATGTGAATTGGTAAGGGGTACATTGTACCCCTACCATTTCACGAACAAAGCGTATTTTTTTAAAAAAAAAAACACACAAACACCTTGAAAAAGTCCTTTATTTAAAAAAAAACAAAAAAACATTCCAGCAGTGAAATCCAGTGTCCCGCGGCGATCCCGATGTCCAGCGCTGTCCTTCATTGGTTGTGCCTGAGCGGACCTGATGGGGAACTCCCTCTCAGTATTTTAAATGTATAGACCCGCCCCTTCTAAAGTTCCCCATCAGGTCCGCTCAGCGGACCAGATGCGGAACATGAGAAGGGGCGGGTCTATACATGTATTACCAAAGTGAGAGCAGTTCCCCATCAGGTCCGCCCCCTCGGTATGTCGGACCCGCCTACGTCATTGGCTTTAGCGGGAAACTTCCTTCACTGTGTAATTTAAATTTACATAGTGAAGGAAGTTCCCCACTCAAGCCAATGACGTAGGCGGGTCCGACATACCGAGGGGGCGGACCTGATGGGGAACTGCTCCCACTTTGGTAATACATGTATAGACCCGCCCCTTCTCATGTTCCGCATCTGGTCCGCTGAGCGGACCTGATGGGGAACTTTAGAAGGGGCGGGTCTATACATTTAAAACACTGAGAGGGAGTTCCCCATCAGGTCCGCTCAGGCACAACCAATGACGGACAGCGCTGGACATCAGGATCGTCGCGGGACACTGGATTTCACCGCTGGAATGTTTTTGTTTTTTTTTAAATAAAGGACTTTTTCAAGGTGTTTGTGTGTTTTTTTTTTTTTAATTTTACGCTTTCTTCGTGAAATGGTAGGGGTACAATGTACCCCTTACCAATTCACATAGGGGGGGTGGCCGGGATCTGGGGGTCCCCTTTGTTAAAGGGGTCTTCCAGATTCCGATAAGCCCCCCGCCCGCAGACCCCCACAACCACCGGGCAAGGGTTGTGGGGATGAGGCCCTTGTCCCCATCAACATGGGGACATCCTCCCCATGTTGAGGGCATGTGGCCTGGTACGGTTCAGGAGGGAGGGGGGCCGCTCTCTCGTCCCCCCCTTTTCCCCTGCGGCCGGCCAGGTTGCGTGCTCGGATAAGGGGTCTGGTATGGATTTTTAGGGGGACTCCACGCCATTTTTTTTTAAATTTGGGGTGGAGTTCCCCTTAAAATCCATGCCAGATCTGAAGGGCCTGGAATGGATATTTGGGGGAACCCCACGTCAATTTTTTGTTAAATTTGCGGCGGGGTTCCCCTTAATATCCATTCCAGACCTGAAGGGCCTGGTAATTGAATTCTGGGGAACCCCCACGCTTTTTTTTTTTTTTTTATCAATGACTTTTGAATGTATTGCCGGGAGCCGACAATTCATTAATAGCCGCGAGTGAGTTTTAAATGACTTTTTTTCTTTCAAAAATGAAATTTTTTGCAGGGACAGTTCTAAGCACGGGAAACATGCGCCACTTTACATGCATATCATACACACCCCCCAGGTACGAAATTTAAAGGAATATTTCACTTTTATTTTTTCATTTTAAGCATTATTAAAATCACTGCTCCCGAAAAAACGGCCGTTTTTAAAACTTTTTTTTGCATTGATACATGTCCCCTGGGGCAGGACCCAGGTCCCCAAACACTTTTTAGGACAATAACTTGCATATTAGCCTTTATAATTAACACTTTAGATTTCGAACGTTCGAGTCCATTGTATTTAATAGGGTTCTAAAGTTCACACGAACATTTTGTCTGTTCGCAGGTTCTGGTGCGAACCGAACAGGGGAGTGTTCGGCTCATCCCTGGTGTAGAAGCTCTTGTAAGTTAGCCACACATAAAATACACTTATGCCGCGTACACACGAACGGTTTTTCTGATGAAAAAAGACCGATGGACTTTTTTCATTGGACAAACCGATCGTGTGTGGGCCCCATCGGTCTTTTTTCCATCGGTATAAAAAAATAGAACATGTTTTAAATTTATCCGATGGAAGAAAAAACAATAGCAAATCGTCTGTGTGGAACTCCATCGGAGAAAAAACCCACGCATGCTCAGAATCAAGTCGACGCATGCTTAGAAGCATTGAACTTAATTTTTTTCGGCTCGTCGGAGTGTTTTACGTCACGGCGTTTGGGGCGGTCGGAATTTTGATTGATGGTGTGTAGGCAAGACTGATGGAAGTCAGCTTCATCGGATTTCCGATGGTAAAATCCATCGGATTTTATTCCATCGGAAATCCGATTGTGTGTACAGGGCTTTACAGTAAAGCCCTGTACACACGATCGGTTTTACCGATGAAAACCGTCCGATGGATTGTTTTCATCAGACAAACCGATCGTGTATGGGACCCATCGGTCTTTTTTCCATCGGTTTTAAAAAATAGAACTTGTTTTAAAATTTTACGATGGATCAAAAACCGATGGTAAATTCTGATCGTCTATGGTCAAGTCCATCGGTTAAAAAACCCACGCATGCTCAGAATCAAGTAGACGCATGCTCAGAAGCATTGAACTTCATTTTTCTCGGCTCATCGAAGTGTTTTACGTCACCGCGTTTGGAACGGTCGGTTTTTTGACTGATGGTGTGTGGGCAAGACTGATGGAAGTCAGCTTCATCGGTTTTCCGATGGAAAAATCCATCGGTTTAAAAACCATAGGAAATCCGATCGTGTGTACAGGGCTTTAGGATAGCTGATGAGTAGTGATGAGCCGAACACCCCCGGGTTCGGTTCGCACCAGAACCCGCGAACGGACCGAAAGTTCGAACGAACATTAGAACCCTATTAAATACAATGGATGCGAACGTTCGAATTCTAAAGTGCTAATTATAACAACTATTATGCATGTTATTGTCATAAATAGGGTTTGGGAACCCGGGTTCTGCACCAGGGGACATGTATCAATGCAAAAAGAAGTTTTAAAAACGGTCGTTTTTCGGGAGCAGTCATTTTAATGATGCATAAAGTGAAAAAAAAAAAGTCAAATATTCCTTTAAATATCGTACCTGGGGGGTGTCTAAAGTATGCCTGTGAAGTGCCACGTGTTTCCCGTGTTTAGAACTGTCCCTGCACAAAATGACACTTCTAAAGGAAAAAAAAGCCATTTAAAACTGCTTGCGGCTTTAATGTAATGTCTGGTCCCGGTAATATGGATGAAATTCTTTAAGAAAAATGGCATAGCTACCCCATGACCCCCCCCCCCTACCCCAGCCCATTACCAGCCCCTTTGGGTCTTGTATGGATATTAAGGGGAACCCCGCACATAAAATAAAAAAGGCCCTATATACTCTGAACAGCCGTATACAGGCGGTGCATACAAGACAGGGACTGTAGGTTTGTTCTTATGTAGAATGTGTTTGTAATTTTGAACAGGTACATTGTTGAAGTGTAGCTCCAGCCCAAAAATCTATTTTTAAACTTTTTGGGAAACATAGGTAAGGGTTATCACCCCTGTAACATTTGTTTTGCTGTCTGTGCCCCTGTTCAGAACATTTCACCTCACTTTCCGTCCCAATGACAACTGTTTTTGAAATGTGGTGTTTTTCTTGAAACAAGGATTGCTGATAAAGCATCAGTACAGATGAGACCCCTTTCTCCCATATTTATTCTTACAGGAGAGAATTTTCCTTTCTAGGGGTAGATTTCCTCTCACTTCCTGTTGTCTTCTTTCGTTTGCAAGTAGGAGTCGTTTGTAAGTTGGATGTTTGAAAGTAGGGACCTGCCGTATATACTCTGCAGAAATAGGCCCCTTAGTTGTTGGTGTTGGCACAACACTGTAAGCACTCAGTTACTCTTGGTTGGTGCTGGAACGCCCTGCTGTCAACTATTATATCAGGAATTTTAATTACATATAATTGTTGAACAGTGGTAGTAAAAATTGGGGCTTTGATGGTGGTGCTGGTGCCACAACACTGTAAGCCCTGACAGTTACTCTTGGTGGGTGCAGCAATGGGCCCTGCTGTGAATTATTAGATCAAGAATTGTAATTACATGCCCCTTTTGAACAGGGGCTGAAAAATTGGGCCTTTCGTGGTGGTGGTGGTGGTGGCGTTGCCACAAGACTGTAAGCCCTCAGAGTTACTCTTGGTGGGTGCAGCAATGGACCCTGCTGTGAATTATTAGATCAAGAATTGTAATTGCATGCCCCTGTTGAACAGGGGCTGAAAAATTGGGCCTTAGGCACTGGTGGCACAACACTACAACCCCTCACAGATACTGTACTTGGAGCACAGCAATGAGCCCTGTTGCAAAGTATTGCTTCAAAAATTGTAATGACACGCCCCTGTTAAACAGGGGCTGAAAAATTGGGCCTTAGGCACTGGTGCCACAACACTCCAACCCCTCACAGATACTGTACTTGGAGCACAGCAATGAGCCCTATGGCAAATTATTGCTAAAAAAATTGTAATTACACGCCCCTGTAAAACAGGGGCTGAAAAATTGGGCCTTAGCCACTGGTGGCGGCACCCATAAACAAAAATGATCTTCCAAGCTATCATCATCAATCGTATCATTGAGGACTCGGAGGAGGAGGATAGCCAGTCAACATAACAGCACAGGCACTCAGCATCAGCATCAGTCTTGAAGGGATGTGACATGTTAAAATCAATTAGTCTGTTATATCAGCATCAGGTGTGTGGTAGCTGGTGGTGATCCAAGACTGGTTCATCTTGATGAAAGTCAGTCGATCAACCGAGTCGGTGGACAGGCGCACCCTGTGATCCGTGACAAATCCTCCAGCAGCACTGAATGTGCGTTCCGAAAGAACGCTGGATGCAGGACAGGCCAGTAGCTCAATTGCATACTGTGCAAGCTCTGGCCAGTGATCCATCCTCAAGACCCAGTAAGCCAGAGGATTTTCGGTGGGGAAGGTGTCCAAGTCTGACCTTGCCCCTAGATATTCCTGCACCATGTTTATCAGACGCTGGCGATGGTTGCTGGAACCGATCATACTTTGGGGCTGCGGACTAAAGAATTGTCTGAACGCATCGGTCAGACGGCCACCTTCCCCACCGCTCCTTCTTTGACTGGCCGAAGCCTCAGCAACTCGTTGTCCAGGACCAGGAGTTTGTAACCTCCCAGTCTCTGGGAACGCGTTGCACAGACCTTTCTGCAAGGCCTCCCGGAGTTGTCTCATCCTCTGCTCCCTCTGCGACGGTAACATAAGGTCCGCAACCTTACCCTTGTACCGTGGATCAAGGAGAGTGGCCAGCCAGTAATGGTCCCTCTCCTTGATCCGAAGAATACGAGGATCCTTCCGCAGACTTTGCAGGATCAGGGAGGCCATGCAGCGTAGGTTTGCTGAGGCATTCGCTCCGGAGTCCTCTGGGTCACTAAGGACGACATGATCCGCAGCCACCTCCTCCCAGCCACGTACAAGTCCACTGGTTTCTTGGGACTGTAAATCATCCCTAAAAGACTGCTGCTGATGATGCTGAGTGCCAGCCTCCACCTCCATGCTGACACAATCCTTCTCCTCCTCCTCCTCCTCTTCCTGTGCGATGGGTGGGACAGAAGGAACACTGTCTGGGTAAAGGGGGCCTTGAGAGGCAAGGAAGTCCTCCTCTTCCTGCCTCTGTTCTGCCTCAAGTGCCCTGTCCATTATTCCACGCAGCGTGTGCTCCAACAGGTGGACAAGAGGTACAGTGTCACTGATGAATGCACTGTCACTGCTCACCATCCTCGTGGCCTCCTCAAATGGTGCCAGGACAGTGCATGCATCCCTGATCATGCCCCACTGGCGTGGAGAAAAAAAACCAAGCTCCCCTGACCCTGTCCTGGTGCCGTAGTCGCACAGGTACTCATTGATGGCCCTCTGCTGCGTGTGCAGCCGCTGCAGCATGGCCAACGTTGAGTTCCACCTGGTGGGCATGTCACATATAAGGCGGTTCTTGGGCAGGTTCAACTCCTTTTGCAGCTCAGCCAGGCGAGCACTGGCATTATAAGATCTGTGGAAATGCACACAGACTTTCCTGGCCTGCCTCAGGACATCCTGTAAGCCCGGGTACCTGCCCAAGAAGCGCTGCACCACCAGGTTAAGGACGTGAGCCACACAGGGCACATGGGTCAGTTGTCCCTGTCGGAGGGCGGAGAGGAGGTTGGTGCCATTGTCGCAAACCACCATTCCTGGCTTAAGCTGGCGTGGCGTCAACCACCTCTCGGCCTGGCCCTGCAGAGCAGACAGGACCTCTGCCCCAGTGTGGCTTCTGTCCCCCAAACACACCAGCGCAAGCACGGCATGGCATCTTTTTGCCTGCGTACTTGCGTAGCCCCGTGAACGGCTACGGAGCACCGCTGGTTCATAGGACAAACCACAGGAAGAGGCCATGGAGGAAGAAGAAGAGGAGGGGGTGGAGGAGAGAGGTGTGTCACAACCAGTAGTAGCATTTTGGAGGCGTGGCGGTGGGACAACCTCCAACACTACTGCACCTTGTCCTGCATCCTTCCCAGCTGCCAAAAGAGTGACCCAATGGGCCGTGAAAGAAAGGTAACGTCCCTGTCCATGCCTGCTGGACCATGAGTCAGCGGTAATATGCACCTTACCGCTGACCGCCCTGTCCAGCGAGGCCAAGACATTGCCTTCCACATGCCGGTAGAGAGCCGGAATAGCCTTCCGTGAGAAAAAGTGGCGTTTGGGAACCTGCCACTGAGGAACCGCACATTGCACAAACTCACGGAAGGGGGCCGAGTCTACCAACTGAAAAGGCAGCAGTTGAAGCGCTAGCAATTTAGCCAAGCTAGCATTCAACCGCTGGGCATGTGGATGGCTGGGAGTGAACTTCTTTCGACGGTCCAGCAGCTGGGGCAGGGAAATTTGCCTGCTAGAATCGGACGTCGGTGTACTGCTAGCAGAGTGGCCGCAAGTACTTGGCTGTGACACACCTAATTCTACACCTTCATTCCTCTCAGTGCATGTTTCAGAGAGGACTGAAGTTATAGTGGGGTTGGAGATCCCAGCTGATGCGGTGCAAGGAGAGGTCCGCTTTGTTCTTTGGTGTGTGTCTTTCAGGTAGGCTTGCCAACGAGCTGCATGGCAGGTCAACATATGTCTGGTCAGGCATGTGGTACCCAAGCGGCTGATGTTTTGGCCACGCGATATACGCTTGAGACATATGTTGCAAACAGCAGCTGTGCGATCTGATGCACTAGCCTCAAAAAAGGCCCACACCAAAGAACTTTTTGAATGACGGGCAGAGGCAGCGCCCTGCACAGGCGGAGCTCTGCGGTGTGATTCCGTCGGTGTACTGCCCTTACGCTGGCCACCAAAGGGCATCCTGCCTCGTTGGAGATGTGCCTCCTCCTCATCCTCCTCCTCCTCCTCTCTCCTACTAGGCACCCACGTGGAGTCAGTGACCTCATCATCACCTCCCTCCTCATCACTGGAGCCAATCTGGCAGTATGCTGCAGCTGCTGGAACATGACTGCCAGATTGGTGTCCTTCTTGAGCATCCCCTCTGTCTGCTCTCACGCTACTGCCTTCCTCTAGCTGGGTTTCATCATCAGACCCTTCGAAACGCTGGGCATCCTCCTGGAGCATGTACCCAACACTGTGCTGAAACAGTTCGGGGGACTCCTCAGGAGGAGGACATGGTGGGTCTAGGGAAGGAGTGACTGATGATGAGTCTGACATTGATACCAGGGAAGAGGACGCTTTGGCAGCTGCTTTTCCAGTACCCTGAGCCTGGGTGAGAGAGGATGAGGAGGAGGAGGAGGGCTTGGTCATCCACTCTACCAAGTCTTCGGCATGATGTGGCTCAACATGTCCAGCTGCCGAAAAGAAGGACAAGCGTGTCCCATGGCCATGTGCTGATGACAATGCAACGCGTCCACGACCAGCACTGTTGCCCCCAGACACAGAGCCTGCTTGCCCTCTTTTATTGCCTCCTGACTGTCTGCCTCTCCTTGTTTGCCTTCCAGACATTCTAATAGATGGCCTGCAGGGAGATGGGAAAAAAGCAATAAGGGCTACCTTCAGGTGTCCTTCTCTGTCCCTTGAAACAAGGACTTTGACAGTGAAAGAAACTGACACACTCTCCCTACCTACAGTTTTCTGTCCCTAGAAAAAATGTTTTTTTTAAGCACAATTTAGCACAAGGAGAATTCACTCACTGTCCTTCCAGGTCCCTGGAAACAAGGACTTTGACAGTGAAAGAAACTGACACACTCTCCCTACCTACAGTTTTCTGTCCCTAGAAAAAATGTTTTTTTTAAGCACAATTTAGCACAAGGAGAATTCACTCACTGTCCTTCCAGGTCCCTGGAAACAAGGACTTTGACAGTGAAAGAAACTGACACACTCTCCCTACCTACAGTTTTCTGTCCCTAGAAAAAATGTTTTTTTTAAGCACAATTTAGCACAAGGAGAATTCACTCACTGTCCTTCCAGGTCCCTGGAAACAAGGACTTTGACAGTGAAAGAAACTGACACACTCTCCCTACCTACAGTTTTCTGTCCCTAGAAAAAATGTTTTTTTTTAAGCACAATTTAGCACAAGGAGAATTCACTCACTGTCCTTCCAGGTCCCTGGAAACAAGGACTTTGACAGTGAAAGAAACTGACACACTCTCCCTACCTACAGTTTTCTGTCCCTAGAAAAAATGTTTTTTTTAAGCACAATTTAGCACAAGGAGAATTCACTCACTGTCCTTCCAGGTCCCTGGAAACAAGGACTTTGACAGTGAAAGAAACTGACACACTCTCCCTACCTACAGTTTTCTGTCCCTAGAAAAAATGTTTTTTTTAAGCACAATTTAGCACAATTTAGCACAAGGAGAATTCACTCACTGTCCTTCCAGGTCCCTGGAAACAAGGACTTTGACAGTGAAAGAAACTGACACACTCTCCCTACCTACAGTTTTCTGTCCCTAGAAAAAATGTTTTTTTTAAGCACAATTTAGCACAAGGAGAATTCACTCACTGTCCTTCCAGGTCCCTGGAAACAAGGACTTTGACAGTGAAAGAAACTGACACACTCTCCCTACCTACAGTTTTCTGTCCCTAGAAAAAATGTTTTTTTTAAGCACAATTTAGCACAAGGAGAATTCACTCACTGTCCTTCCAGGTCCCTGGAAACAAGGACTTTGACAGTGAAAGAAACTGACACACTCTCCCTACCTACAGTTTTCTGTCCCTAGAAAAAATGTTTTTTTTAAGCACAATTTAGCACAAGGAGAATTCACTCACTGTCCTTCCAGGTCCCTGGAAACAAGGACTTTGACAGTGAAAGAAACTGACACACTCTCCCTACCTACAGTTTTCTGTCCCTAGAAAAAATGTTTTTTTTAAGCACAATTTAGCACAAGGAGAATTCACTCACTGTCCTTCCAGGTCCCTGGAAACAAGGACTTTGACAGTGAAAGAAACTGACACACTCTCCCTACCTACAGTTTTCTGTCCCTAGAAAAAATGTTTTTTTTAAGCACAATTTAGCACAAGGAGAATTCACTCACTGTCCTTCCAGGTCCCTGGAAACAAGGACTTTGACAGTGAAAGAAACTGACACACTCTCCCTACCTACAGTTTTCTGTCCCTAGAAAAAATGTTTTTTTTAAGCACAATTTAGCACAAGGAGAATTCACTCACTGTCCTTCCAGGTCCCTGGAAACAAGGACTTTGACAGTGAAAGAAACTGACACACTCTCCCTACCTACAGTTTTCTGTCCCTAGAAAAAATGTTTTTTTTAAGCACAATTTAGCACAAGGAGAATTCACTCACTGTCCTTCCAGGTCCCTGGAAACAAGGACTTTGACAGTGAAAGAAACTGACACACTCTCCCTACCTACAGTTTTCTGTCCCTAGAAAAAATGTTTTTTTTAAGCACAATTTAGCACAAGGAGAATTCACTCACTGTCCTTCCAGGTCCCTGGAAACAAGGACTTTGACAGTGAAAGAAACTGACACACTCTCCCTACCTACAGTTTTCTGTCCCTAGAAAAAATGTTTTTTTTAAGCACAATTTAGCACAAGGAGAATTCACTCACTGTCCTTCCAGGTCCCTGGAAACAAGGACTTTGACAGTGAAAGAAACTGACACACTCTCCCTACCTACAGTTTTCTGTCCCTAGAAAAAATGTTTTTTTTAAGCACAATTTAGCACAAGGAGAATTCACTCACTGTCCTTCCAGGTCCCTGGAAACAAGGACTTTGACAGTGAAAGAAACTGACACACTCTCCCTACCTACAGTTTTCTGTCCCTAGAAAAAATGTTTTTTTTAAGCACAATTTAGCACAAGGAGAATTCACTCACTGTCCTTCCAGGTCCCTGGAAACAAGGACTTTGACAGTGAAAGAAACTGACACACTCTCCCTACCTACAGTTTTCTGTCCCTAGAAAAAATGTTTTTTTTAAGCACAATTTAGCACAAGGAGAATTCACTCACTGTCCTTCCAGGTCCCTGGAAACAAGGACTTTGACAGTGAAAGAAACTGACACACTCTCCCTACCTACAGTTTTCTGTCCCTAGAAAAAATGTTTTTTTTAAGCACAATTTAGCACAAGGAGAATTCACTCACTGTCCTTCCAGGTCCCTGGAAACAAGGACTTTGACAGTGAAAGAAACTGACACACTCTCCCTACCTACAGTTTTCTGTCCCTAGAAAAAATGTTTTTTTTAAGCACAATTTAGCACAAGGAGAATTCACTCACTGTCCTTCCAGGTCCCTGGAAACAAGGACTTTGACAGTGAAAGAAACTGACACACTCTCCCTACCTACAGTTTTCTGTCCCTAGAAAAAATGTTTTTTTTAAGCACAATTTAGCACAAGGAGAATTCACTCACTGTCCTTCCAGGTCCCTGGAAACAAGGACTTTGACAGTGAAAGAAACTGACACACTCTCCCTACCTACAGTTTTCTGTCCCTAGAAAAAATGATTTTTTTAAGCACAATTTAGCACAAGGAGAATTCACTCACTGTCCTTCCAGGTCCCTGGAAACAAGGACTTTGACAGTGAAAGAAACTGACACACTCTCCCTACCTACAGTTTTCTGTCCCTAGAAAAAATGTTTTTTTTAAGCACAATTTAGCACAAGGAGAATTCACTCACTGTCCTTCCAGGTCCCTGGAAACAAGGACTTTGACAGTGAAAGAAACTGACACACTCTCCCTACCTACAGTTTTCTGTCCCTAGAAAAAATGTTTTTTTTAAGCACAATATAGCACAAGCACAAAACACACTGACACTCTCCCTACCTATCCTTCTCTTTCCCTAAACTAAAGGAATCCAGGTTAAGCAAGAAAGAAATAAAAGTCACTGTCCCTGCCTATGCTGCTCTATCCCTGCTCCGGAACACACTACACTAGGCCGCCGTGCTGGCGGCCTTTTATAGTGTGGGGCGTGTACTAAACACCCTCAGCAATAATTGGCCACAGGCATCCTGCCTGTGGCCAATCATTGCTCTCCTCGCTGCCGGCGCTGTGATTGGCCAAGCATGCGGGGTCACAGTGCATGCTTGGCCAATCACAGCGCCTGGATGACACTGCGATGGCGTAGTGCATTGTGGGCCGTTCGCGTCACTCGAATTTGGCGCGAACGGCCCAAATCGTTCGATCTTCGTCGAACGATCGAACAGCCGATGTTCGAGTCGAACGTATGTTCGACTCGAACACGAAGCTCATCCCTACTGATGAGCAGAAAAAGTCGGGCAGATCACAAGTTAAGCATCACTGATAAAGATAATCATCCTATCTGATTAATAAAACTGAATTTTTTTGTAATTTTTTTTCCCTATGAAAGTAAAAGAATGCAACATAAAACTAGTATGATAATTGGCACTGTTTTTGATAAACACACATCAATATCTGGTTCGATTGATGTAGTAGCAATTCTGAATGAACTATCAAGTTGCTCATCAGATATTTTGGTTCTAATTTTGCCGTTCATGTCATTGAAAATAGTTGCTCACAATCATAGGTACTGCTGAAAACTGATGACATAAATAAGGCGTGAAGAGTGGGATATTTTTTTTTCTCGGAAGATTAAACTTAAAAAAGTCCAATAAAGAGATACTTTCAATTTTGTCTTTAGCTACATGTGTTCACTAAGCGTAAATGCATTTTTACAAAAGATTCCCCCAACTTTTTAAAGTAAGTTTATGATTTTGTGTTGGGCTGCATTCATCGCATATTTTTTTTCCCTTTTTTGTAAGGGGCCCGGAGGTCCCTAGGGGCCCTCCAGTCCCCAGGGGCCCGGATGGCAACCCCCCCTTTTTTTTCTTGTAAGGGGCCCTGATGGCAACCACCTTTTTTTTATAATTTTTTTGTTCATCAGCACCCAAAGCCCCCCCCCCCGACCTCAATTCTCGGGGGAGGATCACATACGGCAGCACCCCCCGCTCCTCAACTTGCGGAACCCCCCGCTTCTCAACTTGCGGCATCCCCCTCCCCTGGGTTCTCAACCCCTGGCCCAAGCCAATGTCTTCATTACGGCTTTGCAGCCAGATATATTGTCTGAAGTTTAACCCTGTAAAAAGGAAAGTATTACCATAGGACTGTAGCAAGGGCTTTATGTGAGCCAACTTCTGCATAACAGACATTAATTGGTGCACTTGCCTAATTCACTTTAGGACTAACTGAAGTCTTTTCCATGAATTCAGGACTACAGGGCTATTCAAAATTATTTTCCTTAAACTCAGGGCTCTTTTTTAACTCAAACAAGGGACACAATATCACACATACTCAGAGCCATCACAGTGGGCACTAAAATAGCATGCTATGCCCTTGCCCTAAAGGGATATGATTAGCATCCAGTCTGACAAAGTCAAACTAGACTACACCTTCACTCAGGTGCAACACGACAGCTGTCCTACTTTGGATCCAACTTTGCCCTTCGACTTGAAGCCGACATATGTCCGACTTTCAATGAACGGGGATCCGACTTGGATCCCCGCCAACACCAGGCACTGTGTTTGGTATGAATCTTGAGGGGGAACTCTACGCCAAATTTTAAATAAAAAACCGGCATGGGTTCCCCATAGAGGAGCATACCAGGCCTTTCAGTCTGGTATGGATTTAAAGGGGAACCCACTACGCCTAAAAAAACGTAGTGGGGAACCCCCCAAAATCCATAGCAGACCCTTATCCGAGGACGCAGCATGGCCGGTCAGCAAAGGGGGTGGGGACGAGCGAGCGCCCCCCCTCCTGAACCGTACCAGGCCGCATGCCCTCAACATGGGGGGTGGGTGCTTTGGGGGAGGGGGGGCGCCCTGCGGCCCCCCCACCCCAAAGCACCCAGTCCCCATGTTGATGAAGACAAGGGCCTCTTCTCGACAACCCTGGCCGTTGGTTGTCGGGGTCTGCGGGCGGGGGGCTTATCGGAATCCGGGAGCCCCCTTTAATAAGGGGGCCCCCAGATCCCGGCCCCCCACCCTATGTGAATTAGTATGGGGTACATCGTACCCCTACCCATTCACCTGGGGGGAAAAATTTCAAGAAAAAAAACCACACTAGACAGGTTTTTAAAGTCATTTATTAGGCAGCTCCGGGGGTCTTCTTCCGACTCCGGGGGTCTTCTTCCGACTTCGGGGGTCTCTTCTGATGCTCTCCGGTGCCTTCTCCGCGCTCTCCGGTTCTTTTCCCACTCTCCGGTGCTTTCTGCTTTCTGCCGGGCTTCTCCACTATCTTCTGCCAGCTCTTTTGCTAGGATTGGCCCGGTCTTCTCTGACGTCTTCTTCCCTGCACAGATGGCCTTCATCCGATGAAAAAATGGGACTTTGCTAACACGAGACCTACTCCCCAACTAACCCCTCCCACTAGAGCACAGGTGTCATACACAAGGCCTGCAGACCGAATCCTGCCCTCCAGGCCATTTCACGTTGCCCCTCGCACCTCTCCTGCAGCTGCAGGAGAGCTCCAAGCCCTCCTCTGATCCTCCTCCAGACCCCTTACTTTCTGCTTTCAAGAAATGTATCCAGCTTCTTCCCAGCAGCAGCATAGGAAAAGGGGGGTACACTTATGTAAGGGAGAGTGGGGGACTCAACTTCTGATGGTGGGGTGGCTCTTGACATCTAATGTAAGGGGAGGGGATGCGCTGGACATCTAATCTTACAGATACAACCGGCCCTTTTGAAGGCAATCATAATGCTGATGCGGCCTGCGATGAAATTGAGTTTGACACCCCTGCTCTAGAGCCATAAGTACTACCCAGAAAAACCAGAATGATGGACATACACTGCTCCCTAGTAATATTTTGTGGGAGCCTCCCATATAAGTGGCCTACACCCCATAACAGCACGACATTTAGTTAAAAAAGCAAGAAAAAAATACTCAAGCTGCATGACATGACATTATCTAGATAGGTAGAGCTCCAAATTAATGACAGGGAATCAGATTTTGCTTCTGCATAATGTAATTTGAAGAGATCATTACAAATGTGCATGCTCTTCTTTTGAAGGGAGGGCTTAGTTTACAAATCACCTTGTGGTAACAGGGTCACTTAAAAAAATCAAAAACAAGTTTGGGCTTTAACAGACTTTCATAATCAGAAATGGAGATAAAATGAATAGCTTATATTTAGCAATCTAACATGCTATGAAAACCTGAAGAAAAGATGTATTTACTCTGGAGATCTTTAAAGCAGAACTTCAGTCATTTTTTCAACTTTCTATCTATTAAATCTTCTGCCCTTGTTGTCTTAACTTTGGATAGTAAAACTTTTTTTCTGACAGTAAATACCTTATACAGCCCACTTCCAGAGAGTCCTGGAGCAATGACAAAGAGAGAAATGAGCGGAGGGACGGCATGACATGTGGGACAGGCAGTAGCCTAGCAGGGGCTGTGGTTCCCTTTAAGAAAAGGGGGGTGGCTGTGGGGAAGAAGGGGAGGGGGAGTGCAGTTAGTCAGGGAGGAAGTGACGTTTTCTCACTTCCTCCATTTCACTCACGAGGTAGAAAGCTTCACAGCCGGTGCTATGGCTGATGTGGCTGAGCTATTAGCGCAATTGCGGGCCGCGGTGGCCGCGCAGGGGGCAGAGTGGCTGCAGGAACAGGTGTCTGCAGTGTTAGATGAGCGGGCGGCAGCGCCCGCCGGGGGGGGGGGGGTCGCTACGGGGCGCGCTAGGCGGTTCAGGCCGCCTGAGCGGTACAGTCCGGAGGCATCCCCGAGTGGATCTTCTTCCTTCCGGAGACCCGTTGGGGGCCCTCCGGTCGCATCCCCTGACCGCACGCAGCCGGTGTCGGCGGGGGGGGCCGGGAGGAATCCGCGCCGTGGACGGAGTTCGGCGGTGGGGGAGACGAGTGGCCCTCTTGCCCCTCCCCCTCCCGCACGTCGGAGATGCGGTGACATCGCGGTCGAGGCTGCGGGTGATGCCCGGAACAGCCGTGCGGCCCAGCGTGGAGAATCCAGTTCGCGGGCCAGTGGCCTGGAGGCGGTGGCGGTCAGGGGTCCGGCGGAGCCAGCAGGACGAGCGGTGAGGGGTTTGGCGCCAAGACTGACGGATGGGAGTAGAGCGGATGACACCCGTGCCAGGGGGCGGACCCGGAATCCGTCGGTGGAGGTGGCGAGTGGGTCGGGTGTGCCAGGATCGAGAGGGCGTGATGCTCAGCCACGACAGCCCTTGCCACGTGGGTCGCGTCCGCACGGTGTGCAGCCAGCGCTTGTGTCGGCAGAATCAGATGACAACAGGTCTGGGGGGGAGCTGTCCGGGTCAGACGGTGGCGAGGACTCGGGACAACTGGCTTCGCTGGAGAACAGTTCGGCGGCTGGTGGACCCAGTTTCAGGCAGCCCGGTAAGTCCCACTCTTCTGTGGTTATTTGTTCCTTATTACAAGATTTATTGGGTCAAGGGGGTGTTGGGGGGGGCTTAGGCGCGACACCTGGGTCGCGTTCTTCCCCACCGGGGAGGAAAGTGGCAGGGGAGACGCAGGACTTGTGGTCTGGGTTGGAGGATTTGGTCAGGCGTTTTAAGCCGGGCGGGGGCGACATGGTGTCGCCCGCGGCGGCTTGGGGGAAAACAGGGGGTTCATCGCAGGTGGCGGGGCCTTCGGATGTACCCGTGGCCCCAGGCGTGCAAGCGGTAGAGGTGTCAGAGGAGGGGCAGGCCCCATTGGAAGGGGGGGCGGCCACGGCAGGTGGGCAAGGTGCTGCGGGAGAGAAAAACAAGGAGGTGATCAGGCTGGCGGATGCCGCTAAGAATGAGATGTACATTTGTTTTGAGGCACCGTTAGGAACTCACCTCAAGCCGGAGGTCAGAGAAAAGCTGTGAAAAGGTGAGTATGTGGAGATCTTCACGTTGCTCCCCTTGGACAAATTCAACCTGGATAGGGTGAAGCCGGAAGAGAGCAGGGAGGAGGATGAGGAAAAGAGGCGTTATCGTCTTATACCCCGTACTTTCACAAATTGGTTGCAAGCGTTTGCGATCATGGCTTGTGTGATAGGGCAGAAGGCCCCGGAACATTGTTCTGGGCTGTTCATTTATTTGGAGGCGGTTAGCGAAGCGTTCAGGACGTATGGTGGCGTAGCATGGTTGAGGTATGACAAACAGTTCCGGCAGAGGATGGCCATGAGACCAGGACTGCGATGGGATCACAAGGACATCAACTTGTGGATGCGGCTGATGACAGCGTCGCGGGCCGCCAATCAGTTTCAGGGGGGGGTCAGAGGTGCTGCAGCCTCGGGACAACCGACCGAGAAACGGTGGGGCTACTGCTGGCAGTTCAACGAGGGCACGTGCAAGTCCGGAGCAAGCTGTCGCTTCAAGCATGTGTGTTCAGGATGTGGGGGCAGTCATGCCTTGTCCAAATGCTTTACGCGAGGCAGGGGTCGCCCTGGGGATTCTGGGGGAAAAGGGAACGACGCCAATCCGGGTGGAAAGGATGCTTCCCTTTCTTAATAGGTATCCCGACAGGCGTGCAGCCAAGTTGTTAGAGGAGGGTTTCGCCGGTGGTTTCAGAATTCCTTGCGCGTTTTTTGCAGTCCCCCCGGCAGCCAAGAACATCCGGTCTGCCTCTCTCCATCCCTTGGTGGTTTCGGTGAAGCTAGATAGGGAGGTACAGTTGGGGCGTATGGCCGGACCGTTCACGGATGCGCCCATACCTGAGTTAGTGGTTTCTCCCTTGGGGTGGTCCCCAAGAGGGAACCTCAAAAAAAAAAAAAATTTCGATTGATTCATCACCTGTCCTTTCCCAGGGGTGGGTCGGTGAATGATGCTCTTGCGCCGGAGGACTGCACGGTATCGTACACCTCCTTCGATGCGGCTGTGGCATGGGTGCGCAGGTGTGGACGGGGAGCGTTGTTGGCAAAAGCCGATGTTCAATCGGCTTTTCGGTTGCTACCAGTACACCCGAACAGCTTTCGTTTCTTGGGTTGCATGTGGGAGGGGGCTTGCTACGTGGACCGTTGTTTGCCCATGGGTTGCTCCATCTCTTGCGCGCTCTTTGAGACTTTTAGTTCGTTCCTAGAATGGGTGGTCCGGGACGTGTCGAGGATCAGTTCGATCATCCATTATCTGGATGACTTTCTGTGCGTGGGCCCTCCGGGGTCTAACGTTTGCAGGGTCCTGCTGGGGACGCTGCAATTCGTGGCCGATCGTTTTGGGGTCCCTTTGGCCCCCGAGAAGACGGTGGGCCCCACGTCGTCTTTAGTTTTTCTGGGCATAGAGCTGGATTCTGAGAAGATGGAATGCCGACTGCCAGAGGATAAGCTGGAAGAGTTGAAGGAGGAAGTGCGCGGTGTTATCGGCCGTCGTAAGATTCAGCTGCGACAGATGCAGTCACTATTGGGTAAGTTGTGTTTCGCTTGCAGGATAATGCCCATGGGCAGGGTATTTAGCCGCAGGTTGTCGGCTGCGACAGCCGGGGTGCAGGTTCCTACTCATTTTGTATGCCTAACCAGAGAGCTTCGTGAGGATTTGGAAGTGTGGCACGGTTTTCTGGAATCTTGCAACGGGCGGGCGTTGTGGATGGCCGGGCCCGTTGGCAATTTCGATCTGGACTTGTTTACGGATGAGGCTGGCTCCACGGGGTATGGGGCGTTCTGTCAGGGAAAATGGAGTGCGGCTCCATGGCCAAAGGAGTGGGAGGAAGCGGGGGTTCTTGAAGAATCTGGTACTATTGGAACTTTTCCCAATTGTGGGGCGTTTGAACTATGGGGGGATTCATTCCGGAATAGCAAGGTGCGCCTAAACGGTGATAACATGGGAGTGGTTCAGGTAGTGAATAGGTTGTCAGCCACGTCACAGCCAGTGGTGCGTTTGTTGAGACATTTGGTTTGCGCTGCTTGCAGTCCAAGGTATTTGTGTACGCAGTGCATCTTCCTGGGGTGGATAACACCCTGGCTGACGCTTTGTCTCGTTTTCAGTGGGACAGGTTCCGGGAGTTGGCGCCAGCAGCGGATCAACGCAGGGTTACCTGCCCGACTGGATGTGGGACATTGCCTTGACAGCGCAGCGCAGTGGATAAAAAAAAAACGGTCGGTGGTGAACCCAGACTAGTTTGGATTTTTGGGTCACTCGTACGTGTTCTGGGGGGCAAGTCGGGCCGATGTTCGGCCCAATGGAAGGCAGTTAGGAATTCCCTTACAAGAGGCCCGGGTCCGTTGGATCGGGGTGCCGGGTATGACGTGGAGTGGGGTTATGCCGGAGATACAGAGGTTCGCAGGTCGGGAAAGGGCACCGGAGGTATTGGTGCTGCATGCGGGAGGTAACGACATGGGGGCCAGATCAATGCACCAATTGATACGGGACATTAAATATGATTTTAAGGTTGTGCACTACATTCCCGGGTATTGGGGTCATTTGGTCGGACATGGTAGGCAGGACATCCTGGCGGTGGGCATGGTCGGTGGAAAAAGTTAATAAGGCCCGGATAAAAGTCAATAAGGAAGTGGGGAGAATTTTTGTGAGGAATGGTGGCCTGGTGGTGCGCCACCGTGAGTTGGACGTCGATACGTGGAGGTACCTAAGGGGAGATGGGGTCCACCTGAATGCAGTGGGCATTGACCTGTGGAACTGGGTTTGCAGGAGGGAATTCAGCAGGCCCTTAGGGTGTGGGGTTGCTCGCAAGAGTAAGGCGTTACCCCTTGCGAGCTGTGGCGGGGTTTGGTTCCTGGAAGAGGAGGTAAAAGGGGAAGTCTGGAGAAAAAGGTGGTACCCATAGGTGGTATGGGGTTATTGAGTACCTTCTGGTCAACAAGGGTTAACCAGGAAGGGGGGTAAATGGTAGGGCACTGCGGCCAGGTGTACTGTCTCCGAGTCGGTGTCTTGCGACTGGAGGCCTAAGGGATATGTTAGTCCCAGTGCCCAAGTTGGAGTTGGTGGTCTATAAGACCACCAGGGGTATTTTAAGTGTTAAGAAAAATGTTATTTAAACGGTTATTTAAGTGGTTATTTATTTCATATAAAAGTTGTTAAAATAAATAGGCCGGAAGGCCAATTTTACTCCACAACCTTGTCAGTCGTTATTTATTAGAATTGTACAAGGGGGTGGGTAAGTTGGATAGAGGGTAAGTCAAAGCGAAGGATCGGTCCTTAACATGTCAAGAGAGTCCTGGAGCAATGACAAAGAGAGAAATGAGCGGAGGGACGGCATGACATGTGGGACAGGCAGTAGCCTAGCAGGGGCTGTGGTTCCCTTTAAGAAAAGGGGGGTGGCTGTGGGGAAGAAGGGGAGGGGGAGTGCAGTTAGTCAGGGAGGAAGTGACGTTTTCTCACTTCCTCCATTTCACTCACGAGGTAGAAAGCTTCCCACCCACCCTCCCTGTGTGAGGGGTAAGACAAGGGTGAGGGTTATGGGCGGTGTTTAGTTGGAAGTGGCGGGGTTTGGTTCCTGGAAGAGGAGGTAAAATGGGAAGTCTGGAGAAAAAGGTGGTACCCATAGGTGGTATGGGGTTATTGAGTACCTTCTGGTCAACGAGGGTTAACCAGGAAGGGGGGTAAATGGTAGGGCACTGCGGCCAGGTGTACCGCCTCCGAGTCGGTGTCTTGCGACTGGAGGCCTAAGGGATATGTTAGTCCCAGTGCCCAAGTTGGGAGTTGGTGGTCTATAAGATCACCAGTGGTATTTTAAGTGTTAAAAACAAAATGTTATTTCAACGGTTATTTAAGTGGTTATTTATTTCATATAAAAGTTGTTAAACGGTGGGGTTTGGTTCCTGGAAGAGGAGGTAAAAGGGGAAGTCTGGAGAAAAAGGTGGTACCCATAGGTGGTATGGGGTTCTTGAGTACCTTCTGGTCAACAAGGGTTAACCAGGAAGGGGGGTAAATGGTAGGGCACTGCGGCCAGGTGTACCGTCTCCGAGTCGGTGTCTTGCGACTGGAGGCCTAAGGGATATGTTAGTCCCAGTGCCCAAGTTGGAGTTGGTGGTCTATAAGATCACCAGGGGTATTTTAAGTGTTAAGAAAATGTTATTTAAACGGTTATTTAAGTGGTTATTTATTTCATATAAAAGTTGTTAGAAGGCGGGGTTTGGTTCCTGGAAGAGGAGGTAAAAGGGGAAGTCTGGAGAAAAAGGTGGTACCCATAGGTGGTATGGGGTTATTGAGTACCTTCTGGTCAACAAGGGTTAACCAGGAAGGGGGGTAAATGGTAGGGCACTGCGGCCAGGTGTACTGTCTCCGAGTCGGTGTCTTGCGACTGGAGGCCTAAGGGATATGTTAGTCCCAGTGCCCAAGTTGGAGTTGGTGGTCTATAAGACCACCAGGGGTATTTTAAGTGTTAAGAAAAATGTTATTTAAACGGTTATTTAAGTGGTTATTTATTTCTTATAAAAGTTGTTAAAATAAATAGGCCGGAAGGCCAATTTTACTCCACAACCTTGTCAGTCGTTATTTATTAGAATTGTACAAGGGGGTGGGTAAGTTGGATAGAGGGTAAGTCAAAGCGAAGGATCGGTCCTTAACATGTCATGTTTCTTGTCTGGTAAAAAGCCTAGGCGTATGACATCATGCACAGCTCTCTCTCTCACTCTCGTGAGAGTTTGCCAGGAAGGAAGGGGGCATGAGTCATAAGAGGACCAATAAGAGCTGCAGAGCTGGCGTGCCTCTGTGTGTCTGTGTAAATCCAGGAAGTGAACAGGCAGCAGCTTCAGCTGCCCACAGTTAAAATGGATGCAGCCCAACTTAGTAAAGGGAGATTTCTGCAGCATATTTGTCACGTACAGAATCACAGTATATATAAAATAATAAGCAAAGTGGTTGGAGTGAAGCTTCAGAATGGCAAAGATGTTTTTATTACAAACTATGTAAGCAGATTGCAGTTCCTCTTTAATAATGTCATTTATTTAATTTTTTTTCATAGCTAGTAATTTAGTTTGTATTTCTTCTCTCTATCAGCAAAGTATTAATGAGCTGAGTGCCTGATATCACACACTATTCTCTTAGCTTTAGCTGACATCTATTAGCCCTGACTAGTGATGAGCCGAACACCCCCGGGTTCGGTTCGCACCAGAACCCGCGAACGGACCGAAAGTTCGTACGAACATTAGAACCCTATTAAATACAATGGATGCGAACGTTCGAATTCTAAAGTGCTAATTATAACAACTATTATGCATGTTATTGTCCTAAAAAGGGTTTGGGAACCCGGGTTGTGCACCAGGGGACATGTATCAATGCAAAAAGAAGTTTTAAAAACGGTCGTTTTTCGGGAGCAGTCATTTTATTGATGCATAAAGTGAAAAAAAAAAGTCAAATATTCCTTTAAATATCGTACCTGGGGGGTGTCTAAAGTATGCCTGTGAAGTGCCACGTGTTTCCCGTGTTTAGAACTGTCCCTGCACAAAATGACACTTCTAAAGGAAAAAAAAGCCATTTAAAACTGCTTGCGGCTTTATTGTAATGTCTGGTCCCGGTAATATGGATGAAAATCTTTAAGAAAAATGGCATAGCTACCCCATGACCCCCCCCCCCCTACCCCAGCCCATTACCAGCCCCTTTGGGTCTTGTATGGATATTAAGGGGAACCCCGCACATAAAATAAAAAAGGCCCTATATACTTTGAACAGCCGTATACAGGCGGTGCATACAAGACAGGGACTGTAGGTTTGTTCTTATGTAGAATGTGTTTGTAATTTTGAACAGGTACATTGTTGAACTGTAGCTCCAGCCCAAAAATCTATTTTTAAACTTTTTGGGAAACATAGGTAAGGGTTATCACCCCTGTAACATTTGTTTTGCTGTCTGTGCCCCTGTTCAGAACATTTCACCTCACTTTCCGTCCCAATGACAACTGTTTTTGAAATGTGGTGTTTTTCTTGAAACAAGGATTGCTGATAAAGCATCAGTACAGAGGAGACACCTTTCTCCCATATTTATTCTTACAGGAGAGAATTTTCCTTCCTAGGGGTAGATTTCCTCTCACTTCCTGTTGTCTTCTTTCGTTTGCAAGTAGGAGTCGTTTGTAAGTTGGATGTTTGAAAGTAGGGACCTGCCGTATATACTCTGCAGAAATAGGCCCCTTAGTTGTTGGTGTTGGCACAACACTGTAAGCACTCACAGTTACTCTTGGTTGGTGCTGGAACGCCCTGCTGTCAACTATTATATCAGGAATTTTAATTACATATAATTGTTGAACAGTGGTAGTAAAAATTGGGGCTTTGATGGTGGTGCTGGTGCCACAACACTGTAAGCCCTGACAGTTACTCTTGGTGGGTGCAGCAATGGGCCCTGCTGTGAATTATTAGATCAAGAATTGTAATTGCATGCCCCTGTTGAACAGGGGCTGAAAAATTGGGCTTTTCGTGGTGGTGGTGGTGGTGGTGGTGTTGCCACAACACTGTAAGCCCTCAGAGTTACTCTTGGTGGGTGCAGGAATGGGCCCTGCTGTGAATTATTAGATCAAGAATTGTAATTACATGCCCCTTTTGAACAGTGGCTGAAAAATTGGGCCTTTCGTGGTGGTGGTGGTGGTGGTGGCGTTGCCACAACACTGTAAGCCCTCAGACTTACTCTTGGTGGGTGCAGGAATGGGCCCTGCTGTGAATTATTACATCAAGAATTGTAATTGCATGCCCCTGTTGAACAGGGGCTGAAAAATTGGGCCTTAGGCACTGGTGGCACAACACTACAACCCCTCACAGATACTGTACTTGGAGCACAGCAATGAGCCCTGTTGCAAAGTATTGCTTCAAAAATTGTAATGACACGCCCCTGTTAAACAGGGGCTGAAAAATTGGGCCTTAGGCACTGGTGGCACAACACTACAACCCCTCACAGATACTGTACTTGGAGCACAGCAATGAGCCCTATGGCAAATTATTGCTAAAAAAATTGTAAGTACACTCCCCTGTAAAACAGGGGCTGAAAAATTGGGCCTTAGCCACTGGTGGCGGCACCCATAAACAAAAATGATCTTCCAAGCTATCATCATCAATCGTATCATTGAGGACTCGGAGGAGGAGGATAGCCAGTCAACATAACAGCACAGGCACTCAGCATCAGCATCAGTCTTGAAGGGACGTGACATGTTAAAATCAATTAGTCTGTTATATCAGCATCAGGTGTGTGGTAGCTGGTGGTGATCCAAGACTGGTTCATCTTGATGAAAGTCAGTCGATCAACCGAGTCGGTGGACAGGCGCACCCTGTGATCCGTGACAAATCCTCCAGCAGCACTGAATGTGCGTTCCGAAAGAACGCTGGATGCAGGACAGGCCAGTAGCTCAATTGCATACTGTGCAAGCTCTGGCCAGTGATCCATCCTCAAGACCCAGTAAGCCAGAGGATTTTCGGTGGGGAAGGTGTCCAAGTCTGACCTTGCCCCTAGATATTCCTGCACCATGTTTATCAGACGCTGGCGATGGTTGCTGGAACCAATCATACTTTGGGGCTGCGGACTAAAGAATTGTCTGAACGCATCGGTCAGACGGCCACCTTCCCCACCGCTCCTTCTTTGACTGGCCGAAGCCTCAGCAACTCGTTGTCCTGGACCAGGAGTTTGTAACCTCCCAGTCTCTGGGAACGCGTTGCACAGACCTTTCTGCAAGGCCTCCCGGAGTTGTCTCATCCTCTGCTCCCTCTGCGACGGTAACATAAGGTCCGCAACCTTACCCTTGTACCGTGGATCAAGGAGAGTGGCCAGCCAGTAATGGTCCCTCTCCTTGATCCGAAGAATACGAGGATCCTTCCGCAGACTTTGCAGGATCAGGGAGGCCATGCAGCGTAGGTTTGCTGAGGCATTCGCTCCGGAGTCCTCTGGGTCACTAAGGACGACATGATCCGCAGTCACCTCCTCCCAGCCACGTACAAGTCCACTGGTTTCTTGGGACTGTAAATCATCCCTAAAAGACTGCTGCTGATGATGCTGAGTGCCAGCCTCCACCTCCATGCTGACACAATCCTCCTCCTCCTCCTCCTCCTCCTCCTCTTCCTCTTCCTGTGCGATGGGTGGGACAGAAGGAACACTGTCTGGGTAAAGGGGGCCTTGAGAGGCAAGGAAGTCCTCCTCTTCCTGCCTCTGTTCTGCCTCAAGTGCCCTGTCCATTATTCCACGCAGCGTGTGCTCCAACAGGTGGACAAGAGGTACAGTGTCACTGATGCATGCACTGTCACTGCTCACCATCCTCGTGGCCTCCTCAAATGGTGCCAGGACAGTGCATGCATCCCTGATCATGCCCCACTGGCGTGGAGAAAAAAAACCAAGCTCCCCTGACCCTGTCCTGGTGCCGTAGTCGCACAGGTACTCATTGATGGCCCTCTGCTGCGTGTGCAGCCGCTGCAGCATGGCCAACGTTGAGTTCCACCTGGTGGGCATGTCACATATAAGGCGGTTCTTGGGCAGGTTCAACTCCTTTTGCAGCTCAGCCAGGCGAGCACTGGCATTATAAGATCTGCGGAAATGCACACAGACTTTCCTGGCCTGCCTCAGGACATCCTGTAAGCCCGGGGTACCTGCCCAAGAACCGCTGCACCACCAGGTTAAGGACGTGAGCCACACAGGGCACATGGGTCAGTTGTCCCTGTCGGAGGGCGGAGAGGAGGTTGGTGCCATTGTCGCAAACCACCATTCCTGGCTTAAGCTGGCGTGGCGTCAACCACCTCTCGGCCTGGCCCTGCAGAGCAGACAGGACCTCTGCCCCAGTGTGGCTTCTGTCCCCCAAACACACCAGCGCAAGCACGGCATGGCATCTTTTTGCCTGCGTACTTGCGTAGCCCCGTGAACGGCTACGGAGCACCGCTGGTTCATAGGACAAACCACAGGAAGAGGCCATGGAGGAAGAAGAAGAGGAGGGGGTGGAGGAGAGAGGTGTGTCACAACCAGTAGTAGCATTTTGGAGGCGTGGCGGTGGGACAACCTCCAACACTACTGCACCTTGTCCTGCATCCTTCCCAGCTGCCAAAAGAGTGACCCAATGGGCCGTGAAAGAAAGGTAACGTCCCTGTCCATGCCTGCTGGACCATGAGTCAGCGGTAATATGCACCTTACCGCTGACCGCCCTGTCCAGCGAGGCCAAGACATTGCCTTCCACATGCCGGTAGAGAGCCGGAATAGCCTTCCGTGAGAAAAAGTGGCGTTTGGGAACCTGCCACTGAGGAACCGCACATTGCACAAACTCACGGAAGGGGGCCGAGTCTACCAACTGAAAAGGCAGCAGTTGAAGCGCTAGCAATTTAGCCAAGCTAGCATTCAACCGCTGGGCATGTGGATGGCTGGGAGTGAACTTCTTTCGACGGTCCAGCAGCTGGGGCAGGGAAATTTGCCTGCTAGAATCGGACGTCGGTGTACTGCTAGCAGAGTGGCCGCAAGTACTTGGCTGTGACACACCTAATTCTACACCTTCATTCCTCTCAGTGCATGTTTCAGAGAGGACTGAAGTTATAGTGGGGTTGGAGATCCCAGCTGATGCGGTGCAAGGAGAGGTCCGCTTTGTTCTTTGGTGTGGGTCTTTGAGGTAGGCTTGCCAACGAGCTGCATGGCAGGTCAACATATGTCTGGTCAGGCATGTGGTACCCAAGCGGCTGATGTTTTGGCCACGCGATATACGCTTGAGACATATGTTGCAAACAGCAGCTGTGCGATCTGATGCACTAGCCTCAAAAAAGGCCCACACCAAGGAACTTTTTGAATGACGGGCAGAGGCAGCGCCCTGCACAGGCGGAGCTCTGCGGTGTGATTCCGTCGGTGTACTGCCCTTACGCTGGCCACCAAAGGGCATCCTGTCTCGTTGGAGATGTGCCTCCTCCTCATCCTCCTCCTCCTCTCTCCTATTAGGCACCCACGTGGAGTCAGTGACCTCATCATCCCCTCCCTCCTCATCACTGGAGCCAATCTGGCAGTATGCTGCAGCTGCTGGAACATGACTGCCAGATTGGTGTCCTTCTTGAGCATCCCCTCTGTCTGCTCTCACCCTACTGCCTTCCTGTAGCTGGGTTTCATCATCAGACCCTTTGAAACGCTGGGCATCCTCCTGGAGCATGTACCCAACACTGTGCTCAAACAGTTCGGGGGACTCCTCAGGAGGAGGACATGGTGGGTCTAGGGAAGGAGTGACTGATGATGAGTCTGACATTGATACCAGGGAAGAGGACGCTTTGGCAGCTGCTTTGCCAGTACCCTGAGCCTGGGTGAGAGAGGATGAGGAGGAGGAGGAGGGCTTGGTCATCCACTCTACCAAGTCTTCGGCATGATGTGGCTCAACATGTCCAGCTGCGGAAAAGAAGGACAAGCGTGTCCCATGGCCATGTGCTGATGACAATGCACCGCGTCCACGACCAGCACTGTTGCCCCCAGACACAGAGCCTGCTTGCCCTCTTTTATTGCCTCCTGACTGTCTGCCTCTCCTTGTTTGCCTTCCAGACATTCTAATAGATGGCCTGCAGGGAGATGGGAAAAAAGCAATAAGGGCTACCTTCAGGTGTCCTTCTCTGTCCCTTGAAACAAGGACTTGCACAGTGAAAGAAACTGACACTCTCCCTACCTACAGTTTTCTGTCCCTAGAAAAAATGTTTTTTTTAAGCACAATATAGCACAAGGAGAATTCACTCACTGTCCTTCCAGGTCCCTAGAAACAGGGACTTGCACAGTGAAAGAAACTGACACTCTCCCTACCTACAGTTTTCTGTCCCTAGAAAAAATGTTTTTTTTTAAGCACAATATAGCACAAGGAGAATTCACTCACTGTCCTTCCAGGTCCCTAGAAACAAGGACTTGCACAGTGAAAGAAACTGACACTCTCCCTACCTACAGTTTTCTGTCCCTAGAAAAAATGTTTTTTTTAAGCACAATATAGCACAAGGAGAATTCACTCACTGTCCTTCCAGGTCCCTAGAAACAAGGACTCGCACAGTGAAAGAAACTGACACTCTCCCTACCTACAGTTTTCTGTCCCTAGAAAAAATGTTTTTTTTAAGCACAATATAGCACAAGGAGAATTCACTCACTGTCCTTCCAGGTCCCTAGAAACAAGGACTTGCACAGTGAAAGAAACTGACACTCTCCCTACCTACAGTTTTCTGTCCCTAGAAAAAATGTTTTTTTAAGCACAATATAGCACAAGGAGAATTCACTCACTGTCCTTCCAGGTCCCTGGAAACAAGGACTTGCACAGTGAAAGAAACTGACACTCTCCCTACCTACAGTTTTCTGTCCCTAGAAAAAATGTTTTTTTTAAGCACAATATAGCACAAGGAGAATTCACTCACTGTCCTTCCAGGTCCCTAGAAACAAGGACTTGCACAGTGAAAGAAACTGACACTCTCCCTACCTACAGTTTTCTGTCCCTAGAAAAAATGTTTTTTTTAAGCACAATATAGCACAAGGAGAATTCACTCACTGTCCTTCCAGGTCCCTGGAAACAAGGACTTGCACAGTGAAAGAAACTGACACTCTCCCTACCTACAGTTTTCTGTCCCTAGAAAAAATGTTTTTTTTAAGCACAATATAGCACAAGGAGAATTCACTCACTGTCCTTCCAGGTCCCTAGAAACAAGGACTTGCACAGTGAAAGAAACTGACACTCTCCCTACCTACAGTTTTCTGTCCCTAGAAAAAATGTTTTTTTTAAGCACAATATAGCACAAGGAGAATTCACTCACTGTCCTTCCAGGTCCCTGGAAACAAGGACTTGCACAGTGAAAGAAACTGACACTCTCCCTACCTACAGTTTTCTGTCCCTAGAAAAAATGTTTTTTTTAAGCACAATATAGCACAAGGAGAATTCACTCACTGTCCTTCCAGGTCCCTAGAAACAAGGACTTGCACAGTGAAAGAAACTGACACTCTCCCTACCTACAGTTTTCTGTCCCTAGAAAAAATGTTTTTTTTAAGCACAATATAGCACAAGGAGAATTCACTCACTGTCCTTCCAGGTCCCTGGAAACAAGGACTTGCACAGTGAAAGAAACTGACACTCTCCCTACCTACAGTTTTCTGTCCCTAGAAAAAATGTTTTTTTTAAGCACACTATAGCACAAGGAGAATTCACTCACTGTCCTTCCAGGTCCCTGGAAACAAGGACTTGCACAGTGAAAGAAACTGACACTCTCCCTACCTACAGTTTTCTGTCCCTAGAAAAAATGTTTTTTTTAAGCACACTATAGCACAAGGAGAATTCACTCACTGTCCTTCCCAGTCCCTAGAAACAAGGACTTGCACAGTGAAAGAAACTGACACTCTCCCTACCTACAGTTTTCTGTCCCTAGAAAAAATGTTTTTTTTAAGCACACTATAGCACAAGGAGAATTCACTCACTGTCCTTCCCAGTCCCTAGAAACAAGGACTTGCACAGTGAAAGAAACTGACACTCTCCCTACCTACAGTTTTCTGTCCCTAGAAAAAATGGTTTTTTTTAAGCACAATATAGCACAAGGAGAATTCACTCACTGTCCTTCCAGGTCCCTGGAAACAAGGACTTGCACAGTGAAAGAAACTGACACTCTCCCTACCTACAGTTTTCTGTCCCTAGAAAAAATGTTTTTTTTAAGCACAATATAGCACAAGGAGAATTCACTCACTGTCCTTCCAGGTCCCTAGAAACAAGGACTTGCACAGTGAAAGAAACTGACACTCTCCCTACCTACAGTTTTCTGTCCCTAGAAAAAATGTTTTTTTTAAGCACACTATAGCACAAGGAGAATTCACTCACTGTCCTTCCCAGTCCCTAGAAACAAGGACTTGCACAGTGAAAGAAACTGACACTCTCCCTACCTACAGTTTTCTGTCCCTAGAAAAAATGTTTTTTTTAAGCACACTATAGCACAAGGAGAATTCACTCACTGTCCTTCCCAGTCCCTAGAAACAAGGACTTGCACAGTGAAAGAAACTGACACTCTCCCTACCTACAGTTTTCTGTCCCTAGAAAAAATGTTTTTTTTAAGCACAATATAGCACAAGGAGAATTCACTCACTGTCCTTCCAGGTCCCTAGAAACAAGGACTTGCACAGTGAAAGAAACTGACACTCTCCCTACCTACAGTTTTCTGTCCCTAGAAAAAATGTTTTTTTTAAGCACAATATAGCACAAGGAGAATTCACTCACTGTCCTTCCAGGTCCCTGGAAACAAGGACTTGCACAGTGAAAGAAACTGACACTCTCCCTACCTACAGTTTTCTGTCCCTAGAAAAAATGTTTTTTTTAAGCACAATATAGCACAAGGAGAATTCACTCACTGTCCTTCCAGGTCCCTAGAAACAAGGACTTGCACAGTGAAAGAAACTGACACTCTCCCTACCTACAGTTTTCTGTCCCTAGAAAAAATGTTTTTTTTAAGCACAATATAGCACAAGGAGAATTCACTCACTGTCCTTCCAGGTCCCTAGAAACAAGGACTTGCACAGTGAAAGAAACTGACACTCTCCCTACCTACAGTTTTCTGTCCCTAGAAAAAATGTTTTTTTTAAGCACAATATAGCACAAGGAGAATTCACTCACTGTCCTTCCAGGTCCCTGGAAACAAGGACTTGCACAGTGAAAGAAACTGACACTCTCCCTACCTACAGTTTTCTGTCCCTAGAAAAAATGTTTTTTTTAAGCACAATATAGCACAAGGAGAATTCACTCACTGTCCTTCCAGGTCCCTGGAAACAAGGACTTGCACAGTGAAAGAAACTGACACTCTCCCTACCTACAGTTTTCTGTCCCTAGAAAAAATGTTTTTTTTAAGCACACTATAGCACAAGGAGAATTCACTCACTGTCCTTCCCAGTCCCTAGACACAAGGACTTGCACAGTGAAAGAAACTGACACTCTCCCTACCTACAGTTTTCTGTCCCTAGAAAAAATGTTTTTTTAAGCACACTATAGCACAAGGAGAATTCACTCACTGTCCTTCCCAGTCCCTAGAAACAAGGACTTGCACAGTGAAAGAAACTGACACTCTCCCTACCTACAGTTTTCTGTCCCTAGAAAAAATGATTTTTTTAAGCACAATATAGCACAAGGAGAATTCACTCACTGTCCTTCCAGGTCCCTGGAAACAAGGACTTGCACAGTGAAAGAAACTGACACTCTCCCTACCTACAGTTTTCTGTCCCTAGAAAAAATGTTTTTTTTAAGCACAATATAGCACAAGGAGAATTCACTCACTGTCCTTCCAGGTCCCTAGAAACAAGGACTTGCACAGTGAAAGAAACTGACACTCTCCCTACCTACAGTTTTCTGTCCCTAGAAAAAATGTTTTTTTTAAGCACACTATAGCACAAGGAGAATTCACTCACTGTCCTTCCCAGTCCCTAGAAACAAGGACTTGCACAGTGAAAGAAACTGACACTCTCCCTACCTACAGTTTTCTGTCCCTAGAAAAAATGTTTTTTTTAAGCACACTATAGCACAAGGAGAATTCACTCACTGTCCTTCCCAGTCCCTAGAAACAAGGACTTGCACAGTGAAAGAAACTGACACTCTCCCTACCTACAGTTTTCTGTCCCTAGAAAAAATGTTTTTTTTAAGCACAATATAGCACAAGGAGAATTCACTCACTGTCCTTCCAGGTCCCTAGAAACAAGGACTTGCACAGTGAAAGAAACTGACACTCTCCCTACCTACAGTTTTCTGTCCCTAGAAAAAATGTTTTTTTTAAGCACACTATAGCACAAGCACAAAACACACTGACACTCTCCCTACCTATCCTTCTCTTTCCCTAAACTAAAGGAATCCAGGTTAAGCAAGAAAGAAATAAAAGTCACTGTCCCTGCCTATGCTGCTCTATCCCTGCTCCGGAACACACTACACTAGGCCGCCGTGCTGGCGGCCTTTTATAGTGTGGGGCGTGTACTAAACACCCTCTGCAATAATTGGCCACAGGCATCCTGCCTGTGGCCAATCATTGCTCTCCTCGCTGCCGGCGCTGTGATTGGCCAAGCATGCGGGGTCACAGTGCATGCTTGGCCAATCACAGCGCCTGGATGACACTGCGATGGCGTAGTGCATTGTGGGCCGTTCGCGTCACTCGAATTTGGCGCGAACGGCCCAAATCGTTCGATCTTCGTCGAACGATCGAACAGCCGATGTTCGAGTCGAACGTATGTTCGACTCGAACACGAAGCTCATCCCTAGCCCTGACATGATTCTATTAAAACATATGTCCTATTAATATCTGTTCCCTATGCATAAGTTAACCACTGCACACTCCATTTTCTTATTTCCTATGCCATGCAAAAAGAAAACAAAAAGACAATAAAAAATGCATATTATCAAATCCCTCATCTGCTGGCTGTAGCCCTCTCAGGAGATTCAATAGACAAGGCGATCAAAAATGTGGATTGAGGGTAAAAATAAGTTCAATTACATTTGCAACCAGTAGCCGAAGGCAATGCAGACACGCCCGGGGGGCAGAAAATACTCAGCACGCCGATTAACTCCTTTGAATGTTGTTATCCCTCCTAATGAGCCCATTTCCAGGATCCACGGCTCATTTTCCCATGATCACCTGGGAGCTAGCAGGACAATATGAACCTCTTATGGCTTACCGTCGCTTTCACCTGCTTGTATTAAGCAATTTATTATCAGGATACAATAAGCTGAAAAGGTAGAAATAAACCTATTGCACATTCCTGTAACGATTTTAAATTCCCTCAGGGGAGATGGTAATATGCTGGGCTCAACAATAACGATGTGCAATGTGCCCGATGCTAAAGGAGGGTAGATTAAAATTTCACAGTTGGCCAATGCAGTCTTTGCTATATCAATGTATCAATCATGTGTTTGTCTTTTGCAGAACATATTTTAAAGGAAACGTTTGAGGGGGAGATTTACCATAATTAGATCTGGGTTTGTGAGACTGTTATTGTAGCGCCCTACCCCAATGGTTGGGACGCTTTTTCTAATTTAAGGGTGTCTGAGCCAATAGTTGGGCTCAGACTGTCGATTTGTATAAATTTGCCTCTGTTCTGGCTGTGGTGCTGCCTGATAGCATTTTCCCTTGTTGCCTGTAGGTGGCGTTACCACCTCAGGCACCTGTTGGAATGCAGGAAAACCATGGTGTATTGAGTGACCCTTCTCGGCAGCGGTTCAGTGGGAGTGGTCGACCCGCTGTGCCTGCTGGGAGGGGATACTTAAGGGGCAGACGCCATTGTTCGTTGTCTTTATTCACCTCGTGGCCCTTCTGGCGCGAGGTATGTGTGTGTGATTCCTGTTGGCCGTTCCCGTTGGCCCGAGGCTGCATCACTATCGAGTAGGGCCTACATCCCAAGAGGGGATCTCAAGTCGTCCGTCCAAAAGGGAGGAGGCTGTCTTGATGAAGGAAACTGGGGGAGGATCTGCCCTGGAGGAGACCGGCAAAGTGCTGATGTCTCGGGTGAGGCCTGGTGACCTTGTTGAGGAGGGATCCAATATACCAAAAGCCCTGCAGTTCACCGGATCGGCTTAAAGACTCTTTTACTGCACGGCTGGAAGTTTGGGACTTTAAATCCTGTGGCAGAGGATTCCTGGACTATCCATTTATCTATCTCTAAAAAAAAGGTCTGTGGCAGAGACCGACTTTGTGTGTCATCCCGGCTGCTAGGCCATGTGAGAGGGGACTATCCGGGTGAGCAATACCCACTCTATAGGTGAGAGCGGTGAATGATTGATGAGTACTTTGAACACATTTTTTGCATTCTGTACCGCGTGCCTGAACCTTCTCCTATTCTTCTCCTACCTTCTACTTTCTCTCAAGTTATACTGCAGAAGAAAAGAATAAAGCCTCACTGTTGAAGGTTTTACCTCTGTGTGGACATTGCATTTACTACAGACTTTCCTACCCTGACAACAAAGCTAAAGAGGTAACGTGCAAAACCCAAAACAAACCAGCAGCTCCTATGGTGGTAGTGCTACATTATAAAAGTATGACCTTTGTTTGGAAGGACCATGGGGGTATGTAAGAGGGACCCAGCTTATTTCCATGTGACTGACACGTTCAGCTGGGCTCCGCCTATACCAGGGGTATTTAATTCATTTATGGAGGTCACATCACAGCCCTCTACTCCTACATCACAACCCTGTTCTTACATCAGTGTCCTCAGTCCTCCCACACAACACAGTTTTCCCTTCAGAGTAGTGTTTTCAGGCCCCTTTAACATCACCCTTACCCCCACCCACATCACATACCCCCTTTATTCACAGCAGTGTCCTCAACCCCCTTTCAAATCATCACCACCCCCCCCCCCGAACCCCCCACAGCATTGTCCTCTGCCCCTTCACATCAACCCCCCCCACACACACACAGCACTGCCCCCCTTCACATCACCGCCCCACAGCACTGCCCCCTCCCATAGCACTACCCCCCTTTAGAGTACCCCCTACTGCACTGCCCTCCTCCACATTACCAATTACATTTCAATTCAATATTATGACTAGTGATGAGCCGAACACCCCCGGGTTCGGTTCGCACCAGAACCCGCGAACGGACCGAAAGTTCGTACGAACATTAGAACCCTATTAAATACAATGGATGCGAACGTTCGAATTCTAAAGTGCTAATTATAACAACTATTATGCATGTTATTGTCCTAAAAAGGGTTTGGGAACCCGGGTTCTGCACCAGGGGACATGTATCAATGCAAAAAGAAGTTTTAAAAACGGTCGTTTTTCGGGAGCAGTCATTTTAATGATGCATAAAGTGAAAAAAAAAAAGTCAAATATTCCTTTAAATATCGTACCTGGGGGGTGTCTAAAGTATGCCTGTGAAGTGCCACGTGTTTCCCGTGTTTAGAACTGTCCCTGCACAAAATGACACTTCTAAAGGAAAAAAAAGCCATTTAAAACTGCTTGCGGCTTTAATGTAATGTCTGGTCCCGGTAATATGGATGAAATTCTTTAAGAAAAATGGCATAGCTACCCCATGACCTCCCCCCTACCCCAGCCCATTACCAGCCCCTTTGGGTCTTGTATGGATATTAAGGGGAACCCCGCACATAAAATAAAAAAGGCCCTATATACTCTGAACAGCCGTATACAGGCGGTGCATACAAGACAGGGACTGTAGGTTTGTTCTTATGTAGAATGTGTTTGTAATTTTGAACAGGTACATTGTTGAAGTGTAGCTCCAGCCCAAAAATCTATTTTTAAACTTTTTGGGAAACATAGGTAAGGGTTATCACCCCTGTAACATTTGTTTTGCTGTCTGTGCCCCTGTTCAGAACATTTCACCTCACTTTCCGTCCCAATGACAACTGTTTTTGAAATGTGGTGTTTTCCTTGAAACAAGGATTGCTGATAAAGCATCAGTACAGATGAGACCCCTTTCTCCCATATTTATTCTTACAGGAGAGAATTTTCCTTTCTAGGGGTAAATTTCCTCTCACTTCCTGTTGTCTTCTTTCGTTTGCAAGTAGGAGTCGTTTGTAAGTTGGATGTTTGAAAGTAGGGACCTGCCGTATATACTCTGCAGAAATAGGCCCCTTAGTTGTTGGTGTTGGCACAACACTGTAAGCACTCAGTTACTCTTGGTTGGTGCTGGAACGCCCTGCTGTCAACTATTATATCAGGAATTTTAATTACATATAATTGTTGAACAGTGGTAGTAAAAATTGGGGCTTTGATGGTGGTGCTGGTGCCACAACACTGTAAGCCCTGACAGTTACTCTTGGTGGGTGCAGCAATGGGCCCTGCTGTGAATTATTAGATCAAGAATTGTAATTACATGGCCCTTTTGAACAGGGGCTGAAAAATTGGGCCTTTCGTGGTGGTGGTGGTGGTGGCGTTGCCACAAGACTGTAAGCCCTCAGAGTTACTCTTGGTGGGTGCAGCAATGGACCCTGCTGTGAATTATTAGATCAAGAATTGTAATTGCATGCCCCTGTTGAACAGGGGCTGAAAAATTGGGCCTTAGGCACTGGTGGCACAACACTACAACCCCTCACAGATACTGTACTTGGAGCACAGCAATGAGCCCTGTTGCAAAGTATTGCTTCAAAAATTGTAATGACACGCCCCTGTTAAACAGGGGCTGAAAAATTGGGCCTTAGGCACTGGTGCCACAACACTCCAACCCCTCACAGATACTGTACTTGGAGCACAGCAATGAGCCCTATGGCAAATTATTGCTAAAAAAATTGTAATTACACGCCCCTGTAAAACAGGGGCTGAAAAATTGGGCCTTAGCCACTGGTGGCGGCACCCATAAACAAAAATGATCTTCCAAGCTATCATCATCAATCGTATCATTGAGGACTCGGAGGAGGAGGATAGCCAGTCAACATAACAGCACAGGCACTCAGCATCAGCATCAGTCTTGAAGGGATGTGACATGTTAAAATCAATTAGTCTGTTATATCAGCATCAGGTGTGTGGTAGCTGGTGGTGATCCAAGACTGGTTCATCTTGATGAAAGTCAGTCGATCAACCGAGTCGGTGGACAGGCGCACCCTGTGATCCATGACAAATCCTCCAGCAGCACTGAATGTGCGTTCCGAAAGAACGCTGGATGCAGGACAGGCCAGTAGCTCAATTGCATACTGTGCAAGCTCTGGCCAGTGATCCATCCTCAAGACCCAGTAAGCCAGAGGATTTTCGGTGGGAAAGGTGTCCAAGTCTGACCTTGCCCCTAGATATTCCTGCACCATGTTTATCAGACGCTGGCGATGGTTGCTGGAACCGATCATACTTTGGGGCTGCGGACTAAAGAATTGTCTGAACGCATCGGTCAGACGGCCACCTTCCCCACCGCTCCTTCTTTGACTGGCCGAAGCCTCAGCAACTCGTTGTCCAGGACCAGGAGTTTGTAACCTCCCAGTCTCTGGGAACGCGTTGCACAGACCTTTCTGCAAGGCCTCCCGGAGTTGTCTCATCCTCTGCTCCCTCTGCGACGGTAACATAAGGTCCGCAACCTTACCCTTGTACCGTGGATCAAGGAGAGTGGCCAGCCAGTAATGGTCCCTCTCCTTGATCCGAAGAATACGAGGATCCTTCCGCAGACTTTGCAGGATCAGGGAGGCCATGCAGCGTAGGTTTGCTGAGGCATTCGCTCCGGAGTCCTCTGGGTCACTAAGGACGACATGATCCGCAGCCACCTCCTCCCAGCCACGTACAAGTCCACTGGTTTCTTGGGACTGTAAATCATCCCTAAAAGACTGCTGCTGATGATGCTGAGTGCCAGCCTCCACCTCCATGCTGACACAATCCTCCTCCTCCTCCTCCTCCTCCTCTTCCTGTGCGATGGGTGGGACAGAAGGAACACTGTCTGGGTAAAGGGGGCCTTGAGAGGCAAGGAAGTCCTCCTCTTCCTGCCTCTGTTCTGCCTCAAGTGCCCTGTCCATTATTCCACGCAGCGTGTGCTCCAACAGGTGGACAAGAGGTACAGTGTCACTGATGCATGCACTGTCACTGCTCACCATCCTCGTGGCCTCCTCAAATGGTGCCAGGACAGTGCATGCATCCCTGATCATGCCCCACTGGCGTGGAGAAAAAAAACCAAGCTCCCCTGACCCTGTCCTGGTGCCGTAGTCGCACAGGTACTCATTGATGGCCCTCTGCTGCGTGTGCAGCCGCTGCAGCATGGCCAACGTTGAGTTCCACCTGGTGGGCATGTCACATATAAGGCGGTTCTTGGGCAGGTTCAACTCCTTTTGCAGCTCAGCCAGGCGAGCACTGGCATTATAAGATCTGCGGAAATGCACACAGACTTTCCTGGCCTGCCTCAGGACATCCTGTAAGCCCGGGTACCTGCCAAGAACCGCTGCACCACCAGGTTAAGGACGTGAGCCACACAGGGCACATGGGTCAGTTGTCCCTGTCGGAGGGCGGAGAGGAGGTTGGTGCCATTGTCGCAAACCACCATTCCTGGCTTAAGCTGGCGTGGCGTCAACCACCTCTCGGCCTGGCCCTGCAGAGCAGACAGGACCTCTGCCCCAGTGTGGCTTCTGTCCCCCAAACACACCAGCGCAAGCACGGCATGGCATCTTTTTGCCTGCGTACTTGCGTAGCCCCGTGAACGGCTACGGAGCACCGCTGGTTCATAGGACAAACCACAGGAAGAGGCCATGGAGGAAGAAGAAGAGGAGGGGGTGGAGGAGAGAGGTGTGTCACAACCAGTAGTAGCATTTTGGAGGCGTGGCGGTGGGACAACCTCCAACACTACTGCACCTTGTCCTGCATCCTTCCCAGCTGCCAAAAGAGTGACCCAATGGGCCGTGAAAGAAAGGTAACGTCCCTGTCCATGCCTGCTGGACCATGAGTCAGCGGTAATATGCACCTTACCGCTGACCGCCCTGTCCAGCGAGGCCAAGACATTGCCTTCCACATGCCGGTAGAGAGCCGGAATAACCTTCCGTGAGAAAAAGTGGCGTTTGGGAACCTGCCACTGAGGAACCGCACATTGCACAAACTCACGGAAGGGGGGCCGAGTCTACCAACTGAAAAGGCAGCAGTTGAAGCGCTAGCAATTTAGCCAAGCTAGCATTCAACCGCTGGGCATGTGGATGGCTGGGAGTGAACTTCTTTCGACGGTCCAGCAGCTGGGGCAGGGAAATTTGCCTGCTAGAATCGGACGTCGGTGTACTGCTAGCAGAGTGGCCGCAAGTACTTGGCTGTGACACACCTAATTCTACACCTTCATTCCTCTCAGTGCATGTTTCAGAGAGGACTGAAGTTATAGTGGGGTTGGAGATCCCAGCTGATGCGGTGCAAGGAGAGGTCCGCTTTGTTCTTTGGTGTGGGTCTTTGAGGTAGGCTTGCCAACGAGCTGCATGGCAGGTCAACATATGTCTGGTCAGGCATGTGGTACCCAAGCGGCTGATGTTTTGGCCACGCGATATACGCTTGAGACATATGTTGCAAACAGCAGCTGTGCGATCTGATGCACTAGCCTCAAAAAAGGCCCACACCAAAGAACTTTTTGAATGACGGGCAGAGGCAGCGCCCTGCACAGGCGGAGCTCTGCGGTGTGATTCCGTCGGTGTACTGCCCTTACGCTGGCCACCAAAGGGCATCCTGCCTCGTTGGAGATGTGCCTCCTCCTCATCCTCCTCCTCCTCCTCTCTCCTATTAGGCACCCACGTGGAGTCAGTGACCTCATCATCCCCTCCCTCCTCATCACTGGAGCCAATCTGGCAGTATGCTGCAGCTGCTGGAACATGACTGCCAGATTGGTGTCCTTCTTGAGCATCCCCTCTGTCTGCTCTCACGCTACTGCCTTCCTCTAGCTGGGTTTCATCATCAGACCCTTCGAAACGCTGGGCATCCTCCTGGAGCATGTACCCAACACTGTGCTGAAACAGTTCGGGGGACTCCTCAGGAGGAGGACATGGTGGGTCTAGGGAAGGAGTGACTGATGATTTGTCTGACATTGATACCAGGGAAGACGACGCTTTGGCAGCTGCTTTTCCAGTACCCTGAGCCTGGGTGAGAGAGGATGAGGAGGAGGAGGAGGGCTTGGTCATCCACTCTACCAAGTCTTCGGCATGATGTGGCTCAACATGTCCAGCTGCCGAAAAGAAGGACAAGCGTGTCCCATGGCCATGTGCTGATGACAGTGCACCGCGTCCACGACCAGCACTGTTGCCCCCAGACACAGAGCCTGCTTGCCCTCTTTTATTGCCTCCTGACTGTCTGCCTCTCCTTGTTTGCCTTCCAGACATTCTAATAGATGGCCTGCAGGGAGATGGGAAAAAAGCAATAAGGGCTACCTTCAGGTGTCCTTCTCTGTCCCTTGAAACAAGGACTTTCACAGTGAAAGAAACTGACACTCTCCCTACCTACAGTTTTCTGTCCCTAGAATAAATGTTTTTTTTAAGCACAATATAGCACAAGGACAATTCACTCACTGTCCTTACAGGTCCCTGGAAACAAGGACTTGCAGAGTGAAAGAAAAAAAACACTCTCCCTACCTACAGTTTTCTGTCCCTAGAAAAAATGTTTTTTTTAATCACAATATAGCACAAGAACAATTCACTCACTGTCCTTACAGGTCCCTGGAAACAAGGACTTGCAGAGTGAAATAAACTGACACTCTCCCTACCTACAGTTTTCTGTCCCTAGAATAAATGTTTTTTTTTAAGCACAATATAGCACAAGGACAATTCACTCACTGTCCTTACAGGTCCCTGGAAACAAGGACTTGCAGAGTGAAAGAAAAAAAACACTCTCCCTACCTACAGTTTTCTGTCCCTAGAAAAAATGTTTTTTTTAATCACAATATAGCACAAGGACAATTCACTCACTGTCCTTACAGGTCCCTGGAAACAAGGACTTGCAGAGTGAAATAAACTGACACTCTCCCTACCTACAGTTTTCTGTCCCTAGAATAAATGTTTTTTTTAAGCACAATATAGCACAAGGACAATTCACTCACTGTCCTTACAGGTCCCTGGAAACAAGGACTTGCAGAGTGAAAAAAAAAACACTCTCCCTACCTACAGTTTTCTGTCCCTAGAAAAAATGTTTTTTTTTAAGCACAATATAGCCCAAGGACAATTCACTCACTGTCCTTCCAGGTCCCTGGAAACAAGGACTTGCAGAGTGAAAGAAAAAAAACACTCTCCCTACCTACAGTTTTCTGTCCCTAGAAAAAATGTTTTTTTTAATCACAATATAGCACAAGGACAATTCACTCACTGTCCTTACAGGTCCCTGGAAACAAGGACTTGCAGAGTGAAAGAAACTGACACTCTCCCTACCTACAGTTTTCTGTCCCTAGAAAAAATGTTTTTTTTAATCACAATATAGCACAAGGACAATTCACTCACTGTCCTTCCAGGTCCCTGGAAACAAGGACTTGCAGAGTGAAAGAAAAAAAACACTCTCCCTACCTACAGTTTTCTGTCCCTAGAAAAAATGTTTTTTTTAATCACAATATAGCACAAGGACAATTCACTCACTGTCCTTACAGGTCCCTGGAAACAAGGACTTGCAGAGTGAAATAAACTGACACTCTCCCTACCTACAGTTTTCTGTCCCTAGAATAAATGTTTTTTTTAAGCACAATATAGCACAAGGACAATTCACTCACTGTCCTTCCAGGTCCCTGGAAACAAGGACTTGCAGAGTGAAAGAAAAAAAACACTCTCCCTACCTACAGTTTTCTGTCCCTAGAAAAAATGTTTTTTTTAATCAACAATATTAGCACAAGGACAATTCACTCACTGTCCTTACAGGTCCCTGGAAACAAGGACTTGCAGAGTGAAAGAAAAAAAAACACTCTCCCTACCTACAGTTTTCTGTCCCTAGAAAAAATGTTTTTTTTTTAATCACAATATAGCACAAGGGACAATTCACTCACTGTCCTTACAGGTCCCTGGAAACAAGGACTTGCAGAGTGAAATAAACTGACACTCTCCCTACCTACAGTTTTCTGTCCCTAGAATAAATGTTTTTTTTTAAGCACAATATAGCACAAGGACAATTCACTCACTGTCCTTACAGGTCCCTGGAAACAAGGACTTGCAGAGTGAAAAAAAAAAACACTCTCCCTACCTACAGTTTTCTGTCCCTAGAAAAAATGTTTTTTTTTTAAGCACAATATAGCCCAAGGGACAATTCACTCACTGTCCTTCCAGGTCCCTGGAAACAAGGACTTGCAGAGTGAAAGAAAAAAAACACTCTCCCTACCTACAGTTTTCTGTCCCTAGAAAAAATGTTTTTTTTAATCACAATATAGCACAAGGACAATTCACTCACTGTCCTTACAGGTCCCTGGAAACAAGGACTTGCAGAGTGAAAGAAACTGACACTCTCCCTACCTACAGTTTTCTGTCCCTAGAAAAAATGTTTTTTTTAATCACAATATAGCACAAGGACAATTCACTCACTGTCCTTACAGGTCCCTGGAAACAAGGACTTGCAGAGTGAAATAAACTGACACTCTCCCTACCTACAGTTTTCTGTCCCTAGAATAAATGTTTTTTTTAAGCACAATTATAGCACAAGGACAATTCACTCACTGTCCTTCCAGGTCCCTGGAAACAAGGACTTGCAGAGTGAAAGAAAAAAAACACTCTCCCTACCTACAGTTTTCTGTCCCTAGAAAAAATGTTTTTTTTAATCACAATATAGCACAAGGACAATTCACTCACTGTCCTTACAGGTCCCTGGAAACAAGGACTTGCAGAGTGAAATAAACTGACACTCTCCCTACCTACAGTTTTCTGTCCCTAGAATAAATGTTTTTTTTAAGCACAATATAGCACAAGGACAATTCACTCACTGTCCTTCCAGGTCCCTGGAAACAAGGACTTGCAGAGTGAAAGAAAAAAAACATTCTCCCTACCTACAGTTTTTCTGTCCCTAGAAAAAATGTTTTTTTTAATCACAATATAGCACAAGGACAATTCACTCACTGTCCTTACAGGTCCCTGGAAACAAGGACTTGCAGAGTGAAAGAAAAAAAACACTCTCCCTACCTACAGTTTTCTGTCCCTAGAAAAAATGTTTTTTTTAATCACAATATTAGCACAAGGACAATTCACTCACTGTCCTTACAGGTCCCTGGAAACAAGGACTTGCAGAGTGAAATAAACTGACACTCTCCCTACCTACAGTTTTCTGTCCCTAGAATAAATGTTTTTTTGAAGCACAATATAGCACAAGGACAATTCACTCACTGTCCTTACAGGTCCCTGGAAACAAGGACTTGCAGAGTGAAAAAAAAAAAACACTCTCCCTACCTACAGTTTTCTGTCCCTAGAAAAAATGTTTTTTTTTAAGCACAATATAGCCCAAGGACAATTCACTCACTGTCCTTCCAGGTCCCTGGAAACAAGGACTTGCAGAGTGAAAGAAAAAAAAACACTCTCCCTACCTACAGTTTTCTGTCCCTAGAAAAAATGTTTTTTTTAATCACAATATAGCACAAGGGACAATTCACTCACTGTCCTTACAGGTCCCTGGAAACAAGGACTTGCAGAGTGAAAGAAACTGACACTCTCCCTACCTACAGTTTTCTGTCCCTAGAAAAAATGTTTTTTTTAATCACAATATAGCACAAGGACAATTCACTCACTGTCCTTACAGGTCCCTGGAAACAAGGACTTGCAGAGTGAAATAAACTGACACTCTCCCTACCTACAGTTTTTCTGTCCCTAGAATAAATGTTTTTTTTTAAGCACAATATAGCACAAGGACAATTCACTCACTGTCCTTCCAGGTCCCTGGGAAACAAGGACTTGCAGAGTGAAAGAAAAAAAACACTCTCCCTACCTACAGTTTTTCTGTCCCTAGAAAAAATGTTTTTTTTAATCACAATATAGCACAAGGACAATTCACTCACTGTCCTTACAGGTCCCTGGAAACAAGGACCTTGCAGGAGTGAAATAAACTGACACTCTCCCTACCTACAGTTTTCTGTCCCTAGAATAAATGTTTTTTTTTAAGCACAATATAGCACAAGGGACAATTCACTCACTGTCCTTCCAGGTCCCTGGAAACAAGGACTTGCAGAGTGAAAGAAAAAAAACACTCTCCCTACCTACAGTTTTTCTGTCCCTAGAAAAAATGTTTTTTTTTAATCACAATATAGCACAAGGACAATTCACTCACTGTCCTTACAGGTCCCTGGAAACAAGGACTTGCAGAGTGAAAGAAAAAAAAACACTCTCCCTACCTACAGTTTTCTGTCCCTAGAAAAAATGTTTTTTTAATCACAATATAGCACAAGGACAATTCACTCACTGTCCTTACAGGTCCCTGGAAACAAGGACTTGCAGAGTGAAATAAACTGACACTCTCCCTACCTACAGTTTTCTGTCCCTAGAATAAATGTTTTTTTTTTAAGCACAATATAGCACAAGGACAATTCACTCACTGTCCCTTTACAGGTCCCCTGGAAACAAGGACTTGCAGAGTGAAAAAAAAAAAACACTCTCCCCTACCTACAGTTTTCTGTCCCTAGAAAAAATGTTTTTTTTTTAAGCACAATATAGCCCAAGGGACAATTCACTCACTGTCCTTCCAGGTCCCTGGAAACAAGGACTTGCAGAGTGAAAGAAAAAAAACACTCTCCCTACCTACAGTCAATATAGCACAAGGACAATTCACTCACTGTCCTTACAGGTCCCTGGAAACAAGGACTTGCAGAGTGAAAGAAACTGACACTCTCCCTACCTACAGTTTTCTGTCCCTAGAAAAAATGTTTTTTTTAATCACAATATAGCACAAGGACAATTCACTCACTGTCCTTACAGGTCCCTGGAAACAAGGACTTGCAGAGTGAAATAAACTGACACTCTCCCTACCTACAGTTTTCTGTCCCTAGAATAAATGTTTTTTTTAAGCACAATATAGCACAAGGACAATTCACTCACTGTCCTTCCAGGTCCCTGGAAACAAGGACTTGCAGAGTGAAAGAAAAAAAACACTCTCCCTACCTACAGTTTTCTGTCCCTAGAAAAAATGTTTTTTTTAATCACAATATAGCACAAGGACAATTCACTCACTGTCCTTCCAGGTCCCTGGAAACAAGGACTTGCAGAGTGAAATAAACTGACACTCTCCCTACCTACAGTTTTCTGTCCCTAGAATAAATGTTTTTTTTAAGCACAATATAGCACAAGGACAATTCACTCACTGTCCTTCCAGGTCCCTGGAAACAAGGACTTGCAGAGTGAAAGAAAAAAAACACTCTCCCTACCTACAGTTTTCTGTCCCTAGAAAAAATGTTTTTTTTAATCACAATATAGCACAAGGACAATTCACTCACTGTCCTTACAGGTCCCTGGAAACAAGGACTTGCAGAGTGAAAGAAAAAAAACACTCTCCCTACCTACAGTTTTCTGTCCCTAGAAAAAATGTTTTTTTTAATCACAATATAGCACAAGGACAATTCACTCACTGTCCTTACAGGTCCCTGGAAACAAGGACTTGCAGAGTGAAATAAACTGACACTCTCCCTACCTACAGTTTTCTGTCCCTAGAATAAATGTTTTTTTTAAGCACAATATAGCACAAGGACAATTCACTCACTGTCCTTACAGGTCCCTGGAAACAAGGACTTGCAGAGTGAAAGAAAAAAAACACTCACCCTACCTACAGTTTTCTGTCCCTAGAAAAAATGTTTTTTTTAATCACAATATAGCACAAGGACAATTCACTCACTGTCCTTACAGGTCCCTGGAAACAAGGACTTGCAGTGTGAAATAAACTGACACTCTCCCTACCTACAGTTTTCTGTCCCTAGAATAAATGTTTTTTTTAAGCACAATATAGCACAAGGACAATTCACTCACTGTCCTTACAGGTCCCTGGAAACAAGGACTTGCAGAGTGAAAAAAAAAAAACACTCTCCCTACCTACAGTTTTCTGTCCCTAGAAAAAATGTTTTTTTTTAAGCACAATATAGCCCAAGGACAATTCACTCACTGTCCTTCCAGGTCCCTGGAAACAAGGACTTGCAGAGTGAAAGAAAAAAAAACACTCTCCCTACCTACAGTTTTCTGTCCCTAGAATAAATGTTTTTTTAAGCACAATATAGCACAAGGACAATTCACTCACTGTCCTTCCAGGTCCCTGGAAACAAGGACTTGCAGAGTGAAAGAAACTGACACTGTCCCTACCTACAGTTTTCTGTCCCTAGAATAAATGTTTTTTTTAAGCACACTATAGCACAAGCACAAAACACACTGACACTCTCCCTACCTATCCTTCTCTTTCCCTAAACTAAAGGAATCCAGGTTAAGCAAGAAAGAAATAACAGTCACTGTCCCTGCCTATGCTGCTCTATCCCTGCTCCGGAACACACTACACTAGGCCGCCGTGCTGGCGGCCTTTTATAGTGTGGGGCGTGTACTAAACACCCTCAGCAATAATTGGCCACAGGCATCCTGCCTGTGGCCAATCATTGCTCTCCTCGCTGCCGGCGCTGTGATTGGCCAAGCATGCGGGGTCACAGTGCATGCTTGGCCAATCACAGCGCCTGGATGACACTGCGATGGCGTAGTGCATTGTGGGCCGTTCGCGTCACTCGAATTTGGCGCGAACGGCCCAAATCGTTCGATCTTCGTCGAACGATCGAACAGCCGATGTTCGAGTCGAACGTATGTTCGACTCGAACACGAAGCTCATCCCTAATTATGACATTTTCCATTTGTAACAGAATATACTAGTACTTATACCCTTGTATCCGCTTCCGAATATTCCCTTATCAGGAATAGTGATGAGCCGAACACCCCCGGGTTCGGTTCGCACCAGAACCCGCGAACGGACCGAAAGTTCGAACGAACATTAGAACCCTATTAAATACAATGGATGCGAACGTTCGAATTCTAAAGTGCTAATTATAACAACTATTATGCATGTTATTGTCCTAAAAAGGGTTTGGGAACCCGGGTTCTGCACCAGGGGACATGTATCAATGCAAAAAGAAGTTTTAAAAACGGTCGTTTTTCGGGAGCAGTCATTTTAATGATGCATAAAGTGAAAAAAAAAAAGTCAAATATTCCTTTAAATATCGTACCTGGGGGGTGTCTAAAGTATGCCTGTGAAGTGCCACGTGTTTCCCGTGTTTAGAACTGTCCCTGCACAAAATGACACTTCTAAAGGAAAAAAAAGCCATTTAAAACTGCTTGCGGCTTTAATGTAATGTCTGGTCCCGGTAATATGGATGAAATTCTTTAAGAAAAATGGCATAGCTACCCCATGACCCCCCCCCTACCCCAGCCCATTACCAGCCCCTTTGGGTCTTGTATGGATATTAAGGGGAACCCCGCACATAAAATAAAAAAGGCCCTATATACTCTGAACAGCCCTATACAGGCGGTGCATACAAGACAGGGACTGTAGGTTTGTTCTTATGTAGAGTCTGTTTGTAATTTTGAACAGGTACATTGTTGAAGTGTAGCTCCAGACCAAAAATCTATTTTTAAACTTTTTGGAAAACATAGGTAAGGGTTATCACCCCTGTAACATTTGTTTTGCTGTCTGTGCCCCTGTTCAGAACATTTCACCTCACTTTCCGTCCCAATGACAACTGTTTTTGAAATGTGGTGTTTTTCTTGAAACAAGGATTGCTGATAAAGCATCAGTACAGAGGAGACACCTTTCTCCCATATTTATTCTTACAGGAGAGAATTTTCCTTCCTAGTGGTAGATTTCCTCTCACTTCCTGTTGTCTTCTTGCGTTTGCAAGTAGGAGTCGTTTGTAAGTTGGATGTTTGAAAGTAGGGACCTGCCGTATATACTCTGCAGAAATAGGCCCCTTAGTTGTTGGTGTTGGCACAACACTGTAAGCACTCACAGTTACTCTTGGTTGGTGCTGGAACGCCCTGCTGTCAACTATTATATCAGGAATTTTAATTACATATAATTGTTGAACAGTGGTAGTAAAAATTGGGCCTTTGATGGTGGTGCTGGTGCCACAACACTGTAAGCCCTGACAGTTACTCTTGGTGGGTGCAGCAATGGGCCCTGCTGTGAATTATTAGATCAAGAATTGTAATTACATGCCCCTGTTGAACAGGGGCTGAAAAATTGGGCCTTAGGCACTGGTGGCACAACACTGCAACCCCTCACAGATACTGTACTTGGAGCACAGCAATGAGCCCTGTTGCAAAGTATTGCTTCAAAAATTGTAATGACACGCCCCTGTTAAACAGGGGCTGAAAAATTGGGCCTTAGGCACTGGTGGCACAACACTGCAACTCCTCACAGATACTGTACTTGGAGCACACCAATGAGCCCTGTTGCAAAGTATTGCTTCAAAAATTGTAATGACACGCCCCTGTTAAACAGGGGCTGAAAAATTGGGCCTTAGGCACTGGTGGCACAACACTGCAACTCCTCACAGATACTGTACTTGGAGCACAGCAATGAGCCCTGTTGCAAAGTATTGCTTCAAAAATTGTAATTACACGCCCCTGTTAAACAGGGGCTGAAAAATTGGGCGTTAGGCACTGGTGGCGGCACCCATAAACAAAAATGATCTTACAAGCTATCATCATCAATCGTATCATTGAGGACTCGGAGGAGGAGGATAGCCAGTCAACATAACAGCACAGGCACTCAGCATCAGCATCAGTCTTGAAGGGATGTGACATGTTAAAATCAATTAGTCTGTTATATCAGCATCAGGTGTGTGGTAGCTGGTGGTGATCCAAGACTGGTTCATCTTGATGAAAGTCAGTCGATCAACCGAGTCGGTGGACAGGCGCACCCTGTGATCCGTGACAAATCCTCCAGCAGCACTGAATGTGCGTTCCGAAAGAACGCTGGATGCAGGACAGGCCAGTAGCTCAATTGCATACTGTGCAAGCTCTGGCCAGTGATCCATCCTCAAGACCCAGTAAGCCAGAGGATTTTCGGTGGGGAAGGTGTCCAAGTCTGACCTTGCCCCTAGATATTCCTGCACCATGTTTATCAGACGCTGGCGATGGTTGCTGGAACCGATCATACTTTGGGGCTGCGGACTAAAGAATTGTCTGAACGCATCGGTCAGACGGCCACCTTCCCCACCGCTCCTTCTTTGACTGGCCGAAGCCTCAGCAACTCGTTGTCCAGGACCAGGAGTTTGCAACCTCCCAGTCTCTGGGAACGCGTTGCACAGACCTTTCTGCAAGGCCTCCCGGAGTTGTCTCATCCTCTGCTCCCTCTGCGACGGTAACATAAGGTCCGCAACCTTACCCTTGTACCGTGGATCAAGGAGAGTGGCCAGCCAGTAATGGTCCCTCTCCTTGATCCGAAGAATACGAGGATCCTTCCGCAGACTTTGCAGGATCAGGGAGGCCATGCAGCGTAGGTTTGCTGAGGCATTCGCTCCGGAGTCTTCTGGGTCACTAAGGACGACATGATCCGCAGCCACCTCCTCCCAGCCACGTACAAGTCCACTGGTTTCTTGGGACTGTAAATCATCCCTAAAAGACTGCTGCTGATGATGCTGAGTGCCAGCCTCCACCTCCATGCTGACACAATCCTCCTCCTCCTCCTCCTCCTCCTCTTCCTCCTCCTCCTCTTCCTGTGCGATGGGTGGGACAGAAGGAACACTGTCTGGGTAAAGGGGGCCTTGAGAGGCAAGGAAGTCCTCCTCTTCCTGCCTCTGTTCTGCCTCAAGTGCCCTGTCCATTATTCCACGCAGCGTGTGCTCCAACAGGTGGACAAGAGGTACAGTGTCACTGATGCATGCACTGTCACTGCTCACCATCCTCGTGGCCTCCTCAAATGGTGCCAGGACAGTGCATGCATCCCTGATCATGCCCCACTGGCGTGGAGAAAAAAAACCAAGCTCCCCTGACCCTGTCCTGGTGCCGTAGTCGCACAGGTACTCATTGATGGCCCTCTGCTGCGTGTGCAGCCGCTGCAGCATGGCCAACGTTGAGTTCCACCTGGTGGGCATGTCACATATAAGGCGGTTCTTGGGCAGGTTCAACTCCTTTTGCAGCTCAGCCAGGCGAGCACTGGCATTATAAGATCTGCGGAAATGCACACAGACTTTCCTGGCCTGCCTCAGGACATCCTGTAAGCCCGGGTACCTGCCCAAGAAGCGCTGCACCACCAGGTTAAGGACGTGAGCCACACAGGGCACATGGGTCAGTTGTCCCTGTCGGAGGGCGGAGAGGAGGTTGGTGCCATTGTCGCAAACCACCATTCCTGGCTTAAGCTGGCGTGGCGTCAACCACCTCTCGGCCTGGCCCTGCAGAGCAGACAGGACCTCTGCCCCGGTGTGGCTTCTGTCCCCCAAACACACCAGCGCAAGCACGGCATGGCATCTTTTTGCCTGCGTACTTGCGTAGCCCCGTGAACGGCTACGGAGCACCGCTGGTTCATAGGACAAACCACAGGAAGAGGCCATGGAGGAAGAAGAAGAGGAGGGGGTGGAGGAGAGAGGTGTGTCACAACCAGTAGTAGCATTTTGGAGGCGTGGCGGTGGGACAACCTCCAACACTACTGCACCTTGTCCTGAATCCTTCCCAGCTGCCAAAAGAGTGACCCAATGGGCCGTGAAAGAAAGGTAACGTCCCTGTCCATGCCTGCTGGACCATGAGTCAGCGGTAATATGCACCTTACCGCTGACCGCCCTGTCCAGCGAGGCCAAGACATTGCCTTCCACATGCCGGTAGAGAGCCGGAATAGCCTTCCGTGAGAAAAAGTGGCGTTTGGGAACCTGCCACTGAGGAACTGCACATTGCACAAACTCACGGAAGGGGGCCGAGTCTACCAACTGAAAAGGCAGCAGTTGAAGCGCTAGCAATTTAGCCAAGCTAGCATTCAACCGCTGGGCATGTGGATGGCTGGGAGTGAACTTCTTTCGACGGTCCAGCAGCTGGGGCAGGGAAATTTGCCTGCTAGAATCGGACGTCGGTGTACTGCTAGCAGAGTGGGCGCAAGTACTTGGCTGTGACACACCCAATTCTACACCTTCATTCCTCTCAGTGCATGTTTCAGAGAGGACTGAAGTTATAGTGGGGTTGGAGATCCCAGCTGATGCGGTGCAAGGAGAGGTCCGCTTTGTTCTTTGGTGTGGGTCTTTGAGGTAGGCTTGCCAACGAGCTGCATGGCAGGTCAACATATGTCTGGTCAGGCATGTGGTACCCAAGCGGCTGATGTTTTGGCCACGCGATATACGCTTGAGACATATGTTGCAAACAGCAGCTGTGCGATCTGATGCACTAGCCTCAAAAAAGGCCCACACCAAAGAACTTTTTGAATGACGGGCAGAGGCAGCGCCCTGCACAGGCGGAGCTCTGCGGTGTGATTCCGTCGGTGTACTGCCCTTACGCTGGCCACCAAAGGGCATCCTGCCTCGTTGGAGATGTGCCTCCTCCTCATCCTCCTCCTCCTCCTCTCTCCTATTAGGCACCCACGTGGAGTCAGTGACCTCATCATCCCCTCCCTCCTCATCACTGGAGCCAATCTGGCAGTATGCTGCAGCTGCTGGAACATGACTGCCAGATTGGTGTCCTTCTTGAGCATCCCCTCTGTCTGCTCTCACGCTACTGCCTTCCTCTAGCTGGGTTTCATCATCAGACCCTTCGAAACGCTGGGCATCCTCCTGGAGCATGTACCCAACACTGTGCTGAAACAGTTCGGGGGACTCCTCAGGAGGAGGACATGGTGGGTCTAGGGAAGGAGTGACTGATGATTTGTCTGACATTGATACCAGGGAAGACGACGCTTTGGCAGCTGCTTTTCCAGTACCCTGAGCCTGGGTGAGAGAGGATGAGGAGGAGGAGGAGGGCTTGGTCATCCACTCTACCAAGTCTTCGGCATGATGTGGCTCAACATGTCCAGCTGCCGAAAAGAAGGACAAGCGTGTCCCATGGCCATGTGCTGATGACAATGCACCGCGTCCACGACCAGCACTGTTGCCCCCAGACACAGAGCCTGCTTGCCCTCTTTTATTGCCTCCTGACTGTCTGCCTCTCCTTGTTTGCCTTCCAGACATTTTAATAGATGGCCTGCAGGGAGATGGGAAAAAAGCAATAAGGGCTACCTTCAGGTGTCCTTCTCTGTCCCTTGAAACAAGGACTTTCACAGTGAAAGAAACTGACACTCTCCCTACCTACAGTTTTCTGTCCCTAGAAAAAATGTTTTTTTTAATCACAATATAGCACAAGGACAATTCACTCACTGTCCTTACAGGTCCCTGGAAACAAGGACTTGCAGAGTGAAAGAAAAAAAAACACTCTCCCTACCTACAGTTTTCTGTCCCTAGAAAAAATGTTTTTTTTAATCACAATATAACACAAGGACAATTCACTCACTGTCCTTCCAGGTCCCTGGAAACAAGGACTTGCAGAGTGAAATAAACTGACACTCTCCCTACCTACAGTTTTCTGTCCCTAGAATAAATGTTTTTTTTAAGCACAATATAGCACAAGGACAATTCACTCACTGTCCTTACAGGTCCCTGGAAACAAGGACTTGCAGAGTGAAAGAAACTGACACTCTCCCTACCTACAGTTTTCTGTCCCTAGAATAAATGTTTTTTTAAGCACAATATAGCACAAGGACAATTCACTCACTGTCCTTACAGGTCCCTGGAAACAAGGACTTGCAGAGTGAAAGAAAAAAAACACTCTCCCTACCTACAGTTTTCTGTCCCTAGAAAAAATGTTTTTTTTAATCACAATATAACACAAGGACAATTCACTCACTGTCCTTCCAGGTCCCTGGAAACAAGGACTTGCAGAGTGAAATAAACTGACACTCTCCCTACCTACAGTTTTCTGTCCCTAGAATAAATGTTTTTTTTAAGCACAATATAGCACAAGGACAATTCACTCACTGTCCTTACAGGTCCCTGGAAACAAGGACTTGCAGAGTGAAAGAAACTGACACTCTCCCTACCTACAGTTTTCTGTCCCTAGAATAAATGTTTTTTTAAGCACAATATAGCACAAGGACAATTCACTCACTGTCCTTACAGGTCCCTGGAAACAAGGACTTGCAGAGTGAAATAAACTGACACTCTCCCTACCTACAGTTTTCTGTCCCTAGAATAAATGTTTTTTTTAAGCACAATATAGCACAAGGAGAATTCACTCACTGTCCTTCCAGGTCCCTGGAAACAAGGACTTGCAGAGTGAAAGAAAAAAAACACTCTCCCTACCTACAGTTTTCTGTCCCTAGAAAAAATGTTTTTTTTAATCACAATATAGCACAAGGACAATTCACTCACTGTCCTTCCAGGTCCCTGGAAACAAGGACTTGCAGAGTGAAATAAACTGACACTCTCCCTACCTACAGTTTTCTGTCCCTAGAATAAATGTTTTTTTTAAGCACAATATAGCACAAGGACAATTCACTCACTGTCCTTACAGGTCCCTGGAAACAAGGACTTGCAGAGTGAAAGAAAAAAAACAAACACTCTCCCTACCTACAGTTTTCTGTCCCTAGAAAAAATGTTTTTTTTAATCACAATATAGCACAAGGACAATTCACTCACTGTCCTTACAGGTCCCTGGAAACAAGGACTTGCAGAGTGAAAGAAAAAAAACACTCTCCCTACCTACAGTTTTCTGTCCCTAGAAAAAATGTTTTTTTTAATCACAATATAGCACAAGGACAATTCACTCACTGTCCTTACAGGTCCCTGGAAACAAGGACTTGCAGAGTGAAATAAACTGACACTCTCCCTACCTACAGTTTTCTGTCCCTAGAATAAATGTTTTTTTTAAGCACAATATAGCACAAGGAGAATTCACTCACTGTCCTTCCAGGTCCCTGGAAACAAGGACTTGCAGAGTGAAAGAAAAAAAACACTCTCCCTACCTACAGTTTTCTGTCCCTAGAAAAAATGTTTTTTTTTAATCACAATATAGCACAAGGACAATTCACTCACTGTCCTTACAGGTCCCTGGAAACAAGGACTTGCAGAGTGAAATAAACTGACACTCTCCCTACCTACAGTTTTCTGTCCCTAGAATAAATGTTTTTTTTAATCACAATATAGCACAAGGACAATTCACTCACTGTCCTTCCAGGTCCCTGGAAACAAGGACTTGCAGAGTGAAATAAACTGACACTCTCCCTACCTACAGTTTTCTGTCCCTAGAATAAATGTTTTTTTTAAGCACAATATAGCACAAGGACAATTCACTCACTGTCCTTACAGGTCCCTGGAAACAAGGACTTGCAGAGTGAAAGAAAAAAAACACTCTCCCTACCTACAGTTTTCTGTCCCTAGAAAAAATGTTTTTTTTAATCACAATATAGCACAAGGACAATTCACTCACTGTCCTTACAGGTCCCTGGAAACAAGGACTTGCAGAGTGAAAGAAACTGACACTGTCCCTACCTACAGTTTTCTGTCCCTAGAATAAATGTTTTTTTTAAGCACAATATAGCACAAGGAGAATTCACTCACTGTCCTTCCAGGTCCCTGGAAACAAGGACTTGCAGAGTGAAAGAAAAAAAACACTCTCCCTACCTACAGTTTTCTGTCCCTAGAAAAAATGTTTTTTTAATCACAATATAGCACAAGGACAATTCACTCACTGTCCTTCCAGGTCCCTGGAAACAAGGACTTGCAGAGTGAAATAAACTGACACTCTCCCTACCTACAGTTTTCTGTCCCTAGAATAAATGTTTTTTTTAAGCACAATATAGCACAATGACAATTCACTCACTGTCCTTACAGGTCCCTGGAAACAAGGACTTGCAGAGTGAAAGAAAAAAAACACTCTCCCTACCTACAGTTTTCTGTCCCTAGAAAAAATGTTTTTTTTAATCACAATATAGCACAAGGACAATTCACTCACTGTCCTTACAGGTCCCTGGAAACAAGGACTTGCAGAGTGAAAGAAAAAAAACACTCTCCCTACCTACAGTTTTCTGTCCCTAGAAAAAATGTTTTTTTTAATCACAATATAGCACAAGGACAATTCACTCACTGTCCTTACAGGTCCCTGGAAACAAGGACTTGCAGAGTGAAATAAACTGACACTCTCCCTACCTACAGTTTTCTGTCCCTAGAATAAATGTTTTTTTTAAGCACAATATAGCGCAAGGAGAATTCACTCACTGTCCTTCCAGGTCCCTGGAAACAAGGACTTGCAGAGTGAAAGAAAAAAAACACTCTCCCTACCTACAGTTTTCTGTCCCTAGAAAAAATGTTTTTTTTTATCACAATATAGCACAAGGACAATTCACTCACTGTCCTTCCAGGTCCCTGGAAACAAGGACTTGCAGAGTGAAATAAACTGACACTCTCCCTACCTACAGTTTTCTGTCCCTAGAATAAATGTTTTTTTTAATCACAATATAGCACAAGGACAATTCACTCACTGTCCTTCCAGGTCCCTGGAAACAAGGACTTGCAGAGTGAAATAAACTGACACTCTCCCTACCTACAGTTTTCTGTCCCTAGAATAAATGTTTTTTTTAAGCACAATATAGCACAAGGACAATTCACTCACTGTCCTTACAGGTCCCTGGAAACAAGGACTTGCAGAGTGAAAGAAAAAAAACACTCTCCCTACCTACAGTTTTCTGTCCCTAGAAAAAATGTTTTTTTTAATCACAATATAGCACAAGGACAATTCACTCACTGTCCTTACAGGTCCCTGGAAACAAGGACTTGCAGAGTGAAAGAAACTGACACTGTCCCTACCTACAGTTTTCTGTCCCTAGAATAAATGTTTTTTTTAAGCACAATATAGCACAAGGAGAATTCACTCACTGTCCTTCCAGGTCCCTGGAAACAAGGACTTGCAGAGTGAAATAAACTGACACTCTCCCTACCTACAGTTTTCTGTCCCTAGAATAAATGTTTTTTTTAAGCACAATATAGCACAAGGACAATTCACTCACTGTCCTTACAGGTCCCTGGAAACAAGGACTTGCAGAGTGAAAGAAACTGACACTCTCCCTACCTACAGTTTTCTGTCCCTAGAATAAATGTTTTTTTAAGCACAATATAGCACAAGGACAATTCACTCACTGTCCTTACAGGTCCCTGGAAACAAGGACTTGCAGAGTGAAAGAAAAAAAACACTCTCCCTACCTACAGTTTTCTGTCCCTAGAAAAAATGTTTTTTTTAATCACAATATAGCACAAGGACAATTCACTCACTGTCCTTACAGGTCCCTGGAAACAAGGACTTGCAGAGTGAAAGAAACTGACACTGTCCCTACCTACAGTTTTCTGTCCCTAGAATAAATGTTTTTTTTAAGCACAATATAGCACAAGGAGAATTCACTCACTGTCCTTCCAGGTCCCTGGAAACAAGGACTTGCAGAGTGAAATAAACTGACACTCTCCCTACCTACAGTTTTCTGTCCCTAGAATAAATGTTTTTTTTAAGCACAATATAGCACAAGGACAATTCACTCACTGTCCTTCCAGGTCCCTGGAAACAAGGACTTGCAGAGTGAAAGAAACTGACACTCTCCCTACCTACAGTTTTCTGTCCCTAGAATAAATGTTTTTTTAAGCACAATATAGCACAAGGACAATTCACTCACTGTCCTTCCAGGTCCCTGGAAACAAGGACTTGCAGAGTGAAAGAAACTGACACTGTCCCTACCTACAGTTTTCTGTCCCTAGAATAAATGTTTTTTTTAAGCACACTATAGCACAAGCACAAAACACACTGACACTCTCCCTACCTATCCTTCTCTTTCCCTAAACTAAAGGAATCCAGGTTAAGCAAGAAAGAAATAACAGTCACTGTCCCTGCCTATGCTGCTCTATCCCTGCTCCGGAACACACTACACTAGGCCGCCGTGCTGGCGGCCTTTTATAGTGTGGGGCGTGTACTAAACACCCTCAGCAATAATTGGCCACAGGCATCCTGCCTGTGGCCAATCATTGCTCTCCTCGCTGCCGGCGCTGTGATTGGCCAAGCATGCGGGGTCACAGTGCATGCTTGGCCAATCACAGCGCCTGGATGACACTGCGATGGCGTAGTGCATTGTGGGCCGTTCGCGTCACTCGAATTTGGCGCGAACGGCCCAAATCGTTCGATCTTCGTCGAACGATCGAACAGCCGATGTTCGAGTCGAACGTATGTTCGACTCGAACACGAAGCTCATCCCTAATCAGGAACTTTTCTAAAGTATGTCAGCCACCCCCACCCCGAAGGGGAGAGCACACAAAAACCCTCTCCGAGACCCCTCACCTTCCTGTGAAGACCACAGACCCAGAATCACCTGACCCAGGCGTCTTCCACCTTATATCAGGGAACCCTACATCGTTACTCCACCCCTAAAGAACCACAAGCCTAAAAGGGAACTCTACCTGCTTACATCCTTCCCTCCTTAAAGATGTCTCACACTTTTGCCAGGCTAAAGTACCATGCGCCAGGAGCCGCGCTCATTTAGGTAGAATCGGGCAGTTTTTTTTACAGTACTGGTCATTATTATTGCTACTACAACTCTTGTTTTTTTTTTTTTTCCTTTTCCTAACCTCTATATATCTTCATTCAGCACTTGCTTGCTGTGGCAGTAGAATAGGTGGGAGAACTAAGAATTTACACTGGAATCTGAGATTTTGAAAAAGTTGAGCTACTGAGGACAAAGCTGTTAGATGGAAAATTGTTAAAAGTTAATTCTCTGCACTTATTCGCCCATCTTTCTTGACAACTTCTCTCCACATCTCTGGTCCCTTGTAATACACAGACTATGTCTGCTACCTGTCCATGAATTATATAATTAATAGGAATAATGACAGTAAGGAGGTCAACAGGGAGCCCCATAAAAATGTTGCCATGATCCCACCCCAGGGATAAATATAGGTAATGTATTTCCTACACCACATGTATGTTGCTGTTGGATACCATCAGTTTCCAAATTGAAAACCTGCCATAAATGCAAGCTTTGTGAAGCTTATTTTATTAAATTTTTGTTAAGGATAGGTCACAGAGGAGCAGATTCAATCTCCCAGTAATTTTAGAGGTTGTGCCACTTTTGTGGCGCTCATCAACTATCCCATTATGTGTTCATCTATCCCTGACGGTGATCTTCAACTTGCTTCACTGTACCTCTTTGCCCATGTAGTTTGTGGTCAGGTGATGAGGTTTTGTGCTGTAGAGGTGAATTAAATGTTCTGGCTTTCTTTTCCCTTACCCTTGTGAAAAAAAAGGAAAGACCAACAGTGTTTTTTTTCTTTCTTCAAGAAATCTTTGTGCATACTTTAGCTATCCCCATTGTTTATTTTCTCTAGCCTTCATTTACCTCATTTAAGTTAACCTGAGGTCTTTGGTGGTTCAAAAAGCAAATGGACATTCGCTGGCAGTGGCACTACACAACCTCCATAAAAACCACCTCACTAAATATCTGAGTCTGTATTATTCCTGTTATATAAGTCTAGTTCCGGTCTAGTGGAGAGTAAACACCAATGGATAATAAATGACACAATCTAAATTTTCAAAAATACATTTTAGTGGTTTGATTTTATGACCACCATCCTATATCTAAAGGTGGATTCAAGTGGGATGCCAGCCAAAACCATTTTTATAGATTTAAATACAGTAGAGAAAGTTTAGAAGCTCAGTCAGGTTTTTATTAACTTTTAGACCAGTGGTCTACGCACTGACACCAACAATGGGACATCATTTCTGCCTTTGACTTCAACAACAGGGCACTATTTCTCTCATTGATACCAATGATAGGGCACTATTCCTCAAGCTGACACCAATGATGGAGCACTGTTTCTTCAACCAACACCAATGATGGAGCACTGTACCTCCCACTGACATCAATGATGGGGCACTATTCCTCAAGCTGACACCAGTGATGGAGCACTGTTCCTCCAACTGACACCAATGATGGGGCACTATTCCTCCCACTGATGGGCATTATTCTTCCCACTGATACCAATGATGGGGCACTATTCCTCCCACAAATACCAATGATGGACACTATTCCTCCTACCGATACCAATGATGGGGCACTATTCCTCTCACTGATACCAACAACATTCATCTACCTAATACCATTGCTTACTCCCACTGACGCCAGGACAATTACTACCCCCAATGGCCAGAGTTTAGCCCCAATGGGTGTTCTGAAAGGCGCCTATAACTAAAGTGCATGTAACTCATGTAATTTCATATGTGTTTGTAGCTGTTTGCCTGGAGCTCAACTTTAACAATGTAATTTACAAATGGTAGCTAAACAAAAAAAAAATGTGGTTTCATTGTAACTATTTTAACATTTCAGCCTTACAATATACTATACTGCAGGAATCTGAATTATGTAAATGTGGATGAAGACCAAAAGGGTCATGATTACACCAGGGCATCACAGGTTTAAGATGAACAGAATCTTTTATTAAAACAGATGTGCAAAATTTGAATATCTAAATATGAACAGTATGTTTTAGGAAGTGGCTCTTTAATGAGTCTTTAGGCATGTGAGTAACAACAGAACTGTCAAAGAGAATTCCTTTTTTCAATAAATATATACATTTATTCTGTCTTTTATTCCCCTTTGACTATCACATAGTTACACACACATACTATCACACTATAGGAACAGATGCAGAAACTTGAGACTTCCATATTGTCTCTGTCTGTGCCGCTATAGAATTAATCAGAACGGGCCTTACCTTATTATATATCCTAGCAACTAAGCGATTAATCAACTCACTGACAACCTCGAGAAAATCATTAAATGATAAGCAGAGCATATTAGTCCCCGGTCGAATCCACAGCAGAGGAATTTGTCAAACTTGTAGCTTCTCGACATCGATCCAGTATAATATGACATCACATTCGCTTCTAAGGTCTGTTTACTCAAGAAAGACAATTTTGCTTGACTTGCGTGTTATATCATTGACCTAAGATATGACTGACCGACCATCAGGGCATCAGTCAATATGAGTTGGATTTAAGTCCAGTGACTCATAAAATCCTGGCCTTGGACTGTAAAATTTAACACTATTGCAGAATTTTGTCAGAGATGCAAATGCTAGGAGACATTACAAACTGCAACAACTAAGTCTCATCCATGTAAATTTTTGCTATTCCAAATACAGTTGCCTGACTTCTATAATTGCTGTCAGTTGCAGTAACTATTGTTCTTAGTTCTATCCAGTGGCAGCTGGTGGGTTTTTCAATTGGGGGGGCAGCACTGACAGCACCCCGGGTGGTCCACGGCGCGGCACTGACACCCCCCCTCCAGGAGTTCAGCGGCGCGGCACTGGCAACCCCCTCCCCGGGCGGCCAGCGATCAGGCACCTACCCGATCTAGAGCTGGCGAAATGTGGTGTCCTCTCCTCTCCCAGGGTGTGGGCAGAAGCTCTGGTGTCTGCTCCTCCCTGGGCACCCCCACCCCAAAGCACCTTGTCCCCATGTCGATGGGGACAAGGGCCTCTTCCCGATAACCTTGGCTGTTGGTTGTCAGGGTCTGCAGGCGGGGGGCTTATCGGAATCTGCGAGCCCCTTTTAATAAGGGGGCCCCCAGATCCCGGCCCCCCACCCTATGTGAATGAGTATGGGGTACATCGTACCCCTACCCATTCACCTGGGGGAAAAGTGTCAACTGTGTCAAGTGTCTTATCACGTCACAGTCCCATCATGCTCTGGGTGGTGGCGACATAAGGGGCGGGGTCACATGGTGACATCACCCGGTGACCACGCCCCATGCCTATATAAGTCGTTGCGCTCCGCGCACACAGCATTATAGCGGCAGAGAGCATTGAGTCAACATCGGGTGGAGAGAAGAGGGAAGAAGACGACGATGAAGACTGGGCCACCGCTAGCAAAAGAGCTGGCAGAAGATAGCGGAGGAGCCCGGCAGAAGGCAGAAAGCACCGGAGAGAGCGGAGAAGTCGGAAGAAGATCCCCGAAGTCGGTAGAAGACCCCCGAAGTCGGAAGAAGACCCCGAAGTTGGAAGAAGACCCCCGAAGTCAGTAGAAGACCCCAAAGTCGGAAGAAGACCCCCAAACTCGGTAGAAGACCCCCAAACTCGGTAGAAGACCCCCGGAGCTGCCTAATAAATTACTTTAAAAAGCTGTCTAGTGTGTTTTTTTTATTGACACTTTTTTTTTTACACTTTTTCCACAAGGTGCTTTGGGGTGGGGGGCAGCAGGGCGCCCCCCTGCCCCAAAGCACACACCCCCCATGTTGAGGGAATGCGGCCTGGTACGGTTAAGGAGGGGGGGCGCTAGCTCGTCCCCACCCCCCTTCCTGACCGGCCAGGCTGCGTGCTCGGATAAGGGTCTGGTATGGATTTTGGGGGGACCCCACGCAGTTTTTACGGCGTAGGGGGTTCCCCTTGAAATCCATACCAGACCTAAGTGCCTGGTATGCTCTTGGAGGGGAACCCATGCCGTTTTTTTATTTAAAATTTGGGGTGGAGTTCCCCCTCATGATTCATACCAAATACCAGCTCTGTGGGAGGGAGGGAGGGGTTTGCCTTAGAACCGGTTCACACAGGGGCGACTTCCTGTAAAGTTGCCTCACTATGAACGGGGATCCGACTTGGAGGCGACTTCCATTGAAATCAATGGGTACAAGTCGCCTAGAAGTCAGATTGAAGTAGTACAGGAACCTACAGCACAACTTATTTTCTCAACAGCACGACTTAGGGTGACTTGGGATGACTTCAAGTCGGATCCCAGGTCGCCTCTGTGTGAACCGGCTCTTATTAGGGCAATGATGTGCTTATAAGGAAGAATCATTCTTCCTTATTTGGGCTGTGAAATCCTTATAAGGAAATTTAGTTCTTTTTTTATTTGGGCACTGAAGCCCTTATAAAGGAATTATAGTTTTTTTTTTTTTTTCCTTTATAGGGCAGAGATATCCTTACAAGGAAGTATAGTTCTACCATATCTCCTAGATTGTAAGCTCCAACGAGCAGGACCCTCTGATTCTTCCTGTATTGAATTGTATTGTAACTGTACTGTCTGTCCCCATGTTGTAAAGAACTTCGCAAATTGTTGGCGCTATATAAATCATGTATAATAATAATAATAATAATAATAATAATAATAATGTAGCGGGTATGTACTTTCCTGGGTGTAAATTTGAACTTGGCAGAGACATTAGTGATGTGTAATTCCCTGCAGCCCAGCAGGTATCGCTGCCGCCCTGGGCTGGGGTTGAATCATTGCTGTGTGCCGGGCTTCCTTTTTGTCCTCCCTTGGCAGAGGTATGGTGGGGCGGGGAACCCGCCATGCTTACTGGGAGAGGGTATAAAGGGCCGGCCATCTTTGTCACGGGGTCGAATCCTTCAGCCTGTGGACGGTGGTTCGTGTCGGTTCTCTAGGCAGGCCTAGGCCTAGAGGACAGCCGGAGGTCGTGTTCCATCCCAGGCACCTTCAGCCTGGGGTGAGGTACTCGGATGGAGGTCTGGAGCTCAGTGCCCAACACTGAGTTCCGCGAGGGAAGGAGATCCTAGGGAACCCCCGGGAGTGGGTACCCGAATCCGGAAGGCGTAATGGACCGGGGGGAGCTTCTCACTCGAAGACCTGGTGCAGCATATTGCCAGTGACGGGTGAGTCTCTCATCGGAGACCGCCTGGAGGGAAATTCCACCTCGCTCGGAGACCGCAACCCACTTTCAGGCAGGAAAGTGGAGAACACATTGTGTCTAGGCCTACTCGCATCCACACCTCCTTTTCTGTTCTGTTTCTACAAGGGAGTTCAACTGAGAAGAATAAAGGAGTGTTGAACTTTAATGGTGTGGGGCTCATTTCCTGACAGACATTGTTCAAGGTAACTCTTGGTGGAGGCTCCAGGTGCACAGTACTGACCCGAAGGTAAAAGAACTTTGCTTACACCGCTCTGACACCTGTGGTGAAGGCCAGGCGTGGTGTCCCTGCTCCCTTCCCCTCTGAAAGGTACCCCTAGACAAGAGACAGACGAGCTGAAGAAAAAAGAGGGGAGTGAGGAGGGTGCTACAATAATATTAGGTAATTGATGTGCTTATAATTATGTATAGTTCTTCCTTTCTAGGGCGCTGATATCTTTATGAGAAAGTATAGTTCATCCTTACAGGGGCAGGGATTAGGGATGGACGAACATCTCCTGGGACGGTTCGCGAACGCGGGTAAATGTTCGCGAACCGCGGGTTCGCGGCGGGCCCCATTCATTTCAATGGGAGGCGAACATTAAAAACCTCCAGGTCATATTTGCAGCCACAAAATAATTACTAGCTGTGCACACATAGTCCCACAACATGGACAATGACATAACAGAAGTATTAAGCAAATTTGAGATCGACAACGACAAGCATTCTTTTTTTATCTGAAATTTTTTGTCAATTCAGGAGCGCATGAAGGCCATGGAAGAGACGCAAGGCCAGGCTATGAAGGGGGTGCAGGAGATGATCCTGCTATTGGAAAAGTTGCCATAAATGTTTTTTTTTTTTTATAAGTTATATAAATCGTTTATACAGTTATAACGTTTATTTCGTTTTTTTTGTAATATTGCTCGGTTTTATTAGGAATAGCTCGGCCTAAATCAGCCAGAACTGACAGCAGCCGGTAAATACACGTCAAATACATATAGGGTCCATTCACACGTCTGTAAAATGGGTCCGCATCCGTTCCACAATTTAGCGGAATTGATTTTCAATTCCAGTCTGAAAAATTAGGCATTCACAGCCTGGATAAAGAAGTAAGTGTCGGCCAGTACAGGCCCCAAAAATTAGCCAACAGGCATTCATCTGACAGCAAAGAACTTTGTATTCTGTGGCTGGAGGTACATTAGGCATTCACAGGATAAATACGTTTCGGGCACTACAGGCCCCAAAAATTAGGCATTCAACGGACATAAAAGGCCTTTTATGCCGCTGTATTTACCCAAGACGACAGGGACCATGAATAATTGTTATAGGTGGTGGTGGATATTTGTGGCCTGTCATGAGGAATTTGAATGAAACATGGTCTACTGGTCACATGTGTTGAATTCCTCAGAGATCCATGCCTCATTCATTTTTATAAATGTGAGGTAGTCAACACTGTCGTGAGCTAGGCGAGTGCGCTTATCGGTCACGATCCCCCCTGCTGCGCTGAACGTCCTTTCGGACAGGACACTGGACGAGGGGCAAGCCAACAGTTCCATTGCAAATTGTGCAAGCTCTGGCCAGAGGTCAAGCCTGCCCACCCAGTAGTCCAGGGGTTCATCACTTCTCAGAGCGTCCACATCGGCCGTTAATCCGATGTAGTCGGACACCTGTTGGTCTAGACGTTCCCTGATGCTGGATCCGGATGAGACCTGTCGATGGGTCGGCTGAAAGAATGATCTCATATCAGAAGTGACCAAGACATCTTCAAACCGCCCTCTTCTTGCAGGCGCTGTTGGATTGGTATCCACAACTGTTCCTCTGGGAATGGAAATTCCTCTGCCAGCGCACGCAAAAGCAGAATGCAGCATTTCTCGAAGCAAGGCCTGGAAGTGCTCCATTCTGACAGCCCTCTGTGATGGTGGTAACATTTCTGCCATTTTTTGTTTGTACCGGGGGTCCAAGTATGTTGCCACCCAGTAATGGTCCTTGCCCTTTATGCTTTTTATACGGGGGTCCCTCTTAAAACAATGGAGCATGAAGGCCCCCATTTGCACTAAACTGGAAGCAGTGTGGTGGCCTGGCTCCTGCTCGTCATCATCCAGGATAATGTCATCCTCAATCTCCTCCCCCCATTCACGAACAACAACAGCAGGGATCCCAGAAAGGTTTAAAGCATGCTCTTCTTGCTCCTCCTCATCCGCCCCGGCACCATCCTCCTCTGACTCCTCTTCAGACTCCTGTTGTTGACTTGTCTCAGATAGAGTAGCCCCCCCTGGGAATTCATCCAGCATTGCGACTTCCTCATCTTCCTGCTCCTGCTCCTCGACGGCTTGATCAATGACACGACGCAATGCACGCTCCATAAAGAAGGCATAAGGTACGATGTCACTGATGGCACCATGGCTGCGACTGACCAGTTTGGTGATCTCATCAAATGGCCGCAAAATCTGCATGCATCGCGCATGAGCAGCCACTGACGCGGTGAAAAAAAAACAAGATCCCCAAAACCTGTTCTGGCGCAGAGTTCGTACAGGTAGTCGTTAACTGCACGTTTCTGCTGGAGCAGCCTATCAAGCATATACAAGGTTGAGTTCCATCGCGTCGGGCAGTCAAAAATAAGATGTCTGACCGGCAGATTGTGTCGCCGCTGAATGTCAGCAAGGCGAGCCATGGCCGTGTAAGATCTTCTGAAATGGGCCGAGATTTTCCTTGCCTGCCGCAAGACGTCCTGGACCCCAGGGTATTTGACAACGAATCGTGTGCCATGCATGGCACGTGTGTAATTTTGCCCTGTTTCAACGCGCTCAGCAGATTGGCACCGTTGTCGCACACCACTTTACCAACTGTCAAATTGAGCGGTGTTAGCCACTGATCTGCCTGTGAATGCAAAGCTGAAAGGAGTGCAGGGCCAGTTTGGCTCTTGGCTTCCAGGCACAACAGACGCAGCACAGCATGGCAACGTCTCACCTGGCATGTCGAATAGGTTCTGGGGATCTTGGGCGGCGCAGCGGAAGAGATGGTAGCAGCGGAAGAGGAGGAGAGGGAGGATGGAGTAAGAGGAGGAGGAGAAGAGGCAGGCCTGCATGCAATCAGTTGTGGTAAAACCAAATCAACACGGGTGCCACGGGTTACATGCTTGATGGCCGTCAGAAGGTTCACCCAGTGGGCAGTAAAAGTAATATACCTTCCCTGCCCGTGTTTGCTAGACCACGTGTCTGTGGTCAGATGTATCTTGGCACCAAAACTGTGTGCCAGAGATACATTCACTTGCCGCTGAGCATGGCCATATATCTCTGGGATGCCCTTCTGGGAGAAATATTTCCTTCCTGGGACCTTCCATTGTGGTGTTCCAATGGGCACAAATTTTCGAAAGACCTCCGAGTCCACCAGTTTATATGGCAGTAGTTGGCGGGCTAGGAGTTCTGACAAGCCATCGGTCAACCGTTGGGCAAGAGGGTTATCCGGCGGCATCATTCTTTTACGCTCGAACATTTGGCCCACGGAAGCCTGCCTTTTTCCAGATAAACTTGGGGACGGGATGATGGAAGGTGGAGTGGAGGACAACTGTGAAGAGAGAGGAGAAGTAGTAGAAGAGGCTGGACGGTGAGAGCCTGGAGTTTGGTTTTGTGGGTTCTGACGGCGTTGCTCCCACTGGGCTCGGTGATGGGAGTTCATGTGCCTTCTTAAGGCGGTCGTCCCTAGGTGAGTGTTGGGCTTACCGCGACTTATGCGTTGACTGCAAAGGCTGCAGATGGCAACACTATTGTCAGCAGCGGACACGTTAAAAAAAGCCCACACTGCGGAGCCATGTGCCGGCGTCCTGGGAGCGCCAGATGTGACTGTACATGGTTGATGGCTCGCTCTGAGTCCTGATACATTAGCAGTCTTGTTTGTCCCTCCTGTGCAATGTAAGATCCGCCTGCCTCTCCTCCCTATCTGCTGGTCCATCTCTCCCTCTGAACTCCCCTCCTGGTCCTCTCTTGTGGGCACCCACGTGACGTCCATAGACACATCATCATCTACGTCACCTTCCCCACCACTAACATTAGAGATCTCGGAGTAGGCAGCAACAGCGGGGACCAACATCCTTGGGCTGATCTGGGTACTGTCGTCAGACTGCTGAGTGGCGGTTGTTGCTACCTCCTCTTCCTGATCCAATGTCAAGAATGTCTGCGCATCAGAGAAGTCTTGTGATGGATCGGAAAATAATACCTGTGACTCAAGCGGAGGGTATATGGTGGCGGTGGTGTTGGTGGTAGTGTCTTTGGGGGTGCACACAGCAGAGAGTGAAGAGGGTGCAGATAGAGAGGATGAGGAGGGTGCAGAAGAGTAAGGCTGAGTGAGCCACCCAACCAAGTCTGGTGCGTCCTTTGACGTAATCAAACGCACCTTCTGCAACTTCCCACTTTGGCTCCGGCCTGGTGCTCCTGCCCTACCCCTACCACCCCTGCGGAAGGGCCTGCCTCTTCCTCTGCCTGTCATCTTTTTAAATGACCCTGTGACAAAAGGCTGTAGAGAAGGGCAGTATATGTGGAAGAAGGTATATAACACCCCGCTTCAAACTGTTGTTTTCGGGGGCCACTGGTCTATCACAGCAGTTATAATACTTTTTTCTAATTGCGTTTGTCACTCTTTGTAGTATCGCTGCAGAACCTCTCAGCAGTCACAATGCTGCACAGTAGAAATGCACTATACTATTCTTCCTATATGTGAAAGTTTTTTATTCGCGTATTAGACCCCTATATACTGCACACCAAATAGTACACCTATACCAGTCCTTAAAATGAACTTTTGTGGAGCTTTATTGGTTAGCGATTTTAGTCGCTAGTCTGTGCCTGCGACACACAGCGGCAACTTGTACCTAAACCGAGAAAAGAGCTGCAGCAGAACCGCTCAGAAGCTGCACAGTAGAACTGCACTATACTATTCTTCCTAGAGTATTTTATGCGTGTAGTACACCCCTATTTACTGCACACAAAATAGTACACCTAAGGACTTTTGTGGACTGTACACCTATACCAGTCCTTAGAAGGACTTTTGTTTTAGTAGAGTCTGTCCCTGCTAGTACACACACAGCAACCTTCCTACCAGTGCGGCTGGTGCTCCAAATTTTGGGGGGGGGGCGCAAACAAACTGAAAAAAAAAAAATCAATTGCCGCCACTGTGCCCATTAAACGCAGCCACTGTGCCCAAACGCCACCAGTTTGCCCCCTCAAATACAGCCAGTTTGTTTCCATATACAGCCAGTTTGTCCCTATATATATATATATATATAACCAGTGTGCCCCCATATATACAGCAGTGTGCCCCCCATATACAGCCAGTGTGCCCCCATATACAGCCAGTGTGCTCCCATATACAGCCAGTTTGTCCCCATATATAGCCAGTGTGCCCCCATATATACAGCCAGTGTGCCCCATATACAGCCAGTGTGCCCCCATGTATATGGGGGCACACTGGCTATATATATATATATATATTGTGACAGCAGGAAGGTAAAGTCACCTGGTTGCATCCAGGGGGGTAGATATATTTCGCCCAGATTCAGGCTTTACGCCGATTTATACAGCTAGGTGGAGAGTTGTATAAGCCCAGCTGAGACTAGTGGGCTCATTGATGACTCATACCTCTAGGGAGAGGGCTGGGCGTCGTGCAGGCAGGGAGTTGATGAGGCCAGCTGAAGCCTGTCAGTTCGTTTAAGGCCTCTATAAGAAATCCCAGCTTCATTAGATGTTAGCTCATGCCTGGAAGCAGACCTGTGTGGACTGTCTAGGGAGAGTGAACCCCTGTGCGGTGAGAGAAAGCCTGTGTGGCTATATTTTGCTTGGACATTTAAAACCAGGGACTAGGACAGCACTAGGCTGATCCCAGTTGTTAGTTAGGAAACCTGTATGTTTAGTCAGAGGTCAAGTTGACCAGGATTTATTTTGTTTGTTTCTTTTGCTTTGCTGTGTTTTTGTCACTGTAAATAGAAAATAAACGGCACCTTTTTGATTTTGAAAACCACAACCTCCGTCTGCTGGGCCTGTTTTTGTGTGGGGAGCCCATCCCGGGGGTCACACACACCCGCTGCCGAGCTAACCCCCTCACAGTTGGTGGAGAACCAGTGGCAGTTTTTTTTAAGCCAGCATGGAGGAGATACTGAAACAGCTGGCTCTAGCAAATGCCAATCAACAGCAGACAAATGCAGGTTTGCAAAAGAGCCTTGCAGCTCAACAACAGAACTTCGCAGCCCAGCAGCAAGCTCATCAACAGAGCCTTGCAGCCCAGCAGCAAGCTCACCAACAGAGTCTGGAAGCTCAGCAACAAGCCCAGCAACGATCTGAGGCCCGCTTCATAGACCTATTACAGAAGCAAGAGCAGAGACTACAACAAATGGAAGCAGTAATGCAGCAACGTCCGCAGACCAGTGAGGAAAGCCGTCCCACTAATACCGCGTCCTTTGGGGTGAGTCGTTTATTGACAAAAATGACTGGAGAGGATGATCCAGAGGTATTTTTGACCACGTTTGAAAGGACTGCTGAAAGAGAAAAGTGGCCTGAGGAGCAGTGGGCTGGACTGGTGGCTCCTCTGTTAACGGGTGAATCGCAGAAAGCTTACTATGACCTAGAGCCTGACCAAGCAAAAGACTATGTGATGCTAAAAGCTGAAATATTGGCAAGGCTGGGTGTCACCCTGGCTGTCCGGGCTCAGCGTGTGCATAACTGGACTTTCCAGCTTGGAAAACCCCCCAGGTCTCAAATGTATGATCTCATTCACCTGAGCAGAAAGTGGCTACAGCCAGAGACTTTGTCCGCACCAAAGATTGTGGAACGTGTTGTAATGGATCGGTTTTTGAGAGCTCTTCCTACTGCCATCCAAAAGTGGGTAAGCCATGGAGACCCAGAGACGGCCGATGGTCTTGTGGATCGTGTGGAGAAATACTTGGCTACAGAGAACCTGACGGCCTCTTCCAGAGACACTCGGACTTTCCACCCTAAGACCAGACCATCCCCAGGGGCGGATAAGATGATTCCAAGGGGTAAGGGTGGAGAGAGTGAGAGGGTGGGAGCTCTACCCCAAGTTTGGCGAGAACAGCCTGGGAAATCAGCGGCTCAAGAGGCGGCAAGAAGGATCATTTGCTACCGCTGCCGGCAAGCGGGACATATTGCAGCAAATTGCCCGGTTTTGGAGGAACCCATGCAGTGTGACTTTCTGACGGGCAGACGTCAGTCGCTGTGTGCGACAGTCGCATGCACTGCCATTCGGGGAACTGAGAAACATTTATGCAAAATGTGTATTAATGGTAGAAATGTTGTGGTATTGCTGGATTCAGGTAGCCTTGTGACCCTGATAAAGGCTGAATTAGTTAAAACAGAGGTCTCTGGGAATAGCAAGGTAGCTGTTATTTGTGTGCATGGGGACACCCGAGAGTATCCAGTGACTACAGTGTGTTTCGAGACCCCCAAAGGTACCCTTTCTCATCCAGTGGGCTTAGTGTCTCAGTTACCGCATGACGCCATTGTGGGAAGGGATTTTCCGAAGTTCTGGGAACTGTGGGATGATCCTGAGCCCCCCACTGGTGCCCCTATGTACCAGGAATATGATAGCCAGAACTCCTCTGAGAGTGGTGAGGACTCTCCCGAATTTCCCTTGTCAGTATTGGCAGGGGAGACTCAAGAAACTGGAGAGGAGCCCACCTCCTCAGACGAAAACCTACCGTCTGTGGAGTTTTCTGATCTTGAGGTTCACAGGGAAAACTTTGCCACAGAACAGTTGAAAGACCCCGCCCTAATAAAGGCACGGGAAAACGTAGTGAAAATAGATGGCGAGTTAGTGAACCCAGATAATACCTGCACTTACCCATACTTCAGCGTAGAGAAGGACCTACTGTATCGGGTGGCAAAAAGGGCAGAAGAAACTGTTGAGCAGCTTGTGGTGCCCAAACCTTACAGGAAGTTGGTGTTGGAGTTGGCCCATGGGCACATTCTTGGAGGTCATCTGGGGACAGAGAAAACCCGAGAGAGGGTATTACAGAGATTCTATTGGCCTGGGGTGATGAAGGACATAGAAAATTATTGTTCCTCCTGCCCTGTGTGTCAGAGGTCGGCCCCGATGCCACACTTCCGTAGCCCGCTGGTCCCTCTACCCATCATTGAGGTCCCGTTTGAGAGAATCGCAATGGATTTGGTAGGTCCTATAATCAAGTCCGCTAGGGGGCACCAGTACATATTGGTTATAATGGACTATGCCACCCGTTATCCAGAAGCGATCCCTCTCAGAAATACCTCGGCCAAAACCATAGCCAAAGAGCTATCTCTTGTTTTTAGCCGGGTGGGTATTTGTAAAGAACTGCTTACGGACCAAGGTACACCCTTTAAGTCCCGGGTTATGAAGGAGCTGTGTAAATTGTTCAAAGTGACGCAATTACGTACATCTGTGTATCACCCCCAAACCGATGGGCTGGTTGAAAGATTCAACAAAACCCTAAAACAAATGTTGAAGAAAGTGGTGGATAGGGATGGAAAGGATTGGGACTGTCTACTTCCTTATTTGATGTTTGCTATTAGGGAGGTGCCCCAATCCTCTACGGGATTCTCCCCCTTTGAGTTACTGTATGGGAGACACCCAAGAGGGCTGTTGGATATTGCCAAGGAAACTTGGGAAAGTGAGAGTTCTCCCCACAGGAGTGTGATTGAGCATGTCGCCCTGATGCAAGATCGAATTGCACAGGTAATGCCCATCGTGAAGGAACATTTGGCCCAAGCGCAGTTGGCACAGCAGAGAGTGTACAACCGTGGAGCCAAGACCCGTACCTTTTCCCCGGGGGATAGGATATTGGTACTTGTCCCTACGGTTGAAAGTAAATTCCTTGCCAAATGGCAAGGCCCCTACGAGATAATGGAAAAAGTGAGCGAAGTGAATTACAAGGTCAGACAACCAGGAAGGCGAAAGCCCGAACAGATCTATCACGTTAATCTGTTGAAAGCCTGGAGGGATAGAGAGTCCCTAGTCGCAGACACTTGGTCACCAGCTCAAACTGGTTGCGTGATTCCTGAGGTTGGAATCGCAGCCACCTTGTCACAACCCCAACAACAGGAGGTTAAGGAGTTTGTGCTTCGCAACAAGGAGGTATTCTCTGAGCTGCCGGGACAAACATCTGGGGTAGAGCATGACATTATTACCCCGCCCGGTGAAAGGGTGAAGTTAAAACCCTATCGGATCCCAGAGGCCCGACGGGAGGCAATACGGGAGGAAGTACAGAAAATGCTGAACTTAGGGGTGATAGAGGAGTCCCAAAGTGATTGGTCTAGTCCCATTGTGTTGGTGCCTAAACCGGATGGGAGCTGGCGATTTTGTAACGATTTTCGTCAGTTGAACAAAGTTACAAAATTTGACACCTACCCCATGCCACGTATAGATGAGTTGATCGACCGGCTGGGAACAGCCCGATACATGACGACTCTTGACCTCACAAAAGGGTATTGGCAAATCCCCCTGGCCAAGTCAGCCAAAGAGAAAACCGCATTTGTAACCCCAGACGGGGCGTTCCAATATAAAAGAATGCCGTTCGGGTTACAGAATGCGCCGGCCACATTCCAGCGGAAAATGGACCAGATGCTGAGGCCCCATCGGAAGTATGCTGCGGCTTACCTGGATGACGTAATTGTCCATAGCACAGATTGGGCCTCACATCTGCCAAAAGTGCAAGCAGTCCTGGACTCTGTTCGGGAAGCAGGGTTTACGGCTAACCCCAAGAAGTGTACCATTGGGCAGGAGGAGGCCAAATATCTTGGGTACACCATTGGGAGGGGAGTAATAAAACCCCAACTCAACAAAGTCGAGGCCATCCAGAGTTGGCCACGTCCCAACAGCAAGAAGCAGGTACGAGCCTTTCTGGGAATCGCTGGGTATTATCGGCGATTCATTCCCCACTTTGCTTCTAAGGCTGTGCCCCTAACCAACCTGACGAAGGGGAAAGGGTCGGTCATGATTAAATGGACCCCCGAGGCTGAGGCAGCATTCCAATTCTTGAAACAAGCCTTATGTAGCCAGCCAGTGTTGTACTCACCCGACTTCTCTAAAGACTTTGTCGTACAAAGTGATGCGTCAGATGTGGGGTTAGGAGCAGTATTGTCCCAGGTCTGGAACGGGGAAGAGCACCCAGTCATTTACCTCAGCAGGAAGTTGAAGTCCCATGAGGTAAATTACGCCACCGTTGAAAAGGAGTGTTTAGCGGTGAAGTGGGCTCTAGATTCCCTTCGGTACTACCTGCTAGGTAGGCACTTTGACATGGTTACGGATCACGCTCCGTTAAAGTGGATGGCTCAAAACAAGGAAACAAATAGAAGAGTGAATAGGTGGTTCCTGGCCCTCCAGGAATTCAACTTCACAGTAAAGCATCGCCCTGGCGTTCAAATGGGGAATGTGGATGCTTTGTCTCGAGTACATGAATGCCTGATTGCTGGTGTTCCAACCCCGAGGTTAAAACAAGAGGGGGGGGTATGTGACAGCAGGAAGGTAAAGTCACCTGGTTGCATCCAGGGGGGTAGATATATTTCGCCCAGATTCAGGCTTTACGCCGATTTATACAGCTAGGTGGAGAGTTGTATAAGCCCAGCTGAGACTAGTGGGCTCATTGATGACTCATACCTCTAGGGAGAGGGCTGGGCGTCGTGCAGGCAGGGAGTTGATGAGGCCAGCTGAAGCCTGTCAGTTCGTTTAAGGCCTCTATAAGAAATCCCAGCTTCATTAGATGTTAGCTCATGCCTGGAAGCAGACCTGTGTGGACTGTCTAGGGAGAGTGAACCCCTGTGCGGTGAGAGAAAGCCTGTGTGGCTATATTTTGCTTGGACATTTAAAACCAGGGACTAGGACAGCACTAGGCTGATCCCAGTTGTTAGTTAGGAAACCTGTATGTTTAGTCAGAGGTCAAGTTGACCAGGATTTATTTTGTTTGTTTCTTTTGCTTTGCTGTGTTTTTGTCACTGTAAATAGAAAATAAACGGCACCTTTTTGATTTTGAAAACCACAACCTCCGTCTGCTGGGCCTGTTTTTGTGTGGGGAGCCCATCCCGGGGGTCACACACACCCGCTGCCGAGCTAACCCCCTCACAATATATATATATATATATATATATATATATAGCCAGTGTGCCCCCATATACAGCCAGTTTGTCCCCATATATATATAGCCAGTGTGCCCCCATATACAGCCAGTGTGCCCCCATATACAGCCAGTTTGTCCCCCATATGCAGCCAGTTTGTCCCCCATATACAGCCAGTTCCCCCCATATTCAGCCAGTTTGTCCCCCATATACAGCCAGTTCCCCCCATATTCAGCCAGTTTGTCCCCCATATACAGCCAGTTCCCCCCAAATGCAGTCAGTTTGTCCCCCATATACAGCCAGTTCCCCCCAAATGCAGCCAGTTTGTCCCCCATATACAGCCAGTTCCCCCCAAATGCAGCCAGTGTGCCCCCATATTCAGCCAGTTCCCCCCAAATGCAGCCAGTGTGCCCCCATATACAGCCAGTTCCCACCAAATGCAGCCAGTGTGCCCCCATATTCAGCCAGTGTGCCCCCATATTCAGCCAGTTCCCCCAAATGCAGCCAGTGTGCCCCCATATTCAGCCAGTGTGCCCCCATATTCAGCCAGTGTGCCCCCATATTCAGCCACTTCCCCCCAAATGCAGCCAGTGTGCCCCCATATTCAGCCAGTTCCCCCCAAATGCAGCTAGTGTGCCCCCATATTCAGCCAGTTCCCCCCAAATGCAGCCAGTGTGCCCCCATATTCAGCCAGTTCCCCCCAAATGCAGCCAGTGTGCCCCCATATACAGCCAGTTCCCCCATATTCAGCCAGTTTGTCCCCCATATACAGCCAGTTTGTCCCCCAAATGCAGCCAGCGTGTCCCCCATATACAGCCAGTTTCCCCCATATTCAGCCAGCGTGTCCCCCATATACAGCCAGTTCCTCCCAAATGCAGCCAGTTTGTCCACCAAATGCAGCCTGTTCCCCCCAAATGCAGCCAGTTTGTCCCCCAAATGCAGCCTGTTCCCCCCCCAGCCCTGCACTTACCTTCCTCGGTCCGCGCCGTCCTCGATGTGTTCTCCCGCCCTCAATGTCGCTTCAGCCAATCAGGTCACCGGTAACCAGATCCGGTGAACCTGATTGGCTGAAACCTCCACAGTCTTCTCCAAGGAACGCACCCCCGTGCGTACCTGGGAGGAGTTTTTGGAAGCCGAATACAGCGTGAGAGCTGTATTCGGAAAGCCTATCAGAGCCGCTGGCTCTGATAGACACTTCCAAGTTACACCCACTGCCGGCCGCCGCTCTAATTCATATGGCCGGCGCTCACCAGGAGGCCGGCCATATGAATAGTGGGCAGCGCGGCAGCGGTGACAATACACAGATTCATGCAATGCATGAATCTATGTATTGTCTTTCAGTGGCGGTGCGGGAGCGAGAGGGGGCGGCGCTCCGACGCCCTCTATGGACGCACCGCCACTGCTTCCTACACTGACTAAAGACAGCTGCAGAACCGCTCAGCACTGCAGTCCCAATGCTGCACAATTGAAATTAACTAAAAGTGTATTACACCCCTATACACTGCACACAAAACAATTGTACACCTATACCAGTCCTTAAAAGGACTTTTGTGGATCTAATAGCTAGGATTACAGTCTGTCCCTGCTCCACACAGCAACCTGTCCCTACGCTGACAAATAACAGAATGTAAAATGGCAGCCAGATCAGGTCTATTTATAAGGTAGGGGGTATGTCCATCTGCTGAAATGTCTCATTGGCTGTCCTGTACCACATGATGGATGTGTCATAGGTCAAAGTTCCACAATGTAAAAGAATATGGTGGCCGCGAACCGGCCGCAAATAGCGCCATATGTCCGCCGGTTTCGCGAACCGCGAATGCGCAAAATTTGCCGCGAACCGACCGCGGGGCGAACCGCAAGGCCATCTCTAGCAGGGATATCTGTATAAGAAAGTATAGTTCTTCCTTATTAAGGCAGTAATATCCTTATATAGTTCTTCCTTAGTAGAGCAGTGATTGCACAATAGAGATGCCCCCTGACACCAACAGAGTTATGAGCTCAGTCCTGTCTTTAAATTGTTATATATGGAGTATATATCCTGAAGTCCTCTGTCAATCAAAGAGTTAATATTGTAGTATAAGAACTTTATTAATTTTGCTTCTCCAGTATTTTATCCCCCGATGAAGAAGAACAACTAATACGGGTGACTGCTTCCAATCTCATCATGTACCTAATGTACCGTGTTAAATGCAAAATTTTGTTTTGACATTTTGGATGCAATTTTTTTTTTCTTCATAGACACACTAGGGCTCCAATTAATATTTGCAGGTATCTTTTGGCAACAAGAGTGACATTTCAAAACAATGGTGGCATTTGTTTTACAAAATCAACTTTATCATTTTACTTTGTTCTCACAACTTCTAAAAATAAATCAGCTTTCCTCTCCGATTTACGTTGTATTTCATATTTCTTTAATTTATTTTTAAATAAAGCTTTATACATCAGCCGAATAAAAACGTATTGTGAGGGGGAATTCAAGAGAGTATTGATTTTGGTCTTATTGAAATGCTTACATAAAAGTCATTTTTCATATAACTTTCACATCTTTGCTCTCTTACTGTGCCATATTTCACGTAGAGATGTATAGATTTTCCTGTAGTGGCTGTCTGTATGCCAGGCATCTGCAATCTACATTTTTACTTTAGAAATGCTGAGCTAAAACCAATTACATCACAAGTCATTCAGATAGCACTAGCACTGACTGAACAGGAAGAATATTGACCGTGTACCCCTTTCTCCAACATAGCTTTATTAACTTCCATTGTTTTACATTGAACAACTAGTCATGGAAGTCTTACCTTTTTGGGACGATCCGAGATTTACACAGCGCCGCTGCACAGCACAGGACTGTCTGGTAGGGGAGAAGAGATGATTTATCTTCACTGTGCAGATACATTGCCTCCTCCTTTGTAATCAAGATGAAGAGAGAGGGGGAGGTGTTTATAGTCCATATCAGGAGAGCAGCCTAGGGCGACAATGCTACTCCTTCATAGATTCAGTGTGGTGGGTGAGTGTTGTCACCTGCGACAGGAAGTGTGTTACTGGCCGGATCACCAGGTGATAAAAAAGGGAAAACATCCCAAAAAAAAAGAAAACAAGTGCAGCCACCACATTTACAGACCGAAAAGCTGCAACACATTACATTTGTGTTTAACCACTTGTCACCCGCCCACTGTCAATTGACGGCGGACGGAGGATACTCTCGTTCTGGGAGGATGTCATATGACGTCCTCCCTTTAAAACGAGCTAGGAGGCGCGCGTGCGCCGCCAGCGTTCACAAGGCCCCGATGCGCGTGCCCGGCGGTCGCGATTGCCGCCGGGCACCCGCGATTGCCCGGCAAACGAGCAGGAAAGTGGATCTCTGTGTGTAAACACAGAGATCCACGTCCTGTGAGGGAGAGGGGACCGATGGTGTGTCCCTTGTACATAGGGACAACCATCGGTCACCTCCCCCAGTCAGTCCCCTCCCCCCACAGTAAGAACACATTGAGGGAACATATTTAACCCCTTCCCGCCCCCTAGTGGTTAACCCCTTCCCTGCCAATCACATTTATACAGTAATCAATGCATTTTTATAGCAGGGATCGCTGTATAAATGTGAATGGTCCCAAAAATGTGTCAAAAGTGTCCGATGTGTCCGCCGCAATATCGCAGTCACAATAGAAATCGCAGATCGCCGCCATTACTAATAAAAAATAAAAAAAATGCTATAAATCTATCCCCTATTTTGTAGACGCTATAACTTTTGCGCAAGCCAATCAATACGCGCTTATTGCGATTTTTTTTTTTTTTACCAAAAATATGTAGAAGAATACGTATCGGCCTAAACTGAGGAAAATTTTATTTAAAAAAAAAAATGGGTATTTATTATAGCAAAAAGTAAAAAATAGTGTTTTTTTTCCAAACTGGACGCTCTTCTTTTGTTTATAGCGCAAAAAATAAAAACCGCAGAGGTGATCAAATACCACCAAAAGAAAGCTCTATTTGTGGGAAAAAAAGGACACAAATTTCGTTTGGGAGCCACGTCGCACGTCCGCGCAATTGTCATTCAAAGTGTGACAGCGCTGAAAGCTGAAAAATGGCTTGGGCAGGAAGGGGGTTTTCGTGCACAGTAGGGAAGTGGTTAAAGCTTGGTTCACATATATGCAATGCAGTTTCCATTCAGCGGTTCAGGTTTCGATTCAGGTGCGAATTTGAAACGTAAATCGCACCTGAACCAGACTGGAAAATGCACAGGACCCTTTTTTAATTCGCACCGCAACCGCCTGCATGTATATGGAATGGATCCATTGAAAGCCAAACTGGTTCACATGAAACACATCTGAATTGCATATATGCGAACCGAACCTTGGGCATTAGATACACTTTAGGCCCCTTTCACACTGGGACGGTTTGCAGGCGCTATTTTGCTAAAAATAGCGCCTGCAAACCGAGCCTAAACAGCGGCTCCTTACTCTCCAATGTGAAAGCCCCGAGGGCTTTCACACTGGGGCGGTGCGCTAACAGGACTTAAAAAAAAGTCCTGCTAGCCGCATCTTTGGAGCGGTGAGAGGAGCGGTGTGTTTACCGCTCCTACACCGCTCCTTCCCATTGAAATGAATGGGATACCGCGGTAATACCGCCCGCAAACCGCGGCTGTAGCCGCGGTTTGCGGGTGGTATTAACCCTTTTTCGGACGCTAGCAGGGGTTAAAACCGCACCGCTAGCGGCCAAATACCTCTGCAATCGCGACGGTATAGCGCCGCTAAAAATAGCGGCGCTATACCGCCACCGCCCCCACCGCCCAATGTGAAACCGGCCTAAATGATAGAAAAGTGTGAATACAAACCTGCATTAACCTGCGACTTTTATATCTGCTTGGAGTTCAGCTGTACCTTATATATTGGTACCAAAAACCCTTCAAAGCCTGCTGACATCAGGCTCTCTGTGCTAAAAAAGTGAACTGAAGAGATCATTTAATCCATCATCCATCTCAGGGATTCTCCGGTCCTGCTTATAATGCAAACATGCAAAGGACTTCAGCCATAACTCCCCACCAGGTCCTCCTATCCACATCAAAGGGAGACTGATGAGACTCCAGCTACTGCCCTTTCAAGTCATTTTTTTAAGATTATTAGCTACTCTGTGCTGCAAAGCTGAGAGAATCTCAAACGAAACAAGAAAGAAACTATGTGGGAAGCAATTTCTATCAAAGTCACAGTTTAAAGCTAAACTCCAGGCAGATAGAAAATCAATGCCCTGAGAGCAATTGTATATACTGTATCTATATTTATATGTAGCACACAGACCCCCTTTTACCTGCCTGCTTCGGCTCCTCGCAGGAAGAAGGGGCACACCATGCCACAAGCCCGTACCCTCCTGTAATAGGAGGTTGAGCGGTGTTGTTGATTGGTCTTCCACAGTCAGATAACTAGAAAATGTCTCTCACCTCTGTGAACAACAGAGATAAGTCCTTGTTTCCCCCAGTAACTGAAATGTCCACACTCGCTATAACTCCAACACAGAGTTTATTTTCTCTTTTAGTAAAACAACAGTCTCTGATAGGAAAGAGGTTGAAGTAAAGACAGGACAGCATAAGATATGGGAGAGGTCCAGGCACAATCTCCATCACTTCACTGTTTGGCTTCTCGAACAGACTCAGCCTCAAATGGATAGTCTACTTAAGACAAGACTAGCAGCCAAATGACACTCCAACTCTACCCAAGGTCTTTGCCACAGACCTGGTGAACTCGGTCTCTGCCACAGACCTGGTGAACTCGGCCTCCGTTTAGGGAAAAGACGACCCTCTGGAGAGTTACCGGGACCCCTTCCTTCACTGTGACTTCCGCACCAGTCCCTCGGAATGGTTCCTCCCCCGGCCTCCTCCTCCAAGATACGGGTCCCCTCGCAAGGTGGCACCCTGAGACTCCTCGACGAAGGTGCTGGGCCCAGGCCTCTGTTGCAGCCCCAGGACTAAAGGTGCCTGGGACTGATCCACCGGCCACGAGCTGCAGACCCGCCCCTGGGCTAAAGGTGCCCAGGGCGGACAGGAACAAGAACCCTGGGGTAGGACCCCCGACAACGAACCCTCAACAGATGGCTGCCGAGAGGGGACACACAAGGCAGAGCACTGTATCAGCAGTTCAACCCTGGCCGACCATGGCAGCACCACCTGCAGGCCACAGGGAACTACACACCAATACTCCACCTGTGAACAAAAATGGCTTCAAGAACTCTAACAATTAGGGTGTTTGGGTACAACTACCACCCAAACACTTCCCATAAATTTAGCACCCCGCTACATACTCCCCCTACTAAATAGACACTGGTCCCCAGTGTCTGGAGCAAACCTATGTCCCTCAAGCCTGAGTCAACATAGACCTATTCCGGAAACTATCTACAAAATAAACAAAAATAAGTTGGAAAAAACATGAACAGAACCTAAACATGGGGAAAAGGGAGTTAGATGTAGAGGTGAAAGAAGAGCAAAGAAAACACATGTGCACATCACATTCTCAATGTCACATGAACACATTTATCATTTACATTTCCCTCCCCATCTGCAACAGCTAACCCACCCCATTCTCAGTGGTTTGCTTGGTGTCCACCTGCAGAGGAAGAAAGAAAAACACACAACCAATAATTGACATTCTAACCTATGTACAGTAGAAGTGAAAGAATTCTCCCCAAAGGAAAAATCCTTTCCTTCTAAAAAGTAAGTCACATTCAAATAAACTGCAATGTAAAAGTTACGCAACACCGCCACCTAGTGGAAGCGTCACCGTCAAGACACTTGTTTCCCTTTTCTAAGGGTAAATCTTACTTCTTCTTCTCCTTTGGCCCTGGTTCTAAGCTACTTCTACCCCAAAAGTCTATCTTTTTGGCGCTGTGAGAGGGAGAAAAAAAAAAACTGCTCCTGCTCTTCCAGCAAGTAGAAAACCCCATCTGTAAGGGTTAAAGTTCTTGGTCTCCAGGAGAGTACACTCCAGAATAAAACAAAAGGCAAACACAAAGAGTCCAGTCTCTTAAAGGTAGTACTGCAGATGCGGCAACACCAATGGTTTCCAGTTCTTATCAAAGGTGTCAATGTGGTACTCAGCATTGTCTTTATCTTTTTGGCAAATGATCACTTTATCGGCATGTATGTGTCTGCCGAGCATCCATGACTCTTTACACTCTTTGAACCGCTTAGTGGCGTCGGCAGAACAAGAATAGTATCTACGGGCCTGAGGTACCTTCAAATGAGTCCAGACAAAGTCCGCGTACCACCGATATCTATAGGCCTGCACTTCGAACAACAATTCTTTAGGCAGGTACGGGTATTCTCATCCGTACTCGCTTGCAACTTTCTGGTTGAACAACCTCTGTAACCGCGACAATGGTGGCATGGTTGCTCGATTTCCAATCCCTGGTAAAATTATAGTATCAGGGTGTCGAGGCACATTCACTGCCTCTGGGCCAGACATAGGGGCCCGCAATGACACTCTCGATACCTCAGCAACAGGTACAGGCATCTCCAGTGGTGGAAGGGCAGACAACGGGACAGATTCCTCCTCAGGCTCTGGGGCCTCCACCCGGGGTGTTGTATCCCCAGTGAACATGGGTGAGTCCCTTTTCCTACGGGACGAGGACAGGGGTACCTTATCCCAACCCTTCCACTCAAACAACTCATCAATGGCCACATCATCCCCTGGATCGGAGACTGACTCCAGGTTGGAGGTATCACATTCCTCCGCCGGGAGGTAACTCTGGGTGGATGACGAATCACCGCCTCAAACAAGTTCAAGGGCCCTGGGGTCCCTGACCCAAGCATCCCCGACACTTCGGACCTTAGCCAAGGCCCCTTTCCCTGGCTTACCTCGGCTTGTAGCTGAAGCAGGATGTCCGGAACTTTTTCCTATGGATGCATCCGATCCGGGCAAACGCTGGGGTGTGACTCTACCACGAGCCGCAGGAAGCTCTAACATAGCCGACCTTCCTCTTGGGCGGTGGAAGTGAGGACTCTGTAAAGACCGAAACAACATCCTCCGGTCTCTCCGATTCTCGTTCCTCAACAACCGGAACACTTTCATCCGCGACTTCCTCCGAAGTCTCAACAGTGCATGTAGGGGTGTCTGCGGAAGCTCTGGTTCCTTCTTCCAAAGTGGTGGCGCCTGTAAGGCGGTTCAGATGGAAGGCCCAAGGCTTTTCAGTAGGCTGCTCCACCTCGAATAGAAACTCCTTACACTGCTCACATCTTCCGAAGGGTTTAAGATGCACCACCAGTCCCTGGCATCCGGGACAAACCACTCCAAGGGCCTCCACCCCTCTGCATACATAGAGGGCGAAGCGACCCCGAGGCTTCAGTCGGATCCCCGTATCGGTAACAGAAGCAGCAAAGGAAGTAACGTTCATGGTAGTTGAACTCGGAATCCATGCGGCATTAGACGCCATATTACTCACTCGCCGATCCATCGCACACTGTCTCTCTGACGCCAAAGTCACCACGTGCAACTCTTCACATGGCGAGGCTCCTCCCATCTCTCTGCAATGTTCGCAGGCTTTCTTTCCTTAGGCACGCCCACGTACTACGCAGCTGGAGCTCTCCTCGTGGCGCAGTCACCTTCTCCAGAGATGGCCGACCTCCATGGAACTTCACAGGGGAACAAAGTTCAAATTCTGGGCTTCTTCTGCTGTGAAATATCCCGGACGAGCCCCCACGTGTAGCACACAGACCCCCTTTTACCTGCCTGCTTCGGCTCCTCGCAGGAAGAAGGGGCACACCATGCCACAAGCCCGTACCCTCCTGTAATAAGAGGTTGAGCGGTGTTGTTGATGGGTCTTCCACAGTCAGATAACTAGAAAATGTCTCTCACCTCTGTGAACAACAGAGATAAGTCCTTGTTTCCCCCAGTAACTGAAATGTCAACACTCGCTATAACTCCAACACAGAGTTTATTTTCTCTTTTAGTAAAACAACAGTCTCTGATAGGAAAGAGGTTGAAGTAAAGACAGGACAGCATAAGATATGGGAGAGGTCCAGGCACAATCTCAATCACTTCACTGTTCGGCTTCTCGAACAGACTCAGCCTCAATTGGATAGTCTACTTAAGACAAGACTAGCAGCCAAATGACACTCCAACTCTACCCAAGGTCTCTGCCACAGACCTGGTGAACTCGGTCTCTGCCACAGACCTGGTGAACTCGGCCTCCGTTTAGGGAGAAGACGTCCCTCCGAAGAGTTACCGGGACCCCTTCCTTCACTGTGACTTCCGCACCAGTCCCTCGGAACAGTTCCTCCCCCGGCCTCCTCCTCCAAGATACGGGTCCCCTCGCAAGGCGGCACCCTGAGACTCCTTGATCCCCGAAGGGCTCCAGATGAAGGTGCTGGGCCCAGGCCTCTGTTGCAGCCCCAGGACTAAAGGTGCCTGGGACTGATCCACCGACCACGAACTGCAGACCCGCCCCTGGGCTAAAGGTGCCCAGGGCGGACAGGAACAAGAACCCTGGGGTAGGACCCCCGACAACGAACCCTCAACAGGCAGCGTCTGCCCCTTTTATATCCTCTCCCAGCATGCCCAGCAGGTAGACCACACCCACTGGATGGCTGCCGAGAGGGGACACACAAGGCACAGCACTGTATCAGTGGCAGGGCCGGTCCTAGACGGGGTGCGAGGGGTGCAGTTCACCCAGGCGCCACAGAGGTGGGGGCGCTCAAGCGCCAGAGTGTTCCCCTCCCTCCTCCTCCTCCTTATTCGTATCCAGAGGCCGCTCTCTCCGCCGCTCACTGCCGCCGATCATCGCCGCTGCGGCGCTGCTGTTCTCTGCTCCCCCTCCTGTCAGAGGAGATCAGAGATTGGAGCGGCTGCTCGGAGACAGAGAGACCCGCGGTGTCGTAGTGGGGGGGCGGGCGGTCCGTGCATCAGCGTGACATTTTTTCTCACTGTCACGATCCTCTCCACCTGGGCGGCACGGCTGCACACTGTCCTCTCCAGCTGCCGCCCGGGTGGGGTTTGTGTTTGTCCAGAGCCGGATCGGTCTGTACTAATGAAGCGGGATAATTTGTGGGGGGTCGGTACTAATGGAGGGGGTCTGGTGTGTGGGGGCCTGTACTAATGGAGGGGGGGGTGGTGTGTGGGGGCCTGTACTAATGGAGGGGGGTGGTGTGTGGGGGCCAGGGGGGTCTGTACTAATGGAAGGGGGTGGTTTGTGGGGGCCAGGGGGGTCTGTACTAATGGAAGCGGGTGGTGTGTGGGGGCCAGGGGGGGTCTGTACTAATGGAGGGGGCATGGTTTGTGGGGGATCTGTACTAATGGAGGGGGGATGGTTTGTGGGGGCCGGGGGGTCTGGTGTGTGGAGGCAAGGGGGGTCAGTACTAATGGAGGGGGGGTGGTTTGTGGGGGGTCTGTACTAATGGAAGGGGGTGGTTTGTGGGGGCCAGGGGGGTCTGTACTAATGGAGGGGGGCTGGTTTGTGGGGGGGTCTGTACTAATGGAGGGGGGATGGTTTGTGGGGGGTCTGTACTAATGGAAGGGGGTGGTTTGTGGGGGTCAGGGGTCTCTACTAATGGAGGGGGGTGGTCTGTCCTAATGGGGGGGTGGTTTGTGGGGGGTCTGTACTAATGGGGGGGTGGTTTGTGGGGGGGTCTGTACTAATGGAGGGGGGTGGTTTGTCCTGGGCGGTCTGTACTAATGGAGGGGGGGTTTGTCCTGAGGGGGGTCTGTACTAATGGAGGGAGGATGGTTTGTGGAGTGGTCTTTACTAATGGAGGGGGGTGGTTTGTGGGGGGTCTCTACTAATGGAGGGGTGGTTTGTGGGGGGTCTCTACTAATGGAGGGGGGTGGTCTGTACTAATGGGGGGGTGGTTTGTGGGGGGGTCTGTACTAATGGAGGGGGGTGGTTTGTCCTGGGGGGTCTGTACTAATGGAGGGGGATTTGTCCTGGGGGGTCTGTACTAATGGGCGGGGGGTCTGTATTGAGGGAGGGGTTTATACTTAGTAGGGAGTCTATACTTAATACAGATCTGGACTCGGTGGAGTCACTACGGGCAATTCAGAGTGAGCGGACTCCTGATCAGAGGAACCGTTGTTGCTGTATCGCTGGGTCAGGTGAGAGCCATTATCTCCTATATTATGTCTGCAGTCTCTGACCATCTCCTGTATTATATCTGCAGTCTCTGACCGTCTCCTGTAATATGTCTGCAGTCTCTGATCATCTCCTGTATTATGTCTGCAGTCTCTGATCATTTCCTGTTTTATATCTGCAGTCTCTGACCATCTCCTGTACAATGTCTGCACTCTCTGTCTCCTGTACTATGTCTGCACTCTCTGTCTCCTGTACTATGTCTGCACTCTCTGTCTCCTGTACTATGTCTGCACTCTCTGACCATCTCCTGTAATATGTCTGCAGTCTCTGACAGTCTCTTGTATCATGTCTGCACTCTAACGGTCACCTGTAATATGTCTGCACTCTCTGACCATCTCTTGTACTATGTCTGGGGGCTCTTCCTAACAGACTCTCTAACAGAAGGCCTCTCTGTGTGCATCAGAGAGACTCCCCTCCAGGTCTCATTATTGTACGCTCTTCCTGTATTTTCTTTATTGTTAAAGGATCATGGGAGGATCCTAGTGTAACGACGACTTCTTAGGGGAGCATCTCTGTGTTTGAATCGTTGCCATAGAAACATGTGTAAAGGGGAGGAGTTTGTAGGATGACCACGCCCACGTGGGGCGCCAGAAATATTTCTGCACCCAGGCGTCTGTGACCCTAGGATCGGCCCTGATCAGCGGTTCAACCCTGGCCGACCATGGCAGCGCCACCTGCAGGCCACAGGGAACTACACACCAATACTCCACCTGTGAACAAAAATGGCTTCAAGAACTCTAACAATTAGGGTGTTTGGGTACAACTACCACCCAAACACTTCCCCTAAATTTAGCACCCCGCTACATATATATGTATATATATATATGTATACAGTATCTCACAAAAGTGAGCATACCCTAATGCCTTGTACACACGATCAGATTTCCGATGGAATAAAATCCGATGGAATTTTCCATCGGAATTCCAATGAAGCTGACTTCCATCAGTCTTGCATACACACTGTTAGACTAAATTCCGACCGTCCAAAACGCAGTGACGTAAAACACTACGATGAACCGAGAAAAATGAAGTTCAATGCTTCCGAGCATGCGTCAACTTGATTCTGAGCATGCGTGGGTTTTTCTCGGATGGAATTCCACATAGACAATCGGAATTTCCCATCAGATTTTTTTCCATCGGAAAAATTTAAAACATGTTCTATTTTTTTACACCGATGGAAAAAAGTCCGGTGGGGCCCACACACAATAGTGTGTACAGGGCATTAAGTGAAAATGTCCAAATTGGGCCCAAAGTGTCAATATTTTGTGTGGCCACCATTATTTTCCAGCACTGCCTTAACCCTCTTGGGCATGGACTTCATTAGAGCTTTACAGGTTGCCACTGGAGTCCTCTTCCACTCCTCCATGACGACATCACGGAGCTGGTAGATGTTAGAGACGTTGCGCCCCTCTACCTTTCATTTAAGGATGGCCCACAGATGCTCAATAGGGATGAGCTTGGAGTTCGAGTCGAACTCATGTTCGACTCGAACATTGCCTGTTCGCCCGTTCGCCGAACAGCGAACAAATTGGGGTGTTCGCCGCAAATTCGAAAAATCTATGGGAGAAATCTAAAGTGTTAATTATAAAGGCTAATATGCAAGTTATTGTCCTAAAAAGTGTTTGGGGACCGGGGTCCTGCCCCAGGGGACATGTATCAATGCAAAAAGAAGTTTTAAAAACGGCCGTTTTTTCGGGAGCAGTGATTTTAATAATGCTTAAAATGAAAAAATAAAAGTGAAATATTCCTTTAAATTTCGTACCTGGGGGGTGTGTATGATATGCATGTGAAGTGGCGCATGTTTCCCGTGCTTAGAACTGTCCCTGCAAAAAATGTCATTTTTGAAAGAAAAAAAGTCATTTAAAACTGACTCGCGGCTATTAATGAATTGTCGGCTCCCGGCAATACATACAAAAGTCATTGATAAAAAAAAAAAAAAGCGTGGGGGTTCCCCAGAATTCAATTACCAGGCCCTTCAGGTCTGGAATGGATATTAAGGGGAACCCCGCCGCAAATTTAAAAAAAATTGACGTGGGGTTCCCCCAAATATCCATTCCAGGCCCTTCAGATCTGGCATGGATTTTAAGGGGAACTCCACCCCAAATTTAAAAAAAAAATGGCGTGGAGTCCCCCTAAAAATCCATACCAGACCCCTTATCCGAGCACGCAACCTGGCCGGCCGCAGGGGAAAAGGGGGGGACGAGAGAGCGGCCCCCCCTCCCTCCTGAACCGTACCAAGCCACATGCCCTCAACATGGGGAGGATGTCCCCATGTTGATGGGGACAAGGGCCTCATCCCCACAACCCTTGCCCGGTGGTTGTGGGGGTCTGCGGGCGGGGGGCTTATCGGAATCTGGAAGACCCCTTTAACAAAGGGGACCCCCAGATCCCGGCCCCCCCCCCTATGTGAATTGGTAAGGGGTACGTTGTACCCCTACCATTTCACGAAGAAAGCGTAAAATTTTTTTTAAAAAAACACACAAACACCTTGAAAAAGTCCTTTATTAAAAAAAAAAAAAACATTCCAGCGGTGAAATCCAGTGTCCCGCGGCGATCCCGATGTCCAGCGCTGTCCTTCATTGGTTGTGCCTGAGCGGACCTGATGGGGAACTCCCTCTCAGTATTTTAAATGTATAGACCCGCCCCATCTAAAGTTCCCCATCAGGTCCGCTCCCTCGGTATGTCGGACCCGCCTACGTCATTGGCTTGAGCGGGGAACTTCCTTCACTGTGTAATTTAAATTTACATAGTGAAGGAAGTTCCCCGCTCAAGCCAATGACGTAGGCGGGTCTGACATACCGAGGGGGCGGACCTGATGGGGAACTGCTCTCACTTTGGCAATACATGTATAGACCCGCCCCTTCTCATGTTCCGCATCTGGTCCGCTGAGCGGACCTGATGGGGAACTTTAGAAGGGGCGGGTCTATACATTTAAAATACTGAGAGGGAGTTCCCCATCAGGTCCGCTCAGGCACAACCAATGAAGGACAGCGCTGGACATCGGGATCGCCGCGGGACACTGGATTTCACCGCTGGAATGTTTTTTTTTTTTTTTAAATAAAGGACTTTTTCAAGGTGTTTGTGTGTTTTTTTAAACATTTTTTTACGCTTTCTTCGTGAAATGGTAGGGGTACAATGTACCCCTTACCAATTCACATAGGGGGGGCCGGGATCTGGGGGTCCCCTTTGTTAAAGGGGTCTTCCAGATTCTGATAAGCCCCCCGCCCGCAGACCCCCACAACCACCGGGCAAGGGTTGTGGGGATGAGGCCCTTGTCCCCATCAACATGGGGACATCCTCCCCATGTTGAGGGCATGTGGCCTGGTACGGTTCAGGAGGGAGGGGGGGCCGCTCTCTCGTCCCCCCCTTTTCCCCTGCGGCCGGCCAGGTTGCGTGCTCGGATAAGGGGTCTGGTATGGATTTTTAGGGGGACTCCACGCCATTTTTTTTTTAAATTTGGGGTGGAGTTCCCCTTAAAATCCATGCCAGATCTGAAGGGCCTGGAATGGATATTTGGGGGAACCCCACGTCAATTTTTTTTTTAATTTGCGGCAGGGTTCCCCTTAATATCCATTCCAGACCTGAAGGGCCTGGTAATTGAATTCTGGGGAACCCCCACGCTTTTTTTATTTTTTTTATCAATGACTTTTGTATGTATTGCCGGGAGCCGACAATTCATTAATAGCCGCGAGTCAGTTTTAAATGCATTTTTTTCTTTCAAAAATGACATTTTTTGCAGGGACAGTTCTAAGCATGGGAAACATGCGCCACTTCACATGCATATCATACACACCCCCCAGGTACGAAATTTAAAGGAATATTTCACTTTTATTTTTTCATTTTAAGCATTATTAAAATCACTGCTCCCGAAAAAACGGCCGTTTTTAAAACTTCTTTTTGCATTGATACATGTCCCCTGGGGCAGGACCCGGGTCCCCAAACACTTTTTAGGACAATAACTTGCATATTAGCCTTTATAATTAACACTTTAGATTTCGAACGTTCGAGTCCATTGTATTTAATAGGGTTCTAAAGTTCACACAAACATTTTGTCTGTTCGCAGGTTCTGGTGCGAACCGAACAGGGGGGTGTTCGGCTCATCCCTGATGCTCAATAGGGTTTAGGTCTGGAGACATGCTTGGCCAGTCCATCACCTTTACCCTCAGCTTCTTTAGCAAGGCAGTGGTAGTCTTGGAGGTGTGTTTGGGGTTGTTATCATGTTGGAATACTGCCCTGCGGCACAGTCTCCGAAGGGAGGGAATCATACTCTGCTTCAGTATGTCACAGTACATATTGGCATTCATGGTTCCGTCAATGAACTGTAGCTCCCCAGTGGCGGCAGCACTCATACAGCCCCAGACCATGACACTCCCACCACCATGCTTGACTGTGGGCAAGACACACTTGTCTTTGTACTCCTCACCTGGTTGCCGCCACACACTTGACACCATCTGAAACAATTACGTTTATCTTAACTTAACCAGGATATGATTACAGTAATCCATTTGTTAGTCTTCAGCAAACAGTTTGCAGGCTTTCTTGTGCATCATCTTTAGAAGAGGCTTCCTTCTGGAATGACAGCCATGCAGACCAATTTGGTGCAGTGTGCAGCGTATGGTCTGAGCACTGCCAGGCTGACCCTCCACCCCTTCAACCTCTGCAGCAATGCTGGTAGCACTCATACATCTATTTCCCAAAGACAACCTCGGGATAAGATACTGAGCATGTGAACTCTACTTCTCTGGTCAGTAATGGCAAGGCCTGTTCTGAGTGGAACCTGTCCTGTTAAACCGCTGTATAGTCTTGGCCACCATGCTGCAGCTCAGTTTCAGGGTCTTGGCAATCTCCTTATAGCCTAGGCCATCTTTATGTAGAGCAACAATTCTTTTTTTCAGATCCTCAGAGAGTTCTTTGCCATGAGGTGCCATGTTGAACTTCCAGTGACCAGTATGAGAGACTGGGAACGATAACACCAAATTTAACACACCTGCTCCCTATTCACACATGAGACCTTGTAACATAACAAGTTACATGACACCGGGGACGGAAAATGGATAATTGGGTCCAATTTGGACATTTTTACTTGGGGGTGTACTCACTTTTGTTGCCAGCGGTTTAGAAATTAATGGTTGTGTGTTGAGTTATTTTGAGGGGACAGCAAATTTACACTGTTATACAAGCTGTACACTCACTACTTTAGATTGTAGCAAAGTATCATTTCTTCAGTGTTGTCACATAAAAAGATATAATAAAATATTTACAAAAATGTGAGGGGTGTACTCACTTTTGTGAGATAATGTATATCTCTATACAACCAATTTATTTGTCCTGGGACTTTAAGTGAGGCACAGCACATACAACCAATAAATAACTAGCTTCCAACATTGTTATTTAACCACTTGCCTACAGGGCACATTCACCCCCTTCCTGCCCAAGCCATTTTTCAGCTTTCAGCGCTGTCACACTTTGAATGACAATTGCGCGGTCGTGCGATGCTGTATCCAAACAAAATTGACGTCCTTTTTATCCCACAAATAGAGCTTTCTTTTGGTGGTATCTGTTCACCTCTGCGGTTTTTATTTTTTGCGCTATAAACAAAAGAAGAGCGACAAGTTTGTAAAAAATCACAATAAGCGTATATTGATTGGTTTGCGCAAAAGTTATAGAGTTATAGCGTCTACAAAATAGGGGATAGATTTATAGCATTTTTATTATTTATTTATTTTTTTACTAGTAATGGTGGCGATCAGGGATTTTTATTGTGACTGTGATATTGCGGCGGACACATCGGACACTTTTGGGACCATTCACATTTATACATCGATCTGTGCTATAAAAATGCATTGATTACTGTATAAACATGACGGGCAGGGAATGGGTTAACACTAGGGGGCGAGGAAGGGGTTAAATGTGTTCCCTATTAGTGATTCTTACTGTGGGGAGAGAGGACTGACTGGGGGAGGTGACCGATGGTTGTCCCTATGTACAAGGGACACACCATCGGTCTCCTCTCCCTGACAGGACGTGGATCTGTGTGTTTACACACACAGATCCACGGTCCTGCTCGGTTACTGGGCAATCACGGGTGCCCGGCGGCCATCGAGGCCGCCGGGCACGCGCATCGGTTCCCCAGTGACGCGGCGGGTGCGCGCGCGCCCCCTAGTGGCTTTTAAAGGCGCAACATCATATGATAACAGGGTCTTCCTGCAGCCGTCATTTGACGGCGGCCGGATGACAAGCGGTTAATAAATTAATAAGTATTGCATACAAAAAGAGGATAAAATGGTAACAAGCTGATTTGTAATGAATCCATATTAATGCCTTTCATACATAATTTACTATAATGTTGACCATATACAATCCAACTGACAAATATACATGATTAAAATAAAAATTGCATCCATAAACTCTTCCCGTTTCGTGACTTTGTTCACTCTTCAGGAGTGTATAGTATCTGTAAGATAAAACATCAGACATGTACCATACCTAATGGTATCTCGTAATACATAGGGTAATTCCAACCACAAAAGCCGCCAGAGGAGCTTTAATACTTAAAAATCAGCTAAGAATAGATATGACAATATGGTGAGTGCCAGGGGAGTCCCACCCGGGAGCTGTGGAAGCTTTGGAAATATTGTCATATCTATTCTTAGCTGATTTGTAAGTATTAGAGCACCTCTGGCTGCTTTTGTGGTTGGAATCACCCTGTGTATTACGAGATATCATGGTATGTTATATGCCTCATGTTTTAGCTTACAGATACTATACATCATGGATATGCAATTAGCGGACCTCCAGCTGTTGCAAAACTACAAGTCCCACCATGCTTCTGCCTCTGGGTGTCATGCTTGCTGATGTCAGAGTCTCGCTATGCCTCATGGGACTTGTAGTTTGGCAACAGCTGGAGTCCGCTAATTGCATATCCCTGCTATACATGCATCTACTCCTGAAGAGTGAACAAAATGCCATGAAACACGTAGAGTTCATGGATGCAATTTTTGTTTTAATTAAGTATTGCCAGTTGGATTATATATGGTCAACACTATATTCAATTATGCATGAAAGGCAATATTATGGATCCATTACAAATCAGCTTGTTTCTGCATCACTGGGTGCACCAGGAAACATTCTATTTGTTTTATATATATATATATATATATATATATATATATATATATATACACACACACCATATATATATTTATATATATATATATATATATATATATATTTTTTTTTTTAGTTCTTTTAAGCAGTGTAAATACATGAATCTGTCTGTTATCAGTCTCCTGTAAAGCAGAACTCAGAGAGAGGGAGGGAATAGCAGAAGGAGCCCCCTCAAGGTGTGCTGCAGTGCAAGGAGCATGTGGATAGGAGGAGGGAGCAAGGTAATGGAGCAATGAGTAGGGAAGAGACTTGTAGGTGAAAGTGAAACTGCAGTAGAGAAAAATGAGGTCTTCTTTTCTGAGGACTGTGCTGTGTGGCAGAGCTATGTAAACTTCAGGACTGGATGGACAGGAACACAAATTATGTGGCAGGTAAAATAGCTTTCTTATATGTATGCCATCTATGTATTTAGCCTTTTGCCTGCAGTTCAGCTTTATTAATAACAGCAGATTACCTGGGAAATATACCGGGTATATTGTATGGGCACTGGCACACCATTCGCTCTTGTAGTGTCACTGTCCTCCTTCCTCTCTTTTTTTTTCTTGTTTCAGGAAGTTACTTTTAACTACAAATCTTCCTCTCCTTTGATGCGTTTTCTATTGTAGCTCACTTTGAATTCTCTCTCATTTTTCCTCATTAAGTTTTTTTTCTGTGCTATAATGATGACTCACGGTTAAAGATGAACTGCAGTCTAAGGAAAAAGCCGGAGATTGTTTTAAATGAGCTGCTTATGAAATCGCTATATGCAGTCAATTATCACTTGTACCCCCCTCCCTCCTTTCCTTGCAAGGAAAGAGCAACTAAATTGTAGTCAAGTGCCTGGGACCCTCTCAGACTACTCGGGGGTGTTCAATGGAAATCCCAGACATACTGTATATATATATACGATGAACATAGGAAGGGGTTCTTCATGGTAAGGCCCATGTCATACATGAAGTCCTGACACTACGGACAACTCATCGCAAGTGGCAGGATCACATCACAGGGCAGAGATATACTCACCCGCTTCCATGTTGTCACTCCCTCATTGAGTTGACGAGGGGACACTGTCACAGATGAGTAACTTTCTGCAGCATTTCTGGCAAGGGAATATTTCCTCCACCCTTTTTAACGACCGCAAGTGTGGAATAGGCCTAAGCGTGATTACTCTTTGAAATAACCTATGGGAAGTAGTAATCACAAAGCGAATAATAAAATATGTAAAAGGACAGGGTGATTTTTTTACAATATATACTGGTAATAATACTGGTGATAATTATGCTGGTGTAATACTAGTGATATACTGATAATAATTATTTAAAGTGGCTGTAAGCCTCAGACATGAAGTATGAACAGAGCATACCCCTCTATAGTGTGTACTTGTCTCAATCTAGAGTGTCCTTTCTATCTGCTGCTTCGTTCCTGTACTACTATGTATGCCTGAGTCACTTCTGACAGTTTTTCCTGACACCAAGAAAACAAAAGTGACAAGAGATGGAGCCCCCAGCACACAGCCTGTGATTGACTGCCTCAGCTCTGTTCCTGTGTGCCGGGGGGAGGGGGCTCTCCCCCAGTTTTCTAAAAGCTTAGAGAAGCTGTAAAAATACTGGAATTTTAACCACTTGCCGACCGTATAACTTACATATACGGTGGCAAAGTGGCATTGCTGTGCAGGATCACGTACCTGATTATACACAGTGGGAGCTGATCAGCGGGTACCGCGGACTCGATGTCCACCAGCACCCACCGATCCTTCGGTACTAAGAGAGAATGGTTGTCTGCCTATGTAAACAAGGCAGATCGCTGTTCTGTTAGTACAGAGGGCATGGATACTGTGTTCCTGCAAAGCAAGGACAAGGATCCATGCCTTCCCCTAGTAAAAGCACCTCCCATAGTACACAGAAACACAGGCTAGGTACACAGTTAAGGATCGCCCCTGATGTTAACACCTTCCCAGCCAGTGTCATTAGTACAGTGACAGTGTATATTTATAGCACTGATCACTATATTAGTAATACTGGTCCTTAAAAAGCGTCAAAGGTCAGTTAGTGTCTGACTGTTTGCCCCAATATCGCAGTCCCACTTTAAGTCATTCATCGTCGCCATTACTAGTAAAAAAAAATGTTTAAAAAATCCCATAGTTTGTAGATGCTATACCTTTTGCGCAAACCAATCAATATACGCTTATTGGTTTTTTTTTTAAATCAAAAATATTTAGCAGAATACATATTGGCCTAAATTCATGAAGAATTTTTAATTTTTTTTGCAATTGTTTATTGGATATGTTTTATAGCAGAAAGGACTTTTTTTTTTCAAAATGATTTTATTATAAATTATAAACAAACTTTTTTATTGATAGCGCAAAAAATAAAAACCGCAGTGGTGATCAAATACCACCAAAAGAAAGCTCTATTTATGTGAAAAAAGGATATCAATTTTATTTGTGTACAGCATTGCATGACCGTGCAATTGTCAGTTCAAGTAACGTAGCGCCGTATTGCAAAAAATATCTTGGTTATTAAGGGGGGGGGAATCTTCAGGAGGGCAAGTGGTAAATGGCTGTAGAAAAGAAAAGACTGCAGATAAAGAGGTTCAGCTTATGTATGAGGATTTGTTTAATTTCTGTGTATCACTTGTATCACTTGAGGCTGGTCACTGTGTATATGTAAGGCCCCTTTTTATATGAGCTTTCCAATCAGGTCCGTTTTTCATGTGGACCTGATCAAACACTCCATTCACCCCTATGGAGCAGCGGAGGTCAGTGGTGACATGTCCGCTGACATCTGCCAATATCCGATCCGATCCTGTCCGTGAAATCCAGACGGATGGTGACCCTATTTTCCATCCGTCTGTCGGATCGGATTGGATGAAAACGGACAGGCGTTCTGTTTTCATCCAATCTCGCCATAGAGGAAAGCGGGACTCTGACAGGTCCATCTCTCCACAGTGAGGCCTCGTACACACGACCGATTTTCTCGTCCAAAACAGTCAAGAAAAGTGCCGCAAGAGTTTTTTTGTCTAGAAAAACGTTCGTGTGTATGGTTTTACGACGAGAAACTTGACGAGAATCTCGACGAGAAAATAGAGAACCTGCTCTCTATTTTCTCGTCAGGATTACAGATTTCCTCGTCGTGTTTCTCGTCGGCCTGTTTTGTGACGAGAAAATGGTTCGTGTGTATGCTTTTACGACTCTTCCAAAAGCGCGCATGCTCACAAGCAACTATGAGACGGGAGCGCATCTTCTGGTAAAACAAGCCTTCATAATGGAGAGAGCACATTCGTCACGCTCATAAATATTTCATCGTTTAAATGTTCTGCATTGAAATCTTCCTTAGAATGTTACATTAATCAAAACGAGTGACCTTCTTTTGCTGCTGATATTCACACAGAGTTCTGCCTTATTTTTAACCTTTTTCATGCTGCTCTTTATAAGATTTACGTGTATTATATCGTGCAAGTTTTTAGGAATAATTTAAATGGTTAGATTTTTCAAAATGATGTTAATTATAATTTCTCAATGTTTTGATAGCGATCTCCCATTTAATTTTGGAATCTATATTATTAAAATTTCACACCATGTTTTTGTGCTAATCAGATTTAGTTATTCTTTTGGGGGGGTGATATCTGTGCCTTTTATTGTCAGTCAAATGTATCTGCTTACTCCAAAGCTTGATTTTTTTTATTTAAAAATACACATAGTCAAGTATGAACTTAAACAAAAAACACATTTATTCATGTTTCTAAATTAAATAAAGAGAAGGCAGCGCTGGAGAAGCTGCTGCCATTTGTGCATCCCAGGGACCCCAGAGCACACAGCAACCCTGTGTGGACACTTAAATTGGGAGCTTGAGAAGGCCCACATTTCAGAACACAATCTGATGCTGGCCTCCCAGAGGTCAGGAACAGCAGCAGGTGAGATATATGTCCCAAGTGTGTGGTACTACAACAGGCTGCCTTCTGTCCGACCACAATGAAGCAAGGCCATCACTTCCTCTTCTTCCTGGCAACCTTCCCTGCAGCCTTTCCTGAAGCCTTTCCTGCAGCCTTTCCTGCAGCCTTCCTTCTTCGTTTGGCTGGAGGCTGGCCCACTGGAGGGGTACTCCTGTCAGGAGGAGGAGGTGGAGGTGTAGCAGAAGGGGGTGGGGCAGAAGGTGGAGGTGTAGCAGAAGGGGGTGGGGCAGAAGGTGGAGGTGTAGCAGAAGGGGGTGGGGCAGAAGGTGGAGGTGTAGCAGAAGGGGGTGGGGCAGAAGGTGGAGGTGTAGCAGAAGGGGGTGGGGCAGAAGGTGGAGGTGTAGCAGAAGGGGGTGGGGCAGAAGGTGGAGGTGTAGCAGAAGGGGGTGGGGCAGAAGAGGAAGGTGGAGGTGGAGGTTGGGTCAGTTGGGCCACCTCACATATGGCGGTATTGGGGGTAATTTGCTCCATCACCCCCTTGTTGAGCAAGGTGATGAGCAGGGGCTCGCATAGGAGGCGTTGCTCCATGCTCATCACCTTGAACTTAGCCTCCACTAGGCCGGCAATGGCCTCTTCAGGGGATGTGGGCTCCTTGAGGGTGGCATGGGCCTCTTTAATAAGGGCCATTGCTGCCTCACTGGTGGTCCTGTCCCTCCTGCCTCTTTTGTGAAGCCGGATGGGAGGCACCTGGGATCTGGTGCTTCTCCTTTGCCCTGCCACCTCCTGTCTGCCACTGGGCCCTGCCACCTCCTGGCTGCCACTGGGCCCTGCCACCTCCTGGCTGGCACTGGGCCCTGCCACCTCCTGGCTGCCACTGGGCCCTGCCACCTCCTGGCTGCCACTGGGCCCTTCCTCCTCCTGCCTGACAGTTTCCAGACCCTCCTCCTGGCTGATTTCATCCTGTGTATGAAAAAGGAACATAGTTTAATATGTTGGTTTAATCTTTGCATCAAACTTTGTAATCCTGATGGAAGCAATTAGAATGTAAATGCATAAATCCTTGCTTTAAATTTACCACTACATCAGCTTGACTATTTACCACACAATTAAGTGCAGAATAATGTCTACAGATCATGATTTCACTTGTGGAATACAAAATAATGTATGTTTCTCATCCTGACATATTTGGGAAACATTAATTTTATCCCACTACATTTTCAGTTAATACTATACCTGGCTCCAGATGGACAAATCAGGATCATCCAGGATGGCTGCCTCCTCTTGCTCCAGAGAAGGCTCAGGTTGGCTGCAGGGAAGTCTGGGGGGAAGAGTGGAGAGTGATGGCCTTGGCTCAATGTGGTCATCCAGGAAGGACATCCTGCTGTAGTACCACAAAATCGGGACATAAACATCATTTGCTGCTGCTCCTGACTAGGGATGAGCTTCGTGTTCGAGTCGAACATACGTTCGACTCGAACATCGGCTGTTCGATCGTTCGACGAAGATCGAACGATTTGGGCCGTTCGCGCCAAATTCGAGTGACGCGAACGGCCCACAATGCACTACGCCATCGCAGTGTCATCCAGGCGCTGTGATTGGCCAAGCATGCACTGTGACCCCGCATGCTTGGCCAATCACAGCGCCGGCAGCGAGGAGAGCAATGATTGGCCACAGGCAGGATGCCTGTGGCCAATTATTGCTGATGGGGTTTAGTACACGCCCCACACTATAAAAGGCCGCCAGCGCGGCGGCCTTGTGTAGTGTGTTCCGGAGCAGGGTAAGAGAAGCATAGGCAGGGACAGTGTCATTTTTTTTCCTTTACTAATCCTGGATTCCTTGTGTTTAGGGACAAATAAGGACAGGTAGGGAGAGTGTCAGTGACAGTGTGCTATTCTGTGCTAATCCTTGTTTGTAGGGACAGAGAGGTACAGTGAGGGAAACTGACAGTGTGCTATTCTGTTCTAAAACTATTTTGCTGAACCATATTTTCAATCCTTGAGTTGAGGGACAGAGAGGTACAGTGAGGGAAAGTGTCAGTGTGCTATTGTGTTCTAAAACTATTTTGCTGAACCATATTTTCAATCCTTGAGTTGAGGGACAGAGAGGTACAGTGAGTGAAACTGACAGTGTGCTATTCTGTTCTAAACCAATTTTGCTGTTCCATATTTTCAATCCTTGAGTTGAGGGACAGAGAGATACAGTGAGGGAAAGTGTCAGTGTGCTATTGTGTTCTAAAACTATTTTGCTGAACCATATTTTCAATCCTTGAGTTGAGGGACAGAGAGGTACAGTGAGTGAAACTGACAGTGTGCTATTCTGTTCTAAATCAATTTTGCTGTTCCATATTTTCAATCCTTGAGTTGAGGGACAGAGAGGTACAGTGAGGGAAACTAACAGTGTGCTATTCTGTTCTAAAACTATTTTGCTGTTCCATATTTTCAATCCTTGAGTTGAGGGACAGAGAGGTACAGTGAGGGAAAGTGTCAGTGTGCTATTGTGTTCTAAAACTATTTTGCTGAACCATATTTTCAATCCTTGAGTTGAGGGACAGAGAGGTACAGTGAGTGAAACTGACAGTGTGCTATTGTGTTCTAAATCAATTTTGCTGTTCCATATTTTCAATCCTTGAGTTGAGGGACAGAGAGGTACAGTGAGTGAAACTGACAGTGTGCTATTCTGTTCTAAATCAATTTTGCTGTTCCATATTTTCAATCCTTGAGTTGAGGGACAGAGAGGTACAGTGAGTGAAACTGACAGTGTGCTATTCTGTTCTAAATCAATTTTGCTGTTCCATATTTTCAATCCTTGAGTTGAGGGACAGAGAGGTACAGTGAGGGAAACTGACAGTGTGCTATTCTGTTCTAAAACTATTTTGCTGTTCCATATTTTCAATCCTTGAGTTGAGGGACAGAGAGGTACAGTGAGGGAAAGTGTCAGTGTGCTATTGTGTTCTAAAACTATTTTGCTGAACCATATTTTCAATCCTTGAGTTGAGGGACAGAGAGGTACAGTGAGTGAAACTGACAGTGTGCTATTCTGTTCTAAATCAATTTTGCTGTTCCATATTTTCAATCCTTGAGTTGAGGGACAGAGAGGTACAGTGAGGGAAACTGACAGTGTGCTATTCTGTTCTAAAACTATTTTGCTGTTCCATATTTTCAATCCTTGAGTTGAGGGACAGAGAGGTACAGTGAGTGAAACTGACAGTGTGCTATTCTGTTTTAAATCAATTTTGCTGTTCCATATTTTCAATCCTTGAGTTGAGGGACAGAGAGGTACAGTGAGTGAAACTGACAGTGTGCTATTCTGTTCTAAACCAATTTTGCTGTTCCATATTTTCAATCCTTGAGTTGAGGGACAGAGAGGTACAGTGAGGGAAAGTGTCAGTGTGCTATTGTGTTCTAAAACTATTTTGCTGAACCATATTTTCAATCCTTGAGTTGAGGGACAGAGAGGTACAGTGAGTGAAACTGACAGTGTGCTATTCTGTTCTAAATCAATTTTGCTGTTCCATATTTTCAATCCTTGAGTTGAGGGACAGAGAGGTACAGTGAGGGAAACTGACAGTGTGCTATTCTGTTCTAAAACTATTTTGCTGAACCATATTTTCAATCCTTGAGTTGAGGGACAGAGAGGTACAGTGAGGGAAAGTGTCAGTGTACTATTGTGTTCTAAAACTATTTTGCTGAACCATATTTTCAATCCTTGAGTTGAGGGACAGAGAGGTACAGTGAGTGAAACTGACAGTGTGCTATTCTGTTCTAAATCAATTTTGCTGTTCCATATTTTCAATCCTTGAGTTGAGGGACAGAGAGGTACAGTGAGGGAAACTGACAGTGTGCTATTCTGTTCTAAAACTATTTTGCTGAACCATATTTTCAATCCTTGAGTTGAGGGACAGAGAGGTACAGTGAGGGAAAGTGTCAGTGTGCTATTGTGTTCTAAAACTATTTTGCTGAACCATATTTTCAATCCTTGAGTTGAGGGACAGAGAGGTACAGTGAGTGAAACTGACAGTGTGCTATTCTGTTCTAAATCAATTTTGCTGTTCCATATTTTCAATCCTTGAGTTGAGGGACAGAGAGGTACAGTGAGGGAAACTGACAGTGTGCTATTCTGTTCTAAAACTATTTTGCTGTTCCATATTTTCAATCCTTGAGTTGAGGGACAGAGAGGTACAGTGAGTGAAACTGACAGTGTGCTATTCTGTTCTAAATCAATTTTGCTGTTCCATATTTTCAATCCTTGAGTTGAGGGACAGAGAGGTACAGTGAGGGAAACTGACAGTGTGCTATTCTGTTCTAAAACTATTTTGCTGTTCCATATTTTCAATCCTTGAGTTGAGGGACAGAGAGGTACAGTGAGTGAAACTGACAGTGTGCTATTCTGTTCTAAATCAATTTTGCTGTTCCATATTTTCAATCCTTGTGTTGAGGGACAGAGAGGTACAGTGAGTGAAACTGACAGTGTGCTATTCTGTTCTAAATCAATTTTGCTGTTCCATATTTTCAATCCTTGAGTTGAGGGACAGAGAAGGACACTCGTAGAAATTATCAGTGTGCTATTCTGTGCTAAATCTTGTTTGTAGGGAGGGACAGAGTAGGACAGTGAGTGAAACTGACAGTGTGCTATTCTGTTCTAAACCAATTTTGCTGTTCCATATTTTCAATCCTTAAGTTGAGGGACAGAGAGGTACAGTGAGGGAAAGTGTCAGTGTGCTATTGTGTTCTAAAACTATTTTGCTGAGCCATATTTTCAATCCTTGAGTTGAGGGACAGAGAGGTACAGTGAGTGAAACTGACAGTGTGCTATTCTGTTCTAAATCAATTTTGCTGTTCCATATTTTCAATCCTTGAGTTGAGGGACAGAGAAGGACACTCGTAGAAATTATCAGTGTGCTATTCTGTGCTAAATCTTGTTTGTAGGGAGGGACAGAGTAGGACAGTGAGGGAAAGTGTCAGTGTGCTATTCTGTTCTAAAACTTTTTTGCTGAACCATATTTTCAATCCTTGTGTTTAGGGACAGAGAAGGATAGGCAGGGGACAGTGTCAGTGTCATTGTTGCTAAGCCTCCTGCACAATATACACCTGAAGGTAGCCCTTATTGCTGTTTTTCCCATCCCCCTGCAGGCCATCCATTAAAATGTCTGGAAGGCAACCAAGGAGAGGCAGACAGTCAGGAGGCAAAAAAAGAGGGCAAGCAGGCTCTGTGTCTGGGGGCAACAGTGCTGGTCGTCTACGCGGTGCATTGTCATCAGCACATGGCCATGGGACACGCTTGTCCTTGTTTTCGGCAGCTGGACATGTTGAGCCACATCATGCCGAAGACTTGGTAGAGTGGATGACCAAGCCCACCTCATCCTCCTCATCCTCCTCATCCTCTCTCACCCAGGCTCAGGGTACTGGCAAAGCAGCTGCCAAAGCGTCCTCTTCTCTGGTATCATTATCTTCATTAGTCAATCCTTCCCTAGACCCACCATGCCCTCCTCCTGAGGAGTCCCCCGAACTGTTTGAGCACAGTGTTGGGTACATGCTCCAGGAGGATGCCCAGCGTTTGGAAGGATCTGATGATGATACCCAGCTAGAGGAAGGCAGCAGCGTGAGAGCAGAGAGAGGGGATGCTCAAGAAGGACACCAATCTGGCAGTCATGTTCCAGCAGCTGCAGCATACTGCCAGATTGGCTCCAGTGATGAGGAGGGAGGGGATGATGAGGTCACTGACTCTACGTGGGTGCCTAATAGGAGAGAGGAGGAGGAGGAGAATGAGGAGGAGGCACATCTCCAACGAGGCAGGATGCCCTTGAGTGGCCAGCGTATGGGCAGCACACCGACGGAATCACACCGCAGAGTTCCGCCTGTGCAGGGCGCTGCCTCTGCCCGTCATTCAAAAAGTTCTTTGGTGTGGGCCTTTTTTGAGGCGAGTGCATCAGATCGCACAGCTGCTGTTTGCAACATATGTCTCAAGCGTATATCGCGTGGCCAAAACATCAGCCGCTTGGGCACCACATGCTTGATCAGACATATGTTGACCTGCCATGCAGCTCGTTGGCAAGCCTACCTTAAAGACCCACACCAAAGAACAAAGCTGACCTCTTCTTGCACCGCATCAGCTGGGATCTCCAACCCCACTATACCTTCACTCCTCTCTGAAACCTGCTCTGAGAGGAATGAAGGTGTAGAATTAGGTGTGTCACAGGCAAGTACTTGCGGGCACTCTGCTAGCAGTACACCAACGTCCGATTCTAGCAGGCAAATTTCCCTGCCCCAGCTGCTGGACCGTCGAAAGAAGTTCACTCCCAGCCATCCACATGCCCAGCGGTTGAATGCTAGCTTGGCTAAATTGCTAGCGCTTCAACTGCTGCCTTTTCAGTTGGTAGACTCGGCCCCCTTCCGTGAGTTTGTGCAATGTGCGGTTCCTCAGTGGCAGGTTCCCAAACGACACTTTTTCGCATGGAAGGCTATTCCGGCTCTCTACAGGCATGTGGAAGGCAATGTCTTGGCCTCGCTGGACAGGGCGGTCAGCGGTAAGGTGCATATTACCGCTGACTCATGGTCCAGCAGGCATGGACAGGGACATTACCTTTCTTTCACGGCCCATTGGGTCACTCTTTTGGCAGCTGGGAAGGATTCAGGACAAGGTGCAGTAGTGTTGGAGGTTGTTCCACCGCCACGCCTCCAAAATGCTACTACTGGTTGTGACACACCTCTCTCCTCCACCCCCTCCTCTTCTTCTTCCTCCATGGCCTCTTCCTGTGGTTTGTCCTCGGAACCAGCGGTGCTCCGTAGGCGTTCAAGGGGCTACGCAAGTACGCAGGCAAAAAGATGCCATGCCGTGCTTGCGCTGGTGTGTTTGGGGGACAGGAGCCACACTGGGGCAGAGGTCCTGTCTGCTCTGCAGGGGCAGGCCGAGAGGTGGTTGACGCCACACCAGCTTAAGCCAGGAATGGTGGTATGCGACAATGGCACCAACCTCCTCTCCGCCCTCCGACAGGGACAACTGACCCATGTGCCCTGTATGGCTCACGTCCTTAACCTGGTGGTGCAGCGGTTCTTGGGCAGGTACCCGGGCTTACAGGATGTCCTGAGGCAGGCCAGGAAAGTCTGTGTGCATTTCCGCAGATCTTATAATGCCAGTGCTCGCCTGGCTGAGCTTCAAAAGGAGTTGAACCTGCCCAAGAACCGCCTTATATGTGACATGCCCACCAGGTGGAACTCAACCTTGGCCATGCTGCAGCAGCTGCCCACGCAGCAGAGGGCCATCAATGAGTACCTGTGCGACTACGGCACCAGGACAGGGTCAGGGGAGCTCGGGTTTTTTTCACCACGCCAGTGGGGCATGATCAGGGATGCATGCACTGTCCTGGCACAGTTTGAGGAGGCCACGAGGATGGTGAGCAGTGACAGTGCATGCATCAGTGACACTGTACCTCTTGTCCACCTGTTGGAGCACACGCTGCGTGGAATAATGGACAGGGCACTTGAGGCAGAACAGAGGCAGGAAGAGGAGGACTTACTTGCCTCTCAAGGCCCCCTTTACCCAGACAGTGTTCCTTCTGTCCCACCCATCGCACAGGAAGAGGAGGAGGAGGAGGAGGAGGAGGATTGTGTCAGCATGGAGGTGGAGGCTGTCACTCAGCATCATCAGCAGCAGTCTTTTAGGGATGATTTACAGTCCCAAGAAACCAGTGGACTTGTACGTGGCTGGGAGGAGGTGGCTGCGGATCATGTCGTCCTTAGTGACCCAGAGGACTCCGGACTGAATGCCTCAGCTTACCTACGCTGCATGGCCTCCCTGATTCTGCAAAGTCTGCGGAAGGATCCTCGTATTCTTCGGATCAAGGAGAGGGACCATTACTGGCTGGCCACTCTCCTTGATCCACGGTACAAGGGTAAGGTTGCGGACCTTATCGTACCGTCGCAGAGGGAGCAGAGGATGAGACAACTCCGGGAGGCCTTGCAGAAAGGTCTGTGCAACGCGTTCCCAGAGACTGGGAGGTTACAAACTGCTGGTCCTGGACAACGAGTTGCTGAGGCTTCGGGCAGTCAAAGAAGGAGCGGTGGGGAAGGTGGCCGTCTGACCGATGCGTTCAGACAATTCTTTAGTCCGCAGCCCCAAAGTATGATCAGTTCCAGCAACCATCGCCAGCGTCTGATATACATGGTGCAGGAATACCTAGGGGCAAGGTCAGACTTGGACACCTTCCCCACCGAAAATCCTCTGGCTTACTGGGTCTTGAGGATGGATCACTGGCCAGAGCTTGCACAGTATGCAATTGAGCTACTGGCCTGTCCTGCATCCAGCGTTCTTTCAGAACGCACATTCAGTGCTGCTGGAGGATTTGTCACGGATCACAGGGTGCGCCTGTCCACCGACTCGGTTGATCGACTGACTTTCATCAAGATGAACCAGTCTTGGATCACCACCAGCTACCACACACCAGATGCTGATATAACAGACTAATTGATTTTAAAATGTCACATCCCTTCAAGACTGATGCTGATGCTGAGTGCCTGTGCTGTTATGTTGACTGGCTATCCTCCTCCTCCTCCTCAATGATACGATTAACGATGATAGCTTGGAAGATCATTTTGGTTTATGGGTGACGCCACCAGTGGCTAAGGCCCAATTTTTCAGCCCCTGTTTAACAGGGGCGTGTAATTAAAATTTTTGATGCAATACTTTGCAACAGGCCTCATTGCTGTGCTCCAAGTACAGTATCTGTGAGGGGTTGCAGTGTTGTGCCACCAGTGCCTAAGGCCCAATTTTTCAGCCCCTGTTCAACAGGAGCATGCAATTATAATTATTGATCTAATAATTCACAGCAGGGAGCATTGCTGCACCCACCAAGAGTAACTGTCAGGCCTTACAGTGTTGTGGCACCAGCACCACCATCACCACCACCACCACCAAAGGCCCAATTTTTCAGCCCCTGTTCAACAGGGGCATGCAATTATAATTATTGATCTAATAATTCACAGCAGGGAGCATTGCTGCGCCCACCAAGAGTAACTGTCAGGCCTTACAGTGTTGTGGCACCAGCACCACCATCACCACCACCATCACCACCAAAGGCCCAATTTTTCAGCCCCTGTTCAACAGGGGCATGCAATTATAATTATTGATCTAATAATTCACAGCAGGGAGCATTGCTGCGCCCACCAAGAGTAACTGTCAGGCCTTACAGTGTTGTGGCACCAGCATCACCATCACCACCACCACCAAAGGCCCAATTTTTCAGCCCCTGTTCAACAGGGGCATGCAATTATAATTATTGATCTAATAATTCACAGCAGGGACCATTGCTGCGCCCACCAAGAGTAACTGTCAGGCCTTACAGTGTTGGGGCACCAGCACCACCATCAAAGGCCCAATTTTTACTACCACTGATCAACAATTATATGTTATTACAATTCCTGATATTATACTTGACAGAAGGGCGTTCCAGCACCCACCATCCACCAAGAATAACTGTGAGTGCTTTCAGTGTTGTGCCAACACCAACACCTAAGGGGCCAATTTCTGCAGAGTATATACGGAAGGTCCCTACTTTCAAACATCCAACTTACAAACTACTACTACTTGCAAACGGAAGAAGACAACAGGAAGTGAGAGGAAATCTACCCCTTGGAAGGAAAATTCTCTCCTGTAAGAATTAATATGGGAGAAAGGTGTCTCCTCTCTACTGATGCTTTATCACCAATCCTTGTTTCAATAAAAACACCACATTTCAAAAACAGTTGTCATTGGGACGCAAAGTGAGGTGAAATGTTCTGAACAGGGGCTCAGACAGCAAAAAAAATGTGACAGGGGTGATAACCGTTCCCTATGTTTTACAAAAAACTAAAAAAAAGGAATTTGCCATGGAGCTCCACTTAAACAATGCAGCTGTTCAAAATTATAAACAGATTCTACATAAGAACAAACCTACAGTCCCTGTCTTGTATGCACCGCCTGTATACGGCTGTTCAGAGTATATAGGTCCTTTTTTATTTTGTGTGCGGGGTTCCCTTTAATATCCATACAAGACCCAAAGGGGCTGGTAATGGGCTGGGGTAGGGGGGGGTTGATGGGGTAGCTATGCCATTTTTCCTAAAGATTTTCATCCATATTACCGGGACCAGACATTGCATTAAAGCCGCAAGCAGTTTTAAATGACTTTTTTCCCTTTAGAAATGTTATTTTGTGCAGGGACAGTTCTAAACACGGGAAACACGTGGCACTTCACAGGCATACTTTAGACACCCCCCAGGTACAATATTTAAAGGAATATTTGACTTTTTTTTTTTCACTTTATGCATCATTAAAATGACTGCTCCCGGAAAACGTCCGTTTTTAAAACTTCTTTTTGCATTGATACATGTCCCCTGGTGCAGAAGCCGGGTTCCCAAACTCTGTTTCGGACAATAACATGGATAATAGTCGTTATAATTAGCACTTTAGAATCCGAACGTTCGCATCCATTGTATTTAATAGGGTTCTAATGTTCGCGCGAACTTTCGGTCCGTTCGCGGGTTCTGGTGCGAACCGAACCCGGGGGTGTTCGGCTCATCACTACTCCTGACCTCTGAGAAGCCAGCACCTTATAGCGTTCAGTCCTGTAGGTACCTCTCAAGCTCCCAATTTTAGTGTCCACTTGTTTTGCTGTGGCTGTGGGCACCTTGGTATGCACAAATGGGAGCAGCTTCTCCAGCGCTGCTTTTCTCACTCCTTTTTTTTTATGGATGGGGTTTTTGGTCTCCCACAGAGCCGGCAGCTCCCTTACCCGGTCAATAAATTCCGCCAGGAACTCTTTGTCGCTAATAAAGACATTCATATTGTATCTGCAAGTAAAATAAATTATATTTAAATAATGTGAGGCAAACAGTCTAACCTCCTTCACATCCTAGTCACCATATATATCCTCCACCAATCTCAAGACAGTATAGGCCAACAATTTTTACAAGTCTCACAAAATCACATACCTTCGTTCGCACGTCCGTCACTTGAACTCCTCTCTCCGCACACCGAACGTACTATAGTCACATGTGTGTTTGCTATATACACACCACGCATGCGTCAAAATTCGAACACGTCACTCCGCACACGTCGCCCGCCCATGACGTTCTAACTAACATCTTTTCCCCGCCCCTTCTCTTTCGGCGCGCAGACAGATATGGCGGAGTTACAGCAGGTGTCTGATAATTCCGCAACTAGCGAGGAGACAAGCCCGGAGACCGAGGACACGTCACGATCAAGGAGGAGATTCAAGGCATCGAATATGTCTTTGGCGGAGATGGCGGAGATGGTGGACATCTTGGTCAAGGCTGATTATGATGCCAAGCATGGGCCGTATAGCAAACCAAATAGAAGGAAGGCCAAAATCCTCACTAAAGTTGTGAAGAGTCTGAGGGCGAAGTTCGGGGTGAAACGCTCAAATGAGCAGCTCAGAAAGAGGTGGTCAGACCTCAAACTGAGGGAGCCAGACCAGTTGAGGATCATAAAGAGGATGCTCGCTAAAAGTAAGTAAAATGACGACGTTTCTGCTATTAATCTTTTTAGAAACTGACATTTTCTTTTTTTTATCATATTGGACTCCCTTCCAAAATGTAATATTTTGAACTAGGTTGGGCACAGTAATCGTTCGTTACGTTACCGACACTTCGTTCGGCCACTATCCGCGGTTTGGGCTTATTTAAGAGCCACAAAAGTAATTAGACATCTGACATTTTTGATCAAGTATTGTGGATAATTTTTAAGTCTAGATGATGTGTTTGTAAGGAGAATGAAATGCAAACTTTTATCAGTGTAAAGGAGAGGACACTCAGCAGCTGCTTCCACATCTGTACTTTGGAGCACTATAGTGTGGGCCACCAGACCCGCCTTTTTTGGGTGTCCCACACAGGTGCATCAGAGTTTATTTGTGGTGCCTCCATGTCCAAAAAATTACATCCAAATGTGAATACTAAACATATTTGGGGTCATAAATAATGCATTCTTCTTTAAATTCCGCACAAACACACACTTGTACCCCACTTCCAAACAATTTAGCCTGTTTTTAGTTTAACAATGAGATTTTTACAGTGTGATAAATAGACCTTTGGTTTTATTCTCATAGGGGAGAGAAGACTGGGAGGAGGACACTCCAGGGAGCACATGCACCCCACAACTTCCAAGCAACCCCAAACTCCCAAAGATCCACAACCGAAAGATGTGCAGGAAGTTGAGGTGGAGGAAGGAGAAGTGCAGGAAGGAGAGGTGGATGACGTTGTGGATCTGGTCACCACAACAGGTCAGTATCTGACACCACAGCTTAAGGTAAGCGAGGTAGGCCTGCAGAGTTTTATTAATTTTTTTTTTTGGTTTTTAGGGGATGTAAATGTTGTGAAGGATAGCACACGGTTCTCTGCTGACAGTGCCCTCCGCCTCATCCAGCAAGTGATGGAATGTAGCACGGACCTGGACCTAATTAAACAAAGAATCCATGTGATGGAACAAACATTTAAAGACATTCTCGATGTTTTGGGGAGAATTCAATAAGCCATCCAAACACATTTGTTTTTACATGTTTGTTTTTATATTTTTTTATAATTTTTTGAGTAACAAACCAGCCAAAAATTGAATATGCACACAGTGTGTGAACATGTGCTATCTGCCATCAGGGGATATCCATGTACGTCTTTTGTGGGTGCAACCCCTTCCTCGTATCAAAAGTCGGTGAACTGAGGAAGGGGATGCACCCCCAAAACACGTCCATTGATCACCCCTGATGGCAGATAGCACATGTTGACAATAGGGATCAGGATTGTAAACTTCCTATTTGCAAAAAAGTAAAAATGTGTGCATATTGAATTTTTGGCTGGGCAAGGGGTGGCAGGACCCCATATTAGGACGGGCACATAGAGACATAGTTTGTGTAACTGAATGTCTCAGATTGCTCAGAGGTATCCAATGTTGTAATTTTAGAAATGCAAGTGATATTTTTGTATTTTCATAAGCCAAAATTTGCCGGGTTGTGGCCAGGCCAACCCGAAAGTAAAACAAAAAAAAAAAATTAAAAAAGAGAATGTGCAGAGAGTAAAATATTTGACCACAAACAACGTGTAGCTTCTTTTTATAATACTCTCTAAGCTTATTTGGTTCTTTTGTAAGGTAACATAGTGAAATTGGTTGTTATTTACTAAAGTAAAATACACTTGCCACTACAAATGCACAAAGACAAACTAGGAGACAGGAAAGAACAAATAATTAAAGGTTTAAACAAGATTTTTATTGGGATACTTAGACATAGGCTGGCATAGGAATTGCCCCCCTACCCGTGAAATACTCCATGTATTTGTCCCGAACCACACGGGCATTTTGGGGGGGCAAGCCAAGACGGGCAGATTCCAGGCCCGGAAGGGGATTTGCAGGGGAAAGTCCAGCCTCTGGCAAAACTGAGGCCATATAGGAATTAGATTTTTGGCTCAGAAAGTTGTGTAGCACACAGCAGCATAACACTACATAGTTTATTTTGTAGTCCGCCAAGTGGATGGAAGTCATAAAAAGGCGGAACCGGCTGGCCATTATGCTGAAGGCATTTTCAACGACTCTTCGGGCCCTGGCCAGCCGGTAATTGAACACATCCTTCTCTGGGGTCAGGGTCCTCTGTGGAAATGGCCTCATAAGATGCCGTCCGAGTCCGAAGGCTTCATCAGCCAAGAAAACAAAGGGGAGTCCTTCAATATTCCCTGCATCCGGTGGCAATGCAAGGACGTCACTCTGGAGACGGAGGGCAAACTCCGTCTGGATGAAGGATCCCCCATCGGACATCCGGCCATTCTTCCCTACATCAACATAGAGGAATTCATACCGTGCTGACACCACCGCCATCAGCACAATGCTATGAAACCCCTTGTAATTGTAGTAGTAGGACCCAGAACGGGGTGGCGGCACGATGCGGACGTGCTTCCCGTCTATGGCACCACCGCAGTTGGGGAAGTCCCACCGCGTGGCAAACTCCGATGCCACAGTCTGCCATTCCTGTGGCGTGGAAGGAAGCTGTGGAGTGAAACAAGATGAAATAATATTAGAAAAACAAAGGCATACATTACAAGGAAATTCTATCCCAAAAAATTAGAGACCAACATCAATCTAATTATACGTTTATTAAGGTGTGTAAAAAAAGTATAATGGAAGGCTCATTTATCATATTCATCACCCCCTCTGATGGGCCATTACTAAATTATTTTGGGGGGGGGGAGATGTGTTTGGCCACAGGATAGCATTGCAGTGGCGGTGCGTCCAGAGTGGGCGCTGGAGCACTGCCCCCTCTCTCCTGTGCCCATCACTCAGAACAATACATAGGTTCATGTGTTGCATGAACCTATGTATTGTCTATGCCGCACACTATTCAGGTGGATGGCCTCTTGTAAAGCGACCGACATATGAATAATTGCGGCATTTAGGGGGTTAAAATTGCAGAGCAGAAACAGGTATTAAAATAGTCTTGCAAATTACAACCTGAGGGATGTAATTGGCTTCCTCAAAGAAAAATCGGGGACGCAAGGAGGGGGGCATTCCTTGTGTAAACACTGACAGGCTGCTCTGCCAATCATGTTCACCAAGTCTGTTTAATGGTAACATGATTGGCTGATGCAACATGAAGGGAAGGAGAAGACATCAAGGACAGAAGAAGGATGGTGCTGACCACAAGAAGGTAAGTGCAGGGCTGGGGGGAAACTGGCTGCATTAGAGGGGACTAAATGGCTGCATTTGAGGGAACAAAATGGCTGCATTGGAGGGGACAACTGGGGGCATTTATTAGGCAACAGAGCAAAAAAGGAGGAAGTTTATTTCCGAAATTGGGGTTGGAACCCCCCAACATTTGGAGCAACAGGCGCCCCTGCTGGAAAAGTTAGTGAGGGGAAATATTTAGGGAGGATAAAAAAGGGGCAATCTAAAGCTTCCAACATGCATGGGGACAAAGGGGACATTCTCAGCATATTACAATCATGGTAATTAGGGAAGGATGAAAGAAATACAATACATTAGCATACATGTAATACATAAAATGTGATGTTAAGGGAGAAAACTTACCCTAATATAGTCCTCCTGCAGGACTTGTATAATGGCAGAACAGGTGTCTGGGATTATGAGGCCCAGAGCCTGGGGGGAGATGCCTGTGGTGAACTTCAAGTCCTGAAGACTTCTCCCTGTCGCCAGGTAACGCAACGTGGCGATGAGCCTCTGCTCAGCACTGATGGCTTCCCGCATAACGGTGTCCTTCCTGGTAATTAGGGATGAGCTTCGTGTTCGAATCGAACATACGTTCGACTCGAACATCGGCTGTTCGATCGTTCGACGAAGATCGAACGATTTGGGCCGTTCGCGCCAAATTCGAGTGACGCGAACGGCCCACAATGCACTACGCCATCGCAGTGTCATCCAGGCGCTGTGATTGGCCAAGCATGCACTGTGACCCCGCATGCTTGGCCAATCACAGCGCCGGCAGCGAGGAGAGCAATGATTGGCCACAGGCAGGATGCCTGTGGCCAATTATTGCTGAGGGTGTTTAGTACACGCCCCACACTATAAAAGGCCGCCAGCACGGCGGCCTAGTGTAGTGTGTTCCGGAGCAGGGATAGAGCAGCATAGGCAGGGACAGTGACTTTTATTTCTTTCTTGCTTAACCTGGATTCCTTTAGTTTAGGGAAAGAGAAGGATAGGTAGGGAGAGTGTCAGTGTGTTTTGTGCTTGTGCTATAGTGTGCTTAAAAAAAACATTTTTTCTAGGGACAGAAAACTGTAGGTAGGGAGAGTGTCAGTTTCTTTCACTGTGTAAGTCCTTGTTTCTAGGGACCTGGAAGGACAGTGAGTGAATTCTCCTTGTGCTATATTGTGCTTAAAAAAAACATTTTTTCTAGGGACAGAAAACTGTAGGTAGGGAGAGTGTCAGTTTCTTTCACTGTGCAAGTCCTTGTTTCCAGGGACCTGGAAGGACAGTGAGTGAATTCTCCTTGTGCTATATTGTGCTTAAAAAAAACATTTTTTCTAGGGACAGAAAACTGTAGGTAGGGAGAGTGTCAGTTTCTTTCACTGTGCAAGTCCTTGTTTCTAGGGACCTGGAAGGACAGTGAGTGAATTCTCCTTGTGCTATATTGTGCTTAAAAAAAACATTTTTTCTAGGGACAGAAAACTGTAGGTAGGGAGAGTGTCAGTTTCTTTCACTGTGTAAGTCCTTGTTTCTAGGGACCTGGAAGGACAGTGAGTGAATTCTCCTTGTGCTATATTGTGCTTAAAAAAAACATTTTTTCTAGGGACAGAAAACTGTAGGTAGGGAGAGTGTCAGTTTCTTTCACTGTGCAAGTCCTTGTTTCCAGGGACCTGGAAGGACAGTGAGTGAATTCTCCTTGTGCTATATTGTGCTTAAAAAAACATTTTTTCTAGGGACAGAAAACTGTAGGTAGGGAGAGTGTCAGTTTCTTTCACTGTGTAAGTCCTTGTTTCTAGGGACCTGGAAGGACAGTGAGTGAATTCTCCTTGTGCTATATTGTGCTTAAAAAAAACATTTTTTCTAGGGACAGAAAACTGTAGGTAGGGAGAGTGTCAGTTTCTTTCACTGTGCAAGTCCTTGTTTCCAGGGACCTGGAAGGACAGTGAGTGAATTCTCCTTGTGCTATATTGTGCTTAAAAAATTTTTTTTTCTAGGGACAGAAAACTGTAGGTAGGGAGAGTGTCAGTTTCTTTCACTGTGCAAGTCCTTGTTTCTAGGGACCTGGAAGGACAGTGAGTGAATTCTCCTTGTGCTATATTGTGCTTAAAAAAAACATTTTTTCTAGGGACAGAAAACTGTAGGTAGGGAGAGTGTCAGTTTCTTTCACTGTGTAAGTCCTTGTTTCTAGGGACCTGGAAGGACAGTGAGTGAATTCTCCTTGTGCTATATTGTGCTTAAAAAAAACATTTTTTCTAGGGACAGAAAACTGTAGGTAGGGAGAGTGTCAGTTTCTTTCACTGTGCAAGTCCTTGTTTCTAGGGACCTGGAAGGACAGTGAGTGAATTCTCCTTGTGCTATATTGTGCTTAAAAAAAAATTTTTTCTAGGGACAGAAAACTGTAGGTAGGGAGAGTGTCAGTTTCTTTCACTGTGTAAGTCCTTGTTTCTAGGGACCTGGAAGGACAGTGAGTGAATTCTCCTTGTGCTATATTGTGCTTAAAAAAAACATTTTTTCTAGGGACAGAAAACTGTAGGTAGGGAGAGTGTCAGTTTCTTTCACTGTGCAAGTCCTTGTTTCCAGGGACCTGGAAGGACAGTGAGTGAATTCTCCTTGTGCTATATTGTGCTTAAAAAAACATTTTTTCTAGGGACAGAAAACTGTAGGTAGGGAGAGTGTCAGTTTCTTTCACTGTGTAAGTCCTTGTTTCTAGGGACCTGGAAGGACAGTGAGTGAATTCTCCTTGTGCTATATTGTGCTTAAAAAAAACATTTTTTCTAGGGACAGAAAACTGTAGGTAGGGAGAGTGTCAGTTTCTTTCACTGTGTAAGTCCTTGTTTCTAGGGACCTGGAAGGACAGTGAGTGAATTCTCCTTGTGCTATATTGTGCTTAAAAAAAACATTTTTTCTAGGGACAGAAAACTGTAGGTAGGGAGAGTGTCAGTTTCTTTCACTGTGCAAGTCCTTGTTTCTAGGGACCTGGAAGGACAGTGAGTGAATTCTCCTTGTGCTATATTGTGCTTAAAAAAAACATTTTTTCTAGGGACAGAAAACTGTAGGTAGGGAGAGTGTCAGTTTCTTTCACTGTGTAAGTCCTTGTTTCTAGGGACCTGGAAGGACAGTGAGTGAATTCTCCTTGTGCTATATTGTGCTTAAAAAAAACATTTTTTCTAGGGACAGAAAACTGTAGGTAGGGAGAGTGTCAGTTTCTTTCACTGTGCAAGTCCTTGTTTCTAGGGACCTGGAAGGACAGTGAGTGAATTCTCCTTGTGCTATATTGTGCTTAAAACAAACATTTTTTCTAGGGACAGAAAACTGTAGGTAGGGAGAGTGTCAGTTTCTTTCACTGTGCAAGTCCTTGTTTCTAGGGACCTGGAAGGACAGTGAGTGAATTCTCCTTGTGCTATATTGTGCTTAAAAAAAACATTTTTTCTAGGGACAGAAAACTGTAGGTAGGGAGAGTGTCAGTTTCTTTCACTGTGTAAGTCCTTGTTTCTAGGGACCTGGAAGGACAGTGAGTGAATTCTCCTTGTGCTATATTGTGCTTAAAAAAAACATTTTTTCTAGGGACAGAAAACTGTAGGTAGGGAGAGTGTCAGTTTCTTTCACTGTGTAAGTCCTTGTTTCTAGGGACCTGGAAGGACAGTGAGTGAATTCTCCTTGTGCTATATTGTGCTTAAAAAAACATTTTTTCTAGGGACAGAAAACTGTAGGTAGGGAGAGTGTCAGTTTCTTTCACTGTGTAAGTCCTTGTTTCTAGGGACCTGGAAGGACAGTGAGTGAATTCTCCTTGTGCTATATTGTGCTTAAAAAAAACATTTTTTCTAGGGACAGAAAACTGTAGGTAGGGAGAGTGTCAGTTTCTTTCACTGTGCAAGTCCTTGTTTCTAGGGACCTGGAAGGACAGTGAGTGAATTCTCCTTGTGCTATATTGTGCTTAAAAAAAACATTTTTTCTAGGGACAGAAAACTGTAGGTAGGGAGAGTGTCAGTTTCTTTCACTGTGTAAGTCCTTGTTTCTAGGGACCTGGAAGGACAGTGAGTGAATTCTCCTTGTGCTATATTGTGCTTAAAAAAAACATTTTTTCTAGGGACAGAAAACTGTAGGTAGGGAGAGTGTCAGTTTCTTTCACTGTGCAAGTCCTTGTTTCCAGGGACCTGGAAGGACAGTGAGTGAATTCTCCTTGTGCTATATTGTGCTTAAAAAAACATTTTTTCTAGGGACAGAAAACTGTAGGTAGGGAGAGTGTCAGTTTCTTTCACTGTGTAAGTCCTTGTTTCTAGGGACCTGGAAGGACAGTGAGTGAATTCTCCTTGTGCTATATTGTGCTTAAAAAAAACATTTTTTCTAGGGACAGAAAACTGTAGGTAGGGAGAGTGTCAGTTTCTTTCACTGTGCAAGTCCTTGTTTCTAGGGACCTGGAAGGACAGTGAGTGAATTCTCCTTGTGCTATATTGTGCTTAAAAAAAACATTTTTTCTAGGGACAGAAAACTGTAGGTAGGGAGAGTGTCAGTTTCTTTCACTGTGCAAGTCCTTGTTTCTAGGGACCTGGAAGGACAGTGAGTGAATTCTCCTTGTGCTATATTGTGCTTAAAAAAAACATTTTTTCTAGGGACAGAAAACTGTAGGTAGGGAGAGTGTCAGTTTCTTTCACTGTGTAAGTCCTTGTTTCTAGGGACCTGGAAGGACAGTGAGTGAATTCTCCTTGTGCTATATTGTGCTTAAAAAAAACATTTTTTCTAGGGACAGAAAACTGTAGGTAGGGAGAGTGTCAGTTTCTTTCACTGTGCAAGTCCTTGTTTCTAGGGACCTGGAAGGACAGTGAGTGAATTCTCCTTGTGCTATATTGTGCTTAAAAAAAACATTTTTTCTAGGGACAGAAAACTGTAGGTAGGGAGAGTGTCAGTTTCTTTCACTGTGTAAGTCCTTGTTTCTAGGGACCTGGAAGGACAGTGAGTGAATTCTCCTTGTGCTATATTGTGCTTAAAAAAAACATTTTTTCTAGGGACAGAAAACTGTAGGTAGGGAGAGTGTCAGTTTCTTTCACTGTGCAAGTCCTTGTTTCTAGGGACCTGGAAGGACAGTGAGTGAATTCTCCTTGTGCTATATTGTGCTTAAAACAAACATTTTTTCTAGGGACAGAAAACTGTAGGTAGGGAGAGTGTCAGTTTCTTTCACTGTGCAAGTCCTTGTTTCTAGGGACCTGGAAGGACAGTGAGTGAATTCTCCTTGTGCTATATTGTGCTTAAAAAAACATTTTTTCTAGGGACAGAAAACTGTAGGTAGGGAGAGTGTCAGTTTCTTTCACTGTGTAAGTCCTTGTTTCTAGGGACCTGGAAGGACAGTGAGTGAATTCTCCTTGTGCTATATTGTGCTTAAAAAAAAACATTTTTTCTAGGGACAGAAAACTGTAGGTAGGGAGAGTGTCAGTTTCTTTCACTGTGTAAGTCCTTGTTTCTAGGGACCTGGAAGGACAGTGAGTGAATTCTCCTTGTGCTATATTGTGCTTAAAAAAAACATTTTTTCTAGGGACAGAAAACTGTAGGTAGGGAGAGTGTCAGTTTCTTTCACTGTGCAAGTCCTTGTTTCTAGGGACCTGGAAGGACAGTGAGTGAATTCTCCTTGTGCTATATTGTGCTTAAAAAAAACATTTTTTCTAGGGACAGAAAACTGTAGGTAGGGAGAGTGTCAGTTTCTTTCACTGTGTAAGTCCTTGTTTCTAGGGACCTGGAAGGACAGTGAGTGAATTCTCCTTGTGCTATATTGTGCTTAAAAAAAAACATTTTTTCTAGGGACAGAAAACTGTAGGTAGGGAGAGTGTCAGTTTCTTTCACTGTGCAAGTCCTTGTTTCTAGGGACCTGGAAGGACAGTGAGTGAATTCTCCTTGTGCTATATTGTGCTTAAAAAAAACATTTTTTCTAGGGACAGAAAACTGTAGGTAGGGAGAGTGTCAGTTTCTTTCACTGTGCAAGTCCTTGTTTCTAGGGACCTGGAAGGACAGTGAGTGAATTCTCCTTGTGCTATATTGTGCTTAAAAAAAACATTTTTTCTAGGGACAGAAAACTGTAGGTAGGGAGAGTGTCAGTTTCTTTCACTCTGCAAGTCCTTGTTTCAAGGGACAGAGAAGGACACCTGAAGGTAGCCCTTATTGCTTTTTTCCCATCTCCCTGCAGGCCATCTATTAGAATGTCTGGAAGGCAAACAAGGAGAGGCAGACAGTCAGGAGGCAATAAAAGAGGGCAAGCAGGCTCTGTGTCTGGGGGCAACAGTGCTGGTCGTGGACGCGGTGCATTGTCATCAGCACATGGCCATGGGACACGCTTGTCCTTCTTTTCCGCAGCTGGACATGTTGAGCCACATCATGCCGAAGACTTGGTAGAGTGGATGACCAAGCCCTCCTCCTCCTCCTCATCCTCTCTCACCCAGGCTCAGGGTACTGGCAAAGCAGCTGCCAAAGCGTCCTCTTCCCTGGTATCAATGTCAGACTCATCATCAGTCACTCCTTCCCTAGACCCACCATGTTCTCCTCCTGAGGAGTCCCCCGAACTGTTTGAGCACAGTGTTGGGTACATGCTCCAGGAGGATGCCCAGCGTTTCGAAGGGTCTGATGATGAAACCCAGCTACAGGAAGGCAGTAGGGTGAGAGCAGACAGAGGGGATGCTCAAGAAGGACACCAATCTGGCAGTCATGTTCCAGCAGCTGCAGCATACTGCCAGATTGGCTCCAGTGATGAGGAGGGAGGGGATGATGAGGTCACTGACTCCATGTGGGTGCCTAATAGGAGAGAGGAGGAGGAGGATGAGGAGGAGGCACATCTCCAACGAGACAGGATGCCCTTTGGTGGCCAGCGTAAGGGCAGTACACCGACGGAATCACACCGCAGAGCTCCGCCTGTGCAGGGCGCTGCCTCTGCCCGTCATTCAAAAAGTTCCTTGGTGTGGGCCTTTTTTGAGGCTAGTGCATCAGATCGCACAGCTGCTGTTTGCAACATATGTCTCAAGCGTATATCGCGTGGCCAAAACATCAGCCGCTTGGGTACCACATGCCTGACCAGACATATGTTGACCTGCCATGCAGCTCGTTGGCAAGCCTACCTCAAAGACCCACACCAAAGAACAAAGCGGACCTCTCCTTGCACCGCATCAGCTGGGATTTCCAACCCCACTATAACTTCAGTCCTCTCTGAAACATGCACTGAGAGGAATGAAGGTGTAGAATTAGGTGTGTCACAGCCAAGTACTTGCGGCCACTCTGCTAGCAGTACACCGACGTCCGATTCTAGCAGGCAAATTTCCCTGCCCCAGCTGCTGGACCGTCGAAAGAAGTTCACTCCCAGCCATCCACATGCCCAGCGGTTGAATGCTAGCTTGGCTAAATTGCTAGCGCTTCAACTGCTGCCTTTTCAGTTGGTAGACTCGGCCCCCTTCCGTGAGTTTGTGCAATGTGCGGTTCCTCAGTGGCAGGTTCCCAAACGCCACTTTTTCTCACGGAAGGCTATTCCGGCTCTCTACCGGCATGTGGAAGGCAATGTCTTGGCCTCGCTGGACAGGGCGGTCAGCGGTAAGGTGCATATTACCGCTGACTCATGGTCCAGCAGGCATGGACAGGGACGTTACCTTTCTTTCACGGCCCATTGGGTCACTCTTTTGGCAGCTGGGAAGGATGCAGGACAAGGTGCAGTAGTGTTGGAGGTTGTCCCACCGCCACGCCTCCAAAATGCTACTACTGGTTGTGACACACCTCTCTCCTCCACCCCCTCCTCTTCTTCTTCCTCCATGGCCTCTTCCTGTGGTTTGTCCTATGAACCAGCGGTGCTCCGTAGCCGTTCACGGGGCTACGCAAGTACGCAGGCAAAAAGATGCCATGCCGTGCTTGCGCTGGTGTGTTTGGGGGACAGAAGCCACACTGGGGCAGAGGTCCTGTCTGCTCTGCAGGGCCAGGCCGAGAGGTGGTTGACGCCACGCCAGCTTAAGCCAGGAATGGTGGTTTGCGACAATGGCACCAACCTCCTCTCCGCCCTCCGACAGGGACAACTGACCCATGTGCCCTGTGTGGCTCACGTCCTTAACCTGGTGGTGCAGCGGTTCTTGGGCAGGTACCCGGGCTTACAGGATGTCCTGAGGCAGGCCAGGAAAGTCTGTGTGCATTTCCGCAGATCTTATAATGCCAGTGCTCGCCTGGCTGAGCTGCAAAAGGAGTTGAACCTGCCCAAGAACCGCCTTATATGTGACATGCCCACCAGGTGGAACTCAACGTTGGCCATGCTGCAGCGGCTGCACACGCAGCAGAGGGCCATCAATGAGTACCTGTGTGACTACGGCACCAGGACAGGGTCAGGGGAGCTTGGTTTTTTTTCTCCACGCCAGTGGGGCATGATCAGGGATGCATGCACTGTCCTGGCACCATTTGAGGAGGCCACGAGGATGGTGAGCAGTGACAGTGAATGCATCAGTGACACTGTACCTCTTGTCCACCTGTTGGAGCACACGCTGCGTGGAATAATGGACAGGGCACTTGAGGCAGAACAGAGGCAGGAAGAGGAGGACTTACTTGCCTCTCAAGGCCCCCTTTACCCAGACAGTGTTCCTTCTGTCCCACCCATCGCACAGGAAGAGGAAGAGGAGGAGGAGGAGGAGGAGGAGGAGGATTGTGTCAGCATGGAGGTGGAGGCTGGCACTCAGCATCATCAGCAGCAGTCTTTTAGGGATGATTTACAGTCCCAAGAAACCAGTGGACTTGTACGTGGCTGGGAGGAGGTGACTGCGGATCATGTCGTCCTTAGTGACCCAGAGGACTCCGGAGCGAATGCCTCAGCAAACCTACGCTGCATGGCCTCCCTGATCCTGCAAAGTCTGCGGAAGGATCCTCGTATTCTTCGGATCAAGGAGAGGGACCATTACTGGCTGGCCACTCTCCTTGATCCACGGTACAAGGGTAAGGTTGCGGACCTTATGTTACCGTCGCAGAGGGAGCAGAGGATGAGACAACTCCGGGAGGCCTTGCAGAAAGGTCTGTGCAACGCGTTCCCAGAGACTGGGAGGTTACAAACTCCTGGTCCAGGACAACGAGTTGCTGAGGCTTCGGCCAGTCAAAGAAGGAGCGGTGGGGAAGGTGGCCGTCTGACCGATGCGTTCAGACAATTCTTTAGTCCGCAGCCCCAAAGTATGATTGGTTCCAGCAACCATCGCCAGCGTCTGATAAACATGGTGCAGGAATATCTAGGGGCAAGGTCAGACTTGGACACCTTCCCCACCGAAAATCCTCTGGCTTACTGGGTCTTGAGGATGGATCACTGGCCAGAGCTTGCACAGTATGCAATTGAGCTACTGGCCTGTCCTGCATCCAGCGTTCTTTCGGAACGCACATTCAGTGCTGCTGGAGGATTTGTCACGGATCACAGGGTGCGCCTGTCCACCGACTCGGTTGATCGACTGACTTTCATCAAGATGAACCAGTCTTGGATCACCACCAGCTACCACACACCTGATGCTGATATAACAGACTAATTGATTTTAACATGTCACATCCCTTCAAGACTGATGCTGATGCTGAGTGTCTGTGCTGTTATGTTGACTGGCTATCCTCCTCCTCCGAGTCCTCAATGATACGATTGATGATGATAGCTTGGAAGATCATTTTTGTTTATGGGTGCCGCCACCAGTGGCTAAGGCCCAATTTTTCAGCCCCTGTTATACAGGGGCGTGTAATTACAATTTTTTTAGCAATAATTTGCCATAGGGCTCATTGCTGTGCTCCAAGTACAGTATCTGTGAGGGGTTGGAGTGTTGTGGCACCAGTGCCTAAGGCCCAATTTTTCAGCCCCTGTTTAACAGGGGCGTGTCATTACAATTTTTGAAGCAATACTTTGCAACAGGGCTCATTGCTGTGCTCCAAGTACAGTATCTGTGAGGGGTTGTAGTGTTGTGCCACCAGTGCCTAAGGCCCAATTTTTCAGCCCCTGTTCAACAGGGGCATGTAATTACAATTCTTGATCTAATAATTCACAGCAGGGCCCATTCCTGCACCCACCAAGAGTAACTCTGAGGGCTTACAGTGTTGTGTCAACACCACCACCACCACCAAAGGCACAATTTTTCAGCCCCTGTTCAACAGGGGCATGCAATTACAATTCTTGATCTAATAATTCACAGCAGGGCCCATTGCTGCACCCACCAAGAGTAACTGTCAGGGCTTACAGTGTTGTGGCACCAGCACCACCATCAAAGGCCCAATTTTTACTACCACTGTTCAACAATTATATGTAATTACAATTCCTGATATAATAGTTGACAGCAGGGCGTTCCAGCACCAACCAAGAGTAACTGTGAGTGCTTACAGTGTTGTGCCAACACCAACAACTAAGGGGCCTATTTCTGCAGAGTATCTACGGCAGGTCCCTACTTTCAAACATCCAACTTACAAACGACTCCTACTTGCAAACGCAAGAAGACAACAGGAAGTGAGAGGAAATCTACCCCTAGGAAGGAAAATTCTCTCCTGTAAGAATTAATATGGGAGAAAGGTGTCTCCTCTGTACTGATGCTTTATCAGCAATCCTTGTTTCAAGAAAAACACCACATTTCAAAAACAGTTGTCATTGGGACGGAAAGTGAGGTGAAATGTTCTGAACAGGGGCACAGACAGCAAAACAAATGTTACAGGGGTGATAACCCTTACCTATGTTTTCCAAAAAGTTTAAAAATAGATTTTTGGGCTGGAGCTACACTTCAACAATGTACCTGTTCAAAATTACAAACAGATTCTACATAAGAACAAACCTACAGTCCCTGTCTTGTATGCACCGCCTGTATACGGCTGTTCAGAGTATATAGGGCCTTTTTTATTTCATGTGCGGGGTTCCCCTTAATATCCATACAAGACCCAAAGGGGCTGGTAATGGGCTGGGGTAGGGGGGGGGGGGGTCATGGGGTAGCTATGCCATTTTTCTTAAAGATTTTCATCCATATTACCGGGACCAGACATTACATTAAAGCCGCAAGCAGTTTTAAATGGCTTTTTTTTCCTTTAGAAGTGTCATTTTGTGCAGGGACAGTTCTAAACACGGGAAACACGTGGCACTTCACAGGCATACTTTAGACACCCCCCAGGTACGATATTTAAAGGAATATTTGACTTTTTTTTTTTCACTTTATGCATCATTAAAATGACTGCTCCCGAAAAACGACCGTTTTTAAAACTTCTTTTTGCATTGATACATGTCCCCTGGTGCAGAACCCGGGTTCCCAAACCCTTTTTAGGACAATAACATGCATAATAGTTGTTATAATTAGCACTTTAGAATTCGAACGTTCGCATCCATTGTATTTAATAGGGTTCTAATGTTCATACGAACTTTCGGTCCGTTCGCGGGTTCTGGTGCGAACCGAACCCGGGGGTGTTCGGCTCATCACTACTGGTAATATAGGGGGACACCAAAGCCAACAGTTCCTGAAAAACGGGGTCAGACATCCTCAGAAAATTCCTGTAGTCCTCAGGATTATTCTCGACGATCTCCCGCAGCAGAGGCATGTGGCAGAATTGGTCCCGCTGGAGCAACCAATTCTTGGTCCATGAACTCCTCCTCACACCATTCATGGACTGGTCTTGGTCCAAAACAAGCAGACCAACACCAAGCGCACGCACAGCACGAACTTGACGACGAGAACGTCCAGGCGACATGGCTAGGAAACGGTCGTCTAATCAGAACGTACAGAACAGAACGCACTTTAGAACAGCAAGGCCTATGAATAACGAACTGAAATTCAGAAACGAACAGGCAAGAATGCACTGTAAAACAGATACGACCTGCCTAGACGCCCTGAAAGTCAAGATACGAACCCACAAGCACAAACTGAACGGCAGAAAACGATCTGAAAAGTACGAAGACTGAAAAGCGCGAATCGTCTCTTCCCAAACTTTTACTTCACACGCGGTAACACGAGATCAGCAAAAGCAGCCCAAGGGTTGGCGCCAAGAAAAAAGATCTTCCCCTTTATAGTGCCGTCGTACGTGCTGGACGTGAGCGCAGAGAACCACGAGGAAATTGGAAAATGACAGTGTGTACGCATAGAAAGCTTGACGAGAAAATCGACAAGCTTAACAAGAATCTCGTCGAAAAAAACGACGTGTTTTTTACGACGAGAAAATCGGTCGTGTGTACGAGGCCTGAGTGTAGACGGACCTGTCATCCGCCTGCTCAGCGGGGACCAATGGATCGATCCCTCGCCGAGAAAAGTGGAGTTCGTCAGGAAGACCGCCCGTGTGAAAGCGTCCTAAGGGTTTACAACAACTTTAATGTGAAACGATTGGATGATGCAACTCTGAGCATATGTTCAGTCATCACAGCACACAGCACAATGCTTGGTGCATTTACACTAGAACAGTGAGCCTCCATTCCCATCTGTGTGTTTCCAAATGAATGACAAACTGCACAGAAAATGCATGCTTTGCTGTGCGTTTCACAAACACGCTACAAACGCAGCAAAAAGCACAGTAAAAAATGCACCATGCTCCACTTTTTTGGAGAGATTGTTTGCACATAGGGCAGACCTATGTGTGATAAGTGTAAACTCTCCAAAATGTCTCCCAAAACAAAAAGAAAAAGTGTGCAGGAATGTGAGTTTCCGCTATGTGAAGGGGGACTGAAAGCTAAGTGTTTCCATCCGCTCCCTCCAATGTACTTGTATAATGATGGCCATACACTATGCAATCTGATTGTACATTTCCTTTAGATTTAAAAAAACTGTGGAATAGGAGGACCCACCGGAACAATCTAGCAATTTGTATCAAATCAGGCAGCCCCTTACACTACAAAGCTGACGGTAGATCTAAAGGATATTGTACAATCAGATGTAGGTGGTGGTATAGTAATGAGGGAGGCGTGGTCCAGACTGGTAATACTCTGCCCTATCACACCCTTTTCTCTGATGCAAAAACACAGTAAATGATGGGAGCGGACCTACAGGAAGTGATGCAAGCAGCAAGGATGTTTTAAAACTCAGACAGAAAACATGAAATTTCAAACACTTTGTGGATGACGTAAGTGAGAAGTAAGAACATTGGGATGACTGGGCCAGACATTATATTACACAAGGATTGTATTTATTATGAAAATAGGTGAACTTAGCCTTTCAGTTCTCATTTTGACGAGAATCTCACTTTCTTGTCTCAGGCAAAATGTTTATCTCTTTTTCTATCAAGCTTCAATTACATAGTCTCGTCCTTACCCGGTACCAAGAATGTAAGGGCTGATGCATTGTCGCAACAGTTTTCCTCCGCTTCCAAGATCATATTCTGGCCCATATGTGTGCACAGCCTATTGCATTAGAGTGTGCACCCCAAAAGCTCTAACACATATGGGTTTGACATATTTACCAGCCTCTTCCCCACTTTCCATCCTGAAACAATAGGAGGAAGGGGGAGCAAGGGAGCACATGGGGGACCCGGGCAACAGAAGGAAGAGGAACAGGTTGCATATATTACTACTGATCCCCTATATTTTCCTCCAGTGTCAGCTGAATGTTGACAAAAGAGGAGGAGAGGCCTACTTTCAGCTGCTGCAGGAGGAAAATACAGATCAATTCCACTAAATTCAACCCCCTCCCACCTCTCCTGTCCAGGTTCTGATGGTCGGCAAGGAAGGATTGCAGTTTACCTATCATCTGCCCACCATTGACAGCAGTGGCGGCTGGTGCTCAAATTTTTTTGGGGGGGCGCAAACAAACTGAAAAAAAAAAAATCATCAATTGCCGCCACTGTGCCCATTAAACGCAGCCACTGTGCCCAAACGCCACTAGTTTGTCCCCAAATGCAGCCAGTTTCCCCCCATATGCAGCCAGTTTCTCCCCCATAATGCAGCCAGTTTCTCCCCCATAATGCAGCCAGTTTCTCCCCCATAATGCAGCCAGTTTCTCCCCCATAATACAGCCAGTTTCTCCCCCATAATGCAGCCAGTTTCTCCCCCATAATGCAGCCAGTTTCTCCCCATAATGCAGCCAGTTTCCCCCCATAATGTAGCCAGTTTCTCCCCCATAATGCAGCCAGTTTCTCCCCATAATACAGCCAGTTTCTCCCCCATAATGCAGCCAGTTTCTCCCCCATAATGCAGCCAGTTTCTCCCTATAATGCAGCCAGTTTCCCCCCATAATGCAGCCAGTTTCTCCCCCATAATGCAGCCAGTTTGTCCTCGTAATACAGCCAGTTTGTCCCCTATATGCAGCCAGTTTGTCCCCTATATGCAGCCAGTTTCTCCTCCAAATGCAGCCAGTTTCTCCCCCATAATGCAGCCAGTTTCTCCCCCAATATACAACCAGTTTCTCCCCCAAAATGCAGCCAGTTTCTCCCCCATAATGCAGCCAGTTTCTCCCCCATAATGCAGCCAGTTTGTCCTCATAATACAGCCAGTTTGTCCCCTATATGCAGCCAGTTTCTCCCCCAAATGCAGGCATTTTGTCCCCTATATGCAGCCAGTTTGTCCCCTATATGCAGCCAGTTTCTCCCCCAAATGCAGCCAGTTTCTCCCCCATAATGCAGCCAGTTTCTCCCCCATATGCAGCCAGTTTCTCCCCTATATGCAGCCAGTTTCTCCCCCAATATACAGCCAGTTTCTCCCCCAAATGCAGTCAGTTTCTCCCCTATATGCAGCCAGTTTCTCCCCCAATATACAGCCAGTTTCTCCCCCATAATGCAGCCAGTTTCTCCCCCATATGCAGCCAGTTTGTCCTCATAATACAGCCAGTTTGTCCCCCCCAGCCCTGCACTTACCTTCCTCGAGTCAGCGCCGTCCTTCTTCCGTCCTCGATGTCTTCTCCCGCCCTCGATGTCACTTCAGCCAATCAGGTTACCGGTAACCAGACCCGGTGAACCTGATTGGCCAGGGAACGCACCCCTGTGCGTCCTCTCATTAGGTATTTAGAAGCCGATTACAGCCCTCAGGCTGTAGTCGGGAAGCCTATCAGAGCCGCTGGCTCTGATAGGCACTTCTAAAGGCCAATCAGACGCTGTGACTCAGATGGCCGGCGCTCAAGGGGCCGGCCATCTGAATAGTGGGCGGCAGCAATACATAGGTTCATGCAATGCATGAACCTATGTATTGTTGCGGTGAGTGACGGCCGGGCGCAGAAGCGAGCGCTAGCGGCGCTTCTGCGCCCACTATGGTCGCGCCGCCATGTGTAAAAAAAAGACATTAAAAAAAACTCTTAAAGGGCCCGTTTTTTTTTTTGGTGACCACAGGAGGGGGGGGGGGGCGGCGCCAGGGCGCCCCCTATGGACGGGCCGCCACTGATTGACAGGTAGCCAACTCCAGGATTAGGGTGTGCACACCCACACCCCCACGCCTATGTTCTGGCCAATATTTGTTCTCACTTCGCCTCACTTCACCATTGGGTGACAGAATTCTTGCCGCTCAGATCCATTCTACTCCCAAGAAACCTTGTGACCGCTTCTTTGTCCCTGGGAGTCTCCGCACTGCTTTGCTCCAGACTTACTATTCTCCCAAGGCAGTCTCTGTTTCTGTTTCTGTCTCTGTGCCTGCAAAAGTAAAAAGTTTTGGGATCCACTTTTCTGCAAGCTTTCTCATTTCCAAGTCGTTATGGATAATGGCAGCAACTCTCTTATGTGATATTCCCAGATATGTAGCAAAACTTTTGGCTGATATTTGGTGGTCCTCCATGATCACGTCATGGAGGACTTTCACATTTGCAGTCACAGAGACAGAAACAGGCCTTCCACTGGGTTTCTCACTTTCAACACCGAAATGGCCAGTTTTAAAATTGACAACCCAACGTTTAACTGTTGATATTAATATGAAGGTCCACTGTCACTCAATGTCTGTGACATTTCATCATGGATCTGCTTCACACCTTTCCCTTGGAGAAAAAGGAACTTGATTATGGTCTTATACTCTTCCACATTTCATTTTTCTGGAGGTGCTGACATATTCACTTTGGACCTGAAAAAGAATGATAAGTTAAAATCATACGTAGTTGATTTTTGAACCACTGAATATAGACAAATTGGTCAGTACACCCCGCAATATACAGCTTCCTAGTTAAATTTTTTCTGGGTAAGGCTCAATACTTATCAGCACCCCCTCATATATTTTTAGCACTGATCACTGTATTAGTGTCACTGGTTCCCACAAAGTTTCAAAAGTGTCAGTAAGTGTCAGATTGTCCGCAATACTATCACAGTCCTGCTATAAGAAACTGATCGCCGCTGTTACTAGTATTAAACAAATAAATAAAAATTACAGTGTATATTCCATAGTTTGTAGATGCTATAACTTTCGCGCAAATCAATCAATATATGCTTATTGGGATATATTTTTTTACGAAAAATATGTAGCAGAATACATATTGACTTCTGAAGCTCTTGGTTCATTGATTTTGTATTCAATCTCTTTTTATTCGTTTTATAAACAATAAAAAAAAGGCACCCCCCCCCCCACATCTCCATGGGATGGTACGTTCCCTTTCATAAATATTGTATCCCTTGTTTTTGGCACATCAATGGACCTCCACTGTCTCCCTAAAAGGAAGAAGATTTGGGAAAACAGATCAGTAACAAATGAATGTAAAATTATATTTGTGTTTTTCCATAGTTTTTTAACTGTTAAAAATAAAAAATAAATTATGTTTTTTTCTTATACTTTTGTATTTCTTTTCAAGGGATTATTTTCATTTCTAAATTTTTGTAGGGGATTTTCTATTTTTTTATATTTTTATTATAATATTTATAAGTCCTGGTGATACATAATACTTATACTTAAGTACTTATCTTTTAAAGATGCAGCTTGATACCCAGCTGCTCACCGCCACCATGAAGAAGGTCTTGTTCCGGGTCCTGATGTTTGGCCTCCACTATCACTAAATAGAAGAAATTGTAGGAAAACAGATATTATACACCAAAGTTCATGTGTGTTTTGCTTTTTCATAGTTTTATACATTTAAAAAAAAAAAAAAAATTATATGATTTTTCTTTTGTACTTTTTTTGTAACATTTTTAAGGGTTTTCCTAATTTTGTTTTTATTTTGTGTGTGTTTTTTTAGGTTATTTTTTTTTTTTCTTAAAACTGCTGCAGAGGGGACTTACCTATCATATGCTGTGTACATTTGTAGTAGAGGCACTAATAGACCTTGCTGTCTCCAGAAAGGATGACAGCGAACCATCCTCTGAAGCCCAAGCAGGATCCTTTGTCAATATTCATTGGCCAGTCGGTGGCATCTAACTGGCCTGATAATCCGCAGACTCATCTGTGCCATGACGGGGAGGATAAAGCCTAAAATAAGAATACAATTTTAGTGTGGGGCTGCAACCCAGCGCAATCAGTTGTAATTGTAGAACAGAAACATTTCATATTTTCCATTTTGGCATATAATGATAATTTTAATACATAATAAATACAATATTATTATTACTAATGTAGCGGGGTGCTATATTTAAGGGAGGTATCTGAGTGGTAATAAGGCTCATATACACAAATTGTTAGGGTTCTTGGACCATTTCTGTCCCTGGGAGATAGTATTGGTGTGCAGTTCCCTGGGGCCTATAGGTGGCGCTGTTGCCATGGGCCCGGGTTGAACCACAGTACAGGGTTGTGCCTTTTCTTATCCCCTCTTGACAGCAGTGTGGCGGGGCGGGGAGCCTGCTGTGCCTGTCGGGAGAGGGTATAAAAAGGGGCGGCCATCTTCCAGAGGGGTCTGGCGTCGTTGTCGTGGTTCCGCACCCAGGCACCTTAGGCCTGTGTGTGTCGCCTCCGGGTGCCCTAGACCCGGAGGCCTGGTCGGTTGGTCGTTCTGCGCCTAGGCACCTTAGGCCTGGGTGTGTGTCGCCTCCGGGTGCCCTAGGCCTGGAGGCAGAGTTGCTGTTCCATCCCAGGCACCTTCAGTCTGGGGTGAGGTACTAAATAGGAGGCCCGGGGCCCAGCAACCTTCGGCTGGGGTCCGCTAAGGATCGAGAGCTCCCAGGGTACCGCCTTGCGAGGGGCCCTGTATCTTGGATCGAGGAGGCCAGGGAGGTGACCCTTTCTGAAGACCCAGCGCAGAGTCGTGGTGACAATGAGGGCCTCTGGTAACTCTCCGGAGCAGTGTTGCCAACACCCTGAAGTGAAATTTACTGGCAAGGATGCCAAAATTTCTGTACGGCACCAATTTCTTACTGGCAAAAATCATGACAATTACTGGCAGGGCCGCATTTTTTACTGGCGCTGCAAAAAAGTACCTACAATTACTGTTTTTAGTGCTAAACAGTGCAAATATCAATATTTGAACTATAAACACACAGCTAATGCTAATATCAATGTGTTTAAGTTAAACAAAAGTAAAAAAACATTTTTCTCAATTCACATGAAGGTTAGGATACTATAACCCAGCCAGCACAGAGTTCCTTCTTACATCAGAGTCTGCAGGATGCCCCCTTACAGTGCAAGGGAACTCTTATGTAAAGGGGAACGCTGCAGATCATGATGTAAGGGGGAACTCTGATGTGGAGGGGGGCTCTGGTGATAAGAGACCACCTTCCACAGAGTGAATACACTAAGGTAAGGGGGGGGTACTAATATAGGGGGGGGACCTTTTATATCAGTGCCCCCTTAGATTATTGTATTCACTCCCCTCCTTAGATCAGTGCCCCCCCCTCAGACTGGCCTGGCGGCGCTGTCACTGACCTGCTCTCAGGTGCACAGTGCGGGGCTCAGTCAGACGGCTCCAGCTTGGCGGCTCTGACCTCCTCTCCACAGTCCACACGTCCGTTTCTTCCTGGGCCGTAACCACCCATCCCGGCGCTCCCACTCTTGACATCTTTCTAGGATCCCTTCAGAGACTGCAGACATAAAAGACAGGAGAGGGTCAGAGGCTGCGGACACGATACAGGAGGTGGACAGAGGCTGCGGACACACTACAGGAGGGGGACAGAGGCTGCGGACACGATACAGGAGGGGGACAGAGGCTGCGGACATACTACAGGAGGGGGACAGAGGCTGGGGACACGGCACAGGAGGGGTGACAGAGGCTGCGGACACGGCACAGGAGGGGTGACAGAGGCTGCGGACACGGCACAGGAGGGGTGACAGAGGCTGCGGACACGGCACAGGAGGGGTGACAGAGGCTGCGGACACGGCACAGGAGGGGTGACAGAGGCTGCGGACACGGCACAGGAGGGGTGACAGAGGCTGCGGACACGGCACAGGAGGGGTGACAGAGGCTGCGGACACGGCACAGGAGGGGTGACAGAGGCTGCGGACACGGCACAGGAGGGGTGACAGAGGCTGCGGACACGGCACAGGAGGGGTGACAGAGGCTGCGGACACAGCACAGGAGGGGTGAAAGAGGCTGCGGACACAGCACAGGAGGGGGACAGAGGCTGCAGACACAGCACAGGAGGGGGACAGAGGCTGCGGACATGACACAGGAGGGGGACAGAGGCTGCGGACATGACACAGGAGGGGGACAGAGGCTGCGGACATGACACAGGAGGGGGACAGAGGCTGCGGACATGACACAGGAGGGGGACAGAGGCTGCGGACATGACACAGGAGGGGGACAGAGGCTGCGGACATGACACAGGAGGGGGACAGAGGCTGCGGACATGACACAGGAGGGGGACAGAGGCTGCGGACATGACACAGGAGGGGTGACAAAGGCTGCGGACATGACACAGGAGGGGGACAGAGGCTGCGGACATGACACAGGAGGGGGACAGAGGCTGCGGACATGACACAGGAGGGGTGACAGAGACTGCGGACATGACACAGGAGGGGGACAGAGGCTGCGGACATGACACAGGAGGGGGACAGAGGCTGCGGACATGATAGGGTCCTCGTTACCCCCTCAGTGGCCTCTTCCTCTGTCCACCATCATATAACTTCTCCTCCACATCATCAGTATGCTGTGTCCTCCTTCTGTGCCCTTTTCACCTCTCCACAGGTCAGGGCAGCTCTGACATGTGGAGAGGTGAAAAGGGCACAGAAGGAGGACACAGCATACTGATGATGTGGAGGAGAAGTTATATGCTGGTAGACAGAGAGAGCACATCAGTCTCTGTCCCTCCCCTGCATGCCATGGCCGCTTCACCCTCCAGCGCTCCCACTCCCAGCGCAGTCCTCCTACTTCATATCCCCTCCTCACCCCTGCTCTGCCGAGTCCTCCTCTCCTCCTACGGCGACTGCGAGTGCACCACTGTAGCCCGCCCCGCGAGCACTCCCGTCCTGGCTGAAAGTATATTCAAAAATGGCGCCGGGCAGCGCCATTACGTTACTGCGCATGCGCCGCTCGGCCGAACGCATACAAGCTTTCCCGAGCCCGGCCGACTTCGGAACGGCGCATGCGCAGTTGCTTGGTCGGCTCGCGGCCATCTTTTTTATGGGCAGCCGATGCCCACAACGGACTTTACGTACACCCCAAAAAGGGGGTTAAATTTACGTGCTGTACGTAAATTAACGTACGGTTGGCAACACTGCTCCGGAGGGACGTTTTTCTCTTTGACATGGGCCAAGTTCTTCAAGAAGGCAGTGCATGTTCTGTAGGTCATAGTGGCAGTGACTCTACGCACACCAAGTCAGTGGCAGTGACCAAATAGGGCAAGGCCCTATTCACCCGGTCAGTGGCAGTGACCATCCTCACCAAGTCAGTGGCAGTGACTTTCATATTCATTAGGTCTGTGACAAAGATCGTACGCCAAACCTGTTCGTGCATATCAGAACAGTAAGAGGACCAAGATTGGGTTTGTGCCTGGACCACCCTCTCACCTTATCTGACCTGTGTCTCGTCTCAACCTGTCTGCTCTTAAAGGGACTATTTATTATCCATGTGAAATAAATACAGAAGTTGGACTTTCAGTTGGTGTGGACAGTTACTTTACTGGGGAGAATTAAGGACTTGTTTCTGGCCAAGGCAGAAGCGAGGTCATCTCGGGAGGATTCTAACACCAGCCGCAGGCAGGCCCGGGAAAACTAACACCTCAGTCTTTCCTGCGGAGGAGCCAAATTAAGAAAAGCAGGTAAAGTCTGGGGTGGGTGCGCTATACCAATAAGACATTATGATAGGTATTAGGGTTGATTTACATAAGGAGCAGACACTGTTCACATTGCAAAGAGAATGTTGGTACATGGGGTGAAGCTGTGTTCACTTTGAATGCCCAAACATGCACTTTGGGCATTTAAGGATTGCTCACTCACATCATCTGCGTGTGGGCAGATGCCTACCTTATGTTGTGGTTTTGTATGTTTATTAAGCCAATGTGTACTGTGACTTTAAAGTTTTGGCTGATGCTCCAGGGTTTTGGTCAGTTATGACACAGGTTCCCCTGAAGGTATATCACTTCCCATTGTGAAGGGCATAAATGCAGGGGAGCCAACCTCATTGAGGGCAGTTCGGTGTGAGAAGTAGACCAGTTGGGACCTGGCTAAGGCTAAGGTTTCCTCCAATGGGACCTATTCTTTAGGGTTACCATGTGTACTGCATCTTAAAGTGGTTGTAAACCCACTTTTTCAACTTGCACCTACAGGTAAGCCTAGATTAAGGCTTACCTGTAGGTGCAAGAAATATCTCCTAAACCTACACGGTTTAGGAGATATTTAGTTAAATGACAGGCGCCGCTGTCTACGGCGCATGCGCGCCGTAGACAACGGCGCATTCATGGGGTTAATCCCATTCACAAATTTGGCTACTTCCCAGCAATCGCTGGGCGTAGCCGAATGTGACGGCTCCCGCGCGCATGCGCAGAGTGACGTCTCCGCCGCTCCGGCCAATCACAGCGCCGGAGCGGCGCTGTGATTGGCTGGAGCGGCGATACCCAGAAGTAACCTTCCGGCTATCACCGCAGAGATGGCTGCGGCTGAAGAGGGAGACGAGGACGGCTTCGGGGGCCCCGATCTAAGGTAAGTGATGCATAATGAGCTATTATGCTAGTCATATTAGCTCATTATGCCTTTCTCTTACAGGTAGTTTAAAAAAAAAAAAATTATTAGGGTTTACAACCACTTTAAGGTAGGAGTGTCACCATTCACTTATGCACCATTATCTCTAAGCACCACTAGGGAAAGCATAACTAAATCCAACACAGCCAGATAGCAGAGTCAAAGATTGTATTCATTTATATCTTTTGTGAATGTATGTACCGTAGACAAAATTGTTGACACCCCAGAAAAGTTTCCAGAAAATCAAGTATTTCTCACAATAAAGTATTGCAGTAACACATGTTTTGCTATACACATGTTTATTCCCTTTGTTTGTATTGAAACAAAACAAAAAAAGAGAGGAAAAAAAGCTAATTGGACATAATGTCACGCAAAACTCAAAAAATGGGCTGGTCAAAATTCTTGGCACCCTTTCAAAATTGTGGATAAATAAGATTGTTTCAAGCATGTGATGCTCCTTTAAACTCACATGGGGCAAGTAACAGGTGTAGGCAATATAAAAATCACACCTGAAAGCAGATAAAGGGATTTTTATAACAGCTTACCTGTAAAATCCTTTTCTTGGAGTACATCACGGGACACAGAGCGACTTAGTCATTACTAATGGGTTATATAGATTACCTTCAGGTGTTGGCACTGGCCAATTCCAAACCGGAAGTACCCTCCCCTATATAAGCCCCTCCCATCCGGGAGCACCTCAGTTTTGTAGCCAAGCAATAAGTGTCCCAAAAAGAGGGGTGGGAGCTCTGTGTCCCGTGATGTACTCCAAGAAAAGGATTTTACAGGTAAGCTGTTATAAAAATCCCTTTTTCTTTTTCGTACATCACGGGACACAGAGCGACTTAGTCATTACTAATGGGACGTCCCAAAGCAATGCCAAATGAGGGGAGGGATACATAAGCTGGGCGCCATCAGGCATGAGGATCTTTTGCGGCCTGCAACACACTGCGTCCAAAGGCGACATCCTCCTGACTTCTAACGTCTACCTGGTAGAATCTAGTAAACGTGTGTACCGAAGACCATGTTGCGGCCTTACATACTTGAGCCAGGGAGGCCTGGTGATGCACTGCCCATGAAGTTCCAACTGCTCTTGTGGAGTGCGCCCTAACTTTGAACGGAGGCGGTCTCTTTCTCAAGCCATAGGCTTGTATTATGACCTGTCGAATCCACTTGGCTAAAGTGGATTTTGATGCTGCCTGACCCTTTTTAGGGCCTTCCGGCAGAATAAACAAAGTATCCGTTCTGCGAATCTGAGCAGTGGCTTTTAGATAAGCTTTAACTGCTCTTACTACATCCAAGGAATGTAATAACTTTTCCTCTACCGAGCTAGGTTTGGGGAAAAAAGAAGGAAGAACCACATCTTGGTTCAAATGAAACCTCGATACCACCTTAGGAAGAAAGGCTGGATGAGGACGTAATACTACTCTGTCCTTATGGACAACCAGATATGGCTCCTTACAGGACAAGGCGGCTAATTCCGATACTCTTTTAGCCGAACAAACGGGTACTAAGAAAATCAATTTCCTGGTGAGAAGAACCAAGGAAATGTGTTGCAATGGTTCAAACGGTTGTTTCTGTAGAACTGACAGAACCAGGTTTAAGTCCCAAGGACATATGGGAATACTAACCGGAGGGCTAATACGCATCACTCCTTGTATGAAAGCTTTGACTAGTGAATGCGAAGCCAAGGGCCTTTGAAAAAATATTGACAAGGCCGAAATCTGACCCTTGATAGTACTCAAGGCCAGCTTCCTATCTACAGCCCACTGTAGGAAGTCCAAAATCCTCCCTATCACGTACTTAAGTGGATGCCATTTCTTGGCCTCACACCACTTAATGTACGCTTTCCAGATCCTATAATAGATCTGCCTGGATACCGGCTTCCTGGCATTGATCATGGTAGATACCACAGAATTAGAGAGCCCTCTCTTTTTCAGAATGTGGGCTTCAATAGCCAGGCCGTCAAACCTAGGGCTGGTAAGGAAGGGTGGTATATCGGTCCCTGCGACAGCAGGTCCGGACGATGTGGGAGGGTCCAAGGACTCCTCACTGACATTTTTACAATCTCCGCGTACCATGCCCTTCGGGGCCACGCTGGAGCCACCAGAATCACTGGTTTCTTTTCTACCCTGATTCTGCGGAGTAATCGCGGTAACAATTGTGGCGGTGGGAATGCATATATCAGCTTGAACTGATCCCAAGGGAACACTAGGGCATCCGAGCCGCAAGCTAGAGGATCCCTTGTGCGAGACACAAATCTGTCCACCTTTGCGTTGAATCTGGATGCTAGCAGATCTACATCCGGTGTTCCCCACCGCTGGCATATTGCCTGGAAAACCTCGGGGTGAAGAGACCATTCCCCCGGGCATAATTGTTGGCGACTTAAAAAGTCCGCTCTCCAATTTTCCACTCCTGGGATGAAAACCGCGGATATGGCTGGGACATATTTTTCTGCCCACTCCAGGATGCAATTTGCTTCCCTCTGGGCTGCACGACTCCTGGTGCCACCCTGGTGATTGATATATGCCACTGCTGTGGCATTGTCTGATTGAATTCTGACAGGGGACCCTTGGAGTTTGGATGTCCATGCTACTAGGGCATACCGGGCTGCTCGTATCTCTAAGAGATTGATGGGCAGGGCCTTTTCTGCTTCTGACCACTTGCCCTGGAGAGACCATTGCTCCAGTACTGCCCCCCAGCCTATGAGGCTGGCATCTGTAGTGACTACCTTCCAAGAAACCGGACTGAAGGGTTTCCCTTTTTCCAGATTCTGGGGCACCAACCACCAATGGAGGCTCTTGCGAACGGAAGGGGACAGGGACATTGGTAAGTCTAAAGCCTGAACTTTTTTGTTCCAGGCTGACAGTATGGCCCTTTGCAAATTCCTTGAATGGAATTGACCGTAGGGTACCGCTTCGAATGAAGCCACCATTTTTTCCAGCAGCCTCATGCAGAGGCGTATGGATGGTTTTCTTTTTGTACCCACTAAGTGGGTCAAATCTTCTAAAGACGACACCTTCTCTGGAGGTAAGAAAATCTTTCTCTGATTTGAATCCAGCCTTAGCCCTAAGTATTCCAGACTTTTGACTGGTCTTAGAGCTGACTTGTCCCGGTTGATAATCCAACCGTTATATTCCAGATACTTGATTGTCTTGTGAATAGCTACTTCCAGCTTTTCCACTGAGTGGTCTATTAGTAGCAGGTCGTCTAGATATGCCATTATCGTTACACCCTGTGTTCTTAGATTGGCCAATAATGGGGCCAGAATTTTTGTGAACACTCGTGGTGCTGTGGCCAGACCGAAAGGTAAGGCTCTGAACTGAAAATGGTGCCCTTCTACTGCAAAGCGTAGAAATTTCTGGTGGGCCGGAAAGATGGGAATATGCAGATAAGCATCCTTTATGTCGATCGAGGCTAACCATTCCTGCCCTTGTAGGGCGGTGGCCACCGATCGGATCGACTCCATCCGAAAAGTCCTGATATTTAGGAACTTGTTTAGCCCTTTTAGATTTAATATGGGCCTCACGTCCCCATTTGGTTTGGGGACTGTGAAAAGGTTCGAGTAAAACCCGAATCCGATTTCTTCCAGGGGAACCTTCATGATTACACCTTGGAGCAATAGTTGTTCTAGTGCCAGAAGGAGGGATCCTCTCTTCTGGGGATCTCTTGGCACGTTTGACCTCATAAATTGGGCAGGAGGAGTGCCTTTTAACTCCAGCTTGTATCCCAGACTTACTGCTGAGAGCACCCATCTGTCTCTGATGGTGTCCCGCCAGGTCTCTGTGAACAACTGAAGTTTTCCCCCCACCCGATTGAGTGGGGGCAACACTTCATGCCTTGGGGGGAGGTTTTGTACCTCTCTTGACCCAGGGCTTCTTGTTACCCTGTGATTGTCCCTGATTGCTGCCCCCTGAATTTGACCGCGGAGGCCGTCGGAACTGCTTCACAGCCGATGTGCCCGGGACTGGAGAAGTAGGCCTCTTAAAAGAAGGACTTCTACCCTTGTTCTTAACCGGTAAGAGTGAACTTTTACCGGCAGAAATTTTCTGGATATATTTGTCCAGATCTTCTCCAAATAAGCGTTCTCCATGAAATGGGAAGCTAACCAGCAGTTTTTTACAGGGAGCTTCAGCAGACCAGTTTTTGAGCCACAGAAGCCTACGCATATGTACTATAGACAGCGTAAAGCGGGAGGCCTGTTGGATTGTATCCTTTATGGCGTCCACCGCAAAACACAAGGCTCTAGGCAGGTCAGCTAGGGCAAGAGCCTGCTGATCTGGTAAGTCCCTTAAGACTTGTTTCAACTGATCTTTCACTGCTTGGCAGACTCCAATCGCTGCTACCGCAGGTTGTGTCACCATGCTTGCTGTAGAGAAAGCAGATTTTAGTAAAGACTCCAATTTTTTATCTATTGGGTCTTTGAACATTGGAACATTATCTACTGGACATGTCAGTGATTTGTTAACAGAAGAGATGGCTGCGTCCACTGTAGGGACCCTCCATTTTTTTATGAACTTATCCTCCATGGGATAGATCACCGGAAATCTCTTGGGGGGAGCAAATATTTTATCAGGATGCTCCCAATCCTGGTAAATAAGCCCTTCTAATAAAGGGTGGATTGGGAAGGAACAGACAGCCTGGGGAGCTTTTAGCGACCCCAGCGAGGAAACCGTAGTGGATGGTGGTTCCGCCAGAGGCATTTTAAATGCTGATCGGACCATGTTAGTCAGAGACTGAACCCATAATCTTTCAGCCTGAGATGCTGAGAAAGGTTCTTCCACTGTTGATTCCTCCATAACTGAATCAACCTCATCCTGATCCCCTTCAGGTAGGTCGATCTCTGTGTGGGGCTGTTCCTCCACTAACAGGCACTCTGAAGGAGGAGACGGAGATCGGATGCGCTTTTCCTGTGACAGGGAAGCAGCGATCAATGCTGTTAATCTCTCTTCCAATCCTCCCAGAGTTGAGGATAAAACCTCCTCTGTTATATATACAGGAGCAGGTGGACTGGGGACAGCCGCAGCACCAGGCATTCCTGCGGGGTTTCTACGGCTACTGACCTCTGAATTCTCAGGGGAGATTGGTGCAGTACAAGCATGCCCAATATCCTCAGAGCCCGATGGAGACCCCTTTGGCTTCCTGGAAGTCCTATTTCCGGAGCGTCTGGACGACATATCCTTTAAGCACAAAGCTGAGGTATTCCCGTCGTCATACACCAATTTTTGCTGGTAATAGTCTAACACAGTTGCTGCTATATACCAGCTGGTGTCCACTAAAGTGCCTTTCTATGGGGATGCCTGCATCAACCGCCTCTGTGTGCCACTGTTTGTTGCTAGCTCTGTTTGCATCCAGCTGACACTTGTACTGTGTCTTTTAACCATGCTGGGACGCCTGCACATGCGCAGAAGCGCCGCGGCGCGCATCGAGCGTCATCCACCCGCCCCGCCCCTTTTTTTTTAAAGGAGGCGCGTGCACGCGCCCGCGCGCGCGCCCGTGCACCATTGGCGCCCTTTTTTAAATCAAACAGGGACTAGGAGCCAGGGCCCTTTTTGCCGGAGGGCCTGTGCGGTGGATGAGCGCAGCAACAGGGCAGAGGAAGTGGATTCCCACAGAGAAACTTACCAACTGCCTGGATCTTTTGACTTGAGAAAACCAAAGATCCACATGACAAGAAAAATGGACTACAGCGGCCTCTAGTGGTTTAACACAGGTACCGCGGTCCCTTTTTTTTTTTTTTCTTGACTACTATTAAAATTTTACATTTTCAGTAGTTACAGGCAAACACAGATATTTAGCGGGAATACCGTTAGGTAACAGACAGAAAGACAAATTAGGCTTGGGGGTCCCCCAATAGAACCAAGTTCCTGGGGGCCCCCACTTACCTGATCCCCGCCGCAGGACTTTGTTTGGTCCACAGAAGTCCAAACTTCACCTATCACGGCAGGCATTGTAATTAAACCTTCAGGGACCGGGTTCCCAAGGATTCCACTCCCCTGGACCTGTATAGCACCCTGCACAGACAACATCTTGGTCGTGGGTATGACCAGAGCTCTGGATCCCAGGGTCCAGCCCTCCTAAGAGAGGCATTACAGGCAAAACCTTGCTCTTCTGCTGCAAGGCCCGGGTACCGACCGTTTAGCTATGAAGCTTTTTTGGTGGGATCCGGAACAGCTTACTAAGGCCCAAAAGAACCTGTACGCAAGCCCAGTGAAAACACATGTTACTCTTTGGCCAACACCTTAGACACTGGCAAAAAACTGAGGTGCTCCCGGATGGGAGGGGCTTATATAGGGGAGGGTACTTCCGGTTTGGAATTGGCCAGTGCCAACACCTGAAGGTAATCTATATAACCCATTAGTAATGACTAAGTCGCTCTGTGTCCCGTGATGTACGAAAAAGAAAAAAAGGAGAGAAGTTCACTTAGTCTTTGCATTGTGTGTCTGTATGTGCCACACTAAGCATGGACAACAGAAAGAGGAGAAGAGAACTGTTTGAGGACTTGAGAACCAAAATTGTGGAAAAATCTTAACAATCTCAAGGTTACAAGCCCATCTCCAGAGATCTAGATTTGCCTTTGTCCACAGTGCGCAACATTATCAAGAAGTTTGCAATCCATGGCACTGTAGCTAATCTAATAGAGAAAGGGATATCACCGCTCCAGGAAGTTCAAGCAAAACTAAAAGCCTTTCCTCCAGGTTAGAAGCCCCAGGTGTTGGCAATGCATGTAACAATGCAAAAATGGGAAGAAATTCTGGACAGCCGCACTCCAAAAAAGTTTTTGCTTTTTATTAAAAAATGGACATCAAAAATACATGCCACAGCAGAACAGAACGGACAGAAGAGCTATGACTAAGCACTGTTTGTTAGTGTGAAACGCGTCAGTTTTTCTGTCCGTTCTGTTCTGCTGTGGCATGTATTTTTGATGTCCATTTTGAATAAAAGGCAAAAACTTTTTGGGAGTGCGGCTGTCCAGAATTTCTTCTTTTTGCACTGTAGCTAATCTCTCTGGGCCTGGACGGAAGAGAAAAATCATGAAAGGTTGCAACGCAGGATAGTCCGGATGGTGGATAAGCAGCCCCAAACAAGTTCCGAAGAAATTCAAGCTGTCCTGCAGGCTCAGGGAGCATCAGTGTCAGCGCAAACTATCCGTCGACATTTAAATGAAATGAAACGCTATGGCAGGAGACCCAGGAGGACCCCACTGCTGACACAGACATAAAAAAGCAAGACTACAGTTTGCCAAAATGTACTTGAGTAAGCCAGCGCAAACTATCCGTCGACATTTACAGTAAATGAAATGAAACGCCAAATCCTTCTGGGAAAATGTCTTGTGGACTGATGAGACCAAGATAGAGCTTTTTGGTAAAGCACATCATTCTACTGTTTACTGAAAACGGAATGAGGCCTACAAAGAAGAGAAGACAGTACCTACATTGAAATATGGTGGAGGTTCAGTGATGTTTTGGGGTTGTTTTGCTGCCTCTGGCACTGGGTGCCTTGAATGTGTGCAAGGCATCATGAAATCTGAGGATTACCAAAGGATTTGGGTCGCACTGTAGAGCCCAGTGTCAGAAAGCTGAGTTTGCGTCCGAGATCTTGGGTCTTCCAGCAGGACAATGACCCCAAACATACGTCAAAAAGCACCTAGAAATGGATGGCAACAAAGCGCTGGAGAGTTCTAAAGTGGCCAGCAATGAGTCCAGATCTAAATCCCATTGAACACCTGTGGAGAGATCTTAAAATTGCTGTTTGGAAAAGGCACCCTTCCAATAAGAGAGACCTGGGGCAGTTTGCAAAAGGAAGAGTGGTCCAAAATACCGGGTGAGAGGTGTAAGGAGCTTATTGATGGTTATAGGAAGCGACTGATTTCAGTTATTTTTTCCAAAGGGTGTGCAACCAAATATTAAGTTAAGGGTGCCAAGAATTTTGACCAGCCCATTTTTGGAGTTTTGTGTGACATTATGTCCAATTTGCTTTTTTTCCTCCCTTTTTTTGTTTTGTTCCAATACACATGTAGCAGGTATTTGAATTTAGGGGAGGCATCTGGGTGGTAGTGTAACCCAGATGCATTGATTGTTAGGGAATCTGAGACCCTTTTGTGGTTCTTGGAGGACTCTGGTGGTGTGAGGTTCCCTGCGGCCTGCAGGTGGCGTTATCGCCCTGGGCCGGAGCTGAACACTCACCGCAAGACTGCTTCCCTTTTTGTCCTTTCCTGGCGCTGGTACAGCGGGGCGGGGAACCTGCTGTGACGCAAAGGGAGAGGGGATAAAAGGGGCGGACGCCCTGACCTCAGGGTTCAGAGTCGGAGGACGCAGCAGCAGCGCCCAGGCACCTTCAGCCTGGGTGCTGGCGTTCCGGAGTTCCGGGCCCAGGTGCCCTTGACCTGGCCGGAGCGGGAGATGGAGTCCATCTCAGGCACCTTTAGCCTGGGTTGAGGTACTATGGCGGAAGCCTGGAGCTCAGTACCTTCGACTGAGTTCCACGAGGGTGGAGGAATCCGAGGGGGCCCTAACTCCTTGGGTGCCCGTGTCTGAGACAAGGAGGCCGGTGAGCGGAACTTCTCTGGAGAGTCCAGCGCAGCATTGCTGGTGACGGAGAGGCCTCCGGTAACTGTCTTGGACGGATGTCCTTCCCCTGATAGAGGCTACGTTAGCGAAGGTAATCCATGTTCTGTTCAATATAGTCAGTGGCAGTGACTATTCACCATTGGTGACACCACAGTGGTTAGCTCTATCTAAAAAGGATTGTGCCTTGGCCTACTCCCCACAAAGACTGAAGTGTTATGTGGGTCTCAACCTGTCTGTGCTGTATGACTATTTATTGAGAAGAATAAATACGAGTTGGACCTTTTTCAGTGTGTGGAACTCTGGTTACTAGGAGCAAAGGGAGTCATTCCGAGGAAAGGATTTGACTCTGGGACACATACACAAAACCCGATAGTTCTGGCTTTCACCTCCAGTCTCTCTGGAGGACATGGGCCGTGGTGTATCTCATCCCTCCCCCCAGTACTAAACCCCTAGACGAGATAGACAAGCTGTGAATGAGAAGGGGTGAGAGGGGTGAGGTCGCTACACACACAAAGGGAATAAACATGTGTATAGCAAAACATGTGTTACTGCAATACTTTTCTCTGAGAAATACTAGATTTTATGGAAAAATTTCTGGGGTGCCAACAATTTCGGCTATGACTGTATATAAAGAGGATTATGTATTTATTTTTATGTGGATGTACAACTGTTAATTCGAGAGTCTGCAAGTAAAAATACTTTTATTACTAGGAGAAGTGTCTGAGTCATTTTACTGGGGAAGAAGTAAATTAACTGTAAGAGCAAGGTGTAACAATGGCATATAGGCAAAACCTTAAATACTCGGAGTGAAGCCATGTTAACACTCCAGGTTAGAGAAGGCAATTATGTGTGTAACCAAGTTAATTCTTGTAGTAAAGAGTGTGTAAATCACATCACAGGCAACCTTTATGGTTAAAGGGGTTGTAAAGAAATTTTATGATTTTTTTAAAAATAACAAACATGTTATACTTACCTCCACTTTGCAGCTCGTTTTGCACAGAGTGGCCCCTAACGGCGTCTTCTGGGGTCCCTCGGCGGCTGTCTCGGCTTCTCCCCGCAAGCACTCACCACCTTCATGCGAGCATGCTCGCATGGTGATGAGTTCTTGCGGGCGCGCTACCGTGATACAGCCAGCGGCTATTGCCGCTCACTGTATCACTCGGCCCCGCCCCCGGCACGCCGCGTCATTGGATGTGATTGACAGCAGCACGAGCCAATGGCTGCGCTGCTTTCAATCCATCCATTCTAGCCAATCAACGGCCAGGCTGAGTGACGAAGAGGATGTCGGGGGCGGAAGCGGGACTTTCGAGGGCTCAGGTAAGTAAAATGGGGGCTCGGGGGGGGGGTGTATTGTGGGGGTATTGTGGGATGTTTTTTCACCTTAAGGTGAAAAAACTTTTTCCTTTACAACCCCTTTAAGGAAGGAGATTCGAAGAAGGAATAGTGGCCAGCCAGCAATGGAAGCAGGTACTGGTAGTACTTCATGTTCCCCACTTAGTAGCTTGATAGTGTGGGAACCGGTAGTACGGGAACTGGTGTACTTCATGTTCCCCACTTAAGGGCTCGGTCCTTATCTTGGATTCTGCTACAGTACAGGGCTTGCCTAGGGACCTAGTCTTTGGTCACATTCTGCAGGGCCTTGTGAATTGGAAGTACAGTGGCTTCCCTATGTGCCCAAGAGGCAGAATAAACTAAAGCAGGGGTAGGCAACCTGGGGCCCTCCAGTTGTTGCAGAACTACAAGTCCCATTATGCCTCTGGGAGTAATTGTAACTGCCAGCCTTGCAATGCCTCATGGGAAATGTAGTTCCACAGCAGTTGGAGGGCCCCAGGTTGCCAATGCCAACCCCTGAACTAAAGTGTCAGGATCTGGACCTAGGATATTTGCAGTGCTTGGCTGTGGCTCTTCTTGCTGTACCTCCTGAAATGCTGGACAGCTCCCTGTCTGGTCCTGCTTTGTATCTTGACTCTGTTGAACATTGAACTTTTTCCTCCTCCCATGAACTTCCTATTTAAGCCATGTCCTTGCACTTTCTTTTTGCCACATTATTCTGCTCTCTCATCGCTCTGCTCTCTCAGCTAAAATCTTGCGCCTTGAATTTCTGCTGCTGTCCCTATCTTCACTACCACTCATTACCTATGCTTCCACCTGATCCCAGCCAGCTACTACTCGTTACCAACCTTTTGGCTTGTTCATCGACTACGCTTCTGCTTGTTCCCCATCTGTTTCATCCACTAGTTAACTCCCACTTGCTCTGTTCATGGTGGAGTTATCCAGAGGGCCACGGCCTGGCATTGGCTTACAGTGAAACCCATCTCCACCATCAGGAGCACTGGTGAAGATCGGATAGTTCTTAGACCCAACACCTAGGATGAGCCTGCATCATTCACTAGGGGGATATGCTTATTTATTTATCCAGCTGATTACTGCATGACCCGCTCTACTTCTACAGCCACTGGCCTCCAAACCTGATCCAAGATTGTGATATAAGAAGAGAGTTGAGAGTGTATGTTAAAGGTACTGTGTCAAGAAAAGGCACAGTAACTTTTGGAGGTTGGAGGAGTTTAGGGTATGCTCAGCATTACTTGTTTAAAACACTAGGGGTGTCAGGGCATGTCGGAACAGACCTAACCAACGGCTGAACAGCTGGGACACAGTACTTTATTAAGTGTGAAAGTATGGGACTACAGTGTCAATGTCACATACCTTACCAGAGACCGAAGTGCTGGGAGGGCTTACCTTGTGACTAAGTGCAGAGCGCCCCCTGAAGGTGGCACAGGGAGTGCTATACCCAAAGAGGCAGGGGTTGCCAGCTGCGACAAGCCGGGATGATGCTGGAGATCCGCTGGTGAGCAGGGTAGACTGCCAGGCGGGGGTATCTCGGAAGTACCAGACGAGGCTGTACAGCAGGGAGAACCGTAGGCGGAGACAGGAGCCAAGCCAGAAGTCATACACAGGTTAGCAGGCAGAGGTGGAACCACTGGAACAGGTCAAGGGACAAGCCGGGGCCATACACAGGATCAGCAGAACAGGAGCAGGGTACAGGAACAAGCCAAGGGTCAAGCCGGGATCACACACAGAGAAGGTTGGTAAGGCAAGCCGGGTCGGTAGTAGTAAACAGCAAACAGGAACTCAGGAAACAATCTCAGGAAGGCTGAAAGATCATGCAGCAGTTGTTGATTGCTGCAGCAAGCTTTAAATAGGTCACTGGGCGCCAAGTCACTCACGTCGCGTTCCGGCGCACGCGCATGCGCATTGCGCATCGGCGCATGTGCGTGCGCATTGCGTCCCGGCGCGCGTGCATGCGCACAGTGTTTGTTGTTCCGAGATTCTGCTGAGCATGGAGAGAACTGTCAGTCCTTCTGCGGATGGTTCCCTGACAGTGCCCCCCCCCTCAGGGGCAGCCTCCGGATGCCCAGACGTGCTTGCTTCTCTGGATATTTTCTGAAGAACTCACGCAACAATTCAGGGGCGTGAACATCTTTTGCAGGTTCCCAAGAGCTTTCCTCGAGTGAGTAACCCTTCCACTTTACTAAGTATTGGATCTGTCTACCTCTCTTTCGACCATCCAAAATGGCTTCCACCTCAAATTCCGTTTCTTCACCTACTGTGATTGGAGGTGGAGGTGGGTCTTCTCTTCCAGAAAAGGGGCCAGTGATAGCTGGTTTGAGAAGTGAGACGTGGAAGACTGGGTGAATCTTGTAAGATTCAGGAAAGGACAATTCGAAGGCCACAGGATTAACCTCTTTCTTGATTGCAAAGGGACCAATGAACCTTGGGCCCAGCTTCCGGGAAGGGCAGGACAATTTGAGGTTCAATGTAGAGAGCCATACTTTATCTCCTACTTTCAGAATTGGATTATTCTTCTTCTTCCTGTCATAATATTTCTTATAGTCTTCTTGTGATCTCTGCATGGTTTCTTGAAGAACTTGTACATTTTCCTGAATAAAGGTTAATCTGTCTTGTACGGCAGGTACCGCTGCTTCCGGAATAGCATTGGGCAAGAAGGACGGGTGGAACCCATAGTTCGCCCAAAACGGGGACTGATTAGTGGTGGAGTGTACCGAATTGTTGTACGCAAATTCGGCACATGGGAGCAAGGACACCCAGTTATCTTGGGAAACAGTGGAGAAGCAGCGGAGATACTGCTCTAGCGTCTGGTTTGTCCTCTCCGTTTGGCCATTACTCTGTGGATGGTAAGCAGACGATAAGCAGATTTCAATGTTCAAAGCTTTACAGAGAGCCCTCCAGAACCTTGAGGTAAATTGCACTCCTCTGTCGGAGACAATACTGTTGGGCAGACTGTGCAATCTTACGATTTCTTTGATAAAGGTGTGTGCTGTATCCATGGCCGAGGGGGTACCTAATAGAGGCAGAAAGTGGGCCATCTTCGTTAGACGATCGACCACCACTAGGATAGTGGTAAAGCCTTCCGAGGGGGGCAACTCCACTATAAAGTCCATGGACAGCATCTTCCACGGGTGGTTTGGGACAGGTAGTGGTCTTAGCAGACCCCAAGCTTGCGTGCGGCTTCCTTTACTTCTGGCACAGGTTATACAGGAACTTACAAAGTCTTTGCAATCTTGCCTCAGATTAGGCCACCAGTAGGATCGCTGAATCAGCTCAGACGTCTTATGGACCCCGAAATGGCCGGCAAGCTGGTGTTCGTGAAAGGTCTTAAGGAGCTGAAATCTGGCTCCCTCAGGGACAAAAATCTTGTTTCCGTGCCACAGGAGTCCTTCCTGTCTTCTGAATGCGGAGCTCTCAGATTCAGGACATTGAGCAGAGGCTTGTTCAAGGGTTGACTTCAGATCAGGCTGAATCAACAGGAAGTTCTAAGGGGACAAGATGGTGCTAGGAACGACAGTTTCCGGGGTCTCTGGGAACATGCGTGAGAGAGCATCTGCCTTCCCATTCTTGGACCCTGGGCGGTAGGTCAGATGGAAGTTGAACCTCGAGAAGAATAAGGCCCATCTGGCTTACCGTGGTCGCAGTCGTTTGGCAGATCTGAGGTATTCGAGGTTCTTATGGTCTGTGAATACCATGATATGATGAGCTGCACCTTCAAGGAGATATCGCCATTCTTCCAAAGCGGCTTTAATTGCCAGTAACTCCCGGTCCCCCACATCGTAATTCCTTTCCGGCTGGGTCAATTTTCGTGAGAAAAAAGCAACTGGGTGTAACAATGCTTTAGGACCTTGGCGTTGAGACAAGACGGCCCCTACGGCAACTTCCGATGCATCGACCTCCAGGACATAAGGCAGAGCTGGATCTGGGTGCTGTAGAATGGGGGCTGAGGTGAACAGAATCTTTAGTTTATCGAAAGCTTCTTGGGACTCCTGAGACCATTGGAAACGGGTATGCTGGCGGGTCTGCTGGGTAATGGGGGCAATAATGCCAGAAAAGTCTTTAATGAATCTCCGATAAAAATTAGCGAACCCAATGAATCTTTGGATGCCTTTCTTATTGGTAGGAGCTGACCATTCCTGAATAGCGGATACTTTCTGAGGGTCCATGGCAATTCCAGATGTGGAAATGATTAGGCCCAAGAATTGTATGGATGACCTTTCAAACTCACATTTTTCTGCCTTCACGTAGAGCCTGTGTGCTCTTAGTGTGGATAGTACCTTTCGGACATGAGTTCTATGTAGTTCCAAGGTGGCAGAGAAGATGAGGATGTCATCCAAGTACACGATTAATAAGTGATCCAGGAACTCTCTAAAGATGTTATTCACAAAATGTTGGAAGGTCGCCGGAGCGTTGCACAGTCCAAAAGGCATAACAAGATACTCAAAGTGACGAAGCGGGTTCTAAACGTGGTCTTCCATTCATCTCCCTCCCGAATGCGCACAAGATTGTAGGCGCCTCGTAAGTCCAATTTAGTAAAGACTCGTGCGGTGCGGAACCTCTGGAAGAGTTCAGGAATGAGAGGGAGAGGGTATCTGTTCTTAATGGTGATTTTATTGAGTTCCCTGTAATCCACACAGGGCCTGAGGGTATGATCCTTTTTCTCCTCAAAAAAGATCCCAGCACCGGCAGGAGAGGATGAAGGGCGGATAAACTTCTTTTCTAGGTTCTCGTCAATGTATTGACGCAGGGTCTCAAGCTCAGTCTCTGAAAGTGGGAATATTCGTCCAAAGGGGATCTCTGCACCAGGTAATAACTCGATAGGGCAGTCGTACAGACGATGGGGTGGTAATGTGTCAGCTTTCTTTTTATCGAAGACATCTAGAAAGTCATGGTAGACCGGAGGGACGTCTTGGTTGGAAGTGGAAACCGGCTGAACGGTGAGGCAACTGGGAGGTGTTATAGGTTCAGGCACTATGCAATGCTGACGGCAGTAATCAGATTTGAAGCAGATACTCCCCGTGTTCCAGTCTATTTGTGGGTTATGTGCCCGCAACCAGGGGAGCCCCAGAATTACAGGAAACATTGGTAAACAGAGAATGTCAAAACAAAGGAATTCTTGGTGGCCTGAGCCAATCATGGTAGGTATGGGTAAAGTCTCTTGGGTAACTGGCCCACAACAAGGTGTGGATCCATCAGCCAAGTGAATCTTAAGCTTCTGTTTCTTATTCCGTAGAGCAGTGGTTCTCAACTCCAGTCCTCAGGACCCACTAACAGGCCATATTTTAAGTATTACCTTGGTGAGATGCAGACTAGAATACTGCAATCCCTGAGCAGCAAATTATATCACCTGTGATGCATTTCAGTTATCTTGCAAACCTGGCCTGTTGGTGGGCCCTGAGGACTGGAGTTGAGAACCACTGCCGTAGAGGAATCCGAAAGTCCTTAGCAAGGGAAAAGTCCAAAAAGCAACTGCAGGCCCCGGAGTCAACTATTGCTGGGAATCTGACCTCCCCCTTTTCCAACTGCAATGCGACATGGAGAACAAGGTGAGCTGCGGAAGGTTTCGGGACTTGGAGGAGCAAAGGGTTGCGGAGAGAAGATCTACTGGGCCTTATTGGACAGTTGTAAAGGAAGTGACCGGCTTCTCCACAGTAGAAACAAAGGTTTGCTTGCCGGCGATAAAGTCTCTCATTAGGGGTCAGGGCAGAGTGGACCACACCAATCTGCATAGGCCCTCTGTTGGACGTGACCGGAGAGGAGGGTGCAGGAGCGTCTGGAACTGTGGGCAACAACCAGGTAGGCCGGCAGGCTCATGCACGTTCAGACTGCCGCTCTCGCAGGCGTCTATCGAGTTGGATGGCTAGCTGAATGAGCCCTTCTAAAGTGGTTGGGGCCCCTACTCGTGCTAACTCATCCTTGATAGGTTCAGACAGGCCAAGTCGGAACTGATATCTGAGGGCGGCCTCATTCCATCCTGTGTCCGTAGCCAAATTGCGAAAGTCCACAGTATAGTCTTCTACAGGGCGCTGCCCTTGTCGCAGGGCATGGAGGGCAGCTTCGGCAGTGGCCGGGCGTTGTGGGTCACCATACAATTTAGCCATGGTCTCAAAGAACAAGTCCATTAAGTCAAGAGCAGGATTCTTTTGTTCCAGTAACTGGTGAGCCCAAGACTGAGGTTCTTTGGATAGCAGGGAAATAACGAATCCCACTTTGACAGTCTCTAGAGAAAAAGTTCTTGGCTGAAGGGCCAGGTAAAGTAAACAGGAAACCTTGAATGCTCTGAACTTCCTTCGGTCACCTGAGAAACGTTCAGGAGTGGGTACTCGTGGTTCAGGCGGAGGAAACATCATAGAAGCGGATGTAGTGACGGCAGCAGGCAGAGTAGAAGTTCCCACGACAGGAGACATCATCTGGTTCGAAGGCAATCTCCCAACTGGGAATGTTGTTCCTGAAGACTTGTCACTGCTTGGGTAAAGGTCGCGACTTGCTGGCACAAAGTCTTGAGCGGGGAAGCACCTCCGTCGGTCTCCGACACTCCAGGCTGCATGATACTGTCACGTACCTTACCAGAGACCGAAGTGCTGGGAGGGTTTCCCTTGCGACTAAGTGCAGAGCGCCCCCTGAAGGTGGCACAGGGAGTGCTATACCCAAAGAGGCAGGGGTTGCCAGTTGCGACAAGCCGGGATGATGCTGGAGATCCGCTGGTGAGCAGGGTAGACTGCCAGGCGGGGGTATCTCGGAAGTACCAGACGAGGCTGTACAGCAGGGAGAACCGTAGGCGGAGTCAGTAGCCAAGCCAGAAGTCATACACAGGTTAGCAGGCAGAGGTGGAACCACTGGAACAGGTCAAGGGACAAGCCGGGGTCATACACAGGATCAGCAGAACAGGAGCAGGGTACAGGAACAAGCCAAGGGTCAAGCCGGGATCACACACAGAGAAGGTTGGTCAGGCAAGCCGGGTCGGTAGTAGTAAACAGCAAACAGGAACTCAGGAAACAATCTCAGTAAGGCTGAAAGATCATGCAGCAGTTGTTGATTGCTGCAGCAAGCTTTAAATAGGCCACTGGGCGCCAAGTGTCACTCACGTCGCGTTCCGGCGCACGCGCATGCGCATTGCGCATCGGCGCATGTGTGTGCGCATTGCGTCCCGGCGCGCGCATGCGCACAGTGTTTGTTGTTCCGAGATTCTGCTGAGCATGGAGAGAACTGTCAGTCCTTCTGCGGATGGTTCCCTGACAGTCAATTGGCTTCTGGCCTGAAAATGTTAATGCCCATACAGAACAGTGAGTTAGGGTTCTACTTTAATGGTTTGTAGACAGTGTGAACGGCCCCCAGGGGATGACCTGCCAAGACTCGATATAGCCGACTCGACAGGATACATCATGTACAAGGTTACATTATGTGGCTGGATATAATATGGAGTGTTCTCCAGGTGCACATGTGCACAGATCAGAACGTGATCAGTGACATCAGGTGGTTTAAACTATTTCCATTGGAAATTCAACATATCAGGACATGGTGTTTGGTGCAGGAAAACCCTGCCTGCCATGTGGTTTAGTGTGTGTAGCGCCCTGCTCCTATTGGGTAGGCGCTATTTGTAAATTTAGTTGTCTGAGCTGTAGTTTAGCCCAGTATAATTGTGGTAACTTGCTGGTTTCTGTTCCAACCTAGCTGTGTTGCGCTTTTTCCACTTGACTGTAGGTGTCACTGTCACCACAGGTCAAGGTTGGAAATGCAGCAGGCTGGGTGTATTGGATATTCTTTGCCCAAAAGCCGCCCAGCGGGAGTGATCCCCCCGCTGTGCATTCTGGGAGAGGGTACTTAAGGGACAGACGCCGTCTTCCGGTTCTCTCTGACCTGATGGCCCTCCTGGCCTAAGGTGTGCCGTAGCAGTTTCCTGCCTCGGGCCGGCTGGCCCGAGGCCTTGTTACTGGAAGTAGGCCCAGGAGTTTATGGGGCCTATTAGTCAGGGGTGGTCCTGTGCTGTCTTGCCTGTGGGGAGAAGCCGAGCAATTGGAGAAACCAGGGGAGTACTTTTCTCATAGAGGACCAAGCAAAAAGGCTGGTATCTCAGGAAGAGCCTGGAGACTCAATTGGAGGACACATCCCGACCCATCTACCTCACAGTTTTGCCAGATGGCTGAAAGAAACTGGTACTGTGTGACTGTACTTTGACTTTACAAAAAAAGCTATTGGTTATACAATCCTGTGGCAGAGGATTGTTCAATGACTAAGATATTCTTCAAGTCTGTGGCAGAGACTATGACCGAGCACCGCACCGGCTGCTGGGTCCGTGAGAGAGGCCTATCTGGTGCTTGCTATATCCAGTGTGGAAACTGTTTGTCCTCTGGATTAAAGAAGTACCCGTGATCCGCAAATACAAGGTACCTGAATCTCCCCTAATCCTCCATCCCTCTAACTGACTTTGTTAAATAAAAAAACATTGCAAAAAGAGACTGTGTGTTGGTGCTGACATCTATGAACAACTCTTCAATGGAACCCCTATGACGGATATGGTGAACAGACAGGTAACGGCATGACCCAAAAATGTAACCAGCAGCTCCTACGGCCAAGCAAATTCTGCCCTGGAAGATCCTGGTGAAGTCAAGGTGCCCATACTTTACACTGGGGTGCATTATGGCCCCAAGGGAGGACTGGCACATATTTGTGTGAAAGAGAAAGTCCTGCTGCATGTGATATGTGTGTCCTGAAGGAGCCTAGAGCACCAGTGGAGGCCCCCAGAAGGTTCAGGCATTGCATTGCATGTAACTATAACATGTTTGTAATTTCAGAAGAAAAAATAATAGCCTTTACAACAGCTTTACTTATATCTCTTTACATGCAATTGCCAGTATTGTAGGAGAAGGACTATAAAACGAAGCAATAAGAAAATTTCCTCTGCGGTTTTTGTAAAAGGTTTTGCTGTTCCGCAGAGCAGAGAACCGTGTTACCTTGTATTAGCTAAACGCTAGCGAGCGGCGTTGGTTGTGACACAGGACACGTCCCTGCCACTTCTCCCTCTGACAATCCATTTAGGAAAAAAAAGATTTGTAAGTGCCCAGAGACCAGCAATTTTCTGCAATGCACTTGCCATATTATTAGTGTACTCTCAATTTAATGTAGTACTTCACAGCTTTCCAAACAAAACTGCCTCTTCGGAGCCACCTCTTCGCCCCCCTCCCGTACTCCACCGTCAAGAGTCAGGCTCAAGTGTCCATTCGCCTGAAAGATGTCAGCACTCAACCACCAAAAGGGAAAAAAAAAAAAAAAAACAGTTATCTTATTTTACATCCATGGCCAAACTTGTCTAAATGGGTCTATTAAAACATACATTTCTCTTTTCCAGGAGAGGAAACACAATTACTGGGGACTCTGTTTAGTCTATTATAAGAGAGATGCAGCCGGGGCCTCTCAGTCTGTAGAGCCTAATGGGAAAAATACGATGTTCTGCTTGAAAAAAAAAATGGTTTGTTCCGCCTGCGACAAGATGGATCTTTCAATCCTGGATTCTGGCCAGCTTGCTGTGAGCTCCCAGACTGATAGATCGGCCACTTATTCCAGATTTCCAGCAACCCAGCAGGCAATAGAGAACTGAATTGAAAGTGAGCTCCGGGCAGATATAAAAGACATGCATTAAGTAGCTCTGTATTCATTAAAACATCATCAGTTAATATATTCTTTTAAATGCAAGCAGTATAAGTACCTAACCCTGACTTGGTATTAGTCTCGACAGCAGTGCTCAGACTGGGAGAGGGAGAGGCCGCACAAGAAGCTTCTGCAGTGCAAAGAGCATTCTGATAGATGAAGAAAGAAGAGTGATGGAGAGAAGAGCATAATATTCTGCTGCTTCTCCTATTACTGTCCAGTGATAGGCCGGGGGAGGGACAAGACCTGTATGTTTCATCCTAAATCACAGCAGTCAAGAATCAGGTCTTCTTTCTTGTAAAACATAAAAGAATATGTAGCGGGTGTTTACATTTAGGGGAAGCATCTGAGTGGTAACTAGGCTCAGATGCACTAATTGTTAGGTTTCATGGACCATTTCTGTCCCTGGGAGATGGTACTGGTGTGTAGTTCCCTGGGGCCTATAGGTGGCGCTGTTGCCATAGGCCCGGGTTGAACCGCAGTACAAGGTTATGCCTTTTTTGTCCCCTCTTGGCAGTAGTACGGAGGGGCGGGGAACCTGCTGTACCTGTCGGGAGAGGATATAAAAGGGGGCTGCCATCTTCCAGAGGGGTCGGTTCCGCACTCAGGCACCTTAGGCCTGGGTGCGTGTGTGTCGCCTCCGGGTGCCCTAGGCCCGGAGGCCTGGTCGGGTTGTCTCTGGGTGCCCTAGGCCTGGAGACGGAGTTGCTGTTCCATCCCAGACACCTTCAGTCTGGGGTGAGGTACTTTGGAGAAAGGCCCGGAGTCCAGCAGCCTTAGGCTGGGATCCGCCGGGGACCGAGGCTCCCAGGGATCTGCCTTGTGAGGGGACCCGTATCCAGGACGAGGAGGCCATGGAGGTGACCCTTTCTGAAGACCCAGCGCAGAGTCGTGGTGACAGATGGAGCCTCTGGTAACTCTCCGGAGGGATGTTCTTGTCCTAAAAAGGGGCCAAGTTACTAAAGGAAGGAAGTGCGTGTTCTTTATGTCACAGTGGCAGTGACACTACGCACATAAGGTCAGTGGCAGTGACCAACTTCATGGTGTCATGGATATGCATTAATGTCTGTCTGCCATCTTACCTTCCTCCTCATGTGTTCATCTAGAGACCAGACCTCCTTCACCTGGCTTCCTTTATAATCTCCTCCCAGCCTGACTCCACCCCAGGCCCTATCACAGAACACTATATTAACCTGTGCACTGCAAGCCTGCTTTGCTGATCAACGTGTTTGTTAGGCATTGTGTGTTTGGGTTCCTGCCTGCCGTGTGCTACGTCTGTCTCTGTTACGTTATTGGCTTGTCCCCGACTATCCCTGTCTGCTCGTGACCCTTGACCTTCGGCTCGTTCTTCGTTATCCTTGTCTGCTTGTGGCCCCTGACCTTCAGCTTGTTATTCGGTTCTCTCTATCGTGTGCTGCTGCTTCCCCTCTTTTCCCCTTATCCTACGGGGCGTGAGCTAGGAAACTCCAGGGGCCGCGACCTGGTCCCAGCCTGCAGCGTAACATCCTCACCACTAGAGGCCCTGGAGAAGACCAGCTGGGTCTTAGACTCCGCGCCCTGGGGAATCTTGGCTCTCGCTTCCGTTAGGATCCCGGTTGTGCTCCTCTGGTCCCGCTTTCCACAACCACCCAGTTTCCTATCCGCAGAAGCCAGCCATAGGGTTCACTACCCCGCGGTGCACTCCTGTCCCCCTACGGTGTGCATCTGTCACCTGGCCACAGGTGACCCTGACAGTTTGATCAGCCATGAACCCGGCTGACATCCCGCTTCCCGCGGATGATCCATTGCAGGGCATAGTTCGCAGACTTGAGTCCCAGGAATCAAATCAGACCCAGGTGATGCGATTCCTCCAGGATCTGGCTTCTCGATTCGAGCAGCTTCAGGTCTCCTTGGGAACTCCGAATCCGCAACCCCAGGTACAACCAGCGGCTGTACCTATCGCACCAGTCGCAGCCTCACACTCACTAAGATTGCCAGCTCCGTTCCGTTTCTCTGGGGACTCCAAGGCCTGCAGGGGCTTTCTCAGCCAATGCACAATTCATTTTGAGCTTCAGCCTCAAAGCTTCCTGTCTGACCGGGCTAAGGTAGCCTATATCATTTCCCTCCTCTCCGGTGAAGCTTTGGCCTGGGCTGCCCCCCTGTGGGAGAGGAACGATCCGGTGGTTTCCAGTCTGTCCGATTTCTTGAAGCTCTTTCGTAATATCTTCGAAGAGCCGGCTCGGGCTTCTTCAGCGGCTAGTGCTGTCTTACGTCTTCGCCAAGAATCTAGTTCAGTGGGGCAATATGCTCTTCAGTTCCGTATCCACACAGCTGAATTGAGCTGGAATAATGAGGCCCTGTCGCTACCTTTTTACATGGCCTCTCTGACCGAGTGAAGGACGAATTAGCGGGAAGAGCCATTCCCGTCGGTCTGGACGATGTAATTTCATTATGCAACCAGATCGACATTCGTTTTCAAGAGAGGTCCTTAGAAAAAAGACGCCAGCACTCTCTGGGTCCTAGCCAGTCTGAGCTCCCCTCCCTTCATTCCGTGGAGCATCCTCTACCTGCTGAAGAACCTATGCAGCTGGGCCGGACCAGACTAACCCCCGAAGAACGTGCTAGGCGCAGAACTCTGGGCTTGTGCCTCTATTGTGGGGGCAAGGGTCATTTTCGTGACTTTTGCTCGCTTCTGTCCGGAGAACGTTCGGGCGTAATACATTTGGAAGGTGGAGTATTGGACCCAGAAACATCACCTTCTCGCCTGCTCTTGCCGGTGTTCCTTCATGTAGGCACTTCTCCTCAGTCAACCCTTGCATACCTGGATTCCGGGGCTGCCGGCAATTTTATGGATTGGAGAACTGCTTCTTCTATGAAGCTTACCCTTTCACCTCTCACTACCCCATTGGTAGTCTCGGCAATTGATGGCACTGTTCTCCCAGGGGGCCCTATTCGCTTCCAGACGCTACCCATTAGGATGTCGGTAGGGATTCTCCACCAGGAGTGGATATCCTTTCTTATTCTACCCAAGGCCTCTACCCCAGTTGTATTGGGCCTCCCTTGGCTACAGCTCCACTCTCCACATGTGGACTGGGTCTCTGGGCAGATCCTGGCCTGGGGTTCCTCATGTTTCTCGTCGTGTCTTCTCAAGGTGACCCCCAAGGAGAGTCTTCCGGTTGCTGCCACTTCTGTTTCTTCTGATCTTCCTGCTGCATACAGCGATTACCGGGATGTGTTCTGTAAAAAATCAGCTGAGGTGCTTCCTCCCCACAGGTCTTTTGACTGTGCTATTGATCTTGTCCCCGGAGCAACTCTACCCAGGGGTCGTACCTACCCTCTGTCCATCCCAGAGACCCAGGCCATGTCGGAGTATGTCGCAGAGAATCTGGAGAGAGGTTTCATCCGGAAATCCTCATCGGCTGCAGGGGCAGGGTTCTTTTTTGTTGCCAAAAAGGATGGTACCTTAAGACCCTGCATCGATTATCGGGGTTTAAATGCGGTTGCTATTAAAAATCGATACCCCTTACCCTTAATATCTGAGCTATTCGATAGGTTGAAGGGTGCCTCCATTTTCACCAAGTTGGATCTCAGAGGCGCGTACAATCTCATTCGAATACGGGAGGGTGACGAATGGAAGACTGCATTCAACACTAGAGACGGGCATTACGAATATCTGGTGATGCCTTTTGGTCTGTGTAATGCTCCAGCCGTGTTTCAAAACTTTGTCAATGAAATCTTCAGAGATCTGCTGTACCAGTTTGTTGTCATCTATCTGGATGACATTCTGATCTTTTCTGAAAATCTGCTCGTCCACAGAAACCATGTCCGCACTGTACTTCAACGTCTTAGAGAGAACAATCTCTATGCCAAGCTGGAGAAATGTTCCTTTGAATGTTCTGAGGTCCTGTTTTTGGGGTGCTTCGTCTCATGTTCGGGGCTTTGTATGGACCCTGGGAAGGTCTTGGCTATCACCAACTGGCATCTTCCTGCTAGCCTCAAGGCCACACAGCGCTTTCTTGGCTTCACTAATTATTATAGGCAGTTCATAAGGAATTACTCTTCCATTGCCGCGACTATTATCGCTTTGACCAAGAAGGGTGTGAATGCCAGAGACTGGCCTACCGAAGCTGTCTCTGCATTTCACAACCTGAAACAGGCCTTTGTTTCTGGCCCCCTCTTGAGGAGACCAAATCCTGGGAATGCATTTTTTATTGAAGTGGACGCTTCCTCAATGGGGGTGGGAGCTGTGCTTCTTCAAATCTTTGAGAAAAGACACCAACCATGTGCGTTCTTCTCCAAAAAAAAATCTCAGGCAGAGAGGAATTATGCCATCGGTGATCGGGAACTTCTCGCAATTAAATTGGCGTTAGAGGAGTGGCGTCATCTCTTGGAGGGTTCCCCTCACTCCATAACGATCTTTACCGATCACAAGAATTTACAGTATCTACAGAATGCTAAACGTCTGAATCCTAGACAGGCCAGGTGGAGTCTCTTCTTTGCCCGTTTTAATTTCACGATTACCTACAAACCTGGTTCCTGCAACGGTCGGGCTGATGCGCTCTCTAGGTCATTTGACACTTTGGACGAGGAGTCCGCCCCTGAACCTGAGCCGATCATTCCCACCTCATGCATTGTTGCCCACTCTACCACCCTGAAGTCTAAAATTCCGCCTGGTAAGACCTTTGTCCCCACTGAGCTAAGAGCTAAGATCCTTCGTTGGGGACATGATTCCAAGGTGGCAGGGCATTCTGGATTCCTCCGATCCTTCCTACTCATCAGTCGTCACTACTGGTGGCCTAATCTCCGCTCAGACGTCAAAGACTACGTCAAAGCTTGTCATGTCTGTGCTCAGTCCAAATCCTCCACACAAGCTCCTGCTGGTCTCCTCATGCCCTTGCCCATTCCTAAGGAACCCTGGGCCCATATTGCCATGGATTTTATCACCGATCTCCCACTGTCTGAGAATAATACAGTCATTTGGGTGGTAATCGATCGATTCTCCAAGATGGCTCATTTTGTTCCTCTTCCTGGTCTTCCTTCTGCCCCTGCCTTGGTTCCCATTTTCATTCGGGAAATTCTCCGCCTACATGGGGTCCCTTCTCATATTGTTTCCGACAGGGGAGTCCAATTCACGTCTCGTTTTTGGAGAGCCTTTTGCAAATCCCTCAATATTGTCTTGGATTTTTCTTCCTCTTACCATCCCCAATCCAATGGACAGACTGAGAGGGTTAATCAGGAGTTAGAGGTCTTTCTTCGCACCTTTGTGTCTTCTCACCATGACGATTGGTCCTCTCTACTCCCGTGGGCAGAATTCTCCCATAACAATCATGTGAATGCCAGTTCGCAGAAGACACCCTTTTTCACAGTTTATGGAAAACACCCTCAACTTCCTCTTCCCATGATCTGTTCTCCAGACATTCCAGCTTTGGCTTCGGTTCAGGAGTCTCTCAATTCCGTTTGGGGTCACGTTCATGATTCCCTCCGGGCAGCTGCTGAAAAATTCAAAGGCTTTGCCGACCGCCGCAGGCGTAAACCGCCTTCTCTTCAGCTAGGGGACAAAGTCTGGCTCTCTACCAGGAACATCAAGCTCCGAGTTCCTTCTCTGAAGTTTGCTCCACGATTCATCGGTCCATACACGGTAACTGCTAAACTGAATCCGGTTTGTTTCAAACTCCAGATTCCTAAGAGCCTTAAAATCACTAACTCCTTTCATGTTGCTCTTCTAAAGCCTTTAGTCCTCAATAAATTCTCTCGTCCTCTCCCTACCGTTGTCACGTACCTGGTAGACGAGCCCAATGTGCAGGGAGCGGCTTCTCGTAGCCTCTGATTCACGAGGCCCTGGTAGTGGGAACAGGGGCTCGCAAGGGCAGAGGGCACAAGTGCCTGACTGGTAAGCTGAGTAGGGGCCTTGAGCAGAAGCTGTAGTCCACGGCAGGGTGCAGTAGTGGAACACTCGTGGGAGAGCAGCAGAGCAGGTGAGGACAGACCGGGTCAAACACTGGCAGGCTGGTTCAGGTACAAAAGCGGGATCCAAAACGGGAGTCAGAGTCCAGGCCGGGTCAGTTCGTTGGGCAGGCAGAAATCAGGTTAGAGGGATAAGCAAAAGAGTCGTCAAGGCAAGCCGGGATCAGAAGGGCAGGCAGCAAACAGGATACACAGAGGGAAGCCGGATCAGGTAGGAAGTTCAGCAGCGGGGTATCAATCAGCAGGGGTCTCAGGAAACGCTGTAGTCCAGACAGCACTGGGCAGCATGACAGGGGAGTTTAAATACCCGATTCTGGCGCCAAGCGCCGTCACCGTGCGTGCGTGCGCGCTCCCGCGGGCGCGCGCGCGCGCGTGCGCGCGCACCCGTTGCGCTATCGCGCACGCGCATGCGCCGAACAGTTCCTCCAAAAGCAGGCATTCTTTTGATGCTGCTGTTGCCAGGCAGATTATGTAAATGCCTTTCCTGACATTGCCCCCCTCCAACGGGCAGCCTCCGGATGCCCAACTGGGCCATCTTAACTGGGTGGGATCTTTTGAAGGCCAGAATTAGTCTCTCTGCGTGGATGTTAGTCTCTGGTTCCCAGGAATTTTCTTCTGGGCCATAGCCCTTCCATTTTACCAAGTACTGGGTTTGGTTGCGCCTCCTCCTGCAGTCTAGGATGGATTCGACCTCGAACTCCTCTTCCCCATTGATTAGTACTGGTTCTGGGGGGCCTATACCCCGATCGGAGAATGGATCTGGAACTGCAGGTTTGAGTAGGGCCACATGGAACACCGGGTGTATTCGGAAGGATTCCGGCAGTTTCAACTCATAAGCCACATCGTTAATCCGTCTTAAAACAGGGAAGGGGCCCACAAATTTGGGGCCCAATTTCTTGGAAGGGCATGCTAATTTCAAGTTCACCGTGGACAGCCAGACTTGGTCTCCGGGCACTAGGTTAAGCTCCCCCCTCCTCCTCCTGTCGAATATCTCTTTGTTATATTTCTGGGTCCTTGCCATTGTTTCTTGTAGTAGTTTGTTGTTATCGTTAAAGAAGTTCAGAGTCTCTTGGGCGGCTGGAACTGCACATTCCGGTATATTATTGGATAGGAACAAGGGGTGGAAACCGTAGTTTGCGAAAAAGGGGGACTGTTTGGTAGCTGAGTGGACAGAGTTGTTGTACGCAAACTCGGCAAGAGGTAGTAAGGGTACCCAATCGTCCTGAGAAAAGCCTGAGAAACAGCGTAGATATTGTTCGAGCGTCTGATTGGTTCGTTCAGTCTGCCCATTGGTCTGCGGGTGATAAGCCGAAGAAAGGCACAGGTCAATTTTTAAGGATCCACAAAGTGCTCTCCAAAATCTGGACGTAAACTGCACTCCTCGATCGGATACGATGTTTGAAGGGATACCGTGCAGCCTTACTATTTCCTTGATGAACAGTTTTGCGGTTTCAGGAGCGGATGGTGTGCCTCTCATAGGCAAAAAATGGGCCATTTTGGATAGTCTGTCTACTACCACAAAAATGGTAGTGCAGTCTTCGGATGGAGGTAACTCAACAATAAAATCCATGGAAATCATTCTCCAGGGTCTTTCTGGAATGGGTAGGGGTTTTAATAGTCCCCATGCTTTGGCCTTGCTGCCCTTGTTTTGGGTGCAAACGGCGCATGAATCCACGTAGTCTCTACAGTCCTTCAATAGGCGAGGCCACCAAAACATGCGCTGAAGAAGTTCAGATGTCTTGCGGATACCGAAATGGCCAGCCAGTTCATGGTCGTGGCAAGACTTAAGGACCCTGACTCGTGCTTGTTGAGGTACGAAAATCCTGTCCTGGAACCACAGCAGGTCATTTCTCCGCTGTAAGGTAACGTCCGGTAGGTGTAATTCACTTGTGTAAGCTCGTTTGATCTGAGATAGTACGTCTTCTTGTAATAAAAGAAAGTTTCCAGGCGTCAGGATGGTGTCCGGGAGTGACGAGGTTTGAGGTTCACTGAACATCCGGGAAAGTGCATCAGGTTTTGTGTTCTTTGACCCGGGCCTGTAAGTAATGTGAAATGAGAACCTGGTAAAAAAAAGTGCCCACCTAGCCTGACGTGGTCTCAGTCTCTTGGCGGTTTTCAAGTACTCCAGGTTCTTGTGGTCTGTGTAGACCAAAATGGGGTGTGCTGCCCCCTCCAGCAAGTAGCGCCATTCCTCCAGTGCTGCCTTAATTGCGAGTAATTCTCTGTCCCCGACATCGTAGTTTCTTTCTGCTTCAGACAACTTACGAGAAAAGAAAGCTACAGGGTGTAACAGAGCCTTGGGACCCTGCCTCTGGGAGAGTACTGCTCCCATGGCAATCTCTGAGGCATCTACTTCTAGGGTATAGGGCAGGGCTGGGTCTGGGTGTCTTAGGACAGCGGCTGAGATGAACTGACCCTTGAGGGTAGAAAAGGCAGCCTGGGCCTCAGGGGTCCAGTTGAAGCGCGTGCCTTGTTTTGTCAGGCTGGTGATGGGGGCGATGATGGTGGAAAAACCCCGGATAAATTTGCGATAGAAATTCGCGAACCCCACAAACCGCTGGATCCCTTTCTTGTCCGTAGGGGCTGGCCAATCCAGGATGGCGGAGACCTTTTGTGGGTCCATCTTGATGCCTTCCACGGAGATAATCAGCCCTAAGAATTGGATGCTTTGCTGCTCGAAGACACATTTTTCAGGCTTCGCATACAGACCGTGTTGACGGAGTCGGGTTAGTACCTTCCCAACATGTTCCCGATGGATGGACAGAGAGGGAGAGAAAATTAGGATGTCGTCTAGATAGACGATAACGAACAGGTCAAGATAGTCTCTGAAGGCCTCATTCACAAAATGTTGAAATGTAGCTGGGGCGTTGCATAGACCGAAGGGCATCACACGGTATTCAAAATGCCCGAATCGGGTACGGAAGGCGGTCTTCCATTCATCCCCGCTTCGAATCCGGACTAGGTTGTAGGCCCCACGTAGGTCTAATTTGGTGAATATAGAAGCGGTTCCGAGTCTCTGGAAGAGTTCAGGCACCAGAGGAAGGGGGTAACGATTTTTGATCGTAATCTTGTTAAGCTCACGGTAGTCTACGCAAGGGCGTAGTGAGTGGTCCTTCTTCTCGACAAAGAATATCCCCGCTCCTGCCGGTGAGGTGGAAGGGCGGATGAACCCTTTTTTCAGATTATCATCAATGTAAGTTTTGAGAGTCCCCAGCTCCAATTCGGTCAGAGGGAAGATCCTCCCGAACAGTACCTCTGCCCCAGGGAGGAGTTCAATCGGGCAGTCGTAAGGCCTGTGTGGGGGTAATGTCTCTGCACCTTTCTTGCTGAATACATCCAGAAAGGTGTGGTATGCTTTGGGGACGGATTGGCGGGTCTCGGTATCAGCATCGAGACACAGTAGCGAAGAAGGCGTATCAGTGTTTTTCGATAGGCAATGCTGGCGGCAATAAGGAGAGCGGAAGCAGATCTTTCCAGTAGTCCAGTCAATCTTGGGGTTGTGAGCCCTCAGCCATGGCATACCCAGTATAATGGGAAACAAGGGGGACTCAATAATGTCCAGGCAAAGCCATTCCCGGTGGCAATTGGAGATGATTGTGTCCAGAGGGGCCGTCTCCTGGGTAACAGGCCCGGATTTGATGGCCGATCCGTCGGCCAGGTGGATGGATAGGCCCTTAGCTCTGGGTTGTAGGGGGATTCGGAACTTGCTGGCGAAAGATGCATCCATAAAGCCGCTACACGCTCCGGAGTCAATTAGGGCGGTAGCTTGGATATTCCCTCCTGGAAGCTGTAGGGAAATTGAAACAGCCAGATGAGTTGCGTTATCAAATGAAACAGGTGAGCAGGTAGAACAAACAGAGGAAGACTTACGGGACTTGGCGGGACAGGACCTCACGTAGTGTCCCGGTTCGCCACAGTACAGGCAGAGGTTGTTGTTCCGCCGGCGTTGACGCTCCTCGGGAGTAAGCGAGGGTCGAAGCAAACCAAGCTGCATGGGTTCTGGAACGTCGGTGGGCGTATGAGCGAACGCCGGAGGAGCGGAGTGAGGAAGGTTTGGGTTAAACACACGGGGAAGCATCCAGACAGGGCGAGAAGGACCCGTGGTGCGTTCTGCCCTTCGTTCCCTTAGCCGTCTGTCGATTTGGGTAGCCTGCAGAATCAGAGCGTCAAGCGTTGCGGGGATGCCCACCCGGGCCAGTTCATCCTTAAGAGGTTCCGAGAGGCCTAGGCGGAACTGGTGACGCAGGGCAGCGTCATTCCAGTTAGTATCCGCGCTCCAACGCCGGAATTCGGACACGTAATCTTCCACGGCCCTGCGGCCTTGTTGTAGGGAGCATAATGCGGCTTCTGCAGTGGCCGCCTGAAGGGGGTCCTCATAGAGGAGGTCCATTGCTTGAAGGAAGGAACTTAGCAGGTCCAGGCAGACGTCCTTGTGTTCCAAGAGACGATGGGCCCATGTCTGGGGTTCTCCTGAAAGTAGGGAAATGACAAAACCCACCTTGGTGGATTCAAGCGAGAATGTCCGGGGCTGTAACGCAAAGAACAGTTCGCAGGCGTTACGGAAGGCCCTGTATTTGCTGCGGTCCCCCGAGAATCTTTCCGGAGTGGGGACCCTAGGTTCTGGTGGCAGCATTACCACAGATGGCGCAGGAGAAGTTCCAGAGGCCGGGGTGGATAAGGTCCGGACTTGTTCCTCCAGACGGGTGTACCCCTCTTGCAAACTTCTGACGGCCGAGGTAAGTCCGTCCAGGTGGCGGCACAAGTCCTCCATTGGAGAGGCTCCCTGCGTGGGCTCGGACATGGCTGTCTGGTACTGTCACGTACCTGGTAGACGAGCCCAATGTGCAGGGAGCGGCTTCTCGTAGCCTCTGATTCACGAGGCCCTGGTAGTGGGAACAGGGGCTCGCAAGGGCAGAGGGCACAAGTGCCTGACTGGTAAGCTGAGTAGGGGCCTTGAGCAGAAGCTGTAGTCCACGGCAGGGTGCAGTAGTGGAACACTCGTGGGAGAGCAACAGAGCAGGTGAGGACAGACCGGGTCAAACACTGGCAGGCTGGTTCAGGTACAAAAGCGGGATCCAAAACGGGAGTCAGAGTCCAGGCCGGGTCAGTTCGTTGGGCAGGCAGAAATCAGGTTAGAGGGATAAGCAAAAGAGTCGTCAAGGCAAGCCGGGATCAGAAGGGCAGGCAGCAAACAGGATACACAGAGGGAAGCCGGATCAGGTAGGAAGTTCAGCAGCGGGGTATCAATCAGCAGGGGTCTCAGGAAACGCTGTAGACCAGACAGCACTGGGCAGCATGACAGGGGAGTTTAAATACCCGATTCTGGCGCCAAGCGCCGTCACCGTGCGTGCGTGCGCGCTCCCGCGGGCGCGCGTGCGCGCGCACCCGTTGCGCTATCGCGCACAGCGCATGCGCCGAACAGTTCCTCCAAAAGCAGGCATTCTTTTGATGCTGCTGTTGCCAGGCAGATTATGTAAATGCCTTTCCTGACAACCGTGGCGCCTGTCTCTGAGGATAATCAGGAGTACGAGATCAGTCAAATTCTGGACTCCCGACTCTGTAAAGGCGTTCTTCAGTACCTCGTTCATTGGAAAGGGTTTGGTCCTGAGGAGAGGTCTTGGATCACTGCATCTGAGGTCTTTGCACCTCGTCTGTTAAAGGAGTTTCATCTGAAGTTTCCCTCTAAACCTGGGCCCAGGCGGGGAAGGGGGAGGCCTCGTAAGAGGGAGGGTACTGTCATGGATATGCATTAATGTCTGTCTGCCATCTTACCTTCCTCCTCATGTGTTCATCTAGAGACCAGACCTCCTTCACCTGGCTTCCTTTATAATCTCCTCCCAGCCTGACTCCACCCCAGGCCCTATCACAGAACACTATATTAACCTGTGCACTGCAAGCCTGCTTTGCTGATCAACGTGTTTGTTAGGCATTGTGTGTTTGGGTTCCTGCCTGCCGTGTGCTACGTCTGTCTCTCTGTTACGTTATTGGCTTGTCCCCGACTATCCCTGTCTGCTCGTGACCCTTGACCTTCGGCTCGTTCTTCGTTATCCTTGTCTGCTTGTGGCCCCTGACCTTCAGCTTGTTATTCGGTTCTCTCTATCGTGTGCTGCTGCTTCCCCTCTTTTCCCCTTATCCTACGGGGCGTGAGCTAGGAAACTCCAGGGGCCGCGACCTGGTCCCAGCCTGCAGCGTAACATCCTCACCACTAGAGGCCCTGGAGAAGACCAGCTGGGTCTTAGACTCCGCGCCCTGGGGAATCTTGGCTCTCGCTTCCGTTAGGATCCCGGTTGTGCTCCTCTGGTCCCGCTTTCCACAACCACCCAGTTTCCTATCCGCAGAAGCCAGCCATAGGGTTCACTACCCCGTGGTGCACTCCTGTCCCCCTACGGTGTGCATCTGTCACCTGGCCACAGGTGACCCTGACACATGGTCTGTGGTAGAAAAAACAAGGAGGGGCGCCTCGAGATAGATATCAAAACAACATTTATTGGTAGCAATATTCACTCACATTGAAGATGAACCAGTTGCATTCAGCTGGGCAGAGGAGTAGATGAACTACAGGTCACAGAGGGTCCATGGAGCTGTCATCACAGAGAATCCTGTCAGGGAAGCTGGTGATGGTAAGCGAGCAGGAGGATTTCCTTCTGGACAGATCTTTATATTGCCACAGCAAAAACAGAGTTTATTAAAAAGGCAGAGTGAGTAAAAACAGAGTGGTTTTCATTCAGTCTGATGCCGCGTACACACGACCGCTTTTCTCGACGAGAAAAACTGCATTTTTTTTTTTTGCCGAGAAAAACGATCGTCTGTGGGCTTTATGTCGTTTTTCTCGTCGAGAAAAACGGCATAAAAAACGACGAGAAAAATTAGAACAAATTTTCTCATTGTTTTTTCCATCATTTTTTTCCGCGGCAGTTTTCCCATAGGGAGACACTGCCGCGGAGCCCACAGACGGTCGTTTTTCTCGTCAAGAGAAAAAATGACGGGAAAAACGACCGTGTGTAGGGAACCCTTGGAACCGAAGCGGTTCCCTCGTTTTTCCTGTCATTATTCACGGCGGTTTTTTAACCGCCGTGAATAATGATCGTGTGTACGCGGCATAAGGTTCCAAACACAGTGGACAGGAGGGGAGACATCTAAGCTACCTCGTGCCGACTACTATTATTTTAAAATGTAAAAATAAAAATAATAGTAATAATACTAAGATTACTGGTGATACTGCTTATACTGCTGCTGTTGTTCCCCTTTGATGTTTTGCTTATTCTTCACGCTGTATAATCTGTACATGTATGTATGTGCGGACATACACACATATATATAACAACCTGTTACTGCTTGAAAATAGTATCGGTACTTGCTGTCTCTACATATATTTTATAGTAATTTTTTTTTTTTGGGCCCCACTTTTACCCCCGCCCCCCTTTTTCTTCCATTGACTTCCATTGACTGTCTTTCTTTTTACCTTCTTAATTTTCTCTCTCTGCATTTAGTTTACACATTTTTTACAAACCCCCCCCCCCCTCACCACCCCACATGCCCCCCCTTTTTTTTTCTCCCCCCCCGATCTTAAAGTTAAATTTAGCCCTACCCATTGCTCTGATATTTGCCTTTTAATATATATCCTCATTTTTTAAGTATACACATACCGCCTGTATGCTGCAATACTACCCCACATCGCCCCCCCTCCCCCTTTCTTTCTCCCCCCCCGATCTTAAA